>JACYFF010031952.1:31931744-31965781 GCA_017589665.1 Selenicereus undatus | reverse complement strand
GGCGACGAAAGGACAAGAAGGTGGCGCCCCAACACATCTCAGCTAAAGAGGTGGATGAGAGTGAAGAGGAAAGTGCTTCACCTAACCCAAAACCCTCTGTGTTTGATAGGCTGCAATCCCCCGTTTCGAGAAAACGTCCATCAGTGTTCACCCAAATGGGGAAAGGGAAAGACCACAAAATCTCCAGTTTTAACAGAATCAAAGATGTTCCCCAGCCAAGGCGTTCATTGTTTGCCAGGATAAAAACTGGTGAAGAGTCTTCAAGCTCACGGCTTCAGCAGGAGAAAAGTTCTGCATTTAGCCGCTTGGAAGTGATAAATGAAGTTTAGAGCTCTATCCCTTCTTATATGAAGCGTTTCTCCAGCTTGGATGTGAAAATGGATGGTTCATTAAGAGTAAAGAGGCGTACTGTGATCTTCACAGGTCAACAAAACAACTCTAACTCTAGTAATGAGGCAAAGGAAGAAGAAGTTATTCCTTCTAATCATATCACAACCCATGAATGTGATGACTCAGACTCAGAGATAGAGTTGGCCGAAAATCCTGAGACCTTCGAAGATGGGGGGCAAGCTACAGTTGATGAGTTAAAAGAGTTGAATTTTGGGACAAATGAAGAGCCTCGTCCTATCTACGTAAGCACATCACTTACACCTGAGGAGGAAAAAACAGTACTTGGAACTCATGTCCGAGTACAAGGACGTATTTGCCTGGAGCTATAAAGAAATGTTGGGGTTGAATCCAAAGGTAGCAGTTCATCGTTTGTCTATCAAAAGGGGTATTTTGCCTAAGAAGTAACCTCAGCGACGTTTTTGCCTGGAGTTGGTACCGAAAATTGAAAAGAGGTCAACAAACTCATAGAGGTAGGATTCATTTGCGAGGTCAAATACCCAACGTGGATCGCAAACATCGTGCCCATCAAGAAGAAAAACGGGCAACTTCGTATTTGTGTGGACTTTCGGGATCTCAACGACGCTTGTCCAAAAGATGATTTCCCATTGCCTGTCACAGAACTCATGATCGTTTCAACCACATGGCATGAAGCGTTGTCGTTCATGGATTGCACCGCATGATACCATCAGATTTTGATGGCGCCAGAGGATCAAGAGGCCACAACTTTCCACACACCTAAAGGTATTTTTTGCTATAAGGTGATGCCCTTTGTAGTTAAGAATGCAGGAGCAACTTACCAAAGGGCAATGCAAACAATTTTCGACGATATGCTTCACAAAAAAGTTGAGTGCTATGTCGATGATTTGGTGGGCAAGTCCAAGAAGAGGGCAGACCACTTATAAGATCTTCGTCTAATCTTTGAGTGATTACGAAGATGCCAATTGAAGATGAACCCACTCAAGTGCGCGTTCGGCGTCACCTCCGGGAAATTCCTGGGCTTCATCGTTCACCATCGGGGAATTGAGATTAACCAATCGAAGATCAAGGCAATTCAAGAGATGCATGACCTGAAGAATTTCAAAGAGCTTCACGGACTTCAAGGTCACTTGGCATACATCCAAAGATTTATCTCAATTCTTGCAGGACGTTGCCACCCCTTCAGCCACCTTATGAAAAAGGAGCACTGTTTGAATGGGACGACTCATGTTGAGCAGCTTTCAAGAAAATAAAGGAATATTTATCTCATCTTCCAGTGTTGGGGGCACCCACCCCTGGCAAGGCTCTTTGACTGTACATTGCAGCTTAGGAAAAATCCTTAGGAGCATTATGTGTATAGGAAAACAAGGAAGGGAAAGAAGTCAACCTATACTACTTAAGTCGTACATTGGTTGGTGCTGAATTGAAGTACTCCCTTATTGAAAAGATGTGCTTGTCACTCATCTTCGCCGTTTAGAAACTCAAGCATTACATGCAGGCCTATACAATGCAAGTGATCTCAAAAGTTGATCCCATCAAGTACATCTTGTCTAGGCTAATCTTAAATGGACTATTGGCAAAATGGGCGGTCATCTTAAAACAGTAGGACCTTGTCTATGTACCCAAAAGAGTGGGTAAGAGGCAAACGTTGGTAGATTTCTTAGCAGATCATCGCATTCCTGATGATTGGGAGCTAAATGATGATTTGCCAAGAGAAGACGTGTTCTACATCGATATCCTCCCTCCCTGGGAAATGTATTTTGATAGGGTAGCTAGGCATGATGGCGCTGGAGCAGGAGTGGTCTTCGTCTCCCCTGAAGAGCACATTCTCCCGTATTCATTTGTGCTCACTCAGTTATGCTCTAACAATGTTGTGGAATACCAAGCGCTTAGCTTAGGTCTTGAAATGGCTATTGAGATGGGGGTCACTTAGCTCAACATATATGGTGACTCGCAGTTGGTCATCAATCAACTACTTGACGAATACAAGGTTAAGAAAGAGGACCTTGTCCCGCATCATCGACAAGCATTACGCCTGCTAAATAAGTTAGACATAGTCAAGTTAGAACACAAACCAAGGAGTGCCAACAAGATGGCTGACGCACTAGCAAGCCTCGCAGCCACTTTGGCACCGGGAGTAGAAGAAGAAATGACAATTCCAGTATGTAGCTGCTGGGTCGTTTCGCCCGATAAGGAAGACTGGGATGAAGACGTCAACATGATCTGTGTTCTTGAAATAGATACAGAAGACTGGCGTCAACCTATAATTGAGTACTTAGAGCACGAAAAACTTCCTAGTGACCCAAGGCATAAGACAGAAATACAACGGAGAGCTCCGAGCTTCCTTTACTATAACGGAACGCTCTATCGACGCTCTTTTCTTGGCCTTTGGTTATGATGTTTGGATCTGGAAGAGGCAAAGTAGGCGATGGCGGAAGCTCATTCAGGCGTATATGGAGCGCACCAATCAGGGCCTAGGTTACATGATCGCATTAAAAGGATAGGTTACTACTGGTCCACTACGGTGCAAGATTGCACAGATTATGCAAAGAGGTGTGATGCTTGCCAGTTCCATGCTAACTTCATACTTCAACATCCAGAACCTTTTCACCCAACGGTTGCATCTTGGCCCTTTGAGGCATGGGGCCATGATGTCGTCAGACCAATCACGCCTAAATCATCAGCTGGTCATTCCTATATCTTGGCGGCCACTGATTACTTCTCTAAATGGGCGGAAGCAATTCCACTAAGGGAAGTTAAAAAAGAAAATGTGGTCAACTTCATAAGGACGCACATTATTTATTGATATGGTGTGCCGAGGTACATTATCACTGATAATTGTAAGCCCTTCGTCAACAGCCTATTGACCAGCCTATGTGAGAAGTTTAAGTTCGCCTAGTATAAGTCTTCCATGTACCATGCCCCTGCAAACGGCCTGGCGGAAGCCTTTAATAAAACATTTTGCAACTTACTCAAAAAAGTTGTCGCAAAGTCTAAAAGAGATTGGCACGACAGGCTAGGGGAGGCTCTTTGGGCATACCGAACTACATATAAGACGCCGACATAGTCGACCCCCTTTGCTCTGGTGTATGGAGTTAAAGCCGTACAACTATTAGAGCTCCAAATTCTGTCGCTGCGCATCTCCATATAAGAAGGTTTGATGGAAGACGAAAATCACAAGCTTCGCTTAGCTGAGCTGGAGGCCCTTGACAGGATCAGGTGCTTGTGCTGAAAAGGCCAATCATCATGACCCACAAGATAGGAAGCAAATTCGATTTAAAATGGGAAGGACCTTATGTTGTCCACAAGGTGTACTCAAATGGAGCCTATAAGATAGTAGATGGACAAGGGGTTCGGGTAGGACCCATAAATGGAAAGTTCTTGAAGTGTTGCTACCTTTGATATAGGATATTGTAAAGCTCTTAAGTAAGAGCCTAAACTGCTCATTCTTTAAAGTCAAATTCCGTTGTAACACTCCTGGCCTGCAAGAGTATAAACTGCAAACGGCAAAAAAAGAAACTCAAACAAAAAAAATTTCATTGTAATTCTCCTGGCCCATAAGAGTATAAACTGCATACAGAAAAGCAAATATATACAAAATTTATTTTGTTGAACTACGTGATGACTTAATCTTATTGGAAATTGCAATGTTTCCATAAGTACGTAGGCAGTTTGGTAAATGAAATATCAAGTTCAGTCAAACATAATAAAAAAACCAGCAGGGTGGCAATCAAATTTCATATAAAAGAGGACACAAAATCTATTACAAATGTTTGTTACCAAAAAAAAAAACAAAAACAGAGGAACATGATAAGTTGAGCAAAACATCAATCGGTGTCCATCCAAGTGTCGGGATTAAACAAGGACTGCAGTGCTAGCATGACCTACTCATGCCTCTTCAACTCCTTGGCATCATCAGGAGAAAGAGTGGGTACCATCTCGAGGCCGGCAAGAGTTTTAGATCTCACAGTAACTTCCTGCTCAGCAACCTCCAATAGGGAAGATTGGACTTGGACTTCATCCTTGAGCTGGCGCTCCTCTTCTCGGGCAAGGCGAAGCGCGTCGTCCAAATGAACAATCCTCTGCGCCACGCCCTTGAGTTTCTCCGTCACAGTATTGAGATCTACGCGCACAGTGGCAAGGCGTGAGCGCGCAAGATCGACCTGCTCGGTGCACAGTGCCTTCTCCTTCGCCACGTCATCTGGGTGGTGGCATGAGGAAGCTGCTTTCTTTAATGATAAGAAGGCCAACACGGTGCTCCCATAATCCTCCACCTTCTTCTTCAAATCGGGTGTCCAGAAAGCCGCTCAATTCCTTTGTAGATCATTGGGGCACTTTGAAGTTTTCTCTCTACTTCTTCAAATTTTACATTCTTCAAACTGGTCAAATACTCGGACCCCATCACTCGAATGGCGGCGGTAAAGATACTTTGGGAGCCAGGTCCGGGATAGAAGGAAGTAGTGGAGGGAGCAGCTACATAGGAAAGCTTCCCTTTCAAACCCCTAGGAGTGCCAACATCAGTGTCAACATAGGGTAACCCCCTAGTGGCCACCTCGAGAGAGTTAGGTCCATCAACTGAGTGATGACTCTGAGTAGCTGATGTGCACAAGGCCTCTGTTTCCCTGGAAGCTGAACTCCTAACCTCATGAGGGGATGTATGCCTCCTCACAATCTCAATGTCCTTGCCAATCCCCGGGGTTGCCTTGGGGTAGAAGATTTAGCAGCATGGCTAACATCCTCGAGTAACTGCTCATCGACAATGGGTGTCGCTTCCTGTGCTAGGTCAAACTCCCCAATCTAAATAAAAAGAAAGAAGAAGGGTAAAACAAGATAAGTATGGAATCATTCTATGCTGATTAAAACCAAAGCAACAAAGCAAAAGAAAATGACAGTAAAGGGTAAAGGAATGTGGCATACGTCCTCAAGATTGGTTGGCTCGCTTGAACAGCTTTGGACGTCATCAAAAAAGTCATCCCCAAGGTTGACTCTGACAGCTTTGGGGGTCGCGGTTCTGCGACTCTTACGCGCCCCATGTCTGAAGTTCGCTTCAGACTTTGGCTCGCTATCACTGTCCGGTGCCAGACCTCGCTTTCTCTCGGTAATGTGAACTCTCGGGGACCCATGAGCGTCATCACCAGACTCCGGGCCCTCAGCATCTAAATCAGCTACGGGATCTTTTCCTTTCTTCCCCTTGACCTTCTTCGACGAGCCAACCTCTGCATCCTCATCTTGCCTAGATGAACTTACTTCCTTACTCTTCTGCAGGACAAAAGTGATGGAACAAAGGTCACTAACGGTCACCTTGGGCCATCAAATATTGTAAGCACAAGAGGTGTGTTGACTCAAGGCCAAGGAGCAACAGGGAAGAAAGGCTTGAGACGTAGTCCTCAAGAAGAAGAGTCATTTCCAATATAGAAGGGCATTCTCATATGACACCTCCCGGGTGCGAGGATCCTCAAGGAGTATTCCAGGGATCCCCTGGCAGAACCCAAATTGCCTACTGAGCCGATGCGGGCTAAAGGGTTCGACATAGAAGGTCACACCCCGACAAATAGGAAGGAAACCATCTCGAAGAGAGATCAGGTAGCCTAATTTATCGGAATCCAAATTCCCATCGTCGATAAGGGTCTCTGATCGATTCCTCCCCAGCATTGGACAACCCATGTCAGATACTCTGCCCTCATGTATAAGCTCGCGAACATCTCCAAGGTTGCTACGCATCATATGTAACCCGAAATAGCGCACCATCAAAGGGCCCAGAGGGGGAGGTTGCAAGACATGGTGAGTCTTGAAATAATGCGCGAGCCATCCAAGGAGATAGTGCCAGGGGAAGAATGACTGCGAATAGGAAGGCTTCGCAACAGTAGTAAGCCCATTAAGGCCATGGTAAATACTGGCTAGCACAGGGACAGCTAGGCTGAAGACGGTACCAGACGCCATCAGGTTGGCAGCATCAAAAGTGCTCGGACGAATGAGTTTATCCCCGGTCTCTGGAAGCGCAAAAACGCACAACCAACATGATAGGTACGCTGCAAGATAGGTGCTTTCCCTCATCTCTTTGGGAACCCCCAAGCTCTTGAAGATTTCTAACTCCTCACAACTCCAGCAAGGATCTTAGGGTTGAATATGACCACTTGGACTTTGCGTCCTTGTGGGAGTCGAGCTACACGGGCGACACCGCGTTGGTGGGTTGTGGATGAGCTTTTTCTTGCACCAGAAATCAATCCAAGCCTTAGCATTGATGCCTTTCTCACAGATAGGCATCCTTTCCAAACATCTAAAAGCAGCGAACAAAAACTTGCAGGAAGATGGCATAGTGCTCAAGTTTTGCTTGTCCCAGTGCTCCAAGGCTTGGAGGCAGGGGATGGTCTCATCATAGATTTTGCCATTAATTAGGAGTCCACCAAGCTTGTACAAATCCCATAATGAGATAGACATTTCTCCAGATATCGTGTGAAGAGTGTTAGTGGTAGGGCACCAACTCTCACAAAAAGTGCGCACAACATGCATATCGCGGCTGTAAGAATAGAGCAAGGCATACACCGCCTCATATAACGCGCATCTTTGCAAGCGTGCCTCAAAACAGGCCGGCACATGCTCTGTCCATTCCTAGAACAAAGGAATATAGCCGAAGTCGCCAGCATGTTCAGGCCCCATTTGGACTGCTCGGATATGATGCGACGCCTGAGCACAGGAAATTCACTGAGAAGGCTGGATTTGTCATGATATGTGCTCTACAGAAAGTACCCGACGGAACCATCTTCTGCTTTCTTTTCTACTTGGATGGAAAATTTGGAAGGAAAGGATAACGACTCTATAACATGCGTCTAATTGGCTTTTGGCCTCCTCAAAGAACGGTAAATTCGGAAGCAGCTACCTGACTGAGGATTGTCGTCTTCCTTATCCACGACGGAAAAAAGAGGCCTACCATCACGCTGAAACTCCTTAAGATGTACCATTATAAATCACCTGAGAACAGAAGCAAACATAAAGTTAATTTCTTTTTCAGGAAAGAAATCAATAAGCAAAGCGGTGTCTAAACAAGATAAATGCTAAAGAAGGGTGAAGTCTGGAGCAAAATCAATCAAAATGTTGGTTGGCTTCCGCGCTAGCTGCTCCTCGCTGGGCATACCACTTTCGTGCATATTGGTTCCGTTCAAGGCCCATGGCCAAGCAGCGAATCGTATCGCAAGTGGTTCTTTAAGTCTTTATATCACTTTCGTGCGTATCGGTTCCATTCAAGGCCCAGGGCCAAGCGGCGAACCGTGTCGCAAGTGGTTCTTTAAGTCTTCATACCACTTTCGTGTGTATCGGTTCCGTTCAAGGCCTATGGCCAAGCGGCGAACCGTGTCACAAGTGGTTCTTCAAGTCTTCATACCACTTTCCTGCGTATCGGTTCCGTTCAAGGCCTATGGCCAAGCACTGAACCTTGTCGCAAGTGGTTCTTCAAGTCTTCATACCACTTTCGTGCGTATCGGTTCCGTTCAAGGCCCATGGCCAAGCGGCGAACTGTGTCGTAAGTGGTTCTTCAAGTTTTCATACCACTTTCGTACGTATCGGTTGCGTTCAAGGCCCATGGCCAAGTGGCGAACCTTGTCGCAAGTGGTTCTTCAAAATTTCATACCACGTTTGTGCATATCAGTTCCATTCAAGGCCCATGGCCAAGCAACGAACCGTATCGCAAGTGGTTCTTCAAATGACTCTTCAACCTGCATAAGCAACAATACAAGAGCAAAACAAAAAAAAGGGTCTCGGCATTAAAAAAAATAATAATAAGCACAAGCGACCAAAAAAAAAAATGCCATCTTTCAGCAAGTGAGCATAGCGTCGCGATGCGCGAAAAACGCGACAATAAGTGAATGCGGTGTCACAACGGCGTAAGCAGGCGTGAGAAGACTCTTCAGGTTAATAAAGTGGTTTCCTTTGGACATGTTTCAGCCAAAGTTACTACCTTTATTATCCATGGTCATAAAAAAAAAAAAAAACAAGGGAGGCTAGTCCTTTAGGACTAGGACATAACATTTCAAATTTCAATAAAGGGCCAGGTCACAAGTAACCTTGGACATAATGAGCGTAAATTATTTTTTTTTTCATTTTTACTCCTGCTTTGGTCAAATAAAAAAGAAGGAAAATTCCTTACTTGTAAATTTTGGTACTTGGATTTAATCAAGTTATTCAATCCCAAAAAAAAAAGAAAAGAACTTGACTTCCATATTTAAAGAGAGAGAATCAAGGTGAATTCGTTAATAACAATAAAGGGGTCAATGTGCAAGCAAAAGAGTAAGGCAACACCTGCGTGAAATTTGGCATTGTTTTCCTGCATTTCCCAGCAAAGCTAAACGTAAACAAGGCCAAGCTTTCATTGTTTTCCTTCACTCTCTCTCTTCCTCACAACCATGCCTTGAATTTATTTTCTCTTTCTACAGTTCACATGTCCAACCCAACAAGCATGAAAGCCAAATCCCTCATAGACACACCCATCAAAGGGCATAAACATTTCACAAACACACAAAAGAATCGTTTTATAAACAACATTCCAGAATGCCCATTTTGCCCCACCAACCCAGATTCATGAGTATGAACAAAGCCTTCTCACCGAGTTTATCATCACAAAAATGGTACTTCATCATCAAGTTCATCAAGTTCTGTTCTCCAACCTTCAATATGAGCCTCAGTTCATCGTCATCATCAATATGAGCCCACTAAACTCGGTGAGAAGACAATGATGCTCTATTCGCCAACATTAAGTTCATCATCATCACCAAGTTTAGCACCAATACTTATTATGATGCAAGCAAAAGATTCAACAGTAACCCAAACGCAATCTAGAGGATTAACAAAAAAAATCGAAAGGAAAGGGGAGGGGGGTATCTAGAAAATCTCGTACCTTTGATTAACCACGAGGATTGGGAATGACAGTGTAAAGATTAGAACTTTGAAGGGCCCCCCACCGTGAGATAGTTGCAGCAACAGCAAAAACAATGGAATCCCGGGTCTGGGCACAACAATAGGTAGGCGTCCTGGTTGCCAAGAGGAAGAAGGGAGCTTGTGCAAGAAGAGGTTGGAGAAATGAGGGAGCTTGTGATGCCACAAATATTGGGAGGAATGAGGGAGAGTTGATGGCTGTGCAGAGTTGATGGTTGGCGTGAGCTTAGGGCATTGCAGCAGCAAATAATGAAGAAGAAGAAGAAGAAGGTGGTTGCTGGTCGAAGGCTGAGGAGGAAGGAAAGGGCACAGTACCATGGCACGTGAGCGACATGCTTGGCTTAAGTGAAATCTGGTCGGGCTATGGGTTGGGGAAGAAAGGCAGTCCAAGTCCACCACGAAAAGAAACAAGAAAAAAAGAGAGGTGAAAACAAGAAAGAAGAAGGCTCAGTCCACATGAAAGGAAGAAGGAAACGACTTCTAGGCTAGGCCCGCAAGCAAAAGAAAAGAAGCTGGGCAGGTCACGTGCTACTCACGTGACCTTTAAATGAAATGACACAGACCAAGCTGGCCTGTGCAAAAAAGGGAAAGAGATTAGTCGAGCCCAGCCCACACCGGGAAACAAGACCAAAAAAGGAGAAGAAGTGAAGGCATGCTGAACCGGGCCAGGCCAGCACAGGAAGAAAAAAAAAGGGGGCCAGGCCCACATCTGAAAGTCAGAAGAAAGGATGGACTTCATGGTCAAATTTTTGCTCTCTCAATTCTTTGATCAAAAGAAATTATTCGTTCAAACTTTCAAATTATTTTTTTTTTTTGAAATTTTATTCAATCATTTATTGTGAACAAATGTTGGGTAAAGATTATGAAGGAAGCGGGTCACAGTTGCTTCAAGAAAGAGGGTCGAGACATCAGTCACACTCAAACAATAAGTGTTGTATGTGATCTTGTCTCGAGGGGCAATTTGTAGGCACTAAAAATTTACTCGTGCCGTACTAAAATTAATTAAATTAATTAATTGAGTCAACTCTTTTAATTAATTTAATCAAGTCCAAAGACTCACAAGTCACGCCCAAAAGACTCACAAGTCAAGCCCAAGATGAAGCCCAGATGACTCCCAAATCCAGGCTCATTCAAAATTCGAGTCAAAGCCCAAATCATGGCTCAAGACGACTACCAAGTCAAGTCACGACTTAAAGCCCGAACGACGTCCAAGTCATGGGACAGTCAAAGTCAAAGGTCAAAACCTACGTCGACTCACAAGTCAAAAGTAAAAAACAACTCTCAAGTCAACGTCCGGTCAAAGTTCGAAGGTGACTTCCAAGTCAATGCTTAGCCCAAGCCTAGGAGACTCTCAAGTTAAAGTCAAAGTCAAAGTCAAACAAACGAAAGTCAAAGTAGTCTAGGGTAAAGCTTGATTGAAAGACCCAAAACCCAAGTCAAGGCCTGTCTTTACTTTCAAGGGGGAGACTTTCCTATAAATAGGTCCCCACCCCTCTTTATTCAGGGGTTGGAAAATCCATCGTTGAAAGAGAAAGAATCAAAGGATTTTGTATTCATAGAGATTGTACCCATTCAAATCAATTGAATCTATAAAAATTTAATCTTTGTAATTTGTGATTACAGTGATGGCTTTCTAGAATTTGTGCCTACTCGTATGCAATTGGATGATATCTTTGCCAAGCCCTCTGGTGAAAATCAATTTTGTTTTATTTGAAGGAAATTATGAATGATTGATTGCACTGTATGAATTAAGAGGAGCAATTCCTCTTAATAGTATCTTTGGTAAGAAAAATGATTTCCAAGGCACTTGACTTTGATAACCTTAACAATATCAAAGAAGTTGAAGTTGAGTTATTTCATACACTTACTTTGGTATATTCTGATGTTGGTGAAAGCTAACTAATATCTTTGTTGATTGAGATCACTTTTCAAAAAAATATGAAAATTGATTTGTGTTCTTTTCAAAATTTGGTGAAAAAATATCTTTGAAAATTTTCGGGTGATTTCTTGCATTGTTTTTCCATATTTAGCAACTGCTAAAAGGCTATCTAAACCTTACATGTGTCAGCTCTTCACGCTTTGGAAACTATCCAAGTCTATCACGTCTTTTCGTTCACCCACGATCATTAACTTCTCTTAATTCCTTTTTCAATCCACAACACAAATTCTCTGTCTTTTAATCCTTTTCAACTCATCAATCCTAACATCCTCTCTCAACTTTTCACCATTGTTGAAGCTAAGATGTCTTCCAAGAAGTGAAAGAGTGTTCCATCCAAGTCTGCTCCTAAGCGAATAACTCAAAGCTTTCACTCACTAGCTCTTATGCCTCTAAAAAGGCAAAGTAGTTGCTAAATGATAAAGTAGAGGAAACGAATTTTGACATTGATGAGGCTCAAGAGGTAAATGTCCCTTCTTCTTGTTTTTCCAATGCTTTGGATATGCCTAATGGAGGGTTTAAGAAATCTAGTGAATAATATTTTAAGAAATTGATGGATAGGAAGTTGATTAATTGTTTTCTCTAGATTGGGATTTTTTTATAAAAGCAAAATTTGGTTTTCTCATGTTTTGGAACATATGAACCATAGAGAATTGTTTGGTGGTAGAACTAAGTTCTATCCCAACTTAGGCAAGCTATTTTATGTGAATATGAGGAAACAAAGATATGAGGATATGATCTATTACACTAAATCTGTCAAATATATATTTTAGTCTGTTAATAGCAAACTTGGATCAGATCATTGATCTTAAAGTTGACCTTGCCAAGGTTTGTTATGAACCCTTGAAGCACTATGCCAATGCTTGTCTTGATAACTTTTATCAATTTGAGTTCTCCATTAACAACAAAAAGTAAGCATCCTATATACTTGGTTGTTCTCTAAACCCATACTCCTCCATTACATCCTTGTAAGGATTGTCTACATAATAAGGAATACAAAGGAACTACTATTTGTCAGGGACCTTGGATGCCCATTGAAGATGCAATTAGCGTCCCTTAAGGCAATAAGCCATTAGATGAACTCCATTTGGAATTCAATGCTTATCGTGTTGAATACTCTATGGTTTTAATATATATTGCCTATCTTATCCTAGTTGATCTTTTATGATTTTTGCATGTTATGCATTTAATTAAGATGACTTATCCTTATATGGCACGCAATATGATCTACTTATTCACTATGTTTATATGTTGCTCTACTTAGTAGACTAAGGGGAGCTTGTTATATGAACTACTGGAAAATTTATCATAAGCTTTAATTGTTATAGATGGGGGAGCATAATACTTGAATTACATGTTTCATCCCTTATGCTATCTGTTTTGACAAATGGGTTTTATCAAACACAAGGAGATTGAAGAATCACCTTAAAATGATGTCATGCTTAATACACGCTTGATCTCTAGGCAAATTTACATTGTGCGTTAAGGGTCACTAAACCTTGTTTTCATGAACACTTGAATGCCATCTATGTGCTTAATTGCTTAGAAGTAGACTTGGCAAAACTGACCCGAAACCCGAACCGAGTGACTCAGACCCATACCCGACCCGACACCCAAAATATGCTCACCCGAAAGTGGACCCGAAACCCGAATTAACCCGAACCGAACCATACTCGACCCGAAATTTTGTAAAAAGTTGCTTGTTTTGGCATGACGAGCATATTTGACCAAAAATTGGTTGACCTAAAATTGACCCGACCCGAACCATACCCGGCCCAAACCGAAACGACTCGAAATATCATTTAACCCGAATATGACCCAACCCGAACATGACTCGACCCGTACCCGAACCGAATGACCCATTTGCCAGGTCTACTTAGAAGTAATATTTTCAACAAGATCAATGTGCGACTAATGATCTGAAGTTTCAAATTTAGAGTTGAACTACCTTGAACTCTTATTGTTAATGATATTGATTGGCTTGTCACCAACACACCCTTCGCAAAGTTATAAAATTGATACAACTTGAATTCAACTTAAATTGAATTTTATGATACTCTGATTAATTTCCTAAGTCTACAATTTGCATATTTAATAAACGAAATATAATTTATATGTAAATATGTAATTCTACGACAAAGGTACATAACACAAAATTTGGTACAAATTTTGTTCATCAGATGCTTAAAATTTCGCTATGTACTTTGTCCTTTAAGAGGTTGTATTCTACTACATTATTGGAATAATTTAATTAATTATAATTTAACTAATCTGGTTATCTTGATAATTGTTCAAATTGTACAATATTCAAGAAGCAAGATTAACTTTGTGATTTTTTATGTGATAATAGCTAATAATATTTGGGATGGTTGAAAAGCATATTCAAATACATCTTAAATTAGGCAAAGACCAAAAGTGCTTTTCTTGTGAGGGATAATTGCAATCAATCACATCAAAACTGGGGAATGTTAACATCAAAACTAGAAAAAATAGTTTCTACCTTATATCACACATTGATAATTCACACAAACTCAAACTTGTGCGGTGCTAGCAAACTCACTTGGAGCCCTTCCTTAGTTTGCTAGTAAGCCTTAATGGTTGATTGGCTTAGGCTTTGTGGAAGGCTAAGTAAGCACACACACTTGAAGAGAACTTTAGAGAAAGAGACTGGACATAAGGGAGTTTGGGAAAATGCCTTGTATTGCATTTGGAAATGCTTGATGTCCAAATGAGCTCCCCTTAGGGGTATATATGCACATCCACCTCCTCAATGGATGGTGGATATCTATTTGATCCTACAGCTAAGATCGTACGTCTAGAATGTTCTATACAAATATCCAAGATTCTACACAAGTATAACGTTGTGTGGAACCTATGGAACACTCTAGAACATGCTCTAGATAAATCTAGAGAAATCCAAGGCATTCTAGAGTGGTATGTGACATCTTCCCCCACCTAATCTAGCAATGTCCTTATTGGCTTCTTGTCATCGAACGCTTGTATGCTATTCCTAGACTTTCTGTAAGTGTCAGATTGGCTCCCAGGTAGCTTTACTTTTTGATAGCCCTTTCCATTTGATAAGGAGTTCATGTGTTGGTGGTTGGTTAGAGTGTCGCACCACTCGACCGATAAGAACTTCTTCCACATCCTTGTTATGTTGTATCTTCATACCCAAGGGAGCCCATCGAGAGATGCCTCGACTCAGATCCACTTAGTCTCTATGATAAGGCTTGAGTAGGCTTACATGGAAGACAAAATGATACTTGATCTTAGGAGGTAACTCCACCTTGTAAGCTGGCATCCCCACCTTTTTAAGGATGGGGAAAAGACCCTCGTATCACCGAATGAGACCCTGATGTGAATGGCCTAACCTCACATGGTTGTACATCTTGACGAGCACAAGGCCTCCCACTTGGAACTCCCTCGAGTGTCTCTTCTTATTGGTCTACTTCTTTATCTTCTTGGAGGCCTTCTATAAGTAGGCCTGAGCCGATAATTCCAATCCTTAACAAATTTGTAGGCTGATGGATGTGGTCTCTTGTAACCTATAGCAAGTGAGCTTGGGGTCAATAGTTGTTGCCCCGTGACAATGTCAAATAGACTTCAGCATCAAATGGACTTCAGCCCGTAGACTCGCTCCTTTGCAAGTTTTATGAGAATTGGGCAACATTAAGCAACTTTGCCAAATCCCTTTGGTTGGCACTCACATAGTGCCTCAAGTAGAGCTCCAAGAGAGCATTGACCTTCTTAATTAGCCCATCACTCTGTGGGCAGAAGCTAGTAGAGAAGTTGAGCTCGGAACCTATGCGCTTGAATAACTCCATCCAAAAGCAATATGTAAAGTGAGTGTCACGATGGCTCACGATGGATCAAGGTAAGCCCTAATACTTCACAACATGCCTGAAGAATAGATGGGCAGCTTGCTCGACAAAGCATTCTTTGGGTGTGGGAATGAAGGTGGCATACTTAGAATATCAATCTAGCACCACAAGGACCCAATTGCACCCCATACTTGTGGGTAAACCCACAATGAAATCCATGGAAACACTCTCCCATGGCCTTTGTGGAATGGGGAGAGGCTCTATTAGTTTCGCAGATGCTCCTTGCTCTATCTTCTCTTGTTGGCACATAAGACAAGTCTTCACATAGCCTTCCACATCATCCTTTAAGTGAGGCCAATAGTAGGAACCTCTTACGAGAGCTAGTGTACAACACATGCCTGGATGACCCGCCCACTTGCTGTCATGACACTCCCTCATGACTTCCTGCCTAAGGTTGTCATATAAAGGAATAAAGATGTGCTCGCCCTTAGTGAGGATCAAGCCATTTTCTAGCCAAAAACACCTCGTCTAGGCAAGTGAATTATCTTAGAGTCCCCTCTTTGATGCGATCCTATAGGTTTCTTTAAGGCCAGCTAATGTTAGTGAGTTCTTCCTTGTGGCTCAAAGCATCGACCACAAGTTGGCCTTTCCAAGCTTAGACTCTAAGACATAATCAAACACCACGAAGAAGTCTTGCCACCTAGCTTGCTTGGGAGTGAGCTTATTTTGAGTATAGAAGTAACTAATGGCGATGTTGTCGATCTCGATGATGAACTTGCTCTTAAGCAAGTAGTGCCTCCATGTGCAAAGACAATGCATTACCGCGACCATTTCCTTCTCTTGCACCGTGTAGCTGTAACACCCCGACCTCGCCGGGTCGTGTTACACGCCACAGTCCTTCCCCGAGAAGGACTGTTAAGGCCACATACTAAAACTTATTCATAACATAGCATAAAAGGGAATCAACACCTAAGCCACTATAACATATTTGAGTCCCAAATTTGACCCTCGGGTTAGAAATGCCAAGATTTTTCTTAATTTTCTGGGACAAAACGGGCAGAGTTTCCCCTGAAAACTGACCGTTTCCCAGGCTTAAAGCCTTACATTACAACCCTGCAGTACAAGTCAACAACCACAACAGCTCAACGGCTACACGCCGGAGCCCCAACTCTACGGGCTACACGCCCGGAGTACACAGAGTTTTCTATTTTTCATAAACTTTACAAGAAACAGACTAATTACATAACTTTGTAACCTTTTCAACCACAATCGACAATACACATCAAAAACATAAGTATGGCAACAAAGACCAAGCAGATCTACCCTCGGCGTTCCACGCAGCAGTCGCCTGAACCTGGGAAAAGGGGAAAGTAATGGGAGTGAGCAACCACCGCTCAGTGAGTAAACCCTCTCTCCCAAAACATACTTAAAATACATATAACTTACCAAAAGCCTTTCGTAATTCATTTTAGTTGAAGACTTATACATCATACATCATACTCGTTCCATAAACCAATAGGAATCATAGACATACCAAAAAGTTTAACTTCAATGAAATCATAAAGCATAAACCGTTGCGTAAATCCATAAACATAACAAAACATAAGCTTACTGAAAACAAACGTAGAAAAGCTTAACTTTAGTGAAATCGTAAAGCATAAACCGTTGCGTAAATCCATAAACATAACCTACATAAGCTTACTAAAAACAAACGTAGAAAAGCTTAACTTTAGTGAAATTGTAAAGCATAAACCGTTGCGTAAATCCATAAACATAGCAAAACATAAGCTTACTGAAAACATACGTAGTATCTTATTCACGTAAATGAGGAGACTAGACTCTTAGAGGTACTTTGTTACTGCCAACCCGAGTCGGCCAAACTCGAGCGGCAACATACGCCTATCCGGACAGACATCATACCATGCTGAGACATAATTTTCATACATAGACTTCAGGCGGGAATCAAACCACCATCCCTGAATCTATCATAACATAACATACATAATACCAGGCGGGAACTAAGCCACCATCCCTGGGTCTCAGACTTAAGCTTAAAGTTTCTAGAGTAGCTCCTCCACATATACATAAACATAAACATAATCATTCGTAAACATACATACTTATACGTAGACATAAACATAATCATTCGTAAACATACATACTCATACTTAGACATAAACATAATCATTCGTAAACATAAACACTTATACTTATTCATATATATATATATATATATATGTCTTAAGAACTTATAACATTCATACACGTAAATACTTACATACACATACATACTTAGTAGACAAAACATACTTATACTTATTCATATATAGGTTTTATGAACGTAAAACATGAAAACATAATTTTCTTACAACTTTAGCTTTAGGCAAACAACGAGAAAGGCCTCTTAAAACATGGTGAGTATTCTAACTCACGATTCAAAACTTGGGTAGTTACTAGCATGTACTTCAAAACTAGGATTCACAATACACAACCCCAGTTGCCCTTTTAAGATCGTTTCAACCCCGTTAAAACGCAAAAGAGTGGATTTGATGCAAATCAAGTTGGCTAACTCATAAATCGATTTTGCCAATAGTTTAAAAACCTTTCACATCCGAAATAAATTTGCTAACGTGTAAGCTACTTTATGAAATACGTTTACGAATTCATTTCTAGCTTAAAAGTTGCATAAAACGTAAGTAGTTGGTTAAATCGTAAAACAATTCCATTTCTACCTTAAAAGCATCGTGAGAACGTCATTAGTTTGCTAAATCATAAAACGATTTCATGTCTAACTTAGAAGCTTTGTAAAAACGGAATTAGTTTGCTAAATCGTGAAACAATTTCGTTTCTAACTTAAAAGCTTCGTAAAAACATAATTCGTTTGCTTTCTCGTAAAACGATACCCGTTTGAAACATAGCGTTTTTAGTTAACACCTAATTCAACTAAGTTTGGAGTTTAAAAACTTCATTTAAAACGACAAAGCTTCTTTAAAACGTAATAAGCGTTTGGAGTTTGATGATCCATAAATCGACTTCATTTAAAACTTCAAAGCTTCTTTAAAGCATAATAAACGTATTAAGTCGTAAAGCGACTCCATTTTCAATTTAAAGGTTCATATAAACGTAGCTCAGGTACTAACTCGCAAAGTAACTTCAGTGTTAGACTAAGAAACTTCTCTTAGATGTAAAACATTTGCTAGTTTATAAAACAACTTCATTTTTAACTTAAAAACCCTTTTGAACACGTTACGCGTTTATTAACTTGTGAAACGACCTTACTTTTGACTTAAAAACTTCTTATAAAGGTAACGCATTTACTAATCGTAAAACAATTCAGTTTTCAACTAAAAGGCTCTTTATAAACATGCTAAGGTTGCCTAACCATAAACGACTTTGCTTCTAACTTGACAGTTTTGCTAAATCATAAAACCGACTTCATTTGTTTACAAACATAGTAAGTTTGACCATAAACACAGTAGGCTTTTCTCACTTGTTTGTCCACACATACATTCGAATACGTATAACGACTTCGATTTAGCAATTCGGGCGTAAATCACCAAAATTGATCTAATTGATACTAAACATACGTAATTCACCTCTAATTAACACCTCGAACCTACTTCATTCATCTTGATTAAAGCTAAGCATATATAATTCTCTTCGAATTAAACTCGTTAGCATAAGTCACCCAAATCGCTTCGAATCGAAGCTAAACACATATAACTCACTTCGAATTCTCCCAAATTGATTCGAATCGAAGCTAAACATATAGAATTCACTTCGAATTAACATCTTAAGCATAATTCACCCAAATTGATTCGAATCGAAGCTAAACACATATAACTCACTTCGAATTCACCCAAATTGATTCAAATCGAAACTAAACACATATAACTCACTTCGAATTAACACCTCAAGCATAATTCACCCAATTTGATTCGAATCGAAACTAAACACATATAACTCACTTTGAATTCACCCAAATTGATTCGAATCGAAACTAAACGCATATAATTCACTTCAAATACATATCTCTAGTATAATTCATACTCTTTAGGCATAAATACTTATAACTAGCAAATCCATAAACTTATTCACATAATTATCATTCGAAATCCTTAAAATAAGTGGGATTAAAGGATTACCCACTTTGAATTCAAGCAATTCGCGTGCAATTGGCTAGATTGAAGACGAATTCGAGCTCCACACACCCAAGAATCTCGTTTGCCTTCGCGTGGGGGTTCGGATTCCACCAAACCGAAACCGTAACTTGCAATTTCTGATGAAATTAACCATAATTAGGAAGAATCTTGGTCAAGATTACATTTATAGATGAGTGAGGGTTCGAATTCACCTTGCATGCCTTGAAAATCGCCGGTGCTCGGTTCCGTTTTGGGCTGGGACTGCTCGACCGCGCAAGGGAGAGGATGCCGGAGAAGGTGAGCGTCGCCTGGGATCCGGTGGTCGCACGACGCACAGCGACGAGCAGGGAGGGGGAGGCAGGAAGAAGAAGAAGAAGGGGAGAGAGAGGGAGCTTGGTTTCAGGGAAAGAAGAAGCAGAAGCAGGTGCACGGGAAGGGGGGGTCTCGCGGGTAAGGGGGGAAAGGGAAAATAAGGGGTATGCAAAATTACCGTTTTGCCCCTCCCTTCTCTCTTTCATTTATTCGACAGTCCAAACTTAACACTGTTAGTCTAATTCGTAAACCGATTCCTAAACCCAAATCCATAATATAATCATTCATCAACTATTCGTTCCCAAATCTATCCAGGTTCGATTTAATAACATCGAACTACTTATAAGGCTGACGGGTATTCAAGTAAACTATTCCAACCCAACAGGCATAAAATTCATTAAACGCATATGACGAAACTCCAGGTCTCACAGTAGCGCTTCGCAGTGGAAATGAGCTTCTAAATGGGATGACCTTCTTGTATAAAGACACCAAAAATACAAGTCAGAAGCATCCGTGTGGAGTTCAAATGGCTTGTTGAGGTCAGGAAGTGCTAAAACTAGCCCCTCGACAATGGCCTTCTTCAAAGATTCAAAGGCATGTTGGCACTCTTAGCCTCATAACCATCTTCTTCCCTTCTTCAATAAGTCAATAAGAGGGGTGGCTACAGTATAATAGCCTTTGATGAATAGTTGGTAGTAGTTCACCAAGCCAGGAAAAGATCTCAACTCGGTGACTTTTACTGGTGGTTCCCATTCAAGGATGGCATAGACTTTTGTCGGGTTCATGCAACACTTGCCTTTGCCAACAACATGACCCAAGAAAGGCACCTCTTCTTATGCAAAAGAGCACTTCTCCTTCTTGATGTATAACTCATTCCTTTAAGATTTAGAGCACTTCTCTCAAATGTCCCACATGCTCCGCCAAGGTCTTGTTATAGATGACAATATCATCTAGATAGACCACAATAGAGTGATCAAGGAAAGAGCAAGTACCTTGTTCATGAGGATGCAATATATGACAGGTGCATTAGTTAGGCCAAAGGGCATAACAAAGAACTCATATGGTTCATATCATGTCACACATGCCATCTTTGGCACATCTCCTTCGGCTATGCAAACTTGATAATAGCCAGTACTCAAATCAAGTTTAGTAAAGTACCCTGTATCCCCAAGTTGAGCAAAGAGGTCATCGATACAAGGAATGGGATACTTGTTCTTGATTGTGATTTTGTTGAGTGCCTGATAGCCTATGCATAGTCGAAGGAAACCATTGTGCTTCTTTTGAAACAAGACGAACACCCTGTAGGGAGACTTAGAGGGATGGATGTATCCAACGTCAAGAAGCTTCTTCAATTGCCTCCTTAGCTCCTCTAGCTCAAGAGGTGCCATGCGGTAAGGGGTAAATGTGGGTGGCTTATCCCTCGGCTCTAACTTAATGGCATGATTGACTTCTCCTCTTGGAGGAAGTCTCTTGGGTTACTCAGTAGGCATGAAATTCTTGAACTCTTCAAGCAACTCTTGAATGGCCTTGGGTGCTTACACTTCCTTGGACTCCTAAGCCATCTTAAGGGTGGCAAAGCAGGTAGGCTCCTTCTTCTAGATTCCTTTGTAGAATTGAAGAGTAGATAGCATCTTACCTTCATTAATCTCCCTCTTCACGGAAACAATATAAGCTTGACCCTATCTCCATGAGACACATGGTTTTATTGTAAGGCATCAAGAGTGCCTTCACAGTGTTGAGAAAATCGATGCCCAAATAGAACGTCTTATCATCTAAAGGAGCAATGGTGAAATTAGTCTTATCTTTCTACTAGGCAATTTGAATTTGAGCACCACAAGCAACACCATCGATCAAGAGACTCAGTGCATTGACTCCCTATATAAACCCTCTCTCCTTGGTGTAGAAGAAGTCAACCTCATCAGTAAGCTCCTTGGCCATGTAGATCGTATCAACTCTCTTATCCAACATTGCTTGTAGTGGCTTGTCATTAATAGTGGTCTCACATACATGCGTCCATAAGGTTACCCCTCCACCTTCGCTTGGATCGCATTTAGTAACTTTATGGAAGCTATCTTCCTTTCTTCCTCTTGCTTCTCCTTCTTTTAGATAAGAGTGCCAAGTTTGCCCCATTTTGGACATTCAAAGACTTAATGAGGTATGTTGCATAGGAAGCATTGAGATCTTCCTCAGTGTTCATCCCTCTTTCCCTTCCTGTTGTCCTTGGTGTAGATGGCTTGTCATGCCTAGGAGACTTGTCCAGTCTCCCCCAAAAAAATTTCGCTACTACATGTCATCTTGCTTTGTCCTTTGAGGATTCCCTCTTGAACTCGATCAAGAACTCGACAACAGTAATTGTAGAAGCGAGGTCTTGCACACATTGTATTGCATCTTAACCTCTATCTTGGCCCATCGACGTAGGCCATTGAGGAAGAAAAGTGTGCACCTTGCTCCCCTATGCTTGGAATTTCCAAGAGAAGCTCTTAGAGCTCCTAATGTACTCCCAGATGTGACCGTCTTTGTGTTAGAGGCATCTTAACTTGGCCCTTGCTTCATTCTCAGAATCCTAAGGATATAATTGCTTCTTAAGTTCCCTCTTGAATCCATCCCAAGTGTTAATGGGATCGGATCTTCTTCGAATATCATCACACATACGACACCACCAAATACGGGCAACATCTTTAAAAGACAAGGCAACAATGCTCACCTTTTGGGCATTATCCCCGAAGCACACTACCCCGCAGTATACCTCAAGTCCCTATAGGAAGTTATTGATCTCCCTTGCATTCCTTACTCTATGGAAAGCAAGTGGTCTCGTTGTATTTCCTTTTGGAGCGGTGGATACTTGGATAGTTGGACAGACCAACCATTGGCCACCACAACCATGCACACCTTGAGTTAGGCTTCAAAGGCCTTATTCCTTGCCTTGTACACCTTAACCTCGACCTTGCAAGCCTCGAACTTAACCTTGTAAGCTTGGAGTTCTCTATCCTTGGCGGCCTCGGATGGTTGAAGGGCACAAATCTTCTTATTGATGTCAGCTACCATGCAACTTATATCTGCATCTCCCCACGAAGCTCTTCCATATCCAACATGGACTTGAGCTCCTCAATGCATTTGTCTATGTCCTTGACCCTAACCGTTATGGTGGACATAGTGTTAGTGAACTGCGTAAGCCTACTGTCCACAAGGGTCATCATATCCTTATTCTTATCCTTGCCCTTCTTGCCACCTTGTTGAGGGTTACTAGCATTGGTCACATTTGAAGCCATGGTCTCCCAAACAAGTAGGTGTTCATACCAACTATCACGGGTTGATAATTCACATAAACTCTAACACGTGCAGTGCTAGCAAACTCACTTCGAACCCTTCCTTAGTTTGCTAGTAAGCCTTAATTGTGGCTTGACTTAGGCTTTGTGGAAGGTTAAGTAAGCATACACCCACTCAAAGAGAACTTTAGAGAGAGAGAGCGGACACAAAGGAGTTTGGGAGAATGCCTTGGATTGCACTTGGAAATCCTTGATGTCCAAATGAGCTCCCCTTGGGTGTATATATACATATCCACTCCTAAATGGATGGTGGAGTTCTATTTGATCTTACACCTAAGATCGTACATTTAGAATATTCCACATAAATATATAAGATTCTACGTAAGTATGGAATTGTATGGAACCCTGTCGAGCACTCTAGAACATGCTCTAGAGAAATCTAGAGAAATCCAGAGCATTCTAGAGTGATCCGTGATACTTATCAAATGAGGAATACAATGGTTAAGACATTAAAACAAGGCTAAAAAACCACCTCTCCAAGACATAAGATGCAAAGAACTTCTAGAGCAGATGTTTGAAAGGTTGATGGACCTCAAGGCCCTTAAACCAGCTCGTAACCATTAGAGGGAAGAATTGAACAGAATATTCTAAAGCATCCAACGGCTACATGTTAGGCATTCTCTAATGATGTCATTCTCACTGACTATGTATAAAGAGATCTTGTTGAAGATAAAGAGAAAGAGATGCACAAAGAGCTTAACTTTCTATTCAAAGTGTTAGTGTTCTCTTCAGTGATAAACTTCAAATCTTTGTAATCTTTGTACACACATTCGAGAAGGATGAGACAAGAGGGTTGGGCAGTGGCAGGGCTAGGATTCAAAGCAAGGGGGGCAAGAATTTTTAGGAGTTTAATATCTCAAATTGGGATTTGGGACTTAAGAGTTAGGAGGAGAGCTGAGGAGGAGTGGAGGCGGCTACCAGTACAAGTGGCGGCACTGGTGGTGGGCATCGTCGGTCGGTCAGCGACTGGGTTGGGCAGATTGCAAAGAGTGAGAGAGTGTGCGTGGATAGTAGGCTGGGCAGAGAGAGAGAGAGAGAGAGAGAGAGCGTATGAGGAGGAAAGCAAAGCAAGACTAGAGAGTCGAGAGGCATAAATCAGGAAAAATGAATAGGCAAACCTAAAAAAAAAATAAAAAACATACATGGCACCGCAGAAGGAGAGTGATGAGAGTCGAACCTATGACCCCTTGAAATAAGTAAAGAGCAGCCAACCATCCTGCTAAGTACGCATTTGCAAAGTGTATGTGAACTAATTAATATATATCTATTTTTTTATCCACAAAAATATCCCATATTTAATTTTTTTTCCCAAAAAGTTGGGGGGTCAATTGACCCCTCTTGCCCCAATGTAGCTTCGTCCATGGTTGGGAGAATCTTGCTTGTAAGCAAAAGGGTTAGCCAGGAGTGTCATCTTTCGTAAAAGGTTACTTAGGAGAAATCACTTCAAGAGAGGTCTTGAAAGGTGTGTTGTAGTCAAGGTACTTCGGTGGATGCTTGAAAATTGTATAAATTTCAGAGAACACTAATACTAATGGTTGAATCCTGAGGAAGAGACCTTATGTGGGGATATAGCCTAGTTGGAGGTGTGAACCTTGTTGAAAAAACATTGTGTTCTTTACCATCTGCATTACTCTCTTACAAATTAACTTCCTTGATCTATTTACTCAGTCACCTTGACTTTATTGTTTGGCGTCCTTAAGTTTGCTATTATATGTTATATTCTATGATTGAGCTTATGTTTACTAATATTTATGATCACCGTATTCACCCTCCATTAGGGTGACTAAGCTTACCTGGGACCAACAAAACCCCTGAGTATGGCCTCGTGAGGATTTGTGAAAGATATACCTAGAAAATCTTTAAGGAAGAAGAAGAATAAGAAAAGGAGAAGGAAAAACAAGAAACTTTTTACATTATATACAAATGCACATTTTGGGCAAAACTGCACACTTCAGCCGTCAAAATCACTTTACAACACAACTATGGGGACTATAAAAGAGTACAATATACATATCATGACCCTTAGTCCCCAGTGATGAAATCAAATATCAGCCCTCGTCCCTCTAATTAAATGATGTGGAAGCCAAATCAGTAGGATCTCATTTTAGGAAAAGCAAATTGCTCCTGCTCATGTGTGTGCTTTTTTATGGTGGTCCCGTCATTCCTTTTCTATTGGTAAAACATCAAGGGAGATAAGGCTCTGGCCAGTTGTATGAATTTGCATATTCTTTAGCCTAACTTCTTTTTATTCCACAGGGCGATTGACATTATAGAGTAAATTCAATAAAGACATTGCTGGATGTTTTCCATACCTTTGATGCCTCATAGTGTGGCATTGATATATGAAAACTGTCCATGAAATAGAGGATAAGTTATGCTCTTAATGCAACAATAGTCGTGTAGTGGTACTTGGGGATAACACATACTTGATATATCGACCTACTTTTGTGTGATGGTGGCCGCCTTATACCAGAGTGAGGCTACTCTCTATAGCAGCATTGAGCAACCAAAAAAGGGGCACATTTTATGAAAAGTGACAAATATTTGTAGACATATCATTACCTTGAGATAAGGTGACCAGACAAATGCTACGCATCATGCCCTCTTGTAAGGTTTTAGATTAGTTCACCTAGTAAGATGTGAGTGAACACCATGCCTTCTTTGTGCTCAGTTCAAGTCCGCATTACATTGACACTTAAATGTTTCTAGTTTTGTCTACCTAAGTTTTAAAATAAATTTTTCTTAATTGAAAATTTTGATTTATATGGGGATTATCAAACTAGTAATCCAAAATTTTGCATCCATTTTTAAAGGTTGGTAATGCGAGAAAAATAATTGTACCATATGGAAAGGTGAGGAAAAGATGAAGTGATTTATTATAGTTTAGCCACCCAACTATTCTGAAATAGGTTTGGGCTTGAGCAAAACACATGGGACAGTGTGCGCACTAAGCTGAGCCCAGGCTTGACCATATGGCGCAGTGTAATGTGCATTAGTGTTAATACTTTTGTTAAAATTCAAATCTTATTTTGGAGACCATAAAACTAATTTGCCAAAGTTATCACTTGCCTTTATCAATTGATTTTTGTCTGTGAACCATGATTCTTGCCTCCAATTTATTTCAAGATTTCACGATTGTGTGCTTCCTTTTTAGTTCGGTTTTCTCACTATACATTTTCTCTTCATTCTGTTCTACACAAGTAAAAATATTCACTTATTTGCACAATGTTCTAAACATTGGGCATTCAATTTGCTTTCGTCGCTATATGATCTTCCTCGAGTGTATGGGGATGGTTGGGGCCATGTAGCCTAGAGGTTGACCATCGATGACCAGCTCCTACACTAGTGGCCGGACATTATTGATCTATGAGCCAAAGGTTCACACTGTGCCATACCAATTATTCATCTTTCGACCATACAAATTACTTCATTCTACCATTCTCCGATTCTCTATTTGATTATAACCATATCTTAGTAACTATATATCAAACGCGACTTATTCTACCAACCTTGGAGCTAGATGTACTATCAAAAGAGATACAAAAATATACAAACTTCTATATTTAATTAGGCTAGAAAACAAATTAGTTTTTCCTCCCACATTCTTGACTCCTTTTTTTAACTTGCTTATACTACTAGCCATACAACTACACGCAAACTCATGAGACATACACCTAAATGTTGATTTTTTATTTTTTATTTTTCTAAGGTTGGCGAACTAATAGGATTCAACAAGCTCTGACCTTTTCTTTTTTTCCTTGGTATCCTAATTTAAGGTTCCAAATTCATTAGGGTGCCAAGTAATGCTAAGAAGGCTAATCATGATTCAAACATTGTACCTATATAGAAAATCGCCACTTATAGAGTTTACTTCAAAGTTGTTTTTGATGAGTGCGGTGCAATTTCCTTGGCTCACGCTTTGATCTTTCCATACGTTTAAAAAGTTACCTTTGAACCCATACACACACACAAAAATGATTATTTTGTTTTAGTTGGAGGCAGGGTTCGTGGACTATCTATTGCTTATGTCGTGTTTCTATTGTTGTATATGTAAGGAGATAGGAAAGACATAGCACTAAAGCACATAGGAAAACATACATATCATATTCTCGTTAAGGAGACAATAATAGTAATATGTCTTTCCTTGTCATTCCCCTAACTTGTAGCATTAGATACCAAAAGAAATGTCCACAAAGAACTTAAAACGAGAATGGACCAATCAAATCTGAGTAATTGTAGATAGTAAATAAGAATAAGAAAAACCATAACAAAATAAGCCTGGCATCTATAGTTCCCTAGAGTGCCAAGTTTAATTTATATAGATAAAAGGAGATTCATCTCTATTATATATATTGAGAAAACTATAAAGAATAAATAGGTTTGCTCCACAAGATTTTCTCTAATTGCAACTAGCACAGATGCAAACCTAAGTGTCAACATAGCCTTTTCTATACACACTATTCGTTATCCAACTGAAATCAAGTCATCCATTGTACCTGACATTATACATGGTTGAGTGTTCACTATGGATGCAGGGATCATGATGCATAGCAAAGTAGCGTAAGCATTAGGGTTCACCGCTGGACACCACCTTGCCCATTCATTGCCAACTCCATAGTGTCATTCTCTCTCTTCAACACATCTATGTTGCCTTCTTCTTGTTTAATATCATCATTCCCACCATCATCAGAATTTGAATCCAATGTAAACCTACTTTGATTCTCCATTCCTTTTACATCTCCACCAAGGGGTTTATAGTTTCTATAATCATCAACATCCATGTAACTTTTACTAACAATTGAATAAACCCCACTAATTACAGCCACAAGGAGGGCAAGATAACAATTAAACAAGAGCACTGCAATAGCGCCCCCGCGATGAGAGTCTTTATGACCACTGCACCTGATGGTGTAATTCCCCCTGCTCTTGTGGTGCAAAGAGCAATTATGAGCAATGAAACCAGTGAAAAATGATAAACCCATTTGAATAAACCATGTTCCTTGTAAGATCAACCCTAGCCCACGAGCCAGTTTGGGCATGTTTGAATTTGGATTTTTTAGCTCGATTAAGGTCGAAACAATACAAATGAATACGGGCACAAGCATTAAACTATAGTATCGATTCTCAACCCCATTAGGGTCTTTCAAGTGGTAGTAGTATAAGAGGAATTCTTCAATGAAACCAAAGAACAAGATTAAATCAATCAACAGGAAAGGGAAGGAAAGAGATTTTGACAAGTTGCTAAGAAGACCTAGAAAGGAAAACAAGAAAAAAAGAGCGGCGACTGCAATTACCTGAAGTTGTAAAGTATAACCTATTTTATCTTGAGATCTAACGGCATCCATAATAGAGAGAATAGCATCAAAGATGAAGAGAAGAGAAAGAAAAGCAATGGAAATTAAGGTTACCATTGAGAAACGTAGCATTTTGTGAGTAGGTGTAAGAGATTTTGCAGGGGTTTTAGGGAGAATAGAAGGAGGAGAAAAAGGGGACGAGGAGAGAGACTCCCAAGCACCAAGCAATATTAAACTACCACCAGTAAGGGCGAAATTGAAGAGTCCCATTTTCCTTTTTCCCCCCTCTATCACAGAACTCTTGCTTTTGTTCTGGGTTAAAAGAAGTAGATTCGATTTATCTTGAAATTGGAAGCGTAGAAGAAGGGGAAGATTAGATTGAATTGAAGAAGGTGATTAGAAAGAGAATGATATGATATATGTTGTTAAATATGGAAACTAAAGAGAGAGAGGCGGAGGGCTACTGATTCTTGGTTTCTTTTGCAATATTTTGGCAGTTGGAATTAGGAAGCTCCCAATAATTAATGGTTTAAAACAATTCATATTTTGACGTTTGTGAAGCTTCATAATTTAGGACTTTAAGAAATTATCTTTCAACAAATATTTCACCTCTTAATTAGATGAGTACTGGTTTAAATCTAGTCATTTGCATGAGAATTCTCTTTTTTCCCCTCTTGTAAATAATGTACACTTCCCCTTCAATTATCCCAAAAAACACATTAACAAAAATCATAAAAAATAATCATAATCTATATTACTTTTTTCATATAACAGGAGTAAAGACATAAAGATTGGAACTTAATTCAAAATGTTGCTAAAGATTGGGGTTAATTTGAATCTTTAATAATAATAACTATTAGGAACTTTACTGATTAAATGAAATTCTACCACTTATTAAACCATTTGGAGTATACATCCATTACATGAAAAAAAATCACTTAATAATTGTATTTTCACATAAAAAAAAGATTAAGAGTTCTTGTCAGTGTTTAATGTATCATTTAATTATTGGTGCAATGTAACTGTATGAAAAGAATTCATTTCAGGGATTTGAAACAAACCCTTGTGTGTTAGAGTCAGGATAGTTAAGGATTTTCAAAGCAATTTAACAAATAAAAAAGATGTGAAGGAGCCTTGTATTATGTTGTTTATCAACTATAAGTATGGTATAATCTATCATTTGAAATAAATAACATAGTAACAAAAGGATAAGTACATAATTTTTATACTTATTTGTGATTATATAGAGAGTGTTGTCCTTCATAATAGAAGACTTTATTTGACATTCGTATGCCATTAGAACTTGTACAACTAGTTTTCTTTTCTTCCCTCTAACATTTTTCTTAGGCTTCTTGCTTCGCCTTTTGCATGGCTATTAAGCCTATCATGAATGATGAATCAAGCAGTGCTTGTTGCAAAAATTACTAATAATGTGTTCCCCCCCCCCCCCCAAGACATTCTTCAAATTACTTTGTCTTTGATATTATTTCTTGGAGACATGTTAAGGAGGTTGTAACACTGGAGATATGTAGCTGCACATTTCTAACCTTTTAATAATCATAAGAAGATTTGGTGGGAGGGGGGCAAATGTTATCTATGATATGGCTATCAGGAAATGTATGCTTTAATTGACTGTAGTATAATTTAATACACCACATGTTTTGCGACAAAAAAGAAAAATAAACTAAACTTCTGTTCATTTTCTTTTTATATCGCCTTCCCATCATCTACGTTAATAAATTTGTGAGAATATAATGTTTAGAATGCTAATATAAGTTCTATTGTTTTAGAATTTTCACATCCAAATATCAAATGTTTAATTACTGTCCTAGAACTCACACGTATACCAAACATTCTTCTATTATTTAAAAGTTTTTATCTTATACAATTATCTAAGAGGATTGAGCTGTATTGTACCCAAATAGTTATATGGTGCGATATTCATTTACAGATATTTAAATATTTTGCAATGGCGCCTGTGTCTTTTAAATACGAAAAGAATATAATATGCGCAGGAGGCTACCTTTTATTTTTATAGCTTGTAAACTATGGATCTAAAAGTGTGACGAATAACAAGTAGTTTCCTAGTATAATTATTATAAGGTTCTAGTATGTTTGAAATAGTTCAAATACTTAAAAAAATTTGGCCATGATTTAAAGGTCTAATATGTAAAAAATTAAGAGACTTTGCAAGCCTAACAACAATGTTATACAATCAAGATAAAGTACAAGAAATTGAACATAAGCTTACTTGATCATTACAAAAGACTTAATTGATGCTAATGTACATTCTTTTCTCTTTCCTTCTGTTTCCCCCTTTTTTGGGATTGGCAACCAAGTCCATCGACGATCCATATCTCATGGGAACCACCTAGGAAGGTAAAGGTATATGAGAAGGAATTAAGGAGGAATAAGGGAAGGCCAAATATCTCTCATGCTTCGAATGCGATTTGAACTCACCCTTCATTGTTCAAATATGGGGCAAGCTCGATTAGATGACCTCTCTGATGGTAAAGGGAACCTATACTTAAGAAGTAATTATTAATCTTAGATAAGCATGGAAAATTCCATTTGGATACTCTAGATTACCTATTTTCCTCATATTTGATGACTTCATCAAACATTAAATGTATCTTTCGAATAACGAAAGCAAGTAATGTGATGGATGTCATTCATAAGCCCTGCAACAATTATTTTTTACTATCACATGTGATACAAAAGTTCTGATAAATTAAACATAATGACACCTATCAAAAATTAAATATCTTGCTAGTTGTTAATACATACTTGTTATGCATATGTGCCTGTCCCTGGACATAGTAATTATTTGGTGTGCGGAGCAAGATGAATTCCAGTTATAGAGTAACTAAAAGTTTTCTCATACTTATTCTAGAGGATAGCCATGGACATTCACCATAATCACCACTTTTGTCAATTTTCCATATTCATGATTAATGGTGAGTAGGTCCGGGTATGTGTTTAATTTTTTTGGAACCAGGATTGGAATCAATTCAAACCAATTTTATATTTTCTAGAATCAGTACGGGAATCGGCACACTTAGTCTCAGGTTTACTTTCTCTTCTAGTTACTTCTTTCATAATAAAGCAATACAATCATGTGATTGATCAAGTCTCAACATTTGAGGCCAATCGAGATGCTAGACAAAATGATTGCCTATACAATGGATTAAATCACAAGAAACAACCTAGAAGTTCAAGGTTCATAATACATAAGCTACTTCACTGCTTTAGAACAAGTGACAACTTGCCAACAATGTAAAAATAGGATAGAGATATAGACATATAAATTGACTCGCTACTAATGCCTCGATCTGATATCTTGAAGTTAAATGAATACGGGCTCATGATAGGGTCTAAATGCTAACAAAAAGGGTTTAGTGTAAGAGATCAAGAGGAAGGTGAGAAGAGCCACAACAGATGAGGCACAACACAAACACAGGTGGGACCATTATTTAGTGATCAATTCACATTATCACTAATTATCTTCTCTTATTTAGTGTAGTATGTTAAACAAGGGTAGTATGTTAATTGAATCACTAATTATCTTCTCTTATTTAGTGCTGGAAAATTAATGTCCTATCCTTGTTTAACATTATGAGAAACACTTCCATGGTGGTTTATGAATTTTATGTTAAACATGGATATCAAACTTTTCTTGTTAGGTTCTAATAAGTCATGGGAAATAAGCCAATATCCATTATTAGAACATTCATAATAAGAATAAACTTATGAAAATAAATTGCTTTCTTCATATTGCTTTCTTAGTGGTAGAAATTGGGGCAAACAAATAGGCAGAAAAAAAGGAAAATGGCCATTTACACATTGAGAAAAAAAGGTCAGATGTGGGCTACTATGATAAATAAAAAAGTTCAGATATCACACTAGCATGTATATTGGTTCTTACTGAAATATTTCATCTCACATTAGTAGTAAATTTCTCGTGTCATACCCTAATTAAGCAACTTTTTTAAAAATATAAAGTTTTATGAATTTTCTTTTCCACCCAAAATACGCCCAACTTTTAAACCCATATTTTCCTAGCCCACAATCCAAACAAGCCTTTCTCTCCTTTTTTTCTTATCAAATAAAACCTTAATTTTTTTACCAGAAATAAAAATAAAATAAAACCTTAATCTTCATTCTTTACTAACTCTCATCACATGATACGCTCCTCACTTCTCTCTCTCTCTCTTTCTCTCTCTCTCTCTTAACTTACTCCCACCTCCACTATTCCCTCCGGTTTCAACTAAAATAGATTTAATTCTAAGTTTCTTACATACTCACAAACCAAAAATATGTACTGCTATCCCACAATTTTCTCTCTCCTCCGGCTTCCCCACTAAATATCTTTGAAGATCTTACTAAAAAACAATGTGAAAACATCAACACATCTTATCAGCCTAGGAGATAGTGGATTTCAGTTCCAGGCCTGGTACGACTATGGTAGATATCTCAAGTAGGAAACAAGGGAAGGAAAAGCTATTGGAGTTTTGCTGCTGCTTTTTGTTTAAAGATTCCTAAATTTAGTTGAAATAGGTGACACTAGTTAGAAACCTTAGGAAGATGAGGATACCGACCGAGATACCACTGGTACCTCTTTGGACCCGTCCTTGTGCCAAGTGACATCCATGTTGTACATCTAGATGGTGCCTTCAAGAGATGATATGAGATCCAAAATTAATTGTTAATGTAACATCTCCCATATCAATCAAAGAAACATGATAAAGTTTGTAAGTAGTACAATAGGTCTACGTACAGCAACAAATGATTTTGCTTTTCAACCCAGTAAAGAAAACATACTATAAAGTGCTAGTCATTGGGTGGTAAGACCTCAGGTCTAAGTTGTTAGCCAATATAGTTTCCAATGACCTAATATATTGAGTCGAGTATTATGGATGGCATTAGAGCAAACCTTGATCTAGGTTGTTATGAACTACTCTTAAACTTGGCAAACCTGACCTGAAACCCAAACTGAATGACTCGAACCCATACCTGACTAGACAACCTAAACAACTTATTCGAAGTTGGCCTAAAATCGAAACTAACTCGACTTGAAGTATCCTAACCTGAACATTTATTTTTTCCAAACTTACTTATCATTGATAAATAATCTTATTGGACCAAAAAATCAAGTGGGCTAAAGTCAATCCAAATCGAAAATAACCCCAAATCGAACCGAACTGAACTTAGCCCCAAACACGGTTCCACCCGAAGTTAATCCGATCTGTAACTAAACCGAACGATCTATTCGCCAGGTCTAAATTCACTTCACACCCACGAAGAAGAAACTAATAGTATTGATGAATGTCACAATCACAATTGTGAGTCAATATGATCTCAAAATTTATAAAGAAATTTATAATTTACTCTTATTTTAAAATATGGTTTCTAATACATTATCATTTAATTATTTCTCTTGTATTGATTTTCCAAGAGAAAAACTTTATCTTTCATGTAAAAGTGAAATTTATCTTTTGCAAAGGATATTGTTTTAGGTGATTTTTTAAATGAAATTGCAATTAAACCTTCATAAGTAATTACAAATATTGAAATACACCATTAATTTTTTTTTTTTTGTCTTGTTGCTAGCAGACTTCTCGAGATTGTAAAAAACATTATTGTTTATTAAGAGGAATAAGTTAACAACCTGTTCTTACTTTTAACCATAAAGTGCTCACAAAATAAATATAAAAAACTATAAAAATTAATAATAACCACTACCATCACAACCACCCAAAGGAAAGGAAAAGAGGAAAAAATGACATCTCCCTCTCTCGTCCACCACATCCTATTCTTGATACCATTACTTTTTTACAAAAATGATTTTTCTACTAGTAGTTATAGTAAAATAATAATAATAATAATAATAATAATAATAATAATAATAATAATAA
>JACYFF010031952.1:31864647-31919647 GCA_017589665.1 Selenicereus undatus | reverse complement strand
CAAATTTTCAAAATTCCTACAGAACAAACAAAAACATATAAAAATTCAATTTTATTCATTTATTTTGAGCAAATATTAGATAATAAAGGGGCATAAAATATCATAATTTTTGGTTGAACACCCCTAACATGGCCAAAAACCATACCATCCTTTGTCAAACCCAAGAATCCCCTTAGGTCTTGTTTAACTCCCTGAATGTCATAAATTTTCAAATTCTTTTCTTCTTCAGTCTGATCCAGTACTCTTAATAATAAGGGTGTAAAAGAATTCCTACTCTTGGATGGTCTTGCAACAATCTGCTATAGTTTACATTATAATCAATCATTCCTCTCCAGTTCTCTTACCATGTCTTTCTCAGTAGATTCAGGGGTGTTTAGTATAGTAATTCCATTTCCTTTATTGTTATTGACAAAGTGTTATTTCCTTCTCCATGCTTTCTTCACCCCCATTTTACAATTCATGTGTCTAAGTATATTGGACTTTGTACATTTCCCTAAATTCCATTCAAATGTGAGTGGTTGCTCCAAGTTCATCATCCTCATCAATAAGATAGATAGAATCAGGTAGTGTTTTGTGATATCCACTTCAATTAATACCCTCATAAAGGTCATCTTAGTTTTCTCAATTGTTGCTTGGTCGAACATAATTGGAAACCTAATAAACTAGTCATCTTACTAAGTACTCCCTTTCCCCCACAACTTTGGATGAAGTTATGACAATTGTACCCATATAGAGATGCTAGTAGATTAATGGAAATCTCATGTCCAATAGCCCAAGTCGTAACCACGATTTTGTTTTTTTTTTTTTTTTTGGGTTAAAGTAATGTATACTCCTTTTTAACACTTCATCTATATCCAAGACAACATAAAATCTAACAATAAAAGTACCATTACCCTAGAGAAATACCTTGTCTATAACATTGACACCCAATATCCGCTTTTGGTTTCCTACCATTATAGTTGAAGGAGGATTTGCTCCCAGGATGTAACATGTCACCAAAAATTCCAAGACTCAATCTCATATTAAATATCTTCCTCGTCAATTTTTTGGATAAATTGACCATTTGATTTTATTGGTTTTGCATAATCTAGCTCAACATCGGCATTAGTCATTTTTGAAATGTTATAATCGAAATTCTTGCTAGAAGGGCATGTTGTATTCATCATATGGCTTTTCTCTACCCATGAAGTTAATCCAAACCTATAGTACTACATCCATTAGTTCAAGTATGAGAACTACCTCTATTTAGTTTAGAGTTAGCTTCCCCACTCCCAATTGCTATTTCAGTTGTCATTATTGATGCCTTCAACTTTGACACAAGCACCTGAAGAATTTTCTGCCTCTCATCCTAGATTATTTGGTGAGTCAATTGGGGATTTTGAGCAGAATTCCCAGAGTTTTGATGTGCCTCTTTTTGCTGTACTAAAATGAGGTGTTTCCCTGTCTGTAGAAGGGTCTCTACAACCCTATAATTGGGTTTAGAACTAACACATAGCCCAAAATTAGTTCTTGCATAAAATTACAATTGAAATAATTTTAAAAAAAATAAAAAAAATCCATAAATTTTATTTTGTACCTATCTTTGCTAGTGAATTTTCAAAATTGCAAGAAATATCTCCATTTGCCTGAAGTAGTAGGAAAACTGTCCTTATTTCCTAGCATTTTATGTTTTCAAAGAAATCAATATTAAAATTTATAATAATAATAATAATAATAATAACAACAACGACATTGTCATCATCATCATCATCATCATTCACAATTTGACTAGAAAAAGAGATCATGAGAGAGAAAACCACAAGTGATCTTAATGTAGTTTTTCTACCAAATATTTTCATGCTTCTCCCTACTGCAAACTAGTTTTCCTTCTCCTCATCTTAGTGTCTTCTTTTATTATGACCGTCATCATTTCAAGGGGTCCATGCAAATTAGTTTAATGACTGTTTGATCCTTGTTTATGTTCCAAGTATCTAGAACTTTACCTCGTAAAACTCAGTTGAAATCACTAGGTAAAACCCCAGATATTTTATTCCATTTTATTTATTTACTTATATATATATATATATATATATATATATATTCATATTTATATGGTTAAATTTTTTTTATTTGATATGATTTTGGCCGACCTAGTATGCTTGAGCTCGTAGTGTTTACTCTTTGGTTGCGTTGGTAGATCAGTGGAATGGTTTGTGGTAGAGTGGTCAGGCACCCACAAAGGTTCCTAGAGGTTGTGGGTTTGAGGCTTGGTATCCCTATTCTTTTCTAGTTTTTTTTTTTAAAAAAAAGGACAAAGGGGAGGAAAATTATGGGGAGCTGTGGGAAGTAAGGGGAAAGGGGGGAAGGGGAAGAGAAACCCTAGCCTCTTTTAAAAATGTTTTCGCTTTCTTTTCCTCATCTCTCTCTCACGCCACTCTCTCTGTCCTCTCTCTCTCTCTCTCTCTCTCTCTCTCTCTCGCTCTCTCTCTCTCTCTCACTCACATCCCCTCACCGCCGCCCAGCACCACCTTGCTTTCCACCTCATGGTTTGCCTTGGATTTTAGAGTAGGAAGGGAATCATCTTCTTTTCAAAAACCGAATCAAGGTAAGCTTTAGGGACATTTTTGTTTTCATTGGTTAGAGTTTTGACCTTTGGCTTGATTTGGGTTAGTTAAGGACTTAGGAATCATTAGTATGGGCGTAGACAGATGCGCGACCCGTCATGGTCAAAAACCCGAACCAAAACAAGCCGTTTGAACGAGGACAAAGTGGATAGAACACCTCTTATTTGAGTCTGAACATGACCCTTTTTTTTTTTTACAAATACGACCCATGATAGTGCAGTAACCCAAAAATCATGAAATTTTTATGGTAATTAGTCAGAATGTGTTGCGTAATCTGGTTTTTGAATGAAGAAAATTGAAGTAGCATAGAGTGAGTTATGACCGAATTACTGAGGGTTACGCCAATCTAGGCAGCCAGTGACAGCGTAGGGTAATTGAGGAAAACGACCTAATTCTAGGCAGATTAGGGAAAGCACCAAACATAAGAATTGTAGAAGACGGATTGACCTTTCCTGAATAGGAAAAAACTCGGAGTTTTGACGTCAAAACTAGAGATACAGGCTTTGGAAGTTAAGCCTAGATTCTGACTGAATCTGGATTCGGGTGTAGCCAGGTTTGGAAATTCCTAAGGGTTCCTAAAAATTGTAGAAAAATTAGCACAAGCAGGGTATGGGCTGTAGATGTTGTTTGTAAGATTTGGACTAAGTGCGAACGTTGTTTTTCTCCCGGTGCTGATTATTAGGCCCAATTAGGAAAAGGAGCCTGTAGCTATACAGATTCCAGGTAACAATCATGTCCTAACCCTTCCCCGAACTTGTTTAAAAATGTGTTTGATGAAAATGGTAAGGACTATCCTTGAATGTCTTTGTTTCACATGGAATTATGAATTTGTTTTGATTAAATGTGGAATGAAATAGTGTGTGGTGTGTGTTGGGCCATCTTGCTATGTCAGTGTGCATTGGGCATTTCAACTAATTGTGTTGTAAAGAGAAACATATATATTATGGAAAGTTATTTTATGAGGTGTGATTTATGAGCATGTATATGGGCTGGTTGAATGTCTTTGGTGTTGATGTCTAGGGGATTTTTCCCAAGTGAATGCGAGATAAAATATTTTGTGTGGAATGTGTTGAATTGTTTTGCTAAGTCAGTAAGTGCATAGGTTGCTGGATTGATTATGTTGCGTAAATAATGTGGAACTATTTGGGACTAGAATGGGTTAGATTGAGTTGTGTATGTTGGTTAAGGATTAAGGTTAACTATGAATGTGTGAGTAACTGGCTAAATGCGTGAGACTGGAAAGTTTTGGTTAGCGGTAACCGTCCGAATTGACGATAGGCATGATATGGATATTAGTAACCACTCGAATTGACGGTAGGCCAAGATATGATTAGCTGTAACCGTCCGAATTGGCGGTAGGCCGGGTTATGGTTAGCAATAACCGTCCAAGTTGACGGTAGGCCATGTTATGGTTAGCGGTAATCGTCCAAGTGGATGGTAGGCCAGGTTATGGTTAAGCGGTTGCGTTAAACCCAAGCATAGGCCATGAGACCCAGTGGGGGTCGCTCACCCTTAAGAACATGAAAAGTTATAAAAGAGAATGGTATGACTGTGTGCATCTGCCAAGAATGTATAAGTCCTGTCTGTTTATCTTCCATAGCCCTAAAATGTTTTAAAAATGAATTTGTGTGCATATTTTGACTGTTAGGAGTGATTGTCATTGAGTTTATCTCATTTTTGTAAAATGTTTTATTTTTAGGTGAAGTGCACAAGCATTGGGATGGGAGTTCGAATTAATGCAAGGCTGCGAAATAAAATTTTGTAGAGTTCACTTAGTTTATATTTAGTCTTTTTTAAGAATTGTGATTTAGGTTGGACTGTGTTATATTATTGACAGACTCAAACTGATGTTATGGATTGAAGATATAGTTATATTAGAGTTTTAATTGACACTAAGCCTGGTAGTTCCAAGAAGGAAATACAGAGGTAACACTCCACTTATGTTTTCCGCTGCCATATAGATTAATAATAGTAATAAAGAAGACATTAGAAATTTGAGGGTGTTACAAAGTGGTATCAGAGCTCAGGTTGAATGACCTGAAGGCTCGCCTAAAATATTGTAATTAACTAAGAACTAAAACTTGTAGGCCTAACGACTACTTGGAGAGTGAGTGTAGTAAGGGGCAGGGTTGCATGCATGTGCATATAGTATTAAATAAATGCATGCTATTGTGTGGATACATGTCTTATGTGTAATGACTCTGTATAGGGATGGAGGGTACCCAACACTGTTAGTGTGTGAGGGGCAATTGCCTTAATGAGCGGTTAGCTAAGAGGCGTAGTCTAGTTTTGTGGGGGCACATCCGGCAGGTTGAGAGGATGATAATTAGGTATTTGGGGGTTGTATCCAATGACTACCTGAGGTTCGAGGAGAACCAAACCTTCTTCCTCCTTTTAACCCTTAAGGGAGACCTAAAGTGGCGATACGGGGTCGACGAGTTATAACCCAGAGCTCAGGAAGTTCGTCCACAGGGGAGGTGTTGTTAGTGTGACTGGTAACCCATAGGAATGAGTCTGACTGAGTTGGTGAATCACTTAAGAGAGGAGGACCCCTATGACCAACCCCCTTCACCTACCACTAGCCAGGAGGATACCCCACCCCCTGAGGATGAGACATCTGAGGAGGAACCCACTGACGATGAGGGAGAACCTATGGAAGGGGAGGACCTTGGGGGAGATCCTAGCGAAGGTGAGGAAGAACCTATAGAAGAGGAAGACCCAGAGGAAGAACTTGAGAAAGAGCCCCTAAAAGATGAGGAACCCGAGAAAGAGCCCCTAGAAGACGAAGACCCAAAGGAGGAGCAACTGATAGAGGAAGACCTAGAGGAGGACCCAGTTAAGGAGCAACTCAAGCTTGACGTTACCGCTGGAAGCGGGGCATATGTGGTAGGTTGTGTCGGGGCACCTGCCCAATGGACGCCCCTGGCCAGTACATGTTACTAGCTTATTAGAAGTTTGGCTTCCTAGAACTGTGCTATTTAACTTATCTTGCTATTCTTTTTTCAAGCCATTATGAGCTAATAAAGTTTGTTAAGTACTTATGTAATGAAAAGTATTGGTGTGGAACGCTTATTATTTTAAATTAATGCCTTGAAACTTCCTTGAGTTACATGGATGCAAATATTCGTTATTATTAGCTGTGAATTATGGGAGCTATAGGAACGTGTTATCAATGACATGTGTATAGGTGTTCGAACAAAAAATGTGCTATTTTAAAGGTACTTTTACGCATGTTTTATGCTCGTTTTAATTGTATTTTTAAGGTTTTTAACTTATTTTATTTTATTTTGCAAATTTTTAATAAATGTGAAAAAAGGCCAAAAATAGTAGAAAATGGCGAAGAAAATATCGAGAATTGAAGAACCGGGCAAAATTGTCAAAAATCGGTCCAATTGCAGAACCCAGTTCACCTGAACCGATTCACTTAAAATCCCCCACCCATTCAATTTCTCTCTCCTCCTCATTCGCATCCTCGTCTCTCTCCCTTATCTCTTCTCTGTCCTCCAAAACCACCCAGCCCACAGTAACCTCCATTCCCAAACCCACAGAATTCGAAATCCCAACCCACCTAAACCACCTTCGTCCACCTCATCTCCCCATCTCTTTCTCACCCGCGTCTCACGCAGCAAACGCCACGATGCATCCTTTGCTGTCATTCATCGTCACCGTCCAGCACACCACCCCAATCGAAGGGTCAAGATCGAAGCAAGTCGGGTATAAAGGAGGAGTTCGACGCCATTGAAGGGGTTCAAAGGGTAGGTAATTTCTAGGTAATTTAGATAGATAATTTTAGGGTTTAGTTTAGGGTTAGATTAGGGTCAATTTAAGTTTAGATTGGTTTTAATTTCGTTTATTTCAATTTTCAGAATTAGGGTTTATGCATTTCGGTTTGCCTAGTTTCGAATTTCTTGTAATTATGCTATAATTTCGAGTTTCCCAGTAGCAATTCACAATACTAGTTCGACTTTGCAAAAACTTAATGTTAGTTTGTCCAATTTCATGCGGTTTTCCCCTCCCCTGATGCTTGCGTTCTGTTCGGGTTCTTCTCTAGTCTTCACTGTGTTTGGGCTGCTATTGGTGATTCTGATACCCCCTTGGTGGCTGAGAACGTCAAATGAGCTAGTTCTGTAACCCATCTCTGTTCCCTGTTTGGCTCTTGCTGTTTCAATTCGTATTTCCCCCTCCCTTGCTGCTCGGTTTAAGTTCTGCTTAGGTTAGTTAATTTCATTTTTCAGCTAGTCCTGGTAATTTCCATTCATGCTATTTGTAATAAGAATTCACTGTTTTCTTTTCTGGATTGATTCAAATATGTTAGTAGCTTGGATAGAATCTGGTGGCTTGATGATGTTTTGGAATTTTGATGTTTTGGATTTAGTTTGGTTTATGCTTTGTTTTGGATTTTGAATAATTATGGTAGTTGATTAAGGTTGAATGCTTGAATTTAGTAGTCGTTTATGCTTACTTGGTATTGTTAAACTCCTTGGTTTTGGGTAGTGTTGAATAATAAGGTTGCTTGATTCATATTAGTAGAATGCTTAAGTTTAGTTCATTTAATTTGCACGCTTGTGTTTCGTTTAGTTGAGTGCTTAGGTTTAATTCGTGTAAGTTAATTAATTTAAATTGCTTGCTTTGTTCAATTGAGAGTTTTATGATCGTTTAGTTGAATTACGTTGTTAGATTGCTTAGAATAATATCACTTAGTTTAGTTAATTAGTTAAACCGTTTGTTTTAAATGACCATAATTTCAACGTCGTCCCTGTGGATCGACCCTCAAAGTACTACGAAAAATATCGTGTGCTTGAGGTTTTTCTCTTTCAGTTTCACATCCCTCAAAAATCACCAACAATTTTGGCGCCATTACCAGGGATGGCGGCATGAGATTCGGTCATTGTTTTTTGTTTTCGTAGCTACTCTCTTTCATTGCTTTGTTTTGTTTACTTCTTTAGTAGTTGTGAGTTGATTAATTAGTTATTATGCTTTGTTTTGGTTGATTTCTGTTAAGTCGAAAATCATGCACCATTTTTGTAATTATTTTTAGTATATTATATATTTTATTTCGTTTAATTTGATTTGTTTTATATATTTTTCAGGATCAGTGTTAAATTAATAAAGAGAAGGAGAAAGGATGTAGAAGCTCGATTTTATATTTGACCACAAGACGGTCCAAGAATAATTATGAAGATAATATTATTTTCATAACTATTATTTTGGGCTAGGAGTCAAGAATTTTGGAAAAGCTAAGAGACTTGAAGATGAAGAATACTAAGGAAAAAGAGGAGGAAACCCTAAACCCTAACCCATATTATTTTTTTAAACCCACAACCTTTCTCCTCTCACATACCCTACACATAACCCTAATCTTTACCCCACGCATCACCTATTCTCACCTCCCTCACACACGGCCAGCCCCACCTAATCTTCTTTCTTCCCCTTCACGCATAACATATATCACAACCATCAAACCCTCCTTTTCCTTCATATATATAGCATCTCAGTCAGCCTCTTCTTCTCCATCAAGCCTCACGCAATAGCACAGCAGCCCCTCCCATATTCTCCATCTCCTCCTCCACGCAAGCAGCACACCCAAAAACCCCATCCCTCTTCTCCTCCACGCATAAAATCAGCACAGCAGAATCTTCTTCTTCTTCTTCACGTAACCCTCTCCCCCTTCACGCACAGATAAAACCTCAGCCATCCTCTTCTCCCTCAAGCACGCAGCCTTCATCCTCTTCAACCTCTCCATCAAGCTTCATCGTTCATCATCACCATCATCTTCGTGGGCTTAGCTTCTTCACGTCTCCACGCAGCCACACATAATAGTAGGATGATATTTTTTTATTATGATTATTATTATTAGTATTATTATTTTTACTTTGTTTATTTATTTTTGTGTTTAGTTTATTGATTAGACATGAAATATTTGAGTTATAATTGTAATTTTAATTTTTACATGAGTGAGTAATTTTTTGTGCTTAGTATAATCTTCTTGAAGCCATGCTAAATTAATAATTTTGAAACAAGCTTTGTGCTTTAATGCCTAGTTGATTTCTATTCATGATTCTTTAGCGATTAGTGTTTATCGTTTATGAAATTTGTGTTAAATCGATTAGAATGCATGCTAGTTGATTAAATACAATTTCGATTGATAGTTTAGAAGATTGTAATACGTAAAAGTTATAATCTTTTAGGCCTAAGTATCACCCTAATTAATCATGGATGGCTCAAACCCATTTTTTTTAATTAGGTAATCGCTTTAGATCTTTGTTAAATCGATTTGCTGGTAAATTGGTTACAAAGTGTTAAATGATGTTTTTCTAATTCTTAATGCTCTAATTTGGTTAAATTTTTGCGCTGGTGTAAAGGTTATCAAATTAGTAGGGTTTATATTAGGGCTGGACCTAAGTAAACTAGAATCTAAGGAAAAACGGGGAAGAACCGCTGGTGGATATCTTCTACAGTTTAACTCATGAATGAAATTAACTTATGTGTTAATGATAAATATTAATTTGCATGGTGGATTGAGATTATACTAAGTATTCTTCATAAATTTGATAACTTTCGATTATTATTTGTTACTTAGCGTTAATTTGGCTAGTTGTTAATTTTCGTTCTATTTTTATTAGATTCAATATAATTTCAATCAAACCCCCCCAAAAGTATAATCTTTAGGAGTGTCTAGGTAATTTTAGATAGCTTAGAGTTTGATTTTTGGAGTGGTTGTAATTTTAGATTGAGTTTTAGTATTTAATTCCCGGTTTGTTTGAATTTAGACTAAAAATAGTTATTTTCGTTATTTTTGGGTTTCAATAAATTCCTAGGGTTTATAAAGTGTCCTAGTCTGTTCATATTCAGTTTCGTGATTTTTGGAAATTATTTGATAATTTTTCAGAGTTATTTTTCGAAATTGATATGTGCAGGTTTTTTGTTTATTAATTCTGAATATTTCGATTTTTAATTTTAATTTACGATTATTAAGTATTTTTAGGTCCAGAAATTTGTGTCCTGGGATTAGGGTAATTTTCCTTATTATTTTCGTATTTTTATTTATGCAGAATATTTTATTTCCAATTTAAGATTTAATATTCTGTTTGATTATTCTGCAGTAATTGGCTGATTTAATTTTCCTGAATTAAATCTGAAATTATTCTGAAGATATATGCTTATACGGTTGCAGAATATTAGTTTAGGTTACTGTTTGATAATTTTAATATTTATTTTTCTGATTATTAGTTGCTGTTTTGAGTTTTTATTTAAATTTCAGTTAATATTCTGATTTTATTTTTCTGAAAGATTCAGGAAATATTTTTACTGTTTTATTTTCAGAATATAATTCATAATATTTAGGAGAGTTATTAGGTCTTTTTCTAGATTTTTATTCATTAGATTTCAATTGTTTTAGAATTATTAAAATTAGATTTAACAAGTTGATTAATAAAATTACTTAGAAGCAAACTAGCCATTTAAAGCAATCTTTCCTCGTGGATCGATCCCTACTTCCCTACGCTATAAAAATTATTTAATAACCGAAGTAGTGGTTAAATTTGTAGCCCTCGACAGGCTTTACAATTTCTTTATTTTGGTATTAATTGTTACTTTGTTTAATCGTTTTGTTTTCAAAAAATCCAAAAATCCAAAAACATTTGAAAAAACCTTCAAAACTCCAAAAAAATGACAAAGCTTAAAAATTCAAAAACATTTGAAAAACTTGAAAAATCCAAAAAAATTAGAAAATTCTAAAAATCCAAAAAAAATAGAAAATTCTAAAAACCCAAAAAAATTGAAAAATTGAAAATCCAAAAAAATTGAAATTTTTTTGTAAAACTTTAAAATTTTCAAAATGCCTGTTTTCAATTTCCCGCAATTTGAGCGCGAACCTTTTTGGAATTATTTTTCAAGACTTAATGATTATCGTGCTCAGCTGAATCGTAATTTTGAAAAATAGGAAATTTGTGAGGTCATTCTTGAGGGTCTAAACATTGAGTCAAGGAGTTACATCGATTCAATTTTTCCTGGAGGTTTAAGAGAATTGTTATCTAAAACTCCAAATGAAGTTTGGGATTTCTTTGAAAAATTAGCTTGGGAAACCTATACGACTGAACAAGCTAATACAACTTTTAGATACCCAACTCATAGAGAGTATGATTGTCATGCTAATTCTTACCCTTCAAACCACTTTGTGAATTCTATGACTCATGTAACTCTTATATGCCTCATGTTTCGTGTGATTATTGTGAATCTCCTGATCATGATGCTTATACTTGTCCTTTTCGTGATTACATTGATGCTACCTGTGCAAGTTTTGAAAAGAAAATCAATGAAATGACTGATCAAATGGTAGAGACTATGAAATTGAGAATTGCTTAATATTCTCAATGTTTTAACCAGATTAGAGGGACTTCTAGCGAGATTTATTCTAGTTTAGGATCTCTTAAACCTGACATTAGTCTCGATGATGACTTTGAACCCTTTTATTCTGCTAGGCCTGATTTGAATGAAAACATGCTTTTGCCTAGTCTAGGTCAAGCAAATGACCTCCCTAAGTCTCTATCAACAGATCTTGCATCTTGCACTAACTCACCTAAGGGCGTCACTGACGATGTCCTAGTTTTTGTCGACCTACCCACCACTTTGAACGACGTTCGTGAACTGAAAATGGGTAAACAATCTGATCTTGATAGTGAGTTAGAAATAAGCATCGCACCTGCAGTTAAGCTTCATGATTTAGATGACTCAAAAGATAGTTCACAGGAGTTATGTGATGAGGTGACTGTGACTGCACCTACTATGTTTGACTTTGATGATGATATTCTTTGCGCAGAATACGAGTCTTTTTCATGTGTGATTGATGTTACTAAAGGTCTTGATGTGGATTTTCATGTCGAGTATGAATCATTTTCTCTTGATCCCGTCATTCCTAACCTTCTAATTAAATCAGATGATAATATTTTGCAAATCGAATATGAATCCTTTCATGGGTTTGATGTCAATATGAGTCTGAAGGAGGATTTCCGTGCTGAATATAAATAATTTTCTATTGATCTTGTCCAAACTGACATCCTCCTTGAATATTGCAATTCTCCCTTTTCCCCCTCTTCTTTCATCTTTACACCCTCCCGAGTCTACTTTTGTCGAGTCTGAGACTTTTGTGCTTGATACTCCTTGTTCAGACCAGACTTGTGATGATACAAACATAGATAGACTCAAGGATGACTTGGTAATGTAGGACCTGACTTTAGGCCGTCATTGAAGCTCTAATTTTTATATTTTCTTTGATTGGCCTTGTTTTAGCCCTCTCCCTTTCCCTTTTAGAGGTGATGTGAGATTTCATTTAGATAAATCAGATTACTTTAGATGGTTTATGCATTCATGTAGTCATATTTTCCTGCAGCCATTGACTTGTGCATCTGATTTCACTTATACACATCTCTCTTCTGATTGGGCTGTGAGCTTTAACAAGCTCAAAAGAACTTTGAGTTGCATTGTTGTTATGCACTCTATTTGGGCCCTTCTTCATGTTTCTAATTACGTTCATTTTTGTGAGGATTGTGCCCGTTCATTTAATAAGCTACTACGAGCGTTGATTGGTCTTGATAAGAGTATATGCTCGTAAGTTGTGATGGAGTGGCTGATGCTCCATAAGCTTTATAGTTTGGGTACAATCTGTATGCAACCTGGTATGATCGTTCCACCCTTCTTTTCTTTTTCATTTCTTTTCTTCCTTTTCATACTTAGTTGTATATATTAGGATTTTGTAAATGCTTATTAATTGTGGATATCTAGGGTTGTTTTTATGTTTCACTTTCTTTTGTTTCTTTATGTTGGTGAGTTTTGGTGTTTCTTTGGTTTAATTTTTTGTTTAATAGTTTCCTTTTGTTGTAAATAAGTATGTTTAGGTCATGCTTTGTTTTGATTTTGGTTTTGGTTTTGATCTTTGTTTTCCTTTCTTTAGTATTTTAGGTTTGTGTTTGATTTTGTGAATATGTGTGTGTTTTGTTTTGTTTTGTTTTTTGTTTTGTTTTTGGTTTTCCTCGTGTTCTAGTTGTATATATTTTAGGTTTTACGGTTGTTTAGCTTATGAGCTTGCTTTTTAGCGCCTTAATTTCCACAATGAGGACATTGTGAAGTTTTGGTATGGGGGTGAGGTGCCACTTTTTTTTTTCAAATTTTTGAAGACTTTTCGTTGTTTTTGGGGATGTGTGTACCTTTTCTGATTAGCTTGAATCCCCTGTGCTTTATTTATTAGCTTGTATATAAATAGGATGTGCGTGAAAAGTCTCCAACCTCAAATGTGATATTCTAAGTCGTGATTCTAACTCCAGTTGTTCATTATAGGTTGTGTGATCCAGTCCTTGTTTATTCTTTTATCATTATCTTTAGTTCTTAGGTTTCCATGAATGATTCTCACACTAGCTTGTGGCATGATTACTTTGAAAAAAAAAATTGAAAAAAATTGTATTATGAATAAAGAAAAAGAATAAATTTGAAATGACAAGTATCCCTTTGAGACATGCGCTACTGGTTGTTACCCTTTGAGACACGTGCTACTGGGTATTACCCTTTGAGGCAATATTGCTACTTGGAAAGTTTGCTTCCAAAGTCAGTATGATAATAATGCAGTTGTGTCAACCAAGCGGGATTGAGTCTAATTCTGGTAAACTTAGGCCCTGGGATGATGATACACTTGGACACGAGCACCGGGATGGATTTGACATCTTGATGTTCAATGGGGTGAAAAATTAGTGCTTTGATGTCATTTAGGATGTAGAGGGCTTTGAAGTACATTTTATGTATATACAGGTCAATAATTGAGTACATGGGTGATTTAGTTGATTAGAATGTGTGCATATGTTTCATGAGTTTTGTACATATCAGTTTTGTGGAAAAAAAACCAAAAAGATTTTTCTTTCTCTTTGAATAATTTTGTGGGTATTTTCTCTTGGAAACCCTCACGAGACTTCACTCATCCACTTGGGAGTCCAAGGGGTTTAAAGGGCTTGTTGCATACGCTAAATGCAACCGTGATTCCTGCGACAGTGAGTTAGGATTTTCTTTTCCTATTTTTCATTTTCTTTTAGTTAGTTTAGTTTGTTTTACTCGAGGACGAGCAAAATCTTGGTGTGGGAGTATTTGTTTGAACAAAAAATGTGCTATTTTTAAGTTACTTTTACGCATGTTTTATGCTTGTTTTAATCGTGTTTTTAAGGTATTTAACTAATTTTATTTTATTTTGCAGATTTTTAATAAATGTGAAAAAAGGGCCAAAATGGTAGAAAATGGCGAAGAAAATATCGAGAATTGAAGAATTGGGCAAAATTGTCAAAAACTGGTCCAATTGCAAAACCCAGTTCACCTGAATCGGTTCACTTAAAATCCCCCACTGTTTGAGCTAAAAACGTGCTATTTTTAAGGTACTTTTACACCTGTTTTATGCTCGTTTTAATAATATTTTTTAGGTTTTTAATTGATTTTATTTTATTTTGCAGATTTTGAATAAATACGAAAAAATGGCTTAAAATGGCGAAAAAGGTGAGAAAAAATAGAAGAAATGTCGGAGGTTGAAGAACCGGGTCAAATTCCAGAAAAAACCAGGCAAAAAAAAAGAAGAGAAAAATGAAACAAAACCAGACCGGTCCAGTTGAACCGGACTGGCCGGTTCGCGTGAACCGGTTCTGATCTTAAAAAAAAGCATCCTCCCCTTCATTTTCTCTCTCCTCAGCTTCTTCCTCTGCTTCTTTCTCTCTCCCCGACTCCTGCTTCAACCAGTTCGAACCCCCCCTCGACCCTCCTCCATTCATCTGCACCATCATCGCCATCTCGCTCATCTCTCTCTTTGCCTCGTCACCTCCCTCTTACTCTAACCACATCACCCAGCCCACAGTTCCACCGAAACCCCAAAACCACTCTCTACCCACCGTTCTTCACCAGCCCACGGTTTTCCCAAACCCATCCACCACCACAAACACCAGGCCACGTCCCACCCTTCGCTGGCCTCATCTTAACCGTCCAGCACACCACCACCAGACGAAGGGTCGAGATCGAGATGGGCTTCGAGTATTTAAGCTTGAGGACGACGCCATGTTCGGAGGTGAAGGTAGCGTAGGTTAGAGTTAGTTTTAGGTTAGTAATTTAGGGTTAGATTAGGATTTTAATTTCAGTTTTAGGTCTAGATTTAGTTTAATTTCATTGTTCATTTCGATTTCAATTTTCACTTTCAATTTCAGAAATTGCAACTTAGGGTTTATGCATTTCGGTTTGCCTAGCTTCGAATTTCTGTAATTGCTTTACAAATCGAGTTTTCCTAGCAGCAATTCTTAATTCTGGTTCGATTTTGCAAGAGTTGTGGGTTAATTGAGTTTATTTCGTTGATTTTCCTCTGCCCTGTTTCTGGCTTGTTCAATTTCGTTTGAATGGTTGCGTTTGGACTCAGTGGGTTGCATTCTGGGTTCAATCGAAGATTCTCAGTGTGTGAGTTCTCAACTCGTCCCCCTTTCCTATTCTGCTTGGTGTTCATGTTGATTTGCTCCTCTTTTCGAAGTTCTGCTTCGGTTCTGTTTCAATCCCCTTCCCCTGTCTTAAGCTTTGGTTTCGTTGTTGCCCTGCTATTGCTTGCTGTTCTTCGTTTTCCCTGTGCTCGATTCTGCCTTGCTGTTCTTCGTTCATTTTCAATTGTTGCTTGGATTTAACTTCGTCCCCCTCCCCCACTGTTGATTTTCATAATTTGCCTTAGTTAATTCTGAAATAACAAAGTAATTAGGTTGTTAGTGATTAAACCATGATTAATAATCTCAACTTTAGTTTAATTAATTTGGTTAATTAACATAAACATAAGTATTAGTTTAGGTTTAGTCGATTTAGTTTATTAGGTAGTTTTAATTCTTAGTTAAAAACAATCGTTTAGTAGATTAGATGAGTTTAGGTGAATTAGGTTGTTAAATTGCTTTAAATAAGTCCACTTAGTTTAGATAAGTAAATTTTATCGTTCAGTTTAAATGACCATAAATCTCACGTCTTTCCTGTGGACCGACCCTTAAGTACTACGACTGACAATCGAGTATTTGAGGTTTTCTTTTTCTTTTTCTTTAATTTAATTTTTCATTCCCCCTCAAAAATCCCTTCAACAATTTTGGCGCCGTTGCCGGGGAAGACGGCATGAGATCAAGTCATATTTCGTAGTTTAGTTTATTAGTTATTTTGTTTAGTTGATTTGTTTAGTTGATTTGTTTAGTCGATACTCATTTAGTCGTTTCCTGCTTAGTCATTTCGTAACTTTGTTTTCGAATCGATTCTTAATTTTTCTATGTTGTTTTCGTTTTCATTTGTTTAGTCCTTTTGCTTTCAAAAAAACCAAAAATACAAAAACATTTGAAAAACCCAAAAATCCAAAAACATTTTGAAAAACCTTCAAAAATCCAAAAAAAATGAAAAATGCTTAAAAATTCAAAAACATTAGAAAATTACAAAAACCACAAAAAAATTAGAAATTTCAAAAACCCAAAAAAAAGTGAAAAACCAAAAATCCAAAAAAATTGAAAAACTTCAAAAACTTTAAAAACAAACATTTCAAAATGCCAGTTTTCAGTTTCCCACAATATGAGCATGAACCCTTTTGGAGCTATTTATCGCGACTTAATGATTATCGTGCTCAATTGCCTCAAACCTTTCAAAAATGGAAAATCTGTGAGCTCATTGTTTTGGGTCTAAATTCTGAATTCTGTGGTCATGTTGAGTCCATGTGCCTAGGGAGTTTGTTAGGATTGTTGTCTAGATCTCAAGATGAAGTTTGGAATTTCTTTGAAAATTTAGGTTGGGAAACTTACGAATTTGAACAAGCTAAAATGAACTTAAAGTACTCAACTCATGTTGAGTCTACTTTTTATGCTAATCCTTCCCCCCAAGATCATTTTCTAAACCCATATGACCCATCTTATATGCCTCCTGTGCTGTGTGATTGTTGTGAATCTCCTTATCATGATGTTTCTACGTGTCCTTATCGTGCTACATGTGCAAGACTTGAAAAGAGAATTGATGATATGACTGATCAAATAATAGAGATTATGAAATTGAGAATTGCTGAATATTCTTAATGTTTTAATCAAAATAGGGAAACTTCTAGTGAGATTGATTCTAATTTAGGATCTCCTAAACCTGATATTGATCTCTGTGATGTTTTTGAACCTTCTTATTCTACTAGGCCTGATTTGAATGAAAACATTTGTTTGCCTAGTTTAGAACAAGAAAGTGACCTCCCTAAGTCTCTATCCACATATCTTGCACCCTGTTCTAGCTCACTTGAACATGTCAATGATGAACAATCTGATTCTGATAGTGAGTTAGAAATTAGCATGATACCTACAGTAGAGTTTCATGATTCGGATTATTCGAAAGATGTTTCACAGGAGTTGCATGATGAGATACCGGAACTCACTATGTTTGACTTTGATGATAATATTCTGCTTGTAGAGTATGAATCTTTTTCTGGTGAGTTTGGTACCCATGGAAGTTCTGATGATGGTTTTCATACTGATTATGAGTTATTTTCTTTTAATTCCATCCAGAGTGACTTCCTTTTTGAATCTAGCAAGTCTGAATCTGTTGAGTTTGAGATGATTATCACTGATAATTTTACTTTAGACCAGACTCATATGCATATTGAACTTGAAGGACTTGTGGATTTTGAACCCTTTGCTTTGCCTACACAGTTCATTCATGCTAATATAGTTTCTAGGCCAATGACCTCACTTTTGGCTCATTCTGAGTACGTTCATTTCTTTCTTGATTGGGCCCCATTGTTTGATAAGTTGAAACAGACCCTTACCTGTGCTTTCCTGGCTATATGGATGTACTCAATCTAGTTCCAATTCACTGCGTTTCATAGTTGCTATACTATTGAGAGTTGGGAATCCTTGTTTGATAAGCTGTTGCGTGCTCTAACGAGTTTTGATTTGAGTAGCACTTTTCAGCTTAATATGGAGTGGCTGATGCTCCATAAGCTTTATAGTTTGGGTACAACCTGTATCCAGCCTGATATGATCGTTCCACCCTTCTTTTCTCTTTAATTTCTTTTCTTCTTTTTCGTACTTAGTTGTATATATTTGGATTTTGTAAATTCTTGTTCATTGTGAATATTTAGGGTTGTTTCATTTTGCTTCTTCTAGCTTAGCTTGTTTTAGTTTTTCTTTTGATTTTATTTTTGTTTAGTAATTTCATTTTTGTTTCATTTTTGTTTTTCTTTTCTTTTATTCTGTTTTAGATTTCTTTTGGTTTAGTTTGCAATTTAGTAGGTCTTTGATTTTTCGTTTTGGTTTTGTAAATATGTGTGTTTCCTTTAATTTTAGTTTTGATTTTTTATTTTCATTTTGGTTTTGTTTGGTTTTAGTTTCGATTTTGGCTTTCTTTTGTGATTTTGTTTTTCTTGACTTTTGTACATATGTGTGTTTTGTTTTGTTTTATTTGGTTTTGTTTATGTTTTTGGTCATGTTTTAGTTGTATATATTTTAGGTTTTACGGTTGTATAGTTTATGTGCTTACTTTTTAGAGCCTTAATTCTCCCAATGAGGACATTGAGAAGTTTTGGTGTGGGGGTGAGGTGCCACCTTTTTTTTTGAAAATTTTTGAAAATTTTTGTTTTTGGGGACGTTGTACCTTTTCTGATTAGTTTGAATCCCCTGTACTTTAGTTGTTAGTTTGTATATTAATAGGATGTGCATGATAAGTCTCCAACTTCGAATGTGATATTCTAAGCCCTGATTCTAACTTCAGTTGTTCATTAAAGGTTGTGTAAATCCAATGCTTGTTTATTCTTTCATCATTAGCTTTAGGTCTTAGGTTTCCATGAATGATTCTCCCACTAGCTTTTGACATGATTGCTTTGGAGAAAAAAATTGAAAAAAAAATTGTATGATAAATAAAGAAAAAGAATAAAATTTAGAATGACAAGTATCACTTTGAAGCATGCGCTACTGGGCGTTATCCTTTGAGGCACGTGCTACTGGGTGTTACCCTTTAAGGCAATATTGCTACTTGGAAAGCTTGCTTCCAAAGTCAGTATAAGAATAATGTAGTTATGTCAACTAAGTGGGATTGAGTCTGTTCTGGTAAATCTGAGTCCTGGATATGATGATACACTTGCATACAAACACCGGGATGGATTCAAAATCTGGATGTTCAATGGGGTGAAAATTAGAGTTTTGATATCATTTAGAGGTAGAGGGCTTTGAAGTGCATTCTATGTATATATGGGTCAATAATTGAGCACATGGGTGATTTAGCTTATTAGGAGTTGTGCATATGTTTTTTAAGTTTTGTACATATCAGCTTTGAGAAAAATCCAAAAAGATTTTCTTTTATTTTTGAATAATTTTGTGGGTATTTTCATTTGAAAACCCTCACGAGACCTCACTCGTCCACTTGGGAGTCCAAGGAGTTTAAAGGGCTTGTTGCATACGCCAAATACAACTGTGATTCCTACGACAGTGAGTTAGGATTTTCTTTTCTTATTTTTCATTTTCTTTTAGTTAGTTTAGTTTATTTTACTCAAGGACGAGCAAAATCTTGGTGTGAGAGTATTTGTTTGAGCTAAAAATGTGCTATTTTTATGGTACTTTTACACCTGTTTTATGCTCGTTTTAATAATATTTTTTAGGTTTTCAATTGATTTTATTTTATTTTGCAGATTTTGAATAAATACGAAAAAATGGCTTAAAATGGCGAAAAAGGTGAGAAAAAATAGAAGAAATGTCAGAGGTTGAAGAACCGGGCCAAATTCAAGAAAAAACCGCGCAAAAAAAAAGAAGAGAAAAATGAAAAAAAAACCAGACCGGTCCAGTTGAACCGGACCGGCCGGTTCGCATGAACCGGTTCTGCTATTAAAAAAAAGCCCCTTCCCCTTCATTTTCTCTCTCCTCAGCTTCTTCCTCAGCTTCTTTCTCTCTCCCCGACTCCTGCTTCAACCAGTTCGAACCCCCTCTCGACCCTCCTCCATTCATCTACACCATCATCGCCATCTCGCTCCTCTCTCTCTCTCTGCCTCGTCACCTCCCTCTCACTCTAACCACATCACCCAGCCCACAGTTCCACCGAAACCCCAAAACCACTCTCTACCCACCGTTCTTCACCAGCCCACGGTTTTCCCAAACCCATCCACCACCACAAACACCAGGCCACGTCCCACCCTTCGTTGGCCTCATCTTAACCGTCCAGCACACCACTACCAGACGAAGGGTCGAGATCGAGATGGGCTTCGAGTATTTAAGCTTGAGGACGACGCCATGTTCAGAGGTGAAGGTAGCGTAGGTTAGAGTTAGTTTTAGGTTAGTAATTTAGGGTTAGATTAGGATTTTAATTTCGGTTTTAGGTCTAGATTTAGTTTAATTTCGTTGTTCATTTTGATTTAAGTTTTCGCGTTCAATTTCAGAAATTACAACTTAGGGTTTATGCATTTCGGTTTGCCTAGCTTCGAATTTCTATAATTGCTTTACAAATTGAGTTTTCCCAGCAACAATTCTTAATTCTGGTTCAATTTTGAAAGAGTTGTGGGTTAATTGAGTTTATTTCGTTGATTTTCCTCTGGCCTGTTTCTGGCCTGTTCGATTTCGTTTGAATGGTTGCATTTGGACTCAGTGGGTTGCATTCTGGGTTCAATCGAAGATTCTCAGTGTGTGAGTTCTCAACTGGTCCCCCTTTCCTATTCTGCTTGGTGTTCATGCTGATTTACTCCTCTTTTCGAAGTTCTGCTTCGGTTCTGTTTCAATCCCCTTCCCCTGTCTTAAGCTTTGGTTTCGTTGTTGCCCTGCTATTGCTTGCTGTTCTTCGTTTTCCCTGTGCTCGATTCTGCCTTGCTGTTCTTCGTTCATTTTCAATTGTTGCTTGGATTTAATTTCGTCCCCCTCCCCCACCGTTGATTTTCATAATTTGCCTTAGTTAATTCTGAAATAACAAAGCAATTAGGATGTTAGTGATTAAACCATGATTAATCTCAACTTTAGTTTAATTAATATGGTTAATTAACATAAACATAAGTATTAGTTTAGGTTTAGTCGATTTAGTTTATTAGGTAGTTTTAATTCTTAGTTAAAAACAATCGTTTAGTAGATTAGATGAGTTTAGGTGAATTAGGCTGTTAAATTGCTTTAAATAATTCCACTTAGTTTAGATAAGTAAATTTAATCATTTAGTTTAAATGACCATAAATCTCACGTCTTTCCTGTGGACCGACCCTTAAGTACTACGACTGACAATCGAGTATTTGAGGTTTTCTTTTCCTTTTTCTTTAATTTAATTTTCCATTCCCCCTCAAAAATCCCTTCAACACCCACCCCTTCAATTTCTCTCTCCTCCTTACTCGCGTCCTCTTCTCTGTCCTCCAAAACCACCCAGCCCACAGTAACCTCCATTCCCAAACCCACAGAATTCGAAATCCCAACCCACCGAAACCACCTTCATCCACCTCATCTCCCAATCTCTTTCTCACCCGCGTTTCACGCAGCAAACGCCACGATGCATCCTTTGCTGTTATTCATCGTCACTGTCCAGCACACCACCCCAATCGAAGAGTCAAGATCGAAGCAAGCCGGGTATAAAGGAGGAGTTCGACGCCATTGAAGGGGTTCGAAGGGTTAGTAATTTCTAGGTAATTTAGATAGATAATTTTAGGGTTTAGTTTAGGGTCAATTTAAGTTTAGATTGGTTTTAATTTCGTTTTTATTTCAATTTTCAAAATTAGGGTTTATGCATTTCGGTTTGCCTAGCTTCGAATTTCTTGTAATTATGCTATAATTTCGAGTTTTCCAGTAGCAATTCACAATACTAGTTCGACTTTGCAAAAACTTAATGTTAGTTTGTCCAATTTCATGCGGTTTTCCCCTCCCCTGATGCTTGCGTTCTGTTCGGGTTATTCTCTAGTCTTCATCGTGTTTGGGCTGCTATTGGTGATTCTGATACCCCCTTGGTGGCTGAGAACGTCAAATGAGCTAGTTTTGCAACCCATCTTTGTTCCCTGTTTGGCTGTTGCTGTTTCAATTCATATTTCCCCCTCCCTTGCTGCTCGGTTTAAGTTCTGCTTAGGTTAGTTAATTTCAGTTTTCAGCTAGTCCTGGTAATTTCCATTCATGCTATTTGTAATAAGAATTCACTGTTTTCTTTTCTGGATTGATTCAAATATGTTAGTAGCTTGGATAGAATCTGGTGGCTTGATGATGTTTTGGAATTTTGATGTTTTGGATTTAGTTTGGTTTATGCTTTGTTTTGGATTTTGAATAATTGTGGTAGTTGATTAAGGTTGAATGCTTGAATTTAGTAGTCGTTTATGCTTACTTGGTATTGTTAAACTCCTTGGTTTTGGGTAGTGTTGAATAATAAGGCTGCTTGATTCATATTAGTAAAATGCTTAAGTTTAGTTCATTTAATTTGCACGCTTGTGTTTCATTTAGTTAAGTGCTTAGGTTTAATTCGTGTAAGTTAATTAATTTAAATTGCTTGCTTTGTTCAATTGAGAGTTTGATGATTGTTTAGTTGAATTACGTTGCTAGATTGCTTAGAATAATATCACTTAGTTTAGTTAATTAGTTAAACCGTTTGTTTTAAATGACCATAATTTCAACGTCGTCCCTGTGGATCGACCCTCAAAGTACTACGAAAAATATCGTATGCTTGAGGTTTTTCTCTTTCAGTTTCACATCCCTCAAAAATCACCAACAATAGGACATATGACAAAGTGACTAGGTCACATGAGGGTGGCAAGTAAATGCGACTGTGAACGAAATTGTATATCTGTTAGGTATAATAATGTGGCATAAGATGCCTTACAAAGCTATAGTAGCACGTATATTGCGGACTATTAAGGAGGTAACTAACCTCAGCCTATTCGAAACTCAACTAATATATGTCTTGATTGATTCAACTGCTATGCATTCCTTTATTTCTGTCAAGCTGGTTGAGACAATAGGGCAAGTTCCAACCATAAAGCCTCTCCATTGTCTATGACTCACCCTGATGGGAAGACTATTAAATGTGAAGAATTGTATGAGGACTGCCCCATTCGAATGTATGAACATGAATTTCTGGCAGACCTATATAAGTTTGAGTTGACTGATATCGGTGTCATTTTGGGGGATGGACTGGTTAACGAAGTATTAGTCGTAATTAGACTGCCCAAAACAAATAATCACCCTGAGGGGGTCCAATGGGGAAAAAGTAGTTCACAAAGGGAAGGTCTCAAAGAGTAGAGTGAAATTGATCACCGCAACGAAAGCCCACAAGTAGTTAGGACGAGGATGTGAGGGATTCCTATATAATGTACTGGAAACTGAGGTTGCTGAGCCATCCCTTTGGAGCATTCCAGTAGTACGAGAATGCCCATATGTGTTCCTAAAGGAGATCTCTAGTTTGCCACCCCATAGGGAGTTAGAATTTTGCATTGACCTGATACCCGGAGCAACCCCCATCTCTAAAGCGCCTTATCGAATGACACTGACGGAATTTAAGAAGTTAAAGACAACTCAACTTCACGAGTTATTCGAAAAAGGTTATATCCGACCCAGTACGTCTCCATGGGGAGCCCTGCTATTGTTTGTGAAAAAGAAGAATGATGGAACCCTGAAGCTGTGCATAGATTATAGGGAGTTAAACAAGATAACGACCAAAAATTGTTACCCTTTGACAAGATAGACAATCTCTTTGACCAACACAGAGGTGCGGGGACCTTCTCTAACATAGACCTTTGTTCGGGGTATCACCAACTCCAGATCAAGGACGAATACATACCTAAGACTGCCTTATAATAAGTGCTTAAAGTGTATATCACTTTAGGGTCATTTCGCTACATTTTTAGGGAAAATTATATGCTTTATGTGATAATTTATACTCATTTTCCCATTTTACACTCGGGTATGGTTCTTTTCTGTGTTTTGTAGGTTTTGGACCTTTTGGCCCTTATTTTGACCCATAAATAAGTGTATTTTGACTCTCCACAGATGCCCCTAACTTGCCATGCCCATGGAAAGAAGGAAGAACAGAAGAACACCGAGGTAGAGGACACCACGGTCAGTCCGTGGTGCTAGCCATGGTCCGTGCTATCTTTATTTTCTCGCGAGGCTATTCGACTTCCTGGCAGTTTTAATTCCATTAAGTCTCGTGGCTCTTCGACTTCCAGGACTTTCACTATAAAAAGGGTCCTTCTCTTCTCATTTCCACACATCCAACACCCCATCATTCTCTCATTTTCATTTTCATCTCTTAGATTAGTTTAGATTAGATAAGAAGGAGAGAGAGTGAGTTGAAGCAAAGATTTGCAAAGATTCCACCTGGGGTTTGCACAATGGCTCAAGCTCAATTTTTGGCTGAGCAACTCTTCTATCTTCTCTTCTCTTTCTCTTTAGATTTATCATTTTAGAGTAGTTAGTTGTTTAATCTTTTATTATATTTAAGTAGTTTTATTTTGTCTAGGGATTTAGTAGTTTGTGGAATTGTTATTGGATCATGTTTTAATTTCAAGAATTGTGCTTATTTTCATGATTGGTTTGATTTCGTTCTATCAGGTTATTCATGTTGTGAGTTGATTTTTGGCCAAAATTTGCTTGCACACTTGAAACAATCAAGTGAACATTCGAAAGACGACATTTGATTGTTGGACTGCTTGTTAGAGCCTATCGTTGCATCGTCTCAAAAGAGAGAATGTCGAGTTGGGAGGACTAGAATTAAGTAATCAAAACATATTAAACTTGGATTAAGTCAAATTAGCTTGAAAGAGCAACATTTGCTTAGTTTAGGTAAATTTAGTTGATTTCGAAAGAATAGACCGAATTTCTGTATAGATTGCAATTCTTCAAAATTAACCAATTAGAGAAAGGCACATGTTTATCATTTTGATTCAATTCCCTTTCATAACTACATGAATTCCCAGGCGTTTTCTCCTTGACTTAGTGATAGTTGTTTCCTTATCTTCGTATTTTTAATTTAAAGTTTAGAATTTCGCTTAGCATACCTTGAGGGATCATAACCCAGTAGTTTCACCTAATCTCCTTGGGATCGATCTTGAACAGCTACAACCCCACCGTGCGCTTGCGGGCCTATCAAGTTTTTGGCGCCGTTGACGGGGACTAGCGTCGAATATTGGGGTTTTCCTAATAAGTTTGACTAACCATTTTATTTTTCTTTGAAAAAAAAAACCTATTAAAAAAATTTGAAAATTAACAAAAAAAAATTGAAGAAAAAATGGCAATTTTCCATTTCCCAAAATTTGAGCATGAATTATTTTGGAGGTATTTTAAGTGATTAAGTACGTTTCTTGGTCGATGTGGTTATTGTTTGACTAAATGGGAAATTTTAGACATTATTGATGAGGGTGTGAATAGTAAAATCCGAGCTCTTTTAGCATATTGGGGTTTTCATGGTAAAAGTGTTGAAGATGCATGTTATTTGCTTGAGTAGATTGGTTGGGATTCGTTTGAATTTGACAAGGCTACTATTATTTCTAAATATTCAATTTCTGATCCTTGCACATTCTATGCTAGATCTTATTATGCTTCTTTTTTGTGTGATTTCTGTAATTCTTCTGACCATGATATAAAATCATGGTCCTTATTATGCATGCTATGCGTAACCTGAATTTGCATTACCCATAGACAATACTGATGTTGTCCTGAACTTATATGATTCATCATTTCCTTTAGCTCAGTGCACGGGGCTTGAGGTGGGTGAGCCTTTTGGGTTTGATGCTAGGTTTGATGTTGCTGATGCATGTTTTAAGTCAGAAGATATTTTTGATAAGGTGCATGATCTAGTTGAGACTCCTTTGGATGAGTCACGTGATGTGTTTGTGCATGAGGAGTCTCACATCCTTTGTTTTCATGATATTGTTCTCCCTAATCCCCTTGATCATACACATGTTTCCCCTACGTGTTCACAACCCCCTATTTCCCCCGAGCATTCTTTAGATGTGCTCATTGATAATTCTATGATTTGTAATGCTACTATTGATTTGGGCTATGAAGACAAAATGTTTAATATGCTTGGTGGAAACATTGATAAGTCTCTGTCCTTATGTTACTTTAGAGGTTATGATCCTTACATTGACCCTTATTGTGTATGCCTAGAGGACCTACTTAGGAGAATCATGTGGTCTACATTCTTTAATCCTTCCTAAGGCTATTGATAAGGCTAAGAGGATATTAGTTGTCTTTGGTGTGATTTTTGTTATTTCCCCTTACCTTTTATTTTCTGAATTGTGGTCCCCGGGAGTTTGATAAGCTCCTGCGTGCCTAGGCGATGTCTGATTTAATGCGTCAAGTCTTGACAATGTGATGGAATGGCTAATACTCCATGTACCCTAGGTATTATGAGGCCGCATAGCTTAGGTGCACTCTACACCTAACCTGGTGAGATTGTTTTCTTTTTTCCTTCCTTTGAATAATAATGCTTTATCTAAGCATGGGGGAAGGGTAACTTCATGTTTCTCATTTTTGGTTATTAGCTTGCATACATGCTAGAGCATATGGTTTTAGGTTTCCTTTTTGTTTGCATTAGTGTTGCATTTAGTTGATTTTTAGGTTTGCATTTTAGATTTGCATAAAGAGATGGTTGGATTGGTTTGAGATAACCTCGAGCTTTCATGAGCTTGGGTAACTTTTGATGTGTAATCCCTTTTGGTGCTAAAATTTGTAAAGGTTTTATCAATATTTCTTGTTTGACCTTTGTCTTGATTGAAAACTTTTTAATCCCTTGGAGTCCTTAGCATTAATGTTAGTATATGGGAGTCATTTTATGAGCTTAATTGAGACTTTGGTAGATATCCCGTGAGATTTTGAGCCTTATTTGGACTAATTCATTATATTTTGTCTCATATTTCTTTCATGTGTGTGACTCTTTCATGTTGCATCGCTAGAGCTTGCCTTGACTCTTGTTCATAACCACATTAGCATGTGCATAGTTGATGATATGATAGAGGCATTTCTTTCTTTGGTCATTTTAGCCACATAGCCAAATACCTACCCTTGTGTTACGTGTTTATTCCCTTTGCTAGCCCTTTTGAGCCTATATCCGTTTTTGTTGTGATCCATTCATCTGAGCCCTTGGCCAAACACATATTCCTAACCTTTAAGCCAAGTATATGGAGCATCACTTCATCTATGTAGTGGGTGGTTTTGGGGATATTTGAGTTTAAGGTGGCTTTGGTATGTTGGTTTGTTGAGGGATTGAGGATATTGAGCATTTGCTTTGGTTCCCTCTTATTTGGGTTGTGTATAAATATCTTCAGTTGTGAGTTGATAGTAAGTGATCCTATGCCTTTCAATAATCATCATATTCTATTATATGCCCACGTTGAGGGCAATGTGTGATTCCAGCATGGCGGAGTTAGTCGTTATATTTTCATTTCATCTCCCAAAAAGTAAAAAAAAAAAGTGAAAAAAAAACCAGAAAAAAAAAACCTAAAGTTGATTGGCATTGGATACGTGTATAGCTTGATTTCCTTCTTTGTCAACTCATTTCCTATGTAATTTAGTGGGGTATGCTCATTGTATTTTGAGGTTTGAAGTGTTAGTGATTTTCATGGTCAATTGGTGTTTTGTTGGTTGCTCCCTAATCGCTTGGCTAAGTAGCTCCACATTGCCCAAATTCAATTGTCTATTCCTTTCCCTTAACCTTTCTAGCCCACATTACAACCTATATAAAGTCCTCTTCATCGTCTTGTGCACATTGCATTTTAGTGGTAGAGAATTTGAGGGTTTTGTCAAGCTTATGGTAGATTGCATTTTGAGAATGAGTCTTGAGTGAACCTGTGATATATTTCAAACACATGAGCGGGAGTGTTCGACATTTTTCAAAAATGAGGTTCTACCAGTCCATTTGGCTCTATACAATTTTATGTGCTCACATGACACGCTTTGTGGTTCTTTGGGGGTGATCAAGTTTGATATTGAGCTTGTGATCTCGTACTTTTCGAAAACCTTCTCCTTCTAATTTTGAAGTGTTTTCTACACTACTGGTGTTGTCGTTGATTGTTATTCTTGCTTGTGACATGCTATGGTTTGCCTATTTTAAAGAGGTTGTTCTGTTGCATCTTCTCTGGTTGGTTTTCTCCAGTGTTTGCTTGAGGACAAGCAAAAGTTTAAGCATGGGGGAGTTTGGTAAGTGCTTAAAGGGTATGTCATTTTAGGGTCATTTTGCTGCATTTTGAGGGAAAATTATATGCTTTATGTGATAATTTATACTCCTTTTCCTGCTTTATGCTCAGGTATGGTTCTTTTCTGTGTTTTGCAGGTTTTGGACCTTTTTGCCCTCGTTTTGACCCATAAATGAGTGTATTTTGACTCCTCACGGATGCCCCTCAGTTGCCATGCCCGTGGAAAGAAGGAATAACAGAAGAACACCAAGGCAGCAGGCACCACGGTTAGTCCATGGTGTTGGCCACGGTCTGCAGTGTCTTTATTTTCCCGTGAGGCTTTCTATTTTCTCGCAGCTTTTCGACTTCCTAGCAGTTTTAATTCCGTTAAGTCTCGTGGCTCTTTGGCTTTCAGGACTTTCACTATAAAAAGGGCTTTTCTCTTCTTATTTCCAAACATCCAACACCCCATCATTCTCTCATTTCCATTTTTTTTTCTCTTAGATTAGTTTAGATTAGATTAGAAGTAGAGAGAGTGAGTTGAAGTGCAGATTTGCAAGGATTCCACCTCGGGTTTGCACGACGATTCAAGCACGATTTTTGGCTGAGCAACTCTTCTATCTTCTCTTTTCTCTTTAGATTTATCATTTTAGAGTAGTTAGTTGTTTAATCTTTGATCATGTTTTGAGTAGTTTTATTTTGTCTAGGGATTTAGTAGTTTGTAGAATTGTTATTGGATCATGTTTTAATTTCAAGAATTGTGCTTATCTTCATAATTGGTTTGATTTCGTTCTATCAAGTGTTATTCATGTTGTGAGTTGATTTTTGACTAAAATTTGCTTGCACACTTGAAACAATCGAGTGAACATTCGAAAGACGATATTTGATTGTTGGACTGCTTGTTAGAACCTATCGTTGCATCGTCTCAAAAGAGAGATTGTCAAGTTGGGAGGACTCGAATTAAGTAATCAAAAATTATTAAACTTGGATTAAGTTAAATTAGCTTGAAAGAGCGACATGTGCTTAGTTTAGGCAAATTTAGTTGATTTCGAAAGAATAGACTAAATTTCTGTATAGATTGCAATTCCTCGAAATTAACCAATTAGAGAAAGGCATATATTTATAATTTTGATTCAATTCCCTTTCATAACTACATGAATTCCTAGGCGTTTTCTCCTGAATTAGTGCTAGTTGTTTCCTTATCTTTGTATTTTTAATCTAAAGTTTAGAATTTCGCTTAGCATACCTTGAGGAATCATAACTCAATAGTTTCACCTGGTCTCCGTGGGATCGACCTTGAACAGCTACAACGCCACTGTGAGCTTGCAGGCCTATCACCTTGCACACTACATATGGACATTATGAATTTGTAGTGATGCCTTATGGGCTTACAAATGCCCCAACAACATTCATGGACCTCGTGAATAGGGCCTTCAAGCCTTACATGGATCAGTTTTTTGTGATTTTTATAGATGACATACTGAATTACTCAAGTACTCCAGAAGAACATACCCACCATTTGAGGATCGTTCTAGAGGTGCTAAAGAAGAATGAGTTGCACGCCATGTTGAAAAAGTGTGAGTTTTGGTTAGGTCAAGTGGCATTTTTGGGGCATGCAATGTCTAACGAGGGAGTGTCTGTGGATCCTCAGTTTTTCTTTTAACCAGGTGCGTATGAAGTTTCAGGGACGAAACTTCCTTAAGGGGGTTAGGATGTAAAATCTCAAAAATTTATTATCATAGGTATTGTGTGTGTCATAAATTATTGAAGTTTTGAGGACAAAACTTCCTTTAAGGGGGTAGAATGTGAAACTCCGGATATTTTATTCCATTTTATTTGTTCAGTTATATATATATACTCATATTTATATCGTTAAATTTTTTTTATTTGATATGATTTCGGCCGACCTAGTATGCTTGAGCTTATAGTGTTTACGCTTTGGGCGCGTTGGTAGATCAGTGAAATGGTCTGTGGTAGAGTAATCAGGCACCCATAAAGGTTCCTAAAGGTTGTGGGTACGAGGCTTGGTATCCCTATTCTTTTCTATTTTTAAAAAAAAAAGGAAAAAGGGAGGAAAATTATGGGGAGCCGTAGGGAGTAAGGGAAAGGGGGCGCAGGGGAAGAGAAACCCTAGCCTCTTTTAAATTTGTTTTCCCTCTCTCTTACTCTTCTATCTCTCACGCCACTCTCTCTCTCTCTCTCTCTTCTCTCTCTCTCTCTTTCTCTTTCTCTCACTCACTCACGACCCCTCACTGCCGCCTAGCACCCAACCGTGCGCCACCCAGCACTACTGTAACGCCCCCAAAATGCTAATGACATGATTCACGGAAAACTGCAATGAAAGACTTAATGATAGAAGGCGCTACCGCCGTATTGATAAGGACAAGGCTTACTGAAACCATTTAATCTTGCAAGACTCACTGAAACCATTTAATCTTGCAACTCATGTTCAAATCACAATATCTATTAAACTGAAACACTCCAAGACCAAAGTCCATAATAGTTCAACTTCAATACAATCGACTTAATCATACCATGTGCTAACTCGCACTCCACACTACACAAGTATATTGAATATAGACCCAACTTGACCCTGAGATCGATCCCAACATTCATGCTATGCTGAATCCACTGTGAGTATCTGATGATTTCCAAAAGGGCTTGCTAAATGGAGAAACACGTGATACTTCATCACCTAAAATGGAAAACATGAAAATAATTCGAAAATGTGAGCTAAAACTACACAAATTCCTATATTGTAAAAAGAGAGTAGAAACACTCTTGATGGGTAACCGCCTTTGCAATTCATTTAGTTTGCAGTAACAATGAAAATGAAAGTAATATGAAATTGAATTGCTCATTATTATCTGAATGTGAATCCCTTGCAATGATATGATCTATACATAGATGTACACCTGCCATCCGATCAAGAGTTGGCCTGAAGCCGCGCAGTAAATGATGGGCTAACGCCCTATAGATGATAATTGACGGGGTCATAAGTTAAATGGCAAATGGCTGTATAAATTGATTCATTGATAAATTCATTAAGAGTTATAACTTGATAAACATGTTCTGCTTTCTGAAAATACAGGCAATGAACGTACCTTGAGTCTTTAAAATGTCATCTGACTTGATAAATGTCATCTATTTCATAAATGTCAACTGACTTGATAAATATGTTCTAACTTGACAACACTTGTGCATAATGGAAAACGATAACTAGGCCTTGACTCTGTTTTACAATGTCATTGTAGGTATATGTAGTCAATAAGTGATCCTTACTCACATAATTGAGTAAGTAAAAGTATGTGTAATAGAAATTGAGTAATTAAATAGTGTACATAACTTAGGTATTTCAATATAACTTCAAAATTGAATCACTGAAAGTAATTAAATCTAATATAAAGTAAATGAAAGTAAAATAGACCACAATGAGATAAATGAGATTACAAAGGAAAAGGCCTTGATGGTGACAAATGGGAGAGTGGTTTTGGCCTTTTCTGAAATAGGTTGTCGATACAGGTTTAAGACTCGCTGATGTACAACTTGGTTCAAAATAACAGCGAGTACACTGGATTGCCCTGATAAATACATTTGATACATTTTGAATTGAGTAAGTAATAGAGGTTTGAGACCAAGAGAGATATATCTTGTTTTAAAATAGCATAAATGGCAATAACTAAGTTTGATAAATATGGTTTATGAGTCAAAAATTCTCTCCACTTTTCATATTTCATTCACAAGTCCATTAAACACAGTTTTCACCCCAAATAGATTATTGATCCCAATGAAAGCTATCAAACTCCCCAAACTTGGTACTTTCTTTGTAAAATTCATAATTGATTCAAAGCTCATAAACAAGTTTCCAAATTGTATACTTGTCTTCTTCTTTCTCATTAGTCAAATTAAAAGCTCCATGCAAGTTCATGAATATTCATTTCCCCCTTAAATGACCTTACTTGGCCCAAAATACACAAAATGAGTGCATGATCAATCTCACTCAATCTTTATTATTGCTCTTTATACAATTACTCAAAATGCTGTAAAAAATCACCAAACTCAAAATACTCAACCAAAATTCATGAAATCTAATAGGAAATTCAAAAATAATATGGAAAATCTACAGTAAATTTTTTAGAATTTTCCTCCAGGTATACGCTGCACTGAAATTGCAATAATAGCCCAATTTGCACCAAAGCAGGTTAGATCACTTTAAAAATTCATAACTTTCACCCTTTACCTTTAATGGAGACCTAAAACCCCAATTTAGAAAGATTAAGAAGTCCCAAAAAAAATTTATTTGTAATACAAAACACAATTCCCACAATAGGGTTCCTAAAATAGGGTTAGAACACAAGTTTATCAGTTTTGGTCTAACCTATGCAGTTCTCGTAAAACGACCACAACTTTGTCTACAAACCTCGGATTAAGGCAATTCAAAAGAAATTTTAAAGCTAACACAGTGACCTATCCACCCACCAAAAATGATAATTTTTCAATGGGCCGATCATTACCAGTTTAATCTCAAAGTTACCCCTGTTTTCCAACTGTACTATTTTTGCTCTCCTCTTTTTTTTTCACATAAATTCTTACTTGAAATCATTCCAAATCACCAAAAACACCATCATCATCATCAATAAGACTAAAGATTATAAAATTATATACAAAACAATACAAAGCCATCACTTGACTTAAGCTAACTTGATCATGACAAAACCCTAACCTTAACATGCTTCATGCTCAACCCCACCATGATCAATATCCCCAAAATCAATAAAATTTACAAAATAACATCTAGTTTGATCTCAAGAGCATGAATCATAACTACAACAATCATAAAACCAAAAATACATCAAGATAGAGTTAGAGCTTTTACTCACTTTGAGCTTGGATGCTAGAGAATGGAGGTGGTGTTTGATGTTGGAGGAGAGAGTAAGAAGATGAAGGCTAGACTTTTCTTGGTGGTAAATGACTTGGATGTTTATCTTTGATACTTGGCTAATATTTAAGCTTGAAAAATGGGCTTTTTGCTAATTAAAATTAGGCAGAAATGATAGTAGTTAACTTAATTTAATTACATCAAATTTTCGGGCCAAAATTTGAGCCCAATAGAATTGGGCCATAATTTGGGCCAAAACAAATGAATTTGAGCCAAAGCTGTTGCGTAGCTAAAACTTAAAAATTTTGTGACGTTATGGAAAAAAAAATTTAACGATCAATCATAATTATCGAGGTACTATCGATTCACTTGAAATTGAATCAAGCAACGAAACTTGAATTGCAAAATGGGACCCAAATGAAATATCCCCCAATCAGGATGATTAAATACGATATATGAAAGCGGAAAATTTAAATGGCATAAGGTAATTCGGTAAATATATAAATTGAGTGTAATTGAATTAATAAACATGATTTGATTGAACAAATAACCATGAGTGATTAAATCAATAAACATGATTGATTAAATGAATAATCATGATTAATTAAATAAATAAATATGATTTAAATAAATAAGTATGGGTTACAGTTGGGTTATTACAACCACCCCATTCTCGTCCACGTGGTTTGCCTTGGATTTTGGTGTAGGAAGGGAATCATCTTCTTTTCAAAAACCGACTCAAGATAAGCTTTAGTGACGTTTATGTTTTCGTTGGTTAAAGTTTTGACCTTTGGCTTGTTTTGGGTTAGTTAGGGGACTTAGGAATCATTAGTATGGATGTAGGCATATGGGCGACCCATTGTGGTAGAAAACCTGAACCAAAAGAAGTTGTTTGAATGAAGACAAAGTGGACAGAACACCTCTGATTTGAGTTTGAACGTAACTGTTTTTAAAAATTCGACCCATGATAGTGCCATAACCCAAAAATCACGAAATTTTAATGGTAATTAGCTCAGAACATGCTGAGTAGTCTGGTTTTTGAATCAAAAAAATCAGAGTAGCATAGAGTGAGTTTTGACTGAATTACTGAGGGCTACCTAGATTTAGGCAGCTAGTGACAATGTAGGGTAATTGAGGAAAACGACCTAGTTCTAGGTAGATTAGGGGAAAGCACCAAACATAAGAATTGTAGAGGACGGATGGACCTTTCCAGAATGGGCAAGAACTCTGAGTTTTGACATTGGAAACTAGAGATATAGGCTCTGGAAGTTGAGCCTAGATTCTAACTAAATCTGGATTCAGGTGTAGTTATGTTTGGAAATTCTTAAGGGTGTCTAAAAATTGTAGAAAGATTGTCACAAGTGGACAATGGGCTGTAGATGTGGTTTGTAAGATTTGGACTAAGTGCAGACGCTATTTTGGACCAGGTGCTGATTATTAGGCCCAATTAAGAAATTGAGCTCATAATTGTACGAATTCCAGGTAACAATCATGTCCTAACCCTTCCCCGAAGTCGTTTGAAAATGTGTTTGATGAAAATGGTAAGGGATGTCCTTGAATGTCTTTGTTTCACATGGAATTATGAATTTTTTTTGGTTGAACGTGGAATGAAATAGTGTGTGATGTGTGTTGAGCTATCTTGCTATCTCAGTGTCTATTGGGTATTTGAACTGATTGTGTTGTAAAGAAAAACAGATATATTGTAGAAATTTATTTCGCAAGGTGTGATTTATGAACATGTATATAAGCTGGTTGAATGTATGTGGTGTTGATGTTTGGGGGATTTTTCCCAAGTGAATGTGAGATAAAATATTTTCTGTGGCATGTGTTGAATTGTTTTGCTAAGTCAGTGAGTGCATGGGTTACTGGACTGATTATGTTGCGTAAATAATGTGGAACTGTTTGGGGACCAGAATGGGTTAGATTGAGTTGTGTATGTTGGTTACGGATTAAGGTTAACTATGAATGTGTGAGTAACTGGCTAAATGGGTGAGACTGCAAAGTTGTGGTTAGCGGTAACCGTTTGAATTGATGGTATGCCATGATATGGTTATTAGTAACCATCCGAATTGACGGTAGGCCAAGATATGGTTAGCGGCAATCATTCGAATTGACGATAGACCAGGTTATGGTTAGCGGTAAGTGTCCAAGTTGACGGTAGGCCATGTTATGGTTAGTGGTAACCGTCCAAGTGGATGGTAGGTCAGGTTATGGTTAATCGGTTGCGTTAAACCCAAGCGCAGGCCATGAGACCCAGTGGGGTTGCTCACCCTTAAGAACCTGAAAATTTATAAAAGAGACTGGTATGGTTGTGTGCATATGCTAAGAATGTATGAGTGTGGTATGTTTGTCTTCCCTACCCCTAAAATGTTTTAAAAATAAATTTGTGTGCGTATTTTGACTGTTAGGGGTGATTCTTATTGAGTTTATCCCATTTTTGTAAAATGTTTTGTTTTTAGGTAAAGCACACGTGCATGAGGATGGGAGTTCAAATTAATGCAAGGTCGCAAAATAAAATCTTGTAGAGTTCACTTAGTTTATATTTAGTCTTGTTTAAGAATTGTGATTCAGGTTGGACTTTGTTATATGGTTGAAAGACTCAGATTGATGTTGTGGATTGAGGATATAGTTATATTAGAGTTTTAAATGATATTGAGCCTGGTAATTCTAGGAAGGAAATACGGCGGTAACAACCCACTTAGGTTTTCCGCTACTACGTAGATTAATAATAGTAATAAAAAAAAATTAGAAATTTGAGAGTGTTACACACTATCTGTTCTCTCCCATTTTATTGTGCCCTTCTTGTTAGCCCTATTGATTGAGGGTCGGCTCTGGCTCGAGACTTGTGGATACTCGTAGGAACGAGTTGAGGTTCACACTTGTACTGATCCAAGTGAGGGTTGGATCAGCTAGCTAGAGCTTGGAAAACCAAGTCTTGTTCATCAACTAACCGACCCTATCGTGCGCTTTGATTGTGACTACTTGGCAAGAGGGGGATGTTATCAGATTCATTATAATTTTTGGCGTTCGAACCTTTGACTTCCTAGTTGGAAAGTGAGTAATCTACTACAATCTTATTTATTCGAATAACAATTCTTAGGTGAAACCGTCTCACATAAGAGTTATCGTGAGACGATCTCCTTTTGTGGTGACTTTTTTGACATTTTGTGATGGTAATAAAAGGTTTTTGAATGAATTTTTAATTCAGAGATAACTAATAGTATATATAGCAGTGACTTCTATTATAGTCACCTTTAAATGAACTATTAGTTACTCCAATTATCAATAAGAAGTCACCATGAAAGCATTCATCTCATAATATATCTTATGTGAGACGGTCTCACACAAAACTTACTATTATTCAAGAACGTTTTCACTTTTTGTGGAGAATGTGAAAAGTTAGACAAATGATGTGATCTAATCCACCAACTTAGTACATGAAATGCAAATAGTGAACCATTCTCCAAATTGTGCATATAAATGCAGTGATAGATCCATTAAGAGTTTTATAGCTCAATGACATGAAGGTAGGAGTTCCAAACTACCTACCAAAGTTTGAATCCTGGTGACCACAATTTCCTTGTGGTGCTCCTAGAGACCTCTTGTGGGCCTGTGACTGGTGTAGGTCTCCATTATGCATAGTCTGGTGATTGTTCAACCCCTTTTTTCGTCGGTTAACTCGCTGGAGTTATACCTTATGGAAGAGGCCCAATAGATGGACCAACTTACCACTTTAAAAAAAAAAGAAACTTACAAAAACAACATATCTATATTAGTGTTCGAAACACCTATCAATTGACTTTTTCAAAGATTTTATACAAAAACTTTCAAACTTGTTAAATAAAATATTAATAAGATTACATTCATATAAATTATAGACTCCAAGTACTACGTGGGAAACCACTGTATAAAATTTTTGGATCCACAACCTTGTATAGAAAATACATTACAATAACAATAATAATAATAATAATAATAATAATAATATAAAACCATCTTTAATTTATCGGGAACAACTAAATCATATGACGTCACTCTCCTCCTTTCCCCCCCCCCCCCCCTGATTGGTCACTTTATGAAATAAGTCACGTCGGTCTATCTCCTATGAATTATTGCTCAAGTTGCCCTGATCCTTTTAGCACGCATTATCAGTTCCCAAGCAAAGCAAACCAGAAAGAAGAAACACAAGTGACGGCCGAAAAAAAGAAAAAGAAAATGGCATCCTCTTTCTTGATGGTAATCTCTTTTTTGTATCTGACGGTGTCGCAGTGTACAATTGAGGGGCGTTTGCTTTCTCTCTCCAAACCAGATCGTAATGACGCCGCTGCATATGCTCGCTGGTTGGTCTCCCAGAATTCATGGGGAGTTTTGAAGTATCTCTCTTTCTCTCTGTTGCTGTTTCTCCTCTTTGAATGCAGTTCTCCATTCATTGCTGTTATTTATATGAGTTTTGATGGGAATTTGATTTATTTGACTTGAAATTTGATTTCTGTTTGAACCCATTTTTGATTTTTGATGGATCATTAGATAATTGAGTGATCAGAACGAAACTCATTGCTTATTTGATGAATTAGGATTCCTAACTGATTGAGTGGTATACGCAAGCTCAACCCCAACCCGCCCTCCCAAATAAAAAAGGAAAAAAACTCCTTGTGTTATTGTAAGTTGAATCGGAAGTTACAATTGTTGCCTAAGAAATGGGAATCCAATCAGAAACAGAAAAAATAAGAAAGGTAATGTACCACATCCACTATGACCATTGGTCTGAATGAATTTTGTATAATGTGTTTCAAAACTGATATGGACTTCCCCATACTTTGCTTTGGCAGGAGCCATATTGGCTTCATTGATAATTTAGACAAGAGTGTATTATTGTCTTGTTCTAAAATCTGATTCTCCTGTTCCTATGATCTTTCTAAAATTATTCATTTTTGTTCCTTATAATACCTGGACTTTAATTATTGATGCACCTCTGATTGCCCTACATCTCCTATGCCATGTATGCCTAAGGTTATTTTATGCTCGAGATTGTTCAACCTTGGCCCAATCCACCTTCCTTACCTGTAGTCCGTTCCATTCCCAAGCTTGTCTGTTTGTAATTTCTATCCTTGATGCACCAGTGGGTGTGTTCTTTAATCGTAGCGCTATAACAAACCAAGGTAATCAGTCTACATGGACCGATGACCAGGAATATTGAACTCTTGGCTCAGTACAGCAATTGAAATGAATGACTTATTGGGACTTTGTTCTTGCCTAAATGGGTCCAAATTGAGACACGGCAGTGGATCTTACCTGAAAGTGTCTCTCCCCTGTATAATAAGTTCAGAAGGTCTCTGCTATGCTCCATGGGGAAACCTGAAGTGATATTGCAATCCCAGATTGTCTTTTGAACTTCATTTTCATGTCCAGTCTCCATGTTTAAGGAGACGTGTTGGTGAACCTGATTAATTTGTTTCATAATTTGCAGCACCATTTCAGAGGATTTAGGAGGCGCACCATTTGGGTACACTCTCTCCCCTTGCATGCCCTCCCCTTCTATTTTCCCCTTCCCTGAGTTGCTTCTGAAGTTGACCAGTTCTTTTGCAGCTGCTTTATTTTGGGTTTCTCACTTCAGGATTGGCATGACCATTATGCTTCTTTTGCTTCTGATAGACTCTACTACAATAATGTTGCAGCATTAGATATGATCTTGATGGTCTTCTCATCATTTCTTATAATCTTAAATCTGCATTTTGGCATCAACTAGTTTTCTACGGAATGCCAAGCTAAGGTGGTATACCGTGGTGGAGACTTAAATCTAAAATAAGTAATCTAGAGAATAATCTTTCATTTGGAATGCTGTCATATTTGTGTGGCGTTTGTGCCCTTTTCATACATAATTACATATCATCTTAGGGCATTTTAGAGTAGTAAAAAAGAAGGTTATCCAAAACTATAGTTTAGTCAAATTAAGTTCCACCTTGTATTTGGTAAGGCTATCTTATGCAGTATCTACTAAGCAATTTTATGACAGTGTGTATTCTAGGAATCATAGGAGATTTCGTCATTAATGATGCAGGATAAGGGTAAAGAATTAGTGAAAAGATTTAGAAAATTAGAATATTTTGCTATTGGATATCTTTTGTTTTGTTTTTTTTTTGGAGTGTAAGTGGGGAAAAAAATCAAAGGGAGGTGGCAAAGATCGCGAGCTGTGATATCAAATTGATGTAGGACGCTCTAAGAGCAATTCCCATACTGAGAAAATTCAAACAAGAACTTTCAATACTCAATATTCAATTCATTCAAGTGTGTATTTCCTCAATGCAAGAGGAGGTTTATATAGGAACCAATACAACTGGAAAAGGGAATAGAAAATATATCTGAATATTACGAAAGCTAAAATAGGCTAAGAAATAAAATAAAGCAGATTATTATTCTAAAACAGAATCCCTAGATTGTGAAATCTCCTATGCTTCCTAGAATTCAAACTACCGTAAAATTGCTTAGGAGATACTGCATCACTGTCTGAGTGTTTGTGCTATTATAAAATAGATGGTTTGTCTAAGTCATTATTATGCTATTGATCACTGAATATTGAAGCGTACATTCCCAATCTACATCAGTCCAAGCCTTCAGTTCTCCTAAGGTTTCTAGCCCATGTCTTGTCGCTATGTTAGCTTTCCTTTACTGAAAAATTGGATTGGAGGCTTCTGTAAAATCTGTAAATGAAGTTTGTTACTGAGAGAAATTTGCTGAACCGCCTGTAGGAACTGCTGCCGTAGTTGATGGGTGATGTTGGATATGATCCTATGGAATTGTTGGTGTTGTATGTAGCCTACCAAATGTCGCCGTCATATAACAAGGAACTATAATAACACATCTTAAGTCAAACTTATATGCTGATAACAATTGATAGCACTAAACGGTGCAAAGCATATAAGTGAATAAAGCAACTCTTCCAAAGATATCAGTATCGAGCATATTATAGTTAGTTCTTTCCTGCTTCTCTATTTTTTTTTGCTTTCTGTTGTCGGGTTTGAAAAATGCACCTGCGCCGATATTATTAAAAGGAAAAACCTGCGTAAATCAGAGGCATATCAGTCGTAATGTTGACCTTACATTCCTAAGGGTAAGACAGCTGAAATCCTGACCTCCCTACTTTCTGCATCCTGCCTATGGATTTTGTTTGTGCTGTTCTTCCACTTCTAAATAGTTGTCACCAGAAGACCTTAGCCCCTATACTCCAGCATTTAACTGCATCTGTTCAAATGTCCAGGCTAATATTAAAATTCACTAGCTTATGAGCACCCTGAAACCACTTGTTAATACATGCAAACATCAACACCATAAAGAGGACACATTCATTGTCATCCACCTGTCCAATTTTCTTGATCAGTTGTATTTAAGTATATATTGTGAGGCAAGCCTCAGGATTGAGGAACGTCTATAATGGCGACATTTGTACCACGTTATTGGTTTGACATTTGTACCACGTTATTGGTTAAAGAAGGTTCAACTGGTTCATCATACTGTGATGAAAGATAATCAACCAGTTTTGTCTTTGATAGTCTTCTCAAGGTAGAGTAATAATATAGTGTTGCACTAAATTCTTCCAAAGGTAGCATGAACACAATAGATGTGTACCGAACTACTGATTCCCTCTTGCTTTGGATAGCCTACAAAGGCTTTAGAAGAGCAATATTTCTCCACCTCTGTGTGCCTCTGGCTTTCAATCCGTCTTCCTCTTTGGAATTGCAGATTTTGCGCTGAGAAATGGGAGGAGCCCCTTAAAAATCCACACCCTCCAACGTACAGGCTTCGGGAATTTTGTTGCTTTCACTGATAGCATTTTAAAAAATGACAGTTCTTTAGACACACTGTTGTCTTACTTCGTCATTCAATCAAGTGTGCTTCTCAATCTTGGTGCTCTTTGGCCAGCAGCTGATGTTTACTTCCAACTTCCAAGGATCTTCGATTGCAGTTTCCTATTTAATCAATTTTAGCTCTTATCTCCAAATGATAGCATGCAGATCACCCAGATGATAGTGAGCTGGCTAAGTCTTGACACTTGACAGTTCCCAGAAACTATGAGCTGATCATCATGGCACAATATAAGAAACCTATGTGAAAAACATACTGTATACCTGGAACGTGGAGACATTGAAATACAGCCACATGAACAAACGAATTTGACCTTATTTTTGAACTTTGTATATTTTTTTTTTTTAGTTGTACATGCATTTCCTTCCCAAGAAAATAGAGAAAAGCCATTAAGAAAGCATGTGCCAAACATCTGATTCTATTAATTGACCAAACACCTGATTCTATTAATTGACCAGAAGATCTTAGTGTAGGTCTATTGTGTACAACATCTGCATAAACTGTACTCCTTCTTAGGGATGCTTCCGGTTGTTGTATTGCTTCCAACAGTCAACAAGTTCAAGCTACCTTGTGCCTATATATTTCTATTTAACAGTGACCCTTTCTCTTATTCTATTATATTCAGCATTGATGTTAGACATCATGACTAATTCTTCTTGAATAACAGTGGCACTTTTTCTTGTAGGAATGTGGTTTCATTTAGTGATGGCCTACCAGGCAAAGGTGCAGGTGTACCATACTTCTACTTGACAACCCTTGATCCCACTGCAGCCAATGCACTGAAGGACCAGAGGTCCTCGTTGGCCATCAGTGAGTTCCCAATTGGAACATGTGGGAATATTGATCCTGAAAATCCTTCTTGTGCAAAGATTACTCTTACTGGGAAGGTGCGAATTGTTGTTCAATGACCCATAGTGTTAGTGTCATTAGATTGAAGTGGTTTTATGCAATGAAACAATTGACCTGAAATGTTATCAAAATTACTGTCAAAACTGATCAGTGTGGTCTGTTAACGTGTGATCCCCTTCTGAATGACCTGTTTACCAAGTCTATAGACTCTATGTGATAGGAGTGGAGGTTTGTGGGTATTGCCTTGAGACTGTTAATTATTTGCCTCAAAACAGGATACAGGTCTTATTTTCAGTGTCTTAAGACTATTTATGGGTTGTGCATTTATGCTGGGAAGAGCCACAGCTCTGAGAGGTTTGCAGATTTAGATCCATTCTATGGAGAAATATCTAGTCATTGGTGACAACCTTCGACTACATTTGTGTGCTATTAACCACAAATGAGGTTGGAATATGTAAAACCAGTTCTTTAAAAGGGCGTTATAGCTGTTACCCTGGCATAATGGCATAAAAATTGAGTCTTGTCCAGCGAGTCTAAGTGGTTAGAATCATCAACTCTAGCTAAAATATTGATTCTGCCTTTGGTGTTTCAGCTGAAACTGGTCGATGGGGGGTCCCAGGAAGCAGAGTTTGCACAAACTGCCTTGTTCGCAAAGCATCCTGAAATGATGGGTAAAAAGCATGACTTTTCAGTTTGTCTGACCTGAAAATTTCCAATCAAAATCTTGAAGTTTAGGATAGAGTAATTCTCAAGGATATGAGTGTCTTCTGTGAATTCTGGCAATTTTATGGTCTATAATTTTCTCATGTGCTAATGAAGGCAGGCAATTTCTTCCGTTAAATGCTGTTGGATGATGAGAAGGGGGGGATACTTCCTAAGAGAGCTATTCTCTTTCCTTGTTTTTGTGGTGGATGGTCCATCTAGGGTCCCCTTCACCCTAGTGGTGAGAGCTTGGGTTGGGGGGAGGGGTAAGCGGATATCCCTGAAGAAAGTGGCGTGTTCTTTCATGAATGCCAATCTTGTTGCTTCGGTTATTTATTGATTCTTTTGGAGCCATGCAACCTCTACCTAACCACTATCCTTTAATGGGTGGTTTCACTTATCTGAATGGCTTTCCTCTCGTATGCATATCTGATATGTTCATCTTGTTACTTTTTGTTGAGCAGATTGGCCAAAGGACCACAACTTCCAGGTCTACAAAATAGAAATTGAGGACATATTCTTGATCAACTGGTTTGGGGGTCCAAAACCTCTCACTGTTGATCAGTACTTGAAATGGAAAAAGTGAGTGAATTCTCCAAAACACGACAGTTGTCAACTTGCCATTTTCTCTTCAAATAAACAAAACAATGCCTCTTTTAAAACTTTGATTTCCAAGCTTCAGCCATTTATTTTCATTTTAATGGTTCCTACGTGCAGGAACATATTATCATTCTCTTCATAAGTGCCTAAAGATCTCATTGATGCCCTCCTCCTGTCGCACTTCCCGCACCTGTACACTAAGTCCGTATTTTATCAGATTGTATCAAATGTACATGTCCAGTGTATGTAAATAGTCATTCAGGTGTATGATGCGAAAGGCATTAATTTACAATTCATGTTGTACTTGTGATGTTCCATTATATAAAAGAATGAAGGGGAAGCACACTGTCAAATACAGTTTCAACCTCTTGCTTCATTAATTTTTTCTCACACAGTAAAAAAATTCTTTTTTCTTTACATTTTTGTTTTTGGTATTTCTCGACATATTTTCTTTATGTGTTATGATCTGCCCATTCACAAAAAAGTACATTTGGATAGAAGCACCTGATTCATGGGCATTTCCTTTGTTGATTTGATCTCATGTTTTGGTAAGTATTTCATTAAACACACTACTGTCCGCATTTCCGTACTAAAATTGCTGGTTGTGAGACTCTGTATGAGTTCCTACTACCTGACGATCCAAATTTTCGCCATCTTAACAATGTGGCTATAACAAATGGTCACAAAACATTTGACGTACTTCAATTTTGGGAGTCGCCTTTAATTTGGCAGTAGAAGGCTTTCATTTTTTAGTTCTTCACATGGAAGGTAGGAGATTTGCTACAATTGTTGTCAATTGCCTTTGTTCAGTCATAGTCAATGCAATTCTCCGTTCGATGTTGTAAAAAATACTTGTTAGCAATTAACTTCTTGCATGTAAAATGTTCACATTCCACCCTCTGGAAATTTCACACCCTTTGTATTTTTTCCAAAATCCTTCTTCCATAATTTGTTTTCTCAAAATCGTGTTTTTGTGGGTCCCTTAGAATCAGCTTCCTTACGAGTAAGGATACCGGTAGGGGTAAAGTTGTCTATATTTGAATCTCCTTAGATCCCGCGAAAGCAGAACCCATATTGGGAGGTGGTGTTGTTGGTGTTGTATTTTACCGATCATGTAACTCAATAGCAGTCTGCCAGTATATTGCACCATGAAGGCAATCATGCAAACGACGCCCTTATGTGATGCAGCAACTGTATCAGAAAGGTTCTTCAGTTGAGCAAATTGTTGTATGGCCCTGTGATAAACGAAATTAGTTATGCAATTGCTGCATTTTGGCAATTCTATAATAGTGAATCCATTCGCTCAGCTGTGACCAAGACTAGACTTTGACTCCTTGCACTGACACAAACAACTAAAACTCGAATACCAAAAAAGCAGAAGTTACTAAATGGGTTGTGATGCAACTACTGCCTACTATTTGACATCTCACTGAATACAAATGCAAATACACATAGTGGGTGAATAGAATATATAGCTTTCAGAAAGTAGGCATTTAAAAGAGGCATTTTATCCTAGGCCACTGGAGCTCTTCACAATTTCGAGAGCTCTCTCCTCCATTTTAACAAGTTGATGGCAAAATCGTTCAACATCAGCTGCCTCTTCTTCAAACCTGACTCTGAATTCCTTCCAGTTGTATTCACCTCCATGGCTAGGGACTTTCACCAACACATCAAAGCCTTTGCGATCCACTGATAGAACACAGGCATCCTTCACACAACATTAGTGTAAGTTAATTCACATTAAGACCTATATGAGCAAATGAATAAATATATAAATAACATAAAAATGAAGTCTCAATAACAAGGAATTGGATATATTGCTGTTTAGCAGCACTAGAATTCTAGATATGGCGGTGTCATATGAGAAGCAAGTAAAAGAACAATTGAGTGAAAGTTGATTACAAGCATCTGTAAAGCTAGCCTTACAATATTTTGGGAGATATTTAGGTGTGCATCTGTTTGTATTCACCAAGACTATAAATGCCATGAGTGTTCTCAGTGAAATGAATCCATAATTTTCCAACAGAAAAAGAAAATGAAAAAGAAAAACCAAACAAAGGCATGTGATATGTCATTTTGGTTATGCACCTTAAAAATCGCAACCATCCCCATTTCTGGGGTGAAAGTAGCTAAGAAGCCTTCACAAGGTTTTTGTTTTCAATATTGGCAACATTTTACTCTCTACTGCCAATCATGTCTACTTCTCCCAAAACAGGGTCTAGTGAGGAGAAGACACACTCATTCTTGCCCTTGATGAAGAAAGAGACCACCACCCATTTAAAAATAACATTTCAAAAACATTGAATGAAGTTAAAGGTAAAAGAAAAAATGTGGTAACAGATCAACAGTTGCTGAAATTTCTTCATCACACAATACAATAGTATGTCTTCTCACGAAAGTGACATTTTGCAAAAATGGTTAGAAAGCATTATTACTAACATGAGAAAAATATACTAAAGATAACTAAATAAGAAAGGCATTTATTATAAGAAAAAAAGTGCATCTGACCTTTGCATTGACATTTAAGAAGGCAAGACACAAAACTAGCAGCGCTCTAAGCCTTATCTGACTCTGATTGATGCCATCAATTAGCTTTGCAGCAAATGGTGCTGCAGAAAATGAGATTTTCATATTACCAATTACCAACAGCAGAAAATAATATGAAAGACAAGACAACTAATTTTCAAGTCGAACAAGAATCTCACATAGCTTATCAGCCTTTGATGCTTGAAAATCATCCAGATTCACTTCATGATTGCCACCGTTGCCATCGATGAAAATGCAAGAGCTGGATCACAGATATCGCAGCTAAAATAAAAGACTAATTCTGAAATTCTTTTCATAAAGTTACAGTCACAATAAAGGAAAGCTGCTCACAAAGAAAGGTTCATCCTCCCTCCATCCCTGATCTTATAAATATAATCTTTCTATCTCCGAAATAACCGGAAACAGGCAATAAATGATGTGTCCTTGAAAATTTTCTGCTTCTTACGTGGAACTAATTTTGTGGAATGGAACAATACAAGCAGTTCATTGAAGGACATTGTCAGTATCTCATAAAGTGAATTCAGCTCCTCTGCAATTATGAAAACTGCAACTTTCCAGTCCTTGCATACAATAAGTAGAAGTTCTGCATAGTTTCAGTGTTGGCATACACAGAATAATTGTGTATGCAAATACTAGTGCTTGTCATGCATGCAAACTTTTTAATGTTGTACACAAAAATTGGAACCTATCCAGAACTTTTAATTATGTATTCAAGGACTGCCAAGTTGCAGTTTTCAGCAGCTGTAGAGGCATCAAGGAGATTACCAGAGGTGTTCCAAATCCCTCCAAAAGCACCAAGGAGGAAGATGTTTTTCCGCCTTTTCCATCTGTCCATTCCTTAGCCCTTGACCCCTCACACACGAGGTGCATCCCATGGGTGATAGGGGCCCTAGATATGTTGTCTTCCCAAGAAAAAGGGCATGGAACATCAGTATCAATTCATACCATATTTGACAGAACCAACGAGCACAATGCACATTAGCCTTCCCCCACCCCCTTCTTTCTTCTCTGGCCCCGCATATGGACCCTTTTACCAATGATAAGGAAAAACGTTCCTGCTTATCTGTCTGGCCAGCATACAAATTGCTTTGCCAAATAATTAACACCAGAACATGTTCAATACAGCATGTCATCTCCTTGAGAAGGATAAGCAGGCAATAACGGTAGACTGAATGAAGCAACTTCTACAAGTATCTGAAGAAAACTACTTCATGAGGCTCATACTTCACTATGTATTCAACATTAACCCTGCCATTGCAGTACAAACTATTTTTCTTTGGTCTGTAAAATGCCCTTGATTAGACAGATATTCATCCACCGTTATTTCATAACAAATAAGCAAACAGACATTGTGATAAGCTGTTTGATTTAATCCACTGATTCTCACAAGCTACAAACACTCTTTCGCAGTTTTGTCCCGAGCAAAAACAGCATGCTGGAAAATAGATGAGCGTTTCCAACAATGAAATGGCAGTGGGAAAAGAACTTGCCAAAATTTATGAACACAGTTTCGTTGATCCTCATATAGAGAAAGTTCTCTGGCAGGGAGCTCTGATCTCAGACCCCAAACCAATACATTGATTCAATCAAACATCCCCAAACCTTCTAATGTTATAGTTCTCATACAATGGAGGTAAAGTTCCATTACACCAAGGCATGATGTCAGACGACCCTTCATCCCAAGCACGACTGATACTTGTTAATGCCGATACGTGTTGCAACATTCCACCTATACCCTTTCATTATACAGTTTCAAATAACCTTGAGGGCATGGAAGAAGAAATTACAGCAGAGGTACTCTTCATACAAGAAAATTTGTATGAGAAAGACCGGCTTCACTAGCTGCACCTTTTAATCAATGGCTGTGAATACGCATATCGTGGTAAGACCAAACTAGGAAAACAAATCATGTTTGTTGAAGCAGCCGGTTGCATAATTGTACCCATAAATACAATGATGATGCTCACCACAGTCCATAACACAGATTCCAACACATTCTAGAACATGTTTGAGAACACAGCCCATACATAAAATGATAGACATAGACCTAACAAAGCTGAACCAAAACTGAAAATGCAAATTCACCATATCTGACCACAGCCTGACCCAAAATTTTCTTCTAAAGTTTTTTTTCCCTTTTTTTGGGTTGGTTTCTTTTTTCTCCCCTTCAGTAAGACAAGTTTATTGGACTGAACATGAACCGAATCAAAGTCATTTCAAACTGAAAATGACCCAACTCAAATAAAAGAGGAAAGCTAGAAGTCCCTCCAGCTTTCCTTGTGATCCAGTGTTTCCACCTGATGAAGACTTTGACAGATGGGTGTGTCAATTCAATGGATGGAAAAGAAAATTGCTAAGGAATTGCAGAATTGGATGATAATAGCAGGGAAACAGTTGCACAGCAACTTATATAAAAATGAAGTTTTCAATACAAGCAATAGCTAGGGGTTACATATGATAATGAAATTTTACTTCCAACTTGCTAATCACAATTCCATGACATACTAACGTGCTATACCATCATGTACACCTCTGCTGAATAAAGAACAAAGGTCATGCAGAAGTGTTTAACCCAGCTCACACCAGCCTGATTAGTATAGAAACTTTTCAACTTGGACCTCAAAGAAAGAAAAAAAGAGATTAGGCAGTTTTACCTGACGTCGAACTTGTAGACCGCATACTTTTCATCACTGTCCAGTAGCTCCACAAGGCTTTCACTACGAGAAGTGTTACCAAAAGTAGAAGAAGTCAATATCCCAGATACTGCATAACTTGACTCAACCATTGCCTTCTGTTCAGACATTAGCACTTCCCTAAGATTTTCAGTAGTAGATCTGACCTGTCATGAATACAAAAAGAGGTAGATCAAAGAAAGCCCTGCTAGCATTTTCCACTTCCTTTTTACACCCCCCCCCCCCAACCCAAAAAAAAGCCTCCTCACAACTAAAAGAAGCTATATTAAATTGAACACAACACAAGAAAGAGGAAAGCTCATCTTCTCAAAAACAATTTTTTTGTTTTTAGTTTTCAAGATCAAAGCCTTAACCAAAGAGCACAGAATAGCTAAACAAATTGAAAATCACAGAACTTTCGTCCTTTTCTCATGTGCGCCAAAAAGTAAAGATGTTCTATTAGCAAGCTATCATCGTCTCCTAGGTCTTACCATCTCCCCCCCCCCCCCCCAAAAAAAAAGAAAAAAAATGTTGCTCACTACATGAAACTCTATGGTAATCAGGTTATGGTTATCTGTTTTCAAACTTCACAGTTGAAGAAGAAAGCTCCTGTACTAGTACTTTCGTCGTTCTACGAATCCCTTGGAAAAGGATCTAAAAGCTACACAATAGTACATTACTGCAGATAGGAGTCAAGGGTCTTGATTATGGACACAATACTGAAGGAATAGAACATAAAAAGTAATCCTCCACAAATTTAATTTGTTGGTATGCATAAGCCTGGAAACATTCGGATCGACCTAAGAAGAAACGTGGTATTATTATAATCCACCCAGAAAACTAACCAGTGTTCCGGTCTTTACAGATGAAGGAGTTGTAGAGATTATCCTATAACTCCAAAGACATAGTGGCGAGATAGCACAGCTCATCATTAAAAGTCCAAGGCCTAACTACCCAGGTTCAACAAGCAATGCCATCCACAAAAATTTCAGAAAGAAAACATGATCTGCTTATTGCATCACTTTTTTGGAGGTCATCCGGAGCCACCCAATAAACATCTGAAAATAGGATCATGCAGTCAAACTAGATAGGGCCGCCAATTGAATCTACCTGGAAAGGATTCCCCTTTATGTCTCTCCCTCCCTAAGTGCATGCTATGGACTGATTGAAATTAAGTTCATCAAACAATTTTGATAAAAGCCTAAAAACCCCTCTGTGGCAATGATACGTGGCAACCATGATTTAGCCTCCCTTTGAGGAGCCACACATTGCTCCATCTTAAGATCCGCACAGAATCGAGAAAAACTAAAGACATTGACATGAGCAGGTTAAACCAGCAGATACGAATAACTGGGCAGAATTTTCGACTTCGCCAGACATTAACTTACTTCTGCCAGCTCCAAGGAAAATCTTGGAGCAAAATTGTTGCACCACTTGACAGAGCAATTAGGATTATGGAATTACTCCATTGCTTGCTGCATGTGGTTTCTTACTAGTTCTAGTCTGTAATGATGGTGTGCCCTAAGGGATGAAAGAAGGAGCCATTCTTTTCAGTTGCAAACCACCTCCCACATCGTACCCAGCGTTTTAACTACAGCAACGGAAAACCACTGTAGCCAAAGTTTTCCATCTAGTGGAGTCCCAACTCTAACTCATAGGAGAGAATATTACTTCAACAGTATCAATGCAGATCCAGAAAATAAAAGAATATGTGATGAAGGATTAAGTGTTCCACCTCAGAAGTCTCATGCATGGGCCTCATGGGACACACAAGGGGCGCCACTTTGAAATTAAACTCAAAAGTTTACTTTACAACCCCCCCCCCCCCAAAAAAGCCCCCTTTCCAAGGAAAAAAGAAAAAATGTTTAACGTGATAGGGGGACAACACTTAAATAAATGAGTTGGCAAGTATTTGCTGTAATAACCACAAGAGTGTTTTTATTAACTATTACTGCATAGGTGCCTTATGTCAATGATTGGTGCACACCATCATGCCAATGCAACAATGACAGGATAATGTCGCATAGGTGTGGTCATCAGTGCATGTGATTTGATTGTCAATGTGTCACTGTGAAGATGATGGATATATGTAGCATGTACTGTAACTAGCGCAGGAACGTTACTTGCCTTCAAAATACTCAGGCCTGCCTGACTGAGATGAGATGTCACTCAACAAACTTTGAAAAGAAAACATATTACATATGAAACAGGGAAACTTGACTTGCCATAATTTTCTGAACTACGACAATGGTATCCACAAGGCATCAAGGAGTAACTCACGGGAGTTACAAACAGATGAACTTGAATAGCAAATAAGGGAAACAGGTGTTATGGACCCCTCAGTATGGACAAAATAAAGTGAGTTCACTGCATAAGAAATTTAGTCATTCTTGCACATCATTCAAAAGTCAACTAGATTTACCTTTTCATCGCTTAAGGCCTCCACTTCACCAGTCAAAGCAACTCGTGCTGGAAGCTGGACCACAGAGGAATTCATTAAGCATACAAGCAAAGATTCCCCAGTGGTGTAAGACATCATCCAAGAGAAAGTTGCAACTCAAGACTAACCTTTTTCATTGCTTTAAATAGACTTGCAAGTGGCCCAGGGTAGGGGCTCGCCACTGAAAATGAGGCACGCTCATCAACAACAGTATTCTGCATCCAGCAAATGAACTCAAGGTTAACAGTTGGACCATAAAATTTGAGAACTTATCAACTCAACTGGTAACATGATAACAGAGCACGATAAAGCTAAAACAAGAGCTGAAGTACAAGAATGGAAGAAAATGCTTCAAGCATTATTAAATGTGGTTTCATATTCATGATTAAATGGCACATGCAGCAGAATGAACAAATGGAAACAAAAAATAAAACGCAAGAATAGAGGTGAGGAGTCCACTAAAAATGTCTTCAAAAGGGACAATATGAAATTCTGTCACATCTGCATTCGTGGTGAACCATATCCAATCATCACATGTCACTTTTAGGAGCATATTGAGAAAAGCAATAATAGTCAGGCATCAATATGAATTTCATTTCGGAACAATTGACTTGTTGAAGTAGGATGTCTTATGAGCACACATTTAAGTATTCCATATCACATGAACAAATCTAACCTTGGAAAGAAACTTGCTTCATATCCTCTCATTGTCAGGTCATTCTGACTTATACTAAAGGAGAAGTGCCAGACATAATAGTCCAACTGGAAATAATTTTTGACAAAACTGCAAAGACGTAATATCACAACTGGAACAGACAAAAACTACAACCATTCCAAGGAAACAAAAACTGCATTTGCTTTCCTGTAAGCATATTGCCTTGAACAAGAACCAAGCAGATATCACACTGCAAGGAAATTTTACCCAAACACAAAGGCAATCCCCAGGGGAAACTTTGAGTGAATCCTGGTTTCAATCGTCCAAAACTAGAGGTCCCACTCACTAACTCGACAGTTAGGTCAGCTAATACACTACTGTTATTTGATTTATTATTGAGCAAAGTGCAAGAATAGGCAGAGCCCACACCCTTTTTCTTCATAATTCAATGTTATAAATCACAGGAAGACAGGTGAAACTACAGCTTGAGTGCATGCATGAATTCCCGCATTCTCTACATGGATCTAATACAACAAGCCAGCTCATTCCATAAACTAGTTCACAACCATGAAAAACCACTCAAGAGAGCCAGCACAAAGCAACATAGCCAGGAAGAAAGAAGATGTGACAGAGTGAAGACACATGCTGGATTCTGTAGCTGATGCTGATATCCATGTGTAGAGTTTAAAGACAATCTATGGGATAATTAAATCTTCAGCATCTAGATACATAAGAAATGTCTACGGGTTTGTCATATGACATGCTATTCAGCATCAAGATTTCACGGGAAAGCAATATCTGTATTCAGAATTAGTGAATTTTGTCTAACGGGAACATGATTAATGGGTTATCAAAATAGGTGGATCATCTGTGGCTGCAGCATCCCAAACTTGTCGATCTATACTTGACATATTTGCAATTCTTATTATTAAGGTGTGTCCCAAATTCCATGTGCATAGACCAAAAACAGTGTTGGGATACACGGCCCAACCGTGTTGGTATACACGGCCCATGTTGGGTCTGTGTTCAGCTGCTGGCTTGCGTTGTTTGTGCGCCGTCTCAGCCAGTCAGCCACATAGGTGACCTGATCGTGTAGATTGGCACGGACAGTATCTGTTCCCGGTCTGAGTAAGCTGTAGCATCAGTTTTGACATGGGCGGCCTGTGTTATTTGCACAGCCTGTGGCATCTCTTGTGGAGGAGGTTTACCCTTTTTTGGGAAGTTATTGTTGTTTCCTTTATATGGGTTATTTTTTACCTGGTAACCCAGCAGTTTTCACATCTGAATCCAAACCGTAGGCTGAGAGAGTTATCATTAAGAGAGATGGTAATCTCCTTGTCTCTTGATCTCATTGAGCTCCTTGCCCGTTGAGATCTTCGTTGTACCTACTCACCATTCTAGTGGATCTCTTCCGTGCTCATTACCACCCATTGTTTTCTCCCTATTTGGGTTTCCATGTAAATTTATGTGACCATTGATTTATTGTTGCCATGCATAATTTCTAGCGTATCTACATCCTAATTGATTGCACATATTCACCCATGGATCCTCACACCTAATGATGAGAATGAATTATTGAAGTTAGTTCTTATGTACTTCCTTCATAGACAGGCTTCACTGGTAACTCCATATTTACTGTGATAAATCTTTTCTGCATAAAGAATACAAATTTTTGGCTCATGACTAAATGAACAGCAAATAAGTTGTCAAAACAAAAACCATTTTGGACTGGACTGCTATACCTCTATGGATGTCAATCAAGAACGTCGATATAATGTATATTAATCATGAAAATGCACAAGCTATGAATGAACGATGAAATACAAATGAGCAATTAAACAATTGGGCAGACGAGGTGACAAGACATATACCAGATTATGTTTATCTTTGTCAGGAACCCAAATATACGGTTTCCCCCTCTTGAGTAGGTACTTCACTCTGGAAGTATGTATCTCCTGCTTGCTACAAGGCGAGGGGAATCGGTAATATCACATATGAAACCACTCAAGCGGCGAAAATTCTTAATTAAAGAATTTAGTAAGACAAAAAGATTGAGTTGGAAGGAAATGGGAGAGTTTACCTTCCTTTGGAATCAGCTTTTATGGTGTTAAGGTTACCCTGCCAATTTGACGCCAAAATATTCTGCAAAAGTAGGGTCATTTTTAAGTGATGATAACGTCTTGCATACGAAGAACCGCCATAATAGTCATTCAACTGGGGGAAGGAGAGGGGGGGAGAGAGGAGGACCTTGCATTTTTGTGCTATGGATAAAGCTGTCGCCCTACTTCCTTTCATCACTCCGGTCAATATTCGATGTCCTTCAGGTTTTCGACGAAATGCCTGAACCAAATGCCTGAGTCAGTAGTTTGGGTGGGAACACGTTGTCTAGTAACTAGTAAGCAACCGTACAGTTAGTAAGCAACCGTACAGTTAGTTTTTAGACTTCCGACTGCAGGAGAAACAGCGGTTTTGCGGCTTGGGCCTATTTGGAAATTGGAAGAAGCCGAATACAGAGGTGCAAAACAGAGTCAATTACGGAGTGATAAGGTGTTTTTTTGTTTCACAGATAGTTTTACACATTTAATACTTACTATATATAAAAGAAATGTTCAGTTGACTAGCATAAGAGTGATTCTAAGAGGTTTATTTATTTACAATATTTGGTCAAATATTCTGACAAATCTAAGCCATTGATAAAAAAAATTTTAACTGCTTTAAACAAAAAAAGTATTGACTATTCTCCTAAGAAATTGCCATTGCTACGTCTCTCTTATCTCTCAATAATAGGGATGGCAAAAAGTTGGGGAATACCCGTCCCCGCTGGGGCCCCGCCCCGAAGTGGGGGAAAATCCCCGTTACCGACGGGGACGGGGACGGGGACGGGGAGGAAAATTAATCCACGCTCGGGGATGGGGACGGGGACGGGGACATAGTTCAACCCGTCCCCGTCCCCATTTCCCCGCCGGGGATTTTTCCCCGTTCCCATCCCCGTCCGCAATTCCCCGATTGGGGAAAAATCCCCGCTTCCGCCCCCAATTTTAATTAAAATTACAAAAATAACTTTATTTTCAAAATTTTTAAATGAAACAACTAAGTTTATATATGTAATTTCTTTATAAAAATCCTAGGTATATATTGAATTTTGTACTCATGGCCGTAAAGAATTTAGAAGGTAGGGAAAAATCAGCGGGTAAAAATCCCCGTTGGGGCCCCGACGGGGATTAAATCCCCGTTGGGGATGGGGACGGGGGGGAATTTTTTCCCCGCAGCGGGGAACGGGGCGGGGACGGGGGGCGGGGATTCCGACGGGGACGGGGACGGGGAATATACTCCCCGTCCCCAACCCGCCCCGTTGCCATCCCTACTCAATAACTTCCTTTTATATCTTAATAACTTTCATCTTATCTCTCATTAATAACTTCTCTCTCTCTCTCTCTCTCTCTCTCCCTCCCGCCCTTCATTTCATGCTAATTGTCACTTCCCCTAGATTCCCCATCATTTTTTCCCTCCATTCAAACCTACAACTCCGATGAAGTTTTCCACATTTACTTCTTAAGTGAATATTACTTTTTTTAAGCGTATTATTTTTTGTTATTCATCAATTGATTACTATGTTATTAAAAATATTTTAATAAACAACACAAACTTATCGAATATGAATTTGTGCTATACATAAAATCCAAATAAACAATATTGTCAATTCTTGCATAAATTTGATAGTGTCGATACTCCATTTTTATCCCTTCAGTTACACCAAAAGGAATAACCTATGAAAATTCCATTTGATAGTGCTTAGTAAAATTTCATCTGATGCACTTATAGACAAAGCCTAAATAAACACACAAAACTCAACAGCATTAATAAATAGTCCGAATTCACACCTAAAAAAATAAAAAAAGCTTATAGATTGAGTACTATGACAATACGTGCCATTTAATTATATATTTATATTACAGCTCGAGACAATGCACTGTATAGACATCTCATATATATAGATATATATATATATATATATATATATATATATATATATATATATATCACACACACACACACACACACACACACACACACACACATATATATATATATACATA
>JACYFF010031952.1:31824738-31849647 GCA_017589665.1 Selenicereus undatus | reverse complement strand
AGACAACAAGGCAGTGAATAAACAAGATAACCAAATTAAACAACATAATCGAAAGTTACAAAAACCAAATTAAAAACCGTAGATTTCAATTTGCAAAAACATAATCGAAGCCCTCACTTGCAATTTTCGGCGACTGCATGTCCGGCAAAGGTGAAGGTGGCCGCTGTACGTTGGGTGCTCGAGATGATTCCGGCGACACACCCATGGGTCGAAACCGAGGGCGAGCAGTGAGTGAGGATTAGAGGGTTGTTTCGGTGGAGGAGGTGGTTTAGGAGAGCGAAAATGATGACTGAGTCGAAGCCCAGGCTGCCAGTGGCGATTTCCGATGGTAGACGCTTGACGTGGCAGCCCCTGCGGTGGTTTCCGGCGGCACGAAGTGGCAGAGTTGCCCACTGTGAGAAAGAAGGGGATGAGAGCAGAGGAATGAGTTTTAGGAGAGAGAAAATGGTGAGTGAGAAATGAGGGTGATATCATATCCTTCCCCAATCCTCATATATTGAGAAGAGGGTGATAGGGTGAGAGTGTGAGGATTGAGTTATAGCCTAGGATTAAAATTAAATGGGCCAGATGTAATTTTCTAAAAATTATCCCATATCCGTCCTCAACCCCAATCAATCTGATCTCACCTTACTCACCCTTATTTTCATATCTTTGCTGTCATTGCTTCTTCTTCTTTGTCTTCTTCAGTCTTCACCCTCCCACCTTCCTCCTACACCCCCTATCTCTTTCTCTTTCTCTGCCCATTTAATCATATCTTCATCCCATATAAAGTATAAACAACACACCCCCTCATCACCAAACCCAAAAAAGTAGAGAGAGATCGAGAAGGAAACAAATGGAGGCGAAGGTGGTGGCGTCGTCGCCTCCTCCGCCGCTGGACATAAGCAGAAACTGAAACAACAGCAACTACTCGATGTCGTACATTAGCGCACCGTCCAACCCTCAACGCCTTGTCGACTTGTTCATTTGCAGGTGAAAGGGGTTTCCAAATCTGGAATTTTAGGGGTGGAGGCTCGAGTGGGATGAACTTTGATTTTTTTAGGGGTTTTACTTATTTCTTTGAAAGATCAAGCAGTAAGAAATTATTAATTATAATAACATTATAAATGAATTGAATAATTTAAAATGGTGGCTTTTATTTTTCTTAATTTTCACAGAGAAAGAGATGGACAAAGGAGGCATATTAAAGCATTGCAGATCTGTTAAAAAATTTCTAAAAATGTCATTTTCTTTATAAAAAAACATGTTGCAATAATACATTTGGACTCAGCCATCGCCACATCAACCATCCAGTGAGTCAAACTCGGTAGTGGTATATTGAAAATAATTATATCAAAAGTTTAGCTCATTGATAAGGATTTCTTAATTTTGGATTATTGCCTTTCGGACCCACCAAAGTTTAGATTATTAGACTCCAAAAACCCATAAAAAAAATACCAACTTCAACCCACTTCAGTCATCTTTAACCATCTTCAACTCATTTTTCACTATTTTAACTAATTTTTATCTATCATACAAAAAATATTAAACCCACTTCGATCAATTTCAACTCACTTCAATCTATTTCAACTAACGTTAGCCCACATCAACAAAAAAATACCGACTTCAACCTACTTTAATTCATTTCTACCAATCTCAATCAATTTCACCTATTTACCAACCTATATTTCCAAACGAAAAGAATAACCCCCCAGCACACGGTAAACAATCATGTGCAATTTGTGTGAAAAATTTTCAATATTTTGTTACTAACGCACACGAAAAAAATATCTGCTCAAAATACATATACAGTATATTTGGATTTCCTGTCTTGAATTACAAACAATGCCAAAAAGCATTACACATTCCTTCATCATGTCAAAAAAAACATCTACAAATTTGATTCCAAATTACAATGAACAAAAAGTAAATCTATTACACATACAACAATAACCATCCACACTTTGGTGCCCTATAACAAATATTTTGCAACACACAAAAAAAAAAAAAACTTTTCCATATACAAAATCAAACCTAAAATATCTACGAGTCACAAAAAACTAACGTTTGCTTAACAAAGCCGAAAAAATTATTATTTCTTCAACATATATAACAAAAATTACGTCATCTGCAATTTTCAACATGACTAACAAATATTTCCATAACATTCGAAAAATAAATAAAATTTTTCATAATGGTTATCAGGCTATTCGTACACACAATTATATAAATTATAAAACTTCTCAAAATATGAAAAATAATAATTATATGCAGGAGTGGAAAGAAGTTCGCGAAAGTGGGTGAGAGTAGGAATGAGTGAAAAGGAGTAGTGTTTTTTTTTTAAGTATGGGAAGATGAGAGAAAGGGAGGAAAGGAATGGATGAGAAGGAGAAGGAGTAGGTTGGGTCCATTAAACTACCAAAAGAACAGGACCTAAATAACCAAGGCCGAATTGTCACTAGCTCAAGCCTAATGAGTTGCTCTGCTCGAATAGATAACTAGAAAACTAAAATATGCAAACAATGTTCTACTTGGCAACTAATTTACGAGACAAGTCCGAAAGAGGACGGCGCCTAAGCAGCCAACTAGTCATCTCCGCCTGCATAGCTGAGCAGAGGAATAGCAAGCACTGTACAAATGGATTCGTTCCGAGTTCCTTCTTTCAACCAATATAGCAACTCCGAAGGGACCCAATCCTTGATAAGTGAAATGCCGAGGGGCCAATCTGCCTGTTAAAGGGCTTGACATAGGATGGTATTACTCATGAAAGCTTCTCAATACCATCCACCTACACAAATGGGAACCAAAAGTTAATTTGTCACTAGCAGGAACGAGACTGTCACACAAGCAATAGAAAAGAGAAAAACAGCTTCACCAACTTCACATAAAAACATAAGGACCCTTCATCCATTGTCAATAGAATACTCTTCACGGACATGGACCTGAAGAGGGACATCCCAGATGCATGTTTAGCTATGCAACTCAGAAATCATTTTGCAACGCTTTTCACTGGTACTAAGATAAGAATTATTTTCAATATTTGAACATCATATATGAAAGAGATTATAAATGAGGTTGTGTACGTTTTAGCCTCCCAAACTCTGCCGATGGTATCCATACTAGGTTATTGTAGTAATGCATAAAGTCAATTCGTTCTCTACAAATAACAAGAATTTGCAAACATAAGCAAGTGACTAAATCCAATTTTATTTGATTCTATACCCGTCTTAAGGGAAAGATTTGCTCAATTGGACATATTACATGAGCATTACAAAAAGGTATGTGTTCAAATGTGGATCTTATTAAGCCAATCATTTGGCAAGAGCTCATGTCATCTGATTCTCAAGCAACCAACCAAAGAAAGGCACAAATGAAAAGGTCAGGATCAGCGACACTATTTCCAATGACATGATCATTCACATATATAAAGGCTTTCCTCCCTCAAGCAGTTCCCATTGTCTTTGCAAGGCTTCTATGCCACAGTCACACTAATAGTAGCCTTCCTACCACACCATTCTGCATACGCAATTCTACCCCAGTAAACAGAATTACAGATAAGTCCATAATAGCTGATTCTAGTGAATGGCAGATTTGCAAGGAAAAAAAAAATGTCAAGTCCACCTAAAATTTCGATGTCAAAACAAATGCCATTACTCCTTCAATATATTGCAATAACAATCTAAAGCCCTGTGAGAAGTTCACCTGAGAACCAATTTTTTACCATTATCCAGCCTTCCGAGCAATAAAAATACCCATGCTCTAGGAAGGAGATGCATGGCCCAGGAGTTAAGGCACGAGTATCTATGAGACAAAACATTCGCCACCACATTGATTTTCCCCTTTGGGGGTGAAGCGAAGTTGCAATGGAAGTTAAAGGACACACAGACCATACACATGCAAAGCTCATTGTAAGTTGAACAAAATTCCAACAGTAGCTAATAAAAAAGAAATGAACAAAAATGGCAAGCTAATAGGAGAAGGGAAAATAGCAAAGGTCCAAAAGGTGAGCTAGATTTGCCAAGCCAAATCTAATCTGGTAGAAGTAAGGTGTGATACAGAGTTCATTTGCAAAGGAGCTCTGCAGCAGCCAAATACCAAAAACATACAACAATTTAGACCAACATCACCCCTTAAGCTCAAAATCAACTCTGATCTCAATTTAAGTAAAATGCATTCTAATGAGGAGCCTAAACATTGACTTCTAGTAAAATAAGCACTTCTGTCCAGGACACAATACAGATTACAAAGAGAGCAAATGTCACTCCAGCAGTCCAGCTATTCAGTTTATTAGTGTGCTACATAGAACCTACTCTTATTACAGACCACTCGACAAGTACCCAGCCTGGCCACCAAAAGAGGGCAGCAAAACCTCCTAATCTCCGATTTTTACTGCTTGCTATCCAACTTCTCCAGAATCCTCTTCCTACTGATGACTACTACAGCGGATCTCAGAGTATTGATCAGAAGACTTTTAAGCATTCGTGTTATTCATGAATTCTGAGAGGCTAGTACTGCAGCTGACATGTTGGCAGTGGAAACTTCAAGAGGTTTGGGACCTGATGGACAACTTGCCAGCTTCTCTGATGCAGAGTGCATACAAACGTGTTGACTTAAGCAGGAATATCAATTAAACACTGACATTGTCCTTTCATACTCACCAGCTAAATCTGTTACCCTCGGCCCTAAACTGAGTTAGGCTCTCACATAGCTCAAGATATCTTGAGTGTGCTGCCTCATCTCACACATAAGCGACTTATATTTTCCAGCAGATAAGCTCAGACACTTAACAGAAAGCTTTCAGTAGCTAAGGTGTACGGATTTATTGGAAAGTCTTCATGCCTAAAAAGTTAATGACAGAGAGAGAATGACAGCCAGTGAGTGACAGGTAGGACTTGATGTGGGATTAGACCTGTCAATTTTTGACCCGACCCGAAAACTCGACCCGAACCCGCCCGAAAGTTTAGGGTTGTGAACACGATTTTTTGACCCGAAACCCGAAATTAACCGAACCCGAAAAACCCGAAAAAAATCGGGTCTTAGCGGGTCGGGTTCGGGTTGACCCGTCGGGTCAACAGTGAAACTAAAATGGGGGGGTATTTTTGTCGTGGGCCTGTAATTTGGGCTTTCTTGGTGCCCTGCTGATTGCTGAGAAACGAAAGAACACAGGGCAGCAGCACCCCCCAGCACGCACAGGCTCTCAGCCTCTCACGCAAAGCTCTCCATCTCCTCTGCTCTCAGTCTCTCACACAAGCAAAGTTGCAAAACCCTAAGTCTGAAATCAGCTGAATCGAGTCACCTCCCTTTCCATCTCCTCAGCTGAAACGCCTTCACCTCCATTGTTACCAACTGTCGCAGCCTCAGTCGCGAACCAGCACTCTCCTCAACTCCATTTCAGCTTTTCCTCTCCATCAATGGCACCGCAGCGTGGGTCCCGTGGTCGTGGAAGAAGAGGTTCTGGGTCTTCAGCTTTCCCATCTCCATCTCCTCTAGTTCGAAATAGCAACACCCGTGCTCATCCATCAGGTATGTTAACTTGAACTGTTCGAAAAGCTCAGGGTTGAACTGTTCGAACTTGAACTGTGCTTCTGTTTATCTTCAGCTCTGGCTTCTTTGCAATTGTGCTCTCACCAATAGAAGATTTGAGGCTCCCATTTATATTTTTGTAAAGTTGAATCTAATTCATCCTCAATTATGTTGAGTTGTTGACCCATTCAATTTGTCTTCCTATTTTGATTTACAAATAAAAGGACTTGTATGCTCTGTTTGTGTAAGGAATTGATGCTTGAGTTGAGTACTTGAGTGCTATGTTTTACACTTTTACTTATAGGCAGGCTGCCAGGCTCCCATCTGAAGTTCTGAACTGTTCGAAATAATTTAGGCTATTTTCTATATTTTTGTAATGCTTTATGTTCATAAATCATAAATTCATAAATCATAATGCTTTGTGTAATGCTTTTTGTGTAATCATTTAGTTTGTCTTGAATCTTGATAGTTGATAGATTAAAGGCATAAAGACCAATATTGATTGACAAATACAAGGACTTCTTGTATAGTTGACTTAGTTGTATTTGAAATTTTGAATCTTGTAAATTGTAAATCTCAAAGGAACATGAATAGAACTTTGGTGGTAATTGTAAATTAAATTGATTATCCAATATAATTAATGTTTATGTAAGTAAAGAGTAGCAAATAGCCAAGTTTAGTGATGAAGAAAATTAGTATATATGATAATGTATGTAGTAATGTAGATAACTAGATATAAATTTCAAGCTTTGGTTTTGACCTCAAAATATTATTAGTGAACTCAATTCCCACCTAACTATATTTCTATTCTAACTTCAGTAACTTGTAATAATTTGTTTTCATGTTAGTAACTTATATTTTTCTTTTCATTTTAATAACTTATATCTTTCTTTAATTTTTGTAGGGAGCTCTACCCCTAGTATGCCATTTACAGTTGAGTTAGATGATAATTCTTCTTCAACAAAGAAAAGGCGGTGGACCTCTAGTGTGTGGAAGCATTACAACATAAAAGAAGGCAAGCACTTTCCTGATGCCAAAGATCGTGCTTATTGTAAGTATTGTAATGGAGGACCTATTGATGCGGATTCTAGCAATGGTACATCTAACTTTAGGCGTCATACTGAAACTTGTAGTACACGTGTAGGTGGTGATGTGGGTCAAATGATGATGGCTAAAGATGGGAAATTGGTTAGAAAGTTCAATCGATATGAGTATAAGGAATTGGTTGCACAAGCCATAATTAAGCATGGGTACACATTTACATTTGCCGAGCATGAGGGAAACCGAACAATTCATATTTATTTGAATGAGAATTGTGTTCCAATATCTAGAAATACAGCAAGAAGTCATTGCATAAAGATTCACAAACGTGAAAAGCAAAGGCTTAAGGAATCATTGGGTCTACTTACAAGTAGAATTTGTGTCACTTCTGACTTGTGGACTTCATGTGTGGGCCATGGTTTTCTCTCATTGACAGCTCATTACATTGATGACAATTGGAAGTTACATTCTAAGATTCTAAACTTTGTGCATTTGCCCCCTCCTCATAATGCAAGTGCTTTGCATGACAAAATCCATGATCTTTTAAAGGAGTGGAAAATTCATAAGAAAGTGTTCACCATCACATTAGATAATGCTAGAGCAAATGATAATATGCAAGACTTGTTGCGTGATACTTTGAATGTGCATGCTCGATTACCTTGTGGTGGTGAATTTTTTCATATTCGATGTGGTGCACATGTGTTGAATTTGATTGTTAAGGAGGGCTTGAAATTAATTGATGTTGGGATAATTAAGGTGAAAGACTTGGTGAAATATGTGACTGGTTCTGAAGGTAGGAAATTGAAATTTGAGGAAATTGCTTTGGGTCTTGGCATTGATTGTGCAAAAGGTTTATGATTGGATTGTCCAACTAGGTGGAACTTCACCTACAAGATGTTAGATAGAGCATTGCCTTATCGAGCTGCTTTTGCAAGTATGAGGTGGATGGAGAGATCTACTTCTACTTTTCCTGATCTTCCCACAGATGAAGAGTGGTCTAGGATTGAGAAGATTTGTGATCTTCTTCAGCCATTTGATGAGATAACTACTATTATATCTGGTACAAAGTACCCTACGGCAAACTTGTACCTAAAAAATGTGTGGAAAATTGAAAATCTCTTATCTTCGTGGAGCTTTTGTGAGGATGTTGTTCTTAGGAGTATGGCAACAAAAATGAGGGGAAAATTTAAGGATTATTGGGACAATTATAGTATGATTCTCTCCTTTGCTGCCATTTTGGATCCTCGATATAAGTTTCAGCTTATCATGTATTGTTTTCAAACACTTGACCCTGAAACTTCTGAGTTGAAGTCCAAAATTGTGAAAGATCAATTGTACAAGCTCTTTGGTGAGTATGTCAAAGATAAACCTCAAGCAAATGTGAGTGGTGCAAGGAGAGGAAAGGATGACTTAATGGTATGTTCTCTTAATTTGATTTATATTGTCTATGTGTTCTTTATAAACAAAAGTTATCTTATTTGTTTGTATGTACTAATATGTGTTTTTGACTTGTGTAGGGATTTGCAGATTTTGATAGTGTTGTGGTATCTCGTGGCAGAATTTCAGAATTGGATTCGTATTTGGATGAGCATAGATTGGATCACACTATGGAGTTAGATATTTTAAGTTGGTGGAAGGTGAACCAAAATCGATTTCCTTCCTTAAGTAACATGGCTAGAGACATTTTGAGCATTCCTATTACTACTGTGGCTTCTGAATCATGCTTTAGTATGGGAGGTAGAATCCTAACTAAATGGAGAGCTTCTCTTAAACCCGAAAATGCGGAGGCATTGGTTACCACACGTAGTTGGGTATTTGGATTTAAGATGGATGGTGGTAAGTTTTAGTGTTTTACACAATTTTTGTTGTCCAAAATGTTATATGCATGTTTTATCTTATAATTACTAATAAGTATGTTAATTTTTCTTGCACCTATTTGTCGATGTAGATGAGGATGATCAAGAACTCAATGGTATTTGAGCTCAATTTTCTAAAGTCACATTGAATGTCGATGAAGAAGAAGTAGAAGAAGATGAAGATGAAGAAGAGGTAGAGTTGGAATTGAGAGATCAAATGGAATTCGGCGATTCTAACGTTAACTAGTTTATTAATGCTAGGAATTTGATATAGAAGCATGCTTTGAGTGTATGTTTGAAGTTTGAACTATGGTTTGATTGTTTAAGACTCTAGACTTTGTACTTTATACCATGTTGTAAGATGATTTGAGTTGCTTGACTATGGTGTTGCATGTTGCCGTGTTGGTAAGACAATTTAATGTATGGTTCTCGATTGATGATTTACTTGCTTCTTCATGAATCATGACCTTACTTATGTTCTAAGGGTGAATTAGTAAGTAAATTTTGTACTTTTTTTAAAGTTTACAATAGGTATTTTGTATTAGTGTATTACTATATTGAGGACATATGCATTTACACAATGTAGTAGTCACTATCACTAATCACTATCTCGTGGACTTATAAACTTATAAGTGGCTAATTTTTGTCTATATTTTAAAATTTTGAGTTAATTTAAGTCTACAAAACATACAATAGGTTATCCTCATGGGAAAAAGGAAAATTTAATATGCGGTAGGATAATTTGACTCATTTGAGCATCTAGAGTCAATTTTATTTGCCAAAGACAATAGTAGGAAATGTGGCGTTCTCGACCCGTTGGGTTGATCCGAAACCCGCAAAACCGAAATACACCCGACTCGTATTCTACCCGAACCCGAAATACACCCGACCCGTATTCTACCTGAACCCGAAATACACCCGACCCGTATTTTACCCGCCCGCCCGAATTGACAGGTCTAATACATACATACATACATACATATATATATATATATATATATATATATATATATATATATATATATATGTTTATATATATATATGTATATATATGGATGGATAGATAGATAGATAGGTAGATACGTACATACGTACATATTCATGTGTGCATTTGCTTTCCCTCTTTTGGTATAAAGAACTAAAGACGGACGAGGCTTTCGATAGCAAGAAAATTTCATTTGATAGTGCTTAGCAAAATTTCATTTGATGCACTTATAGACAAAGCCTAGATAAACACACAAACTCAACAACATTAATAAAGAGTCCGAATTCACATCAAAAAAAAAATAAAAAAGATTGTAGATTGAGTATTATGAAGCACATCAAAACGTGTCATTTGATCTAGAGATTGAAGCACACACTTGAACGGGATTCAAGCTACTTCAGCCCTCCATCAAGTCACAAATAAGAGATGGAATCAGAGGAGTTTAATTTGTTCATTTGTAATAAAATACTCAGATATTATACCCATTTTTATTATAAATACAAAAATTAAATTTGTTCCATATTTCTCATCTTAATTCGATTTAGACTTGAAATTTGTGGTTCCAAATTTCTGGCACGCTTGGCGGGACGTATCTGCCTCTCATTTCCTTCTCTTGAAAATTTAAAATTTTCAACCAACTCTTCACGAGGAAGATATGGCCACAAAAAACGCCGCTTTTTTACCTTTGAAGAAGAAATCTGAATCTTTCCAACAAAGATCCTCCAACTCTGACACAACCTCCGGTAAGCAAAGCACTGGAGTGGTGACGAGAAATATGGCGAGGGTTGTTGCTGCCACTGTCACAAAAAGAGCAGTAGCAATCACATCCTTGAATTCAACTGACAACGCTGACTCCAATGTGCATGACAGAGTTGGTAAAGTTTCATCTGTTGACTATCTCGAGGGAAAATCCATTCAGGAATTGAAGGCGAAACCTCAATCTCCATTTTTCGAAGTGAAAGATTATTACAACAGCGATTCTTCTATGTTGTCACCAAGGAAAGCAACCCTTCCACAATCTGAGGCTGAATCATCCCCTACCATCATCATGTCTGCTACGATGGTAGGAGCTGTCAATTTTGAAAAAAGAGTTCGCTAGCATGAAGGCCATGTTGGAAAGGCTCTCTAAGGAGAGTGCAAAAAACGTTGCACGCATCAAGCGCCAAGAAGAACATATTGCTAAGTTGCTGAAGAAACTAGACAAAGGGCCATGTGCATCGTCCAACAAAGGCGCAAGCAGCGACGAGGATGAAAAAGGGATCTAATTGAAGCGAGGCTTCTGAGGATGATGGCAGGTCAAAGAAGGGCGGCAAGCCACAAAATGACTCATCTCTAAGTGCAATGATTGCTGAACAAATCCAGGAGTTGATTGCCAATGCTGTCAAAATCCAGCTAGGGGTCGGCTCGCAGAAGAGCCATCTCTACACCAAACCCTGCACGAAGAGGATTGATGCCCTTCGTATGCCTTATGGTTACCAACCTTCCAAATTCAACCAATTTGATCTGAAAGGTAATCCAAAACAACATGTTGCGCACTTCATTGAGACGTGCAACAACGTCGGCACTAGCGGTGACTTACTGGTGAAACCGTTCGTCCAGACTTTGAAAGACATCGCGTTCGACTGGTATACAGATCCGCTGCCCGAGTCCATTGATAGCTGGGATCATATGGAGGAAGAGTGTTTCAGCAGGTTTTAAAGCACTCAGTGCACTGTTAGTATGACTGAACTAAGAAATACTAAACAGTGGAAAGACGAACCTGTTCTTGACTACATCAACTGTTGGCGGTCACTCAATCTCGAGTGTAAGGATCGGTTACCTGAGACTTCCGCGATAGAGATGTGCGCTCAAGGCATGGAGTGAGACTTGCTTTATGTCCTACAGATGAGCAAGCCCAGAACCTTCTAAGAGTTGGCTACTAAGGCGCATGATATGGAGATGATGATAACTAATCGTCGCGAAAAAGCTTTACCCACTTTTGAAGTGAGGAAGGACAAGGGCGACTCTAAGAAAATCCTAAGTCTTCCAGGAGTTCGACCAAAGAATCCACGTCGATCAATACAAGCAAATCAATATGGATTTCAAGGAAATCAAGAGTAGAGGAAAAGCAGCGCTCATCAACGAAAGATGCTGGGAAGAAGCGCCCTACGTTGAATGAGCTTCAAGAAAAAAAGTATGTATTTCCTGACTCAGATTTGTTAGGTATGTTGGATGGTTTGTTGGAAAAGGGTATCATCGAGTTACCATCGTCAAAACGCCCCGAAGAAGCAGGCAAGATTAATGACCCAAAGTACTGTCGGTATCATAGGGTTATTAGTCACCCTCTTCAAAAGTGCATTACACTCAATGAGCGTATTATGCAGTTGGCTCGGGATGGAACGATCATCCTAGACTTGGATGAGGCAGCTGAAACCAATCACACAATAATTTGGTATGAGCATTGTGACTTGGCTCCTTCGATGAGAGAAGAGTTGGTTACCATACAATTTGGAAGCTTTAAGCCATTCATGCTTTCATTAATGCTTCCCGCAACACTTGTGGAGGCTGAGCATGTGCCAGATATTCTTGATAAAGACAATAAAGGAAGGAGACTCATCACTAGACGAAGGCCTAGAAAGCAAAGACATGTTCAACCACCCCTAATGCGTTGAAGAAAGAGTCACGCCAAAAACAAAAAACCTTGACACCCTAAGGTGAAAAAGAAGCCTAATTCTGATAAGAGGCATGAAGCTTAACCAGTCGATCTGCTTGAACAAGAACCTTTTATCCCTATTACATTAGAAGAATTCTTCCCAAGGGACTTCTTTAAGAAGGTTGCAGTTAACATGACTTCGTGTTCTGAGCTTGAAGATGCACAAGAAGATGCCCAAAAGACGTCCTCTTCGGATACAGATGACAGAGTCCTCGCCGTCTCAGAATCTTTGCTCGAACGCATGAGTTGGAAAGAAATTTTTCAGTTGCCTGAAGAGATGCGTGAGCAAATTGTGGTTGCCATACGCCATGCTAAGTCATATGCTAACAAAGTAAAGGAAGTCAAAAAGCCTGCAAAGCTTCCATCTTAGTGCGCTACTTGTAACACGGCTGTATCGTTTACAGGTGACGATCTATTACTTGGGTCAAAACCCCACAATCATCCGTTGTTTGTCACTGGCTATATCCGGGGGGAAAAAGTCAAATGCATCTTGATAGATGGTGGCTCCATGATCAACATCATGCCCAAGTCTACAATGAACGACTTAGGGACTGCTGTTGAGGAACCCTTTAAGAGTAGGATGATGATACAAGGCTTTAACCTGGAGGGTCAGCCTGCAATCGGCATGATTCACCTCGAGCTGGCAATGGGTGATCTGTCCACAACATCTATCTTCCATGTGATAGATTTAAAAACTTCATACAAGTTGTTGCTAGGACGGCCTTGGCTTCATGAGCATGGGGTGGTGGCATCAACTTTGCACCAATGCCTCAAGTATTACCGCGACGGGGAGAAGAACACAAATGGTGATTTTAAACCATTCAAGAAGGCTGAATCTTATTTCGCCGATGCGAGATTCTTCGAGGAAGGAACCCCTTTGAAGGAAGCAATGCCAGCCTTTATCTCCTCTACTGGTAAAAGAGTGATGAACATACTCATGTGACGACAAACGGTGGCACTAATGGTAGTGTCAAACAACCACGACAATGTGAGAAGGCAAGTAGCCAAGTAACGACGAATCCTTCCTTTAAGAAAGTAGTGGTTGCAACAAATTCTACAACGCCAGTATTCAAGTACATTCCTACGTCCTACCGCAAGGATGGTGAAACTCCATTCAGTAAATGCACAACTCTTGAAAGCATAACTAAGCCTATTAGCAAATTCAAGGAGACCGATTGCCGCATCCTTGGAGATAAAGGTGTGCTTCCAACTCACAAAGCCAACCAAGCAGGGTATCTAGAGCCCCCCTATCTGGCTTCGTTGTTTCTTCCAAGGGCTCACTTCAGGACGAGAGTTACTTGTCGAAGGTACGCATCGATGATGGCTTTGATCCGAATGTGTACAAGCTAATGAAGAACTCTAGTTATGACTTCAATAAGCCAGTTTCTCTGGGGCATGTCATCGATGCTAAGCCTTATGGCATCAATGAGACACAAAAGAAAATACAAGAGAAAGGTGCATCATGGTAGTTCCGAAGGTAGGTCTTGGTTATGTATCGCCTCAACCTGTCCAGATTTCAGGGCGACGTAAAGATAGATAGTCCCTTATTCAGTATATTGCAACAGAAGAGATTATTGAAAGTGATGAGGAGGATGTCAAGAGCAAACCAAAATCTTCTGTGTTTGACAGATTGTAATCTTCCACGTCACAAGGACGCACTTCTGTGTTCAACAGAATGGGAAATTTCAAAGTCTCAAAGTCTTCTGCTTTTTGGCGGTTAAAAGTAGGCACACAAACTAAACCTTCAGTTTTCACCAGGATCAAGACAAGTGAAGAAGGGGCAAGCTTGTCATCGACATAAGAAAGGGGCTCAGTATTTGGTCGGCTCGGCGAAATAAATGAAGTCTAAAGTGCTCTATTCCTTCTCGTACAAAACGCTTGTTGACTCTAATTGTGAAGACGAAGGGTTCGTTGAGAGTAAAGAGATACACAGTGGTTTTCACTGGCCATAGGGTTAATTGGGGCCCAAGAGAGGAACTCGAGCAAGAGGAACAAGTTTCCTCCAATCACATCACGGTCTGAGAAGTTGATGACTTGGATGCTGAAATAAAACCCACAGAAACTCCCCGAGACTCTAAAAGACGGAGGGCAAGCCACGGTGGATGAACTCAAAGTGTTGAATCTTGGAACTAGTAAGGAGCCTCGCCCTATCTACGTGAGCTCATTGCTCACACCCAAAGAGGAAAAGGAGTATTTTGATCTCCTATTAGAGTACAAAGACGTGTTTGTTTGGAGCTACAAAGAAATGCTCGGGTTAGACCCAAAAGTCGCAGTCCACATATTGTCTATCAAAAAGGGTGTCTTACCCAAGAAATAGCCCCAACAACGCTTCCGACCAGAGTCAGTACCGAAAATCGAGAAGGAGGTTAACAAACTCATAGAGGCGGGATTCATTCGCGAAGTCAAGTACCCAACATGGATTGCGAACATTGTCCCTGTAAGGAATAAGAATGCCCAACTGTGTGTTTGTGTGGATTTTCGAGGTCTCAATGATGCTTGCCCCAAAGATGATTTTCCACTGCCTATAACAGAATTCATGATTGATTCTACAACAAGACATGAAACTCTATCCTTTATGGATTGAATAGCAGGATACAATTAGATTCAAATGGCGTCAGAAGATCAAGAAGCCACAGCTTTCCGCACACCTAAAGACATCTTCTGCTACAAGGTGATGTCGTTCGGCCTGAAAAATGCCAGAGCTACATACCAAAGGACGATGCCACCCTCTTTGAGGACATGCTACACAAGACGATGAAATGCTATGTTGACGATCTAGTGGTCAAGTCAAGAAAGAGGTTAGACCACTTGTGTGATCTCCAGCAGATCTTCGAGAGATTACGAAGATGTCACTCAAGATAAATCCACTTAAGTGCACATTTGGTGTTACTTCTGGAAACTTCTTAGGCTTTATCATCCGACATCGAGGCATTGAAGTTGACCAAGCTAAAGTCAAAGTCATTCAAGACATGCCCGAGCCTAAGAGCCTCAAGGAGCTTTGCGGTTTACAAGGGCGCTTAGCGTATATCAAGAGGTTCATATCAAACTTGGCTGGTCGTTGTCAGCCTTTCAGCCACCTCATGAAGAAAGGGGCACCTTTTGAATGGGATGAATCATGCAGGAATGCCTTTAAAAGTATCAAGGAATATTTGTCAAGCCCACCGGTGCTAGGAGCTCCAATTCCAAGCAAGCCTTTGATACTTTACACTGCGACCCAAGAAAGATTACTGGGGGCATTATGTTTGCAGTAAAATGAGGAGAGCAAAGAGATAGCTCTTTACTACCTGAGTCGAACCTTGGTCAGGGCTGAATCAAATTACTCCTTAATCGAAAAGATGTGTTTGGCTCTCATGTTCGCTGTGCAGAAGTTGAGACATTACATGCAAGCTCACACACTGCGGGTCATCTCTAAGGGTAACCCAATCAAGTATATCTTGTCCAGACTGGTTCTGAGCGGACGGTTAGCAAAGTGGGTTGTTATCTTGGAGCAATACGACCTCATCTACGTACCACAAAAGGCTATTAAGGGGCAGGCACTAACAGACTTCCTAGTAGATCACCCAATTCCTGACGAGTGAGACCTAAACGATGATATACTTGGTGAAGAAGTGTTTATCATAAACATTCTTCCCTCGTGGGAAATGTACTCTGACGGTGCGGCACGACAAGATGGCACTGGAGCAGGGGTAGTGCCCATCTCCCCTGAGAAACACATCCTCCCATACTCATTTGCGTTGACTCAGTTGTACTCCAATAACATGGCTGAATATCAGGCACTTATCTTGGGCCTCCAAATGGTCGTAGAGATAGGCATCAGAGACTTAGATGTGTACGACGATTCACAATTAGTCATCAATCAACTCTTCGAGTATGAGATTAAGAAAAAGGATTTGATCCCGTATCACACACAGGCCCTCCAAATCTAAGATACGTTAGATACAGTCAAGTTATAGCACATCCCTAGGTGTGCCAACAAGATGGCTGATGCGCTCACAAATCTTACAGCCACTTTGGCACAGGGGGCAGAGGAAGATATGACGATTCTGGTTTGCAGTAAGTGGGTAGTCACACCATCAAAAGATGAATTCATCCAAGGAGTTAATGCAGTCTATGTTTATGAGATGGAAAAAGATGATTGATGTCACCCGTTGATTGATTATCTGAAGCATGGGAAGCTGCCAAATGATGCTAGGCATAAGACAGAAATCCAAAGGCAAGCACCACATTTTCTTTATTACAACAAATACTCTCTATCTACGCTCCTTCCTTGGCCTTTGGTTAAGGTGCTTAGGCGAAGAGGAAACACAACAAGTAATTGAGGAAGCTCACTCGAGGGTGTGTGGCACACATCAGTCCGGGCCTAAATTGTATGATCGCATCAAAGGAATGGGCTATTACTGGCCTACCATGGTGCATGACTACATTGACTTTGCAAAAAGGCGCGGCGCATGCCAGTTCAACGCCAACTTCATTTATCAACCTCCAGAATCACTCCACCCAACCATAGTTTCCTGGCCCTTTGAGGCGTGGGGACTTGATGTCGTAGGGCCCCTTACTCCTAATTCTTCAGCTAGTCATTTATACATTCTTGCAGCCACCGATTATTTCTCTAAGTGGGTGGAGGCAATCACATTAAAAGAAGTCAAGAAGGAGAATGTTGTCGATTTTATTCAAATGCACATCATCGATCGATACGGTGTGCCTTGATAAATCATCACTTATAATGGCAAACCATTCTTCAACAAGCTAATGACTAGTCTCTGTGAGAAATTTAAGTTCGCTCAGCATAAGTCTTCAATGTACCATGCGCCTGCAAATGGCCTAGCAGAAGCGTTTAACAAAACATTGTGCAACTTACTAAAGAAGGTGGCGGCAAAATCCAAGCAGGACTGGCACGAAAGACTTGGAGAAGCACTTTGGGCTCATCGAACCACCTGCAGGACACCAACACAATCAACTCCCTATGCTCCCGTGTATGGCGTAGAGGCTGTCTTACCTTTGGAAATTCAAATCCTATCGCTTTGCATCGATATATAGGAAGGCTTAAGTGAGGATGAAAATCACGAACTCCATCTAGCAGAGTTGGAGTCTCTTGATGAGAAAAGGCTTCGGGTGCAACAAAAACTGGAGTGTTATCAAGCGCTTCTGTCACGAGCATTCGACAAAAAGGTTCGACCTCGCTCGTTCCAGGTTAGAGATCAAGTGCTCACAGTAAGAAGGCCGATCATCATGACGGATAGGACATGGAGCAAGTTCACCCCTAAATCGGAAGGGCCCTATGTTGTTCGTGAAGTCTACTTGAATGGTGCCTACAAGATAGTCGACGTAGAAGGAGTATGAGTAGAACCAATAAGCGGCAGGTTTCTAAAGCGCTACTACCGTTGAAAATTGGTTGTAAGCTCCTAAGTACAAGCCTAAACTGCTCACCAAAAAAAAAAATCTTGTACTACTCCTAGCCAGCAAGAATATAAACTGTTAACGGCTAAAAAAAAAAATCTTGTACTATTCCTGACCTACAAGAGTATAAACTGTGTGTGGTAAAATAAATAATTGAAGCACAGTTGGTTGAACTACATTGTGACTTGATCTTATTGAAAAATTACAATTTTCTTGAGTATAAAGGTAGCTTGGTGGATAAAATTAGCAAGTGCAGTCAGGTGAAACATTAGAAAGAGATAAAGAGGTGGCAAAAATATTACTATTATATAAAGTGTATCAAGAGTTCACTAACATGAACAATCCAAGTGCTAGTACAATAATCTAAGCAACCTAATCAAATAGTGCTCATCCAGTTATCAGGCTTGAGTAAGAGTTACAACTCTAAGACATCACACTCATATTCCTTTAACTTCTCAGCCTCTTCTTGAGACAAAGTGGTTACAGCTGCAAGGTTAGCAAGAGCTTGTTTCTTCTCAATGGCTTGTTGCTCGGCGGTGGTCGCTAATGACAATTTGGCTTCAGCGTCACTTCGAAACTTTTGTTCCTCTTCACAAGCAATACGAAGTGCCTCTTCTAGCTAGACTACTTTTTGAGTTGCACTCTTGTGTTTGCCCTTAATGGCATCTAGCTCTTCATGCAATGCAATAAGATGGGACAAAACTTGGTTGACTTGTTCAACACAGGCGACCTTTTGTTTACCCAAGGCGAAGTGTCAAGGCCGCTTGTTTGAGTGCCAAGTAGGCGGATACGCTACTCACATAAGCATCTACCAGCTTCCTCAGAGGATTTGGGTCTCCATTGAGACGTTCAATGCTTTTGTACATCATGGGGGTGCTCTTATACACTTTTGATACCTCATCAAGTGACGCATTCTTCAAAGCATTCAGGTAGCCAGGACCTATAACCCGTATGCCGCAAGTGATGATACTTTGAGAAGCAGGATTGGGTCGAAAGGAAGTGGCAGAAACCGCCGCAAACATAGATTTTCCTTTCACGACCTCATGGTCGGTAGTTTTCTCGCCAACAGTGGATATTCTTTTTACCGCCAGTTGAAGAGATGCGGTCCCTCTACTGAGTGCTCACTATGGGTTGGTGATGCAGGAAATATTTTAGCCCCTTTTGAGACCGATCCTCTAACTCTCTCTGGGGATGCCAACCTCTTTACAACTTCTATGTCCTTGCGACTATGAAGACTAGCCTTAGCAGTTGACAACTTGGCTGCAAGATTAACCTCCTCAAGCAATTGCTCGTCCATGACAGGGGTGGCCTCCTGTACTAAATCGAACGCGCCAATCTGCATCAAACAAAAAAAATTATTGGAAAGGTCAAGCAGTTAAAACAAAAAAAAAAATGGTTACGATTAGCCTCGTGGTTGCGATGAGCCTCACAAGGCTCTATACAAAGAGAAGAGCAAGTTACATCTTCAAGGTTAGGCATGTCTGAACAACTTGTGATGTCATTGAAAAAACAATCTCCAAGAGGCGCTTTGGAAGTATCGGTAGCGACGGTCATGCATTTTTTATGCCCACAGTGTTTAAAGTTAGCTTCTGAATCCTAGTCACTGTCATCATTTTCGACAGTGTCCCCCCCTTGATCAGAAATAGGAGTAGCAAGGGATTCGGCAATCCGTTCAGCATCAGAATCTTGGTCCGCAAAATCAGATCGCTCCTTTGAAGTATTGCCCCTTGTGTTCTTTGTAGACTTCCAGGGGTCATGTCTTGCACTCTGCTGAAGAAGACCAACATTGGCCCTGAGGTCGCTTATTGTCACCTTAGACCACCAATCCTGGTATTTCTTAGTCATGAACTTATTAAGATGTAGCGAATGGCTCGGCAACGTCGCTATGGACTTGGTATTCTTAGATGGGATGACGGTCCAAAAGTATTTGGTATCATTGTAGGACATGGTCCGAGTGCGAAGGTCAAGTTTAAGCGCGCCAGGTAGCTCTTGCAAAAAACTAAAGTGTCTGCTGAATCGATGTGGGCTATGAGGCACGACATAAAAAGTCGCTACACAACGAAGAGGCAAGTAACCAGAGCGGAGCGCTAGTAGGTAGCTGAGCTTCTCATAGCTAAGAGTTCCATCATCATTCAAAGTCTCACATTTATTTTTGCTAAGCATGGTGCAACCCAAATTAGCAATCGCCCCTTCATGGATACGTCTGCCAGCATCCTCAAAACTCTTTGCCCCTCCAAAGCTAGAATAGTGCACCATTAGAGGACTCGCAGGAGTTGGATCTAGTACATAGTACGTGCTGAAGTAATATGCAAGCCAGCCATATAGATAATGAGCAGGAAAGAATGACATGGAGTTTGAGGGTTTTCGCGCACTAAAAATACCACATAGGCCACGATAAATGCTTGCCAACACGGGCACTGCAAGACTATATGTGCATCCGATTGCCATATTGCTAGCCGCTTCGAAGGTACTAGGACGAATGAATCCTTTTTCATCTTCAGGAAAAGCAAAAATGCACAACCAGCGTGAAAGAAAAGCAGCTGGATAAGTGCTCTATCTTCTATCAATAGGAATTTCAAGCGCATCAAAGACAGCAGATTCTTCTTGACTCCACTGCAGGGCCGTAGGTTGAATGTCGCCTGAAGGATTATGAGTTGACTTAGGTCGTGACTTGACATGATGCAACTTGGAAGAGCTTTGCCGCATCGGGAAGGACTAGTGCTTAACTTGTCTCTTGCACCAAAAATCTATCCAACGCTCAGCTCAAACCCCTCAGTCGCGGACATTCTCAAGACGGCTATAAGCAGCAAACAAGTATCTACATGTGGGCTGGATTAATCTCTTATTGTCGTGATGACGTTGATATAATGCATCTCAGCTAGGTACTGCCTCATCATAAATTTTCCCGTAAATAGAGAGCCCACCAATTTTATACAAGTCCCATAGAGCTATCGACATTTCTCTGAATATAGTATGCAAAGTGTTGGTCTCAGGGCACCAAGCCTCACAAAAGGCGCGAATAACATGAGGATCACAATCATAAGTGTATAATGCAGCATACATTGCATCAAAAAGGTGGCAAGTCCTCAATTGGGATTCGAAGCATGAGAAAATGTGTTCTACCCACTCTCAATATTTCAAAATGAAAGAGAATTCCCCAAATATCTTCAATGCTCGCCCCTAACGAACTTAACCGGAAATAATTTTTCGTCTAAGTAGCAGGAAAGTGGTGACGATGCAGCTATTGTCATGGCTAGGGTTGTGAAGAAGGCAGATATCATCATTTGTTCTATCTGCAGCCCTGGTAGTCAATGGTGATGCAAAGTCAGAACGAGGGACGATAGGTATCTCTTGAAACTCTGGACGAAGCAAGGATGGGTAAATAATAAATGTACTGCCCAGCACTGCTTTCGTCTCTTCATGTTGTACATCAGAAAGATAAATTTTGCCCATCACTTAAATTCCTTAAATCGCACCATGATTGGGCACCTGTTTAAAAAAAAGGGGGTTAGTTTCGAAAAAAAGGAAAAAAAAATGGAGAAAGGAAGCTGAAAAAAAAATAATATCGCAAGTTAGTTTTCAAGGATGTGAAATCCTCGTATAGCTCATTGGTGTGGCTCAATCCTCAAGCGACACATCCCATTGGCATGTGCGAGGGCTCTCTCATCAAAGTCTAAAGACCGAGTCTGACCACCCTCACGCACAGCAAGTCTTCAAATAACACATCACGCTGGCATGTGCAAAGGCTCTCTCCTCAAAGCCTAAAGACCGAGTCCAATCACCTTCACAACAGCGAGTCTTCAAGCATCGCATCCCACTTGGACAACGAGCCAAAAGATGTATGTTGAGACGGCGGCCGCGCTTAAACACCAAGTCGTGTACGTGGCCTAGTCTTGAGGGGGGGACCTAGTCTCGAGGGGGCAATTTGTAGGCACAAAAAAAATTTAAATATGTGCCATGTCACTAAATAATTGAAGTTAATTAATGTCGGTTAGTCCAATTAATTAATTTAATTATTTAGGCCCAAACGACTACCAAGGCAACGACCTAGTGAAGTCTTAAGTCAACGGCCTGGTAAGATTATCAAATCAATGGCCCAACGGAGTATCAAGCCATCAATTTAAATAGATTCTCAAATCATCGACCCAGTTATCGATCCAGGATGACTATTAATCTGCAAACAAATATAGCTCCACCCCCCTCATTCAGGGATTCAGAAGACCTTCTAGAAAGAGACAACAAGCATATCAAAACGTGTTGTTTACTCTAGAGATTAAAGCACACACTTCATCGAGATTCAAGCTACTTCAGCCGTCCATCAAGTCACAAACAAGAGATCGGATCAGAGGAGTTTAATTTGTTCATTTGTAACAAAATATTCAGATATTGTACCCATTTTTATTATAAATACAAAAATTGAATTTGTTCCATTTTTCTTCTCTTAATTCGATTTAGACTTGAAATTTGTGGTTACAGTATCATTTAATTATATTACAGCTCGAGACCATGCATTGCATAGACATTATATATATATATATATATATATATATATATATATATATATATATATATAGAGAGAGAGAGAGAGAGAGAGAGAGAGAGAGAGAGAGAGAGAGAGAGAGAGAGAGAGAGAGATGGATAGATAGATAGATAAATACGAACATACGTACATATACATGTGTGCATTTGCCTTCCCTCTTTTGGTATAGATAACTAAAGGCGGACGAGGCTTTCGATAGTAAGAAAATTAATTCGTCCTTTTTTCAACATTGAACACTACTTTTAAAGTGAGTCCACGACAATTATGTCATGCTTCCACGGAATTTTTCTTGGTTTGACAACATTAGCCTTCCATGCATTACTACATGGCATATGCTCACACCCTTTAACTGTGCAATCTTTAAGAAATTTGGCAACATTTGCTTCTGTGAAAATAGCATTTCTTACCTTTTTTTAAAAACGTAAGTTTTTTAAATTTAATTTTAAAGTGATTACTACTTTTAATTTTAAGCTTATTATTTTTTATTATTCATCAATTGATTAGTATGTTGTTAAAAATATTTTGATAAAAGACACAAACTTATAGAATAATAATTTGTGTTATACATAAAATCCAAATAAAGAATATTGCCAATTATTGCATAAATGAAATATTATCGATATTCGACCTTTATACCTTCATTTACACCCAAAAAGAATAACCTATGAAATCCCATTTCATAGTGCTTAGAAAAATTTCATCTGATGCACTTATAGACAAAGTCTAAATAAGCACACAAAACTCAACATTAACAAAGAGTCCGAATTCACAACCAAAAAAATAAAAAAAGATTGTAGATTGAGTATTATGACAATACGTACCATTTAATTACATTACATTTCAAGACCACGCCTACTAAAAAATTAGTTTTTCCGACAGATTTTTTGACGGAAAAAGCAACATTTTCCGTCGGAAAAACAAAATTCCAACGGATATTCCGACCCATACTGTTCGTCTGAATAAGGCCGGTCGGGAATGCATTCTGATGGAAATCGTAATTCCGTCAAATTGCATATCGATGGAATTTCGACGGAATTAAGGTACGACGGACTCATCCATCAGATGCAAAAAATCTCAGAAAAAATTTTCAAAATTTTTTTTTTTTTTCTGATTCTGTTAGAATTTTCTTCGAAATCCTTCAGAATACGTCGAAAATTCGATTGGAATCTGTCGGATTCCGTTGGAAATTCCGTCAAAATTCTATCGATAATTTTAAATTTTATTTAACAAATGTAAAAAATATGCGGATTCTGTTGAGAATTCCGGCGGAACCAGTCGATTCCATCGGAAATTCAGTCGGCATTTTTAAATTTTATTTTAAAAAATAAAATTTACAGTACCCAACTACAAAAATATTTACCAGTGTTTCTAATACACAACAAATTCTTATCATTGATGGCAAATTGATATTGGCATTAATTATGCTTAACTAATAAAAAATATTGATATTAGCATTAATAATTTGCGTTATACATAAAATCCAAATAAAGAATATTGCCAATTATTGCATAAATTAAATATTATTGATATTCGACCTTTATACCTTCATTTACACCCAAAAAGAATAACCTATGTAAATCTCATTTCACAGTGCTTAGCAAAATTTCATCTGATGCACTTATAGACAAAGCCTAAATAAGCACACAAAACTCAACATTAACAAAGAGTCCGAATTCACAATTAAAAAATAAAAAAAGATTGTAGATTGAGTATTATGATAATATGTACCATTTAATTACATTATATTTCAAGAGGAATTTTACTACTAAAAAATTAGTTTTTTCCGACAGATTTTTTGACAGAAAAAGCAATATTTTCCGTCGGGAAAACAAAATTCCGACGGATATTACGGCCCATACTGTCCGTCGGAATAAGGCCGGTCGGGAATGCATTTTGATGGGAATCATAATTCCGTCGGACTACATACCGACGAAATTTCGACGGAATTAAGGTACGACGGACTCATTCATCGGATGCAAAAAAGCTCGGAAAAAAATTTCAAAAAATTTATTTTTTTTGCTGATTCCGTTATAATTTTCATCGAAATCCGTCAGAATCCGTCGAAAATTCGGTCCAAATCTGTCGGATTCCGTTGAAAATTCCGTCGAAATTCTGTCGGTAGTTTTACATTTTATTTAACAAATATAAAAAATATGCGGATTCAGTCGAGAATTCCGGCGGAACCGATCGATTCCATCGGAAATTCAATCGACATTTTTAAATTTTATTTTAAAAAATAAAATTTACAGTACCCAACTACAAAAATATTTACTAGTATTTCTAATACACAACAAATTCTTATCATTGATGGCAAAATGACATTAGCATTAATTATGCTTAATTAATAACAAATGGCATTCTTTAATAATAAACAACAAAATTGAGAACAAATTATCATCCTAATAAACTCATATCAACATAACAAACCAACTATATAAACAATTAAATTTACATAATTACATGCAAAATAATTAGACAAATTATTAAATTCAATGCATATACTTAATTCATTACAAATTTGAACAAATTACATATGAGAAAATCTTCTCAAAAAGTCGACAATGAATGACGGCAGGAGTAGGTGACGGCGGCAAGCGGTGGTGCTCCCTCGGTCTCGCTATCTCTCTCTATTTTACAAAATGAGCACCGAGAAATGAAACATGGACCAGAATTTATAAAAGAAATTCCGACGGAATTCAGACATATTTTTCTGTCAGAATACTCAAAAAAATTTGAATTTTCCCTCCATTCAAGTCGGGGTCAAAAAAATTGTTTTTTTTTTTAACTCACACCCAAAAAATTACGAACCATTTAATTATATTATAGCTCGAGACTATCCAATGCATAGACATCATTCATATATATATATATATATATATATATATATATATATATA
>JACYFF010031952.1:31801459-31817809 GCA_017589665.1 Selenicereus undatus | reverse complement strand
TGTGTGTGTGTGTGTGTGTGTGTGTGTGTGTGCATACAAACCGTACATGTACATATGGTGAGGAGATTTTTGAAACTAAAATGGTCTTGGAAATTAAAAAGGGAAGCATATGTCTTTGAAAATTGAAACTGCGTAACACGGCAATGGTAGAGTTTTAGAATAATTTGTAGATGATTTAAGAGGAAACCCAAGACTAAATATGATGACCAGATATAATGTATTGTTCTCAAAAACTATGTAGTTGTATTACCCTCAAGTATCAGTGGCAGTTTTTTTTTTCTTTTTGAAGTCAAATATGACCAGCAGGTATGAATTTTAGGACAAAAGATGGAGTAGCAAGTTAATACAAACTTTGTTGGGTGGGCAGGATCAGTGTACAAGATGAATGGTAATGATCCTAATGTAATGAAACATTGGCAGGTAATTATGGTAAAAATAGGTAGAGCAGAAGAATCAATTATGCAGTATGGCCGTGGTCAACCCCTCAATAACTGAGAGAACATTTTTGTCTAAAACACAAAGCATCTGTGGAAACTATCAAAAGTCGCCGTGGATAAATCAAATCCCGGCGGAAAGTGGTTGAGCCGGTTATCGATATTATTTTAAATTTCAAAAGCTCAATAAGTCATCTTGATACTTGATAGTTATGTCAAGTTTGTGTTTAATGTGCTTCCGTTATGCTTCATGAATAAGTTGGAATTTATTTATTCCCTATTTGAATTACTTTTTCTTTTGCACTTCATGCATGATTGAAATCAAGCTAAGAGCCGTTACTTATTGTTATATTTTATGAGTACGATTTAGTTTCCGAGCGCCACTACAGTGAATAGTAATCATGTAAGACATGAGGGGTGATATATAATTGAGGGGCTCATTAGCATGCTTGATGATTATGAAATAGTTATGTAGAAAGGATGAGACATGGATTTCAATCCATCTAGCATCACGAGTATTGAACAATTTAACATGTGACATTGTTGATGATTATAATTCCTTTGATTCTTCTTCTTTTTTTTTTTCTTTTTGGTTATGATGTTTCTGAAATTCAATTCATAAACAATCGAAAATAGGTTGGGTTCTAGAAGGCTCCCCCCCTCAGGGACAACTTACCACACAAGTGCTATAGACGACATGTGGTAATGATAGAACAGAACATTCGATGTGCAATAGTGTAGTATAGTTCTTTTGTAAGGAAATTTATTACTTTCAATTCACAATTGAATCTATCTTTTACAAGTTGTGATCTCTATTTTATCTACTATTCACATTCGGTGTTCAATAGTGTAGCTAAGACCCGCGTGGTGCTTCTAGATAATTTTTTTTGAATAGGTATATTATGCATATGTACCTTTGTACTTTCTCCCCAATAGGTATGAATTGTAGTGTTCAATGCTCTATTTTTCAACAATGGTTGCTAGAGTTCGATCAGTTTTAACTATCATATTCTGATTTTTAACTGTCATACTCTAATCTAATCTAATATATTATATTATAAAAGAAACGTTGCCTTGACTTAAACATGAGTGATTTTCAAAACTTTCGTCGTTTATAGCCTTGAGATCAATTTTAAAATCTTTGTTAATCACTAATTGAGAACATGTTTGACTGAGAAATAGACAATTATAGGATGCTATTTGAGAACATATCTAATTTATTATTTTGGATTATTGCTTTTTATGTTCAAATCTTTGTTATAATATACAATTATTCAATGCCATTCATTAATCACTTATGTTTATTCAAGTAATTGATCTCGGTGCAACCCACGGGTCTTTGCTAGTATACATTCTTTAGATGTCTTATACTCTTATTAACTATAAACCCTTGGAAAATACACAGTTTAGTTCTTTTACAAATCAATCATTCTAGTACTAAGTTGCTTTTAAATAGGCAAAGAGTGATTGGTAATTAATTATTCTCCTAATCCATTTTTTGCAGTTATTAATTGTAATCTTGTGCAGGGTAAGGACTAAGAAAATATGTAAAAGGTTAGTAGGGATAACAATAGATCGGATTTGGGTTATATGTCTAGGCATTCAAATTCTATCCTTAGTTGAATCGGATTTGAAAATGCGATCCAAATTCGACTCCGTCAAACCAAAATGTTGAATCGGATTCGGATCGAATTTGGCCCAAATCAAATCTAGATATACTCAGATTATATCCAGTTATGCATGTTCATTCAATATTTGTAAAATTTGTTCTATTTCTAACCTTTTGTTTTTGCTCACTTGTAAATGCAACGTTAAGCACCTTCTCAATGTCAAATACCTGTTTATATTAAATATTTTAATATATTAAAGTAAAAAGGTATTGAAAAAAGGGAACGGACAATCACTTTAGAAGAATAAGGATAGATAGTAATAGCGCAGCTAAAAGGAAAGGAAAGAAAATATAACTTCGATTGATAAATAGGAGAAATCGAGAGGAAGATTGGGAAGGGACAAAAAATTAGTTAACAAAGAAGAAGATATTGCACACGGAACATGCATCTTCCATAGATTTTTTTGGGATTAGGGTATTAGGATTTTTTCTCTCTTAAAAAAGGTGAAATTAGTAAAAAACATATATATATACTTCGGCTCGTATGGATCCTCCTCCAAATCCAATCGGATCGGACTCAGATTTAGATTTTTTTTGAAAAAAAAATTTCAATCGAATCATTTTGTCTCAAATCGGATATAATTTACATCAAATTCAGACTACACTATCATTTTTAAAGGTAACTTTTATGCCTGCTTAATTACCACGATATAAAATTATAAATATTGCTTCCCATGCTGAACAGCTAGTCCCTATGATGACTTAAAGCTTTCACTTCCTCAGCTTCTCTTTCCTTTTTGTTTTCTTGCATTCGTACTATATTGTTTTTGAACTCATTCTTATTCTTCTTGTATATTTGTGTAAAAAGACCATAAATAATTTGAATTGATACAATTACCACCATATGGACATTATAGAGAACATAAATAAGTTGTGAAAAATATAAAATAGCGTAAAGGAGATAGTCAATTATTAATAAGCTAGAAATGAACATTTGGACATTGAAAAAAACAATGGACATGAAGTAGATTAAAAATAAACACTTTAAAAAAATATATTTTTCAAGTTAAAATTTTTTGAAAATAATTTTAAAATGAGAAAATATTCTTCCACAATAATATTCAAACTGTGAAAAATTTCCATATTATGAAAACAAAATGAATAAGTATATAAAGTGAATTCAGCAAATTCAATAAATATTAAGTTATAAAAAAATGAATATCTTCATATAAAAAATGAAAAATTTACTACTGAAAAATAAAGTTTTATGTCAAAAATCACATAAAAAATAAATAAAGAATTGGTAAATTTTAAGTAACAATTATTATATAAAATAAATGCATAGCTATCATGACAAGTGAACATGATTATTGGAGTGTCCATAACATCTTGCACCCTATCATTTGGGGATAATAGTAAAACGCACCATGAGTGTTTGATTATGACAAATGGCACCCTTAGATTATATTTTTCGCAAACTGTACACTTATGTAAACTTTAATTTTTACATTGTATTTAATTTGTTGTATAAACTTGCTTTAATTATGTTAGTGATTAGAATTTTCTTTTTTAAAAAAGGTAGTATCTTCCATTACAAATTTAGGGTCAGGTTGAGAACTTTTTTTCCTTGAAAATTAAGTCTAACTTATTTAATCAATAGGTTTTGTGTCCCTATGCTTTGATTGGCTACTTTGGCTCCCAGAATTGTTATTGTTCTATAATTTAGTCAATTACACTAAAACCGCAAAAGCAAAAGAACATGAAAAATAATGTAGTACAACTAATATTCAGACCATGATCTTTCGTAAAAAAAAATAAATCTTCGAAGCATGACAAAGTTAAGTTTAAAAAAAAAAAAATGAAAAATGGAGATACTCTCTATGTACTTTTTTTCTTTTAAAAAAAAAAAGCCTCTTGAACCAAGTTGACTATAAGTAAAACCACCAATTTTTTTTTAAGAAAAAGTCCTAGTTGATCCTTGAAACATTAGTCACAAAGATAAATTAAAAACTTTGCAAGATAGAAATAAGAAAAAGTTCTTTATCCAATTTAGACTTATTGAACTATCCATGGTGGTGAAATTCAAAGATAATTTTTATTGTACTTTCAAATACTATAAAAGTTCCTACTTTAAAATTATAATTAATAATAGATATACTACAAAATTTTAAAAATAATACTTAAATATTAAAATTCATATCAATTGAAATAGAGCATAATTTATAATATCTTAAGAATAAATAGTTAAAAATTAAAAATATTTACTACAACCCCAAACCTTAATATTAAAATAATAGGAACCTTTTAGTGGACGAATCACTTTTTACATGTGTATTGGGCGAATCACTTTAAGGCTCCATTTGGACCTTGAAAAATTTGGTGGAAAGAAATTTTTTTGGAAAAGTTAATTTTTTTCTTGTGTTTGGTTTAGAGAAAATCACAAAGAAAAAAATATAAAGGAAAGTTAGGTGAAAAATTGTTAGAAACAAGTGATAAAACTTTCCTCATAAAATTTTAAGGAAAGTTTGAGGAAACTTCCCAACCTCCTCCAACTTCACATTGCTTAGATGACATCAACATGATTCAAGTAGTTCATCAACATTCAAATTTCTTCTCTAAATTCTTATATTTTTTCCTCAATCCAATTAAGAGAAAAAAACTCATTTTTTCCTTACTTTTTTTTCTTCACATTTTTTTTCCTTTAACTTTTCTTTCCATCAAATTTTCTATGGAGCAAATAGAGGCTAAGAGTGCAAACCCAGCTACACCCACGAAACCCATATTAAGTTGAACAGCTCCAACTTATTGCTTTCCTAAGTGCCCCCCTTAAAAGCACAATGCACTGTTGTGGCCATTTGACATTTTGCTTCAAGGAGAGGTTGTAAGCCTCATGGTTGATAGTGACTACCTATTTGGCTTGTTTGTTTTGAATATGGTTGATGATCATTTCCCATTTGGCTTGTTTGTTACTTTGTTTTGTATGAGTGGGTATAAGGATGCAGCTGCCTTATTATTAGGAAGTTTTGATGCTTTGTAATGTTTCATCTAGGTCGCTCCTAGAATCGTTGGTTTCTTCAAAAAGTTTAAACACAAAACTCAGGAAATCAATAAGATGGAAATGGAATTCTCCAGCCACTAGGAGGGCCGAGCATAATTCAGGAAATTATGAGTACTACGATTACTTTATCGTGCTGCAGAAAAGGTGTTGAAATTCCAAAGTAAATAGTGAGATAAGAGTTTGCTTGGACTCACTGTCTTACACACATTACAAAACCAATAAAGTGTCCAAAATATCACTTCAAGATGTAAAATACAAAGCTAAAACTTTAAATTAGTCAACTTCCTCAATCTTGGGACCAACACCACTTGAACCAGCAGAGGGACCGTCATCATCCGTGGCTCCACCCATGTAACCACCAGCACCTTAAGACATCTTTGCTATAATGGGGTTATAGACACTCTCTAACTCCTTCATCTTGTCCTTAAACTTGTCAGCCTCAGCCAGCTGGTTGCTGTCCAACCAATGGATGGCCTGGTCAATGGCATTCTCAATCTTCTTCTTGTCGACCACAACAAGCTTGGCTTCGATCTTCTCATCCTTTACCGTGTTCCTCATGTTGTAGGCGTAGTTCTCAAGGGTTTTCTTGGCCTCAACCTTCTTGTGCTCTTCATCCTCAGCCTTGTACTTCTCAGCCGCATGAACCATCTTCTTGATTTCTTCCTTGGACAACCTATCCTTATCGTTGGTGATGGTGATCTTGTTCTTCTAGCCAGTGGTCTTGTCCTCAGCAGAGACATTCAAGATACCATTGGCATCGATGTCAAAGCACACATTGATATGAGGAGGCCCCCTTGTTGCAGGAGGAATGCTAGAAAGCTCAAATTTACCCAACAAATTGTTGTCCCTGGTACGGGTTCTCTCACCTTCATAGACTTGGATCAACACACCGGGCTGGTTGTCAGAGTAGGTTGAGAACACCTGCTCTTTCTTTGTTGGAATGGTGGTGTTCCTTGGTATCAAAACAGTCATGACACCACCAATAGTTTCTAGGCCAAGTGAGAGAGGAGTGACATCGAGGAGCAAGAGATCCTGAACCTTCTCATTCCCTTCACCACTCAAGATAGTAGCTTGGACTGCAGCACCATAAGCAACGGCCTCATCTGGGTTGATGCTCTTGCAAAGTTTCTTGCCATTGAAGAAGTCCTGCAGCAGTTGCTGGACCTTAGGAATCCTAGTGGATCCTCTGACAAGGACACCATCATGGACAAAGCTCTTATCCATGTTGGCATCCCTCAAACACTTCTCCATAGGCTCCATACACTTCCTGAACAAGTCCATTTTCAACTCCTCAAAACGAGCATGGGTGACGGGGGCATAGAAATCAACACCCTCAAAGAGAGAGTCAATCTCAACGGTTGTCTAAGCAGTAGACGACGAAAGGGTCCTCTTCGCCCGTTCACAGGCAGTTGTCAGCCTTTTGAGAGCCCTGGGATTACCACTGATGTCCTTCTTGTGCTTCCTTTTAAACTCTTGAACAAAGTGGTTCGCCATACTATTGTCAAAGTCCTCACCACCAAGATGGGTGTCTCTAGCCGTGGCTTTAGCCTCAAGGATACCCTCCTCAATAGTGAGCAGGGAGACATCAAAGGTACCACCAACAAGATAAAAAATTAGCACATTTTTCTCACCAACACTAGTGGCCTTCTTGTCAAGACCATAGGCGATAGGTGCAGCAGTTGGTTCATTGATAATCTGCATAACATTCAACCCAACAATGACTCCAGCATCCTTAGTGGCCTGACGCTGGGAGTCATTAAAGTAGGCTGGGATAGTGACAACAACATTCTTCACGATTGAGCCAAGGTAAGCATCAGCAATCTCCTTCATCTTGATGAGGACCATGGAGGAGATCTCTTCAGCGGCAAATTGCTTCTCCTCACCCTTGTAGTTGACAACAATCATGGGCTTCTCCCTAGGACCAGGGATGACATTGAATTGACAGAGCTTCATGTCACTCTGTACGGAAGCATCACTGAATCTCGTACCAATTAGCCTCGTGGCATCTGTAATTAAACATGAATAAGTCAAGAACAGAATCAATTAGAAACTGCTTCACTACCAAAACTTTAGAAGTCAGAACAAAATCTCCTACAACATCAGCAATATCAAGACAATATTACAGTACTTTTGCTAGGCATCCACTCTTAACAACTAATTTTTTATTATTAGATAGGTCAAAGGTCACAACGCATTCCAATCTATTCAACGACATGAACAATAATGTGGCTTGATTAATTTCTTACGCAACATGAAGTGAAAACCTCGAAAATATGTACTTGTCGGATACGCCGAATTCAAATCTATTAGACAAACAATCAGGTACGATTAGATGGGCTCTATATGCAACTAGTAGACAACACCCCAATCCTATTACGTAGAACGCATCTAGCTTAAGTACATCAAAACACTATCAATCTCTAGGCAGAAAAGGTATCCAAGTATTTAGATGTGAAGACTCAAATGTAAAGAGCGAATATCAAGCATATCGACAGTGAAACAAACTAACTACAAAGTAAGGCAAAGCTCAAGAACGATTGTAAAATGATCTAACGATCCGAACATCATACTTTCAAACCCAATCTACTTTGACTCACATAAAGTCATCTAAACAAAGAAAAAGTTCAGATTTACAATGACACTTCACAACATAGATCCAAAGGGTGCAAACTAAGATCCAAAATTCAAAGGAAATAAGCAAATATTAACATATCCAGATCTGAATATAAACATAGCAAATCTAAAGATCCAGGAACAGAGAATGGAGAGGGAACTAACCAAAGACGGTGTTAGTAGGGTTCATGGTGACTTGGTTCTTGACGGCATCACCGATCAAGTGCTCACTATCAGTGAATGCAACGTACGATGGTGTGGTGTGGTTACCTTGATCATTGGCAATGATTTCAACACGATCATGCTGCCAAACTCCAATGCAAGAGTAGGTCATCCCGAGATCGATTCCTATTGTCGGACCTTCTCCTTTTCCCGCCATGGCTGCCGCTACACTCAAACAAACAAAAAGGAGAAAAAGAGGAGAGAGAAAGTAGAGAGAAAGAATTTGAATGTAGCAGCTGAGAGGAAGAAAAATGACGTAGGGTTGTGAGTATTTATAGGATTGAGGTGAGGTGCTCTTGTGGGGGCATGGTGGTGGAGACTCACAAATATTTTTGTATTGAACCATGGTCGTTGGATTTGGGGGTTGTTGATGTAATCTTATAATTTTAGACAGTTTGATTTGGAGTCGTGACCTTGGTACAGCTCTGTCAAAAGTATCACGCTCAAGTCCTAGTGCCAATAGAATTTCGATTGGATGGGAAAAAAGAACAAAGAAAAAGGAAAAAGAACACATGACCTTTTTTATTTTTTTAAAAAAGAAAAATAATGGGGTTGAACAATAAAGCCAATAAATGAGTTGGGTTAAATGCCTATAGCATCCAATCTTGTTGCTCTTTCCATGGGCCTGACAGATGAATTGTTCAATTGGAGATGGATCGAATAAGTTTAGATTATGTCATATTTTAAGTCAAATCGTATTTTGATTCAGTTCGGATCGGCTTGGGTTAGGTGATTTTTCAGTTGGAGTCTACTTTAGTCAATTGATATTTGGTCTCTTAAACTTGCATTGTCATATACAAAGAAACATTTTTGTAGGAAATTTCAGATCGGTTATCGTTTAGTTTGGGTCAATTCGGGTTTTCGATCCACTTTTGGGATGACCCTGTTTTGGGTATTTAGGTCATTTATAAATCCAAGTCATTTGATTCAGGTATCCTACGTCAGTGTTTCTAGGTCCATTTTTTAATACACCAAAGAGGAAAAAGTAATTTCGAAATCTTGCTATTGTAGTCTTAGAAAACTTACTGAGACTCATACAGACTATTTCCTAGGATCAAATGTATTTACTTGAAGTCCACTTGAATTGAAATTACCTTGAGTTGAGATCTCTTAGCCATAGAAAAAATGACTTCTTCTCACCAATTTCAACCAAAAAAAGAAGCCCCTACAGATCACAGAAAGCTCCACTTGCAGAGGGACTTCTCACTTAGATCTTAAGCGACTCCCCTCAATTTGGAAAGAAGTCTAAGCTAATTAAGGTAAAATGGTATGATATAGGTGGTCGTAATCAAACCCATCAAATATCTAACTAACCCAAATTTGACCAAGATTCCGTCAAGCTAAACTTAGCTTGCACTGAAATTTGTCTGACCCCAACGATCCAGTTGTCAAGTCTACTATAGGCTATGGAAAAACAGTGAAGCTTTACATAAAGGATAACATACTTATAGATCCTAAACTACAATGGCACTACAATTTTAAATAGGGTTAAGAATGTTACGATTCTTTTATTTTTGTCACTAATGCAACTGCAAACTAATTTGTAGTCAAAACTTCCACTTTAGCCCAAATTAATTGGCCATAAGAGGTAATATGATTGAGATTTTTTTTTCTCTTTATCCTTCAACAATAAAGTAATAAGTGATTAAAAAAAAGAAAAAATTGAAAGCTCCTTCAAAGTTCATGAACACCTCAAATTAGATACCCAAAAAATCTTGCTTCTTTGGCCATGAACACTTCATAGTTCCTTAAATTTTGCTTGGCAAAAAATTTTCTTGCCTCTTCTAAACAAACTTCTCAAGCTTGTTTGGCCATGATTTACGAATATTGTCTTTCTTCTAGGTCTTCATAGCTATTCAAAATATGATTTGTTAACAACAATTAGATTCAAAGCTCTAATTAGATGGGAAGTGAGGAGATCAAATCTTGCTCAATAAATTGTAACTCTAACCCTAATTTGTCAAATTCATCTTTCAATTCCAACCCTAATTTTTAATTTAGTAATCATGAACCCATATTGTTTCATGCCTTCATCAAAGTTAAGAAATAGGAAATCATGGTTGTTGAATTCATAATGATGAACATCACAATTGAAGTAAAGAGTGCAAGGCAAAAGAATGAGAATGATGCCTGCAAGAGTAATGACAAAAATGAATCATCAATGCCCAAGATCCCAAACAAAATAATCAACCAAAACATTAGGATTAGTTCCTCCTTGGAATCAATCTCAAATAATCAATGAGATTGCAAGATTGAAGCCCAAGAATGAGAACAAAAAAGAATAGATAAATTGGTCACCACATCTCTCTCCTAAAGAAAAATTCCACATAAGAGAAATCCTAAAAAGAAGACTTATAATCACCACTCAAATGAGCTAGAGATTAAAGAGATTTTTGGGAGAGATTAGGCTTTTTGTAATTCAATTCGTTAATCATCCAAATCTTCCAAATATAAGAATTACAAGGATAGTATGTCTTTAAATACCCAAATTGAGAGAAATTAGCAGTCACAAAGTGGGGCAAGCGGACCAATGAAAGTTTAACAAATGATCTAAAGATAATAAATTCAAATTTTAAAGACAATTACAAGACCAATGAGTTGTAATTTTTTAAGTATTTCTAGCATCTTCTAAGAAGTTTCTAAAGAATGATGGAGTCCTGCTCTCAATGAGTGAAGAATCATTCCATGTGAGGAAATCTAATGATCACAACTGGAAGTCCCCTCAAATTAAGAAAATACTTAGACTTGTCATTTGTTGGAATTTCTAGGATAGTTCCTTAACTATGATGCTATTTTTGTTATGTATCTTTGACACTCTAAAAATTACATGGTTAGAAAATACATTCAAAGGGGTTCCTAATCATATCCATTATGTAACTATTAGATATAGATAAGTGCCTTGAATGGTTAAGGAAAGTAAGGGTTGAAAATTGGAATTCACTTACAGTTTAGATAATCTTGAAAAATTAGCATAAATACTACTAAAGAGTGAGCTTAAGCCAACTGCACAAACATATCCTTAAAGTAGAATCGTCAAGCTTTCCACTACCATCTTTTTCTTAGGTTTTGTGTGAGGATATAACAACATAAATCAATATAGAAAAAACCAATAAAAACTCATGATTCATGTTTATTTGGGATAAAGTGGGGTAATCATGAACTAAACTCCCTTATTTGGTGCTAATCAATTGGAAAACTCAAAGTTAACCTTGTTACTTATGCATGTACTTGAGAGAAGAAGTCCTTGATAACATTGTTGATTTGTGTTTAGTGTTGTATGGAATTGTCGTTTATTAAATCTTCTTGTAATTCTCTTATGGTTTGGTTTCTTATTAAATCTCATTGTGATCCTATTGGGGAGGGTACCATCATGGTCAATTCTGTAAGAAATGTGTTGTTCTAGAGTTGTATTGAGACAATTGATTAGTGAAGAGAATAAATTTGGAAAAATGATGGTGTTATATATTTCGTATTTAAGGGACTTGTTGTGACGTCACATTTTTTTATTATTGATTAACTTCAAAGACACGATAAACTTACACACTATCAGCTCAATTAATCAAATGTTATCTTTCTTAGACTAAAGAAAAATATAACAGCTAGAGTATGTCCCGCTAATTCACCCTAAAATTAACAAAGTATAACAATTCACCTTATAAATAGGCCACCTTCAAATTAAAAGCCCTCATAATAAACCAAATCTCTAAAGTTAGTCACATAGCACTTTAGACATTACAAATAAAGGTGGCATCACCTTCAATAGTCTAAACCCAAAAATCACATGGGTCGTAAACCTCTTTTTAGGAAAAAGTCGGAAATTATCATTAATTTTCCTAAAACTATCGCGGTACAAGCCTGTTAATACAACACTAATTCGTTCCAATCAACTACATATTTACTAGCTCACATACTAGCAACATACTAGATATGTCGAATAATTTCATCAAAGCCCTTGCTTTTGTTTTGAACTTTCCTAGTATTGCATTCCTTCCAGATTTCATAAATTGCACAAGCAAACACTGTCTCCAATTAATAATTTGAGACACACACTACGTTGGTTTGTATCCATTTGAGTTCATGTTGAAATGACAATTTCCTTCCTTTTTGTTTAGTGCAACCCAAAAGCTAACGCCATATTTCATTTGATATGGGACATTGAAAAAATAGGAGCTACTAGACTCGTATACTACTAACAAACATAAAGCACATATATTTGGAACCTAGATCCTTCTTCTCACCAACAAAGCATCACTTATAAGATAATCCCTGGTAGTTAACCACAAAATGAACATATGTCGTCCTGATGCACAACCTTTCCATACAACCTTCCACTAATACATTCTTCTTATGTCATGTCTGAACAACATATAACATTTGATGATATTAAAGCATGGACCCGTATAAGCATCACTTACCATATAATCTCTGGCAGTTAACCACAAAATGAACTTAAGTTGTTCTAATGCTCAACCTTTCCATACCACCTTCCACTTGTATATTCTGCTTATTTCATGTCTTTGCAACATATAACATTTGATGATATTGAAATAGAATGAAACCCCAATAAGCAGCACTTATCAGTGGCAATAGACCTCAGTTTCATCCCAATTTCATCTCTGAGGGTGAGTATCATCCTTCACCCTCATGCATCACCACCATTAGTAGTAATGCAAAAAATATATTTAGATTTTAGCATATAATTAACATTCTATTTGGTAAATGCTAATTTTTAAATCCACTTAACGCATAGAGCTTTATTCTAGGCAAGGAGTTCTTTAAAACCCAATCCTCTACTTTAAAGTGGCTGGTGAACTTTAAACCAACTAATTAAAGCTAATCTCTTATCTTTAATCCTTGTAGACCAGAGGAATCTACTGCATATACTCTCAATTAGTGGCACTGTGTGCTTAGACAACAAGAAAATAGATGACCAAAAGGCCATAATCCTAGCAAGCACAGATTAGATCATAATCCTTCTTCCAGCATATGATAGTTTTTTGGAAGTCCAAGAGCATACCTGTAACACCCCAAGTGTGGCTTAAAAGGATTGAAGTGACTACTTATATCACCAAAGGTGCACCATTTTTTTCGGGAAGTCTACTCTTAAGAACTCCATAGTTAAGCGTGCTTACTGGGGAGCAATCTTGGGATAAGTGACCTCATGGGAAGTTTATCAGGTAGCATGTGAGCGAAGACAAAGCATGCCGGAAAGGCTTGTGGTGATTTGTGGGGCCAGTTGATGATCCTTGAAGCAGTTATTGGTAAGACCCGCGACCGAGAGGGGTCGGGGCATTACAATACCGTTTGCTTGATCTTATCAATGAGAGGCTGACATAGGTGGTGCATCAACCCACTAGTAGGAAGTCCAATATAACGAAAAGGGAAGGAACCCTCACTCAAGCCAGTATGAGAGAGGATAACCTATTGATCAACTAACATTACTCCTCCAAAATAGATTTTCAGTTTGTTTTGATTTGCATTTGATCCTAACATATCTCCAAACTGCTTGAAATAAGCCTATAATACTTGAATAAAAGGTAAGTCAACTCTAGAAAACAATAGAAGATCATATGCCAATATGAGATGACACAACTGAATTCGAGCACAAATTGGATGCAAATGGAAAGCCTTATTCTTAGTAGCCAACTTCGAACCTCTTGATAAGACTTCCATACATGTAACAAAGAGGTAAAGGGGACAGAGGGTCCCCTTGCCTCCATCCTCGAGCTCAATAAAAAAAACCCCACAAGTGGTACCATTCATAATTATAGAGCATGAACGAGTGGACACACAAGTCATCATGAACTATAAAAACATCTCAGAAAATCCGAAGGCTAGAATCCCAATTCATAGTGTCATATGCCTTGCAAATATCAATTTTAATCAAAGCTCGTTGAGAGATATGCTTTCTTTGATAGTGTTTCACTAATTGATGGGCAAGCATCATATGATCTGTTATCATCCTTCTCTTTACAAAAGCACTTTGACTCAAATGGATAAGCTCCGGCAAGACTAATTGCACTATGAAATGAAAGTACTGTAGCAATAACCTTAAATAAAACATTACAAAGAGCAATATGGTGGAACTTCATCACCTTACAAGCATTGACCTTCTTCACACTCAATGCAATCAGGTTGCTGTTGATTTGTCTTAGCAGTTTCCCGTCATTAAAAAAGGTAAGCATAGCTTTGCAGATGTCATAAGCAATAATAACCCCACCTTTTTAGTAAACGTTAGTTGTGAACCATTTAAACATGGAGACTTGTTATTATCCCATCAAATAGCGCTTGCTTTATTTCCTCTTGGGAAAATGGGGTTTACAACTGCTGCCTAGGGTTATCAAACAGAAATAGACCACTGGCAACCCAATCATACGACAACAATTAGATAGGATGAGAGGATCCCATAATATTTTTATAGCATTTAATAGAAGTTGTAGCTATACCACGGAGGGAAGAACATTTATTGCGCTACACATACAACCCTTTCTTTGTCGGACAATAGCATGGAAATAACTAAAGTTCTCATCACCCATTTTCAAGAAATGATGTTTGGCTTATTTGAGGATACCCTTTTCAATTTTCCTGAGTTTAATATAATAAACAAAAATGCTCTACTCAATCCTCTAAAACATCATTAGCTGAGGGATCAAGGTGTAATTCATCCTAAATCTCAATCAACTACATATGGAATTGCTGCGCTATCACTAGTGCCCTTAAAATGTTGTCTGTCCAGTTGGTTAAAGTGCTCTTTCATGAGCTTAAGCCTTGCGATAATTTGGAACATTAAGTAACCATGAACAAGTGTATCCCAGCACTTTTGAATAATAGTTTTGAACTTAGAATGCTCAGTCCAACATTTAGGAATCTAAAAGGTTTCCTCGAACCTTAAAATTGATCCCTAATTTCAACCTAGATAAGCCTCAGAAATCCCAAGGGCTTTAAACTGCACTAAAATAGACTAAGGGTACTGCACAACAATAGCGTTGAGTAGCACCCTCTCTAATTCGACCATACTTACATACCATGTTTTGCATGTTGCACCAAGTATAGAAATGTCGCATAACTGGCGCATCACTAAAACCAATTTGATCACAACATTCCATAGACTTATTAATTTAACTTTGATCAAAAGTAGCTTGAGAAAGTCTCTCATCCTAACTCAACATAATGTTGAAATCACCAGCCAAAATCCAAGGATAGTGTATGCTATAACTTAATTCACTTAATTTCTACTACGAAGATTGCCTCAATAAGGGTAGATTATGACTATAATAAAAAATCAAAGTGCCCTTAAAACAAACTGATCCACTTCTTAGCAAGCAATGAAGCAATTGACTACTACATCTACCAATTTACACCCGCAAAGTAGGCAACCAAAATACCAAGATTCTTCCATTACAGTGGGTATCATAATTAGCAGTGAATTCGTACTTGAGAAAAAGTCTCCTAGCAACCGCCTAGGCATTATGAGCTTTGACTCTTGTTTCCACCAAACTTAAAATAGCAGTGTGGTGTTTCATAATCTCTTTTGTAATCTCACTTTACTTCGAGGGGCCAAAAATTGCCCCCATACATTACAATAAAGAGCATTCATTGAATAAGTGTACGACTAGGAGCTCTCATCATGTTGTGTGCCTTATTATGCTTGCTTATTAAAGCTCCCGTAGAACTACTAGAACCAGTTGCATCAAGCTTACTGAATTTTTTAGACAATGTCAAAAATGCCAGCCTCTGATGGAGGCTCTTGTCGACCCCCAGTGAAGGAGATGGTTTTCCTCTCGATTTTCTTTTTACCAGGGGACTTAAGGCCTGTTCTTTTCGTGGGTAAATTGGATGGGTCAAAAGAGTGAAGTGGGTTGAAGTTGGTTGAGGTGGGTTAAGATAGGTTGAAATTGGTATTTTTTTTTTTAGGTGGGTTGAAATAGGTTGAAGTGGGTTGAAGTGGGTTGAAGTGGGTTGATGTTGGTTGAAGCAGGTTGAAGTGGGTATATTTTTTATGTGGTGGGTTGAAATGGATTAAAATAATGACAATATAATTAATGTGTGATAATTTATGAAATTATCCAAATTTTGTCAAATTTTTGTTTTTTATTTTTCATTTTTTATTTTTTTGATTTTTGATTTTTAATTTTTAATTTTTTAATTTTAATTTTTTTTGTTTTTACTTTTTATTTTTTTTTATTTTTTATTTATTTATTTATTTATTTATTTATTTATTTTTTGTTTTTCTATTTTAATTTTTAATTTTTAAATTTTTTAATTTTTAATTTTTAATTTTTTCATTTTTCATTTTTATTTTTTATTTTTTATTTTGTATTTTTTGTTTTTATTTTTTATTTTTTATTTTTTTATTTTTCATTTTGAATTTTTTGTTTTTATTTTTTTATTTTTTTATTTTTTTATTTTTTATT
>JACYFF010031952.1:31751445-31779811 GCA_017589665.1 Selenicereus undatus | reverse complement strand
AAAATTAAAAAATTAATGAAAAAGAAAAAAAATAAAACTGTTCCATAACATCCGAAAAATTAAAAATTTAAAAATTAAATAAATAAAAAACTAAAAATTAAAAAATAAAAAAATAAAAATAAATACAAAAAAATTAAAAAATTAAGGAAAAAGAAAAAAAATAAACTGTTCCATAACATCTGAAAAATTAAAACTGCTCATAATTGCTATCAGATTATTCGCACACACAATTACGTAAAGTATAAAAAATTTTCAAATATGGGAAATGGTTGTTTTATGCAGGTGGGGGAAGGAGTGGGTGAATGTGGGAAGGAGTTGGTGAATGTGGGAAGGAGTGGTTTTTTTTTTAAGTGTGGGAAAGAGTGGGAAGAGGGGGGAAAAAGTGGGTGGGTGTGGGTTGGGTGCATTTCCCACCCAAAAGAACAGGGCCTTAAGAGTCTTTAATGTTGATGACTTGAGAGTCTTTAATGTTGATGACTTGTGAGTCTTGAACTTCGGAGACTTAAGATTCTTTAATTTTGATTACTTGAGAGTCTTTAATTTCGATGCCTTGAGAGTCTTGAACTTGGGAGACTTAAGAGTTTTTAATGTTAATGACTTGAGAGTCTTTGCCTTTAATGACTTGTGAGTCTTGAACTTTGGAGACTTAAGAGTCTAGATTTTGATGACTTGAGAGTCTTTGTCTTTGATGACTTGTGAGTCTTGAATTTTGGAGACTTAAGAGTCTTGATTTTGATGACTTGAGAGTCTTTGTCTTTGATGACTTGTGAGTTTTGAATTTGGGAGACTTAAGAGTCTTTAATGTTAATGACTTGAGAGTCTTTGCCTTTAATGACTTGTGAGTCTTGAACTTTGGAGACTTAAGAGTCTTGATTTTGATGACTTGAGAGTCTTTGTCTTTGATGACTTGTAAGTCTTGAATTTTGGAGACTTAAGAATCTTGATTTTGATGGCTTGAGAGTCCTACGGATGACTTGATAGTCTGTGATGGCTTGAGAGTCTAGAAGTTTGAGAGACTTAAGAGTCTTTTAAGAGTCAAAATTGTTTTGCGACTTGGGAGTTTTTAAAAGTCAAAGTTATTTTGCGACTTGAAAGTCTTCATCCTAAATGCTGATTTTGGGTTGCTCCTCTTGCAAAGCATTTTTCAATATGATCCTAATCAACGATCAATCAGATTCTTCAGTGTCTTCTTCATCTAATGTGACATTTCCTTCATTTGCAAGTTGCAGGACTTTTCTCCTGAATGCTTTGCACTTCTCTATAGGATGACTGATGATCCTGTGATACTTGCAATATTTGGGGTCATTAGTTTTTCCAATTTTTTCAGGATGCCTTGACTCTGGGAGTTCTACAAGTCCTTTCTCAAGAAGTTTGTCAAGCATTTTTGGTGCATCATTCTCATAATAATAATATTCGTTCTTTTCAGAGTCTCTTAGGATAGAGCTTCTATTTCTTGACGATGCCATTAATTCACCATGATTGAGTGGTCTTCCATAGTAGGCGATTGTAAGCTCCATATCATGAGCTCGTGTTGCTAATTCTTGGAAAGTCTTGGGCTTGTTTACCTGCAAAGCGTATAAGATATCCCTCTCCATTCCTTGAGCACACATCTCAACAGCAGAAGATTCAGGCAAGTGATCCTTGCGCTTCAATGAGAGGGCACGCCAACGATTGATATAATTTACGAATTGCTCTTTATCCCGTTGCCTAGTATTAGTCAATTCACTTATGCTGACCACACGGCGTGTGCTATAGAAGCGATTCAAGAATTCATTTTTCATTTGCCCCCAACTATCGATGGATGTAGAAGCAAGGTCTGCATACTAGTCAAATGCAAGACCTTTAAGAGATCACACGAATTGCTTTACTAAGAGGTCACCACTCGTGCCAGCGTTATTGCAAGTCTCGATGAAGTGCGCTATATGCTGCTTCGGGTTCCCTTTGCCATCAAATTGATGAAATTTTAGAGGTTGGAATCCCTAAGGCATCTGCAGTGCATCAATCCTTTTCGTATAAGGCTTACTGTAACGATGAGTTATGTGAGAACCTCCTTGTAGATGAGTCTTTACCGCATCCGCTATCAAGTTTTGAATTTGCTCAATTGACATTAAATCATTCTTTGGATTGGGCTCATCATCAGACTCCTTGTTGTGATTGGACTCTTTGTCAGAATCTTCACTGCTAGAGCCTTTCCTAGAGGATTCGAATAGTCGCTTTTCCAACTTCTTCGGAGTAGCAATCTGCTCACTTTGACACTTGATTTGAGCGTCTTTCTCTAGACTTTCCTTAGCGAGCCTCTCCAATGTTGCCTTCATATTTGCGAGCTGCTCTTCTACGTTGGTTGCTTCCGTCACCATGGCTGGCATAATGATAGAATTTGAGGTCTCAGTCTCCGATTCAACGACTAATTCCCTTGGCGATGTCGGTGAGGAGTTACTGCTAGTATAGCCATGATATTCCTCACCGAAAGGTTGGAAGACGGGGTTCGCCTGAGTTTGGAGCTCATCCATCCCTTGAGGAATTGTTTGATGCATTTTGAAGCCAACAACCGATCTTTGCTTCAAAGGATACGAAGTGACTTTGTTGACTCCGTTAGGCAGGTTGGAGTCAAGGCTTGGGATTTTGCAAGACTGCGACGGGACAGTCCTAGCTGATTGTTTTATGGCAATCACAGCCGCAACTTTTGCTATACTTCTAGTCATGACTCCGCTAAATGTAACGCTAGCGGTTGTCGATCCTTGCGATGTGGATCGAATAGCTTTCCTTGAAAGCTGAGGGATGGCGTTCTTAGGGGTCGTGTCGTCTTCGAAGGAATGTAGAGTTCGTGGTTTGGAGAAAGAGATGAGAGGCAGAGAATGTCCCACCGAGCGTGCCAAAAATTTGTAAACACAAATTTCGAGCATGCAATAAATTAGACAAGAAATTGAGCAATAAAGTGAATTTTTATATTTATATCAAAGAATGGGTTCAATCTCTGCGTATTTGTTACAAATAAACAAATGAAAGTCCTCTGATTCGATCTCCAGTTTGTACTTGAAGGAGGGTTGGTTGACTTGAATCCCGATCAAGTTAGTTGATTTGACTTCCTTTGAATGAACTTCAATGGATTTGGTCTTGAGAGAGGGTCTAAGAGGCTTGATCTCAATCAAGACGAGCTTTCTTTGATCTTCAATGGTAGACAGCACGTGCTTTGATTGTGCTTGTTGTCCTCCTTAAGAGAAATTAGCTCATTGAGTCTTCAGAACGCCTTCAGAGTGAATCTCTTCTCCCCCCAAGTAGGAGGGAGTAGTGCTCTATTTATAGGAAAAGAATCCCCCCTCCCCTTACTAGGGTTTGCGCATTGTTCGCCTTCTTGGGCCATTGATTGCGCCTTTGATTTATTAGTCCATTTGACTGGCGATTTAATAGTCAATTTGACCTTTGACTTGATAGTCTTTGGAGTTATGATTTAATAGTCACTTCAACCCAATTTAGTTAAATAAATTAAATTAATTAAATGGGTTGATCCAAATAATCAATTTATATTTATTTTTATCACATGGTATTTATTATTAAATTTTCGGTGCCTACAAAAAATATTATTATTAATATAAATAGTAACTATTGTTATAATTATTACTAATTTTTATTAAGAATGATAATTGTAATAATAATAATAATAATTATTAATTATTATTGATCATTGATATAAAAAATAATATTAATAATTATTAATATTAATAATTAGTTTCTGATTTTTTATTATTTTTATTATTAATGAATAATTACCATTTTTATAACATTTATTAATAACTATTATTAATATTAATATTAATAATAACTATTATTATTAATCTAAATAAGGATTATTATTATTAATTAATATTTTAATTATAGCTGATATTTTATAATTATAATAATTATTATTAATATTAATTTTAGTTTAATATTAAAAAGTTATTATGACTATTACTATTAATTGGAATAATTATTATAATTGTTTTTTTAATTATTAATAATAATTATTAATTATTAAATGTGTTACATTTAATAATTATTATTCTAATAAAAATTATTGTTAGTTATTAATTATGTTTTTGATAATTATTATCAAATTATAATAACTTTAATGATAATTTTTTTTAATGTTAAAAATGAAAAATTAATTAATTATTATTTAGTTGATTTAAAAACAATAATGATTAGTGTTAATTATTGTTAATATTTATTATTAATATTAAAAATATGAATAAATATTTTATTATTCTTCTTAACATTATTGATTATTATAAATAATATTACTAATTAGTAGGTTTTATTATTTTAATTATTCGTTAATATAAATAATTAATAATAATTATTAATTTTAATATTAATATTGATACTAGTTATTGTTATTAATATTAATAAACTCTAAAATTATTATTATTAATAATATTATTGATTATGGTTGTGGCTATCACTAATATTAATTAATAAGAAGAATTATTGGAATGATCATAATTATAATAATAATTAATATTAATGTTAATTTTAGTATTAATGATTATGATTCTTAGTATTAACAGTTATTATGAATATTATTGTTATTAATATTAATTATTATTGTAGGTATTATTAAAAATAATGATTGTTAATGAATTACTATTTTTATTATTAGTTATTAATTGTAGTTATTACAATCATTATTACTATTTAATAATAAAGTTAGTAGTAAGTATATTTAATATTGAGAATAATAATTCTTATTAATATTAATAATTAATAAAAATTATTACTTTTTCTATTAATACTAATATTATTAATTATTATTTTTAATATTAATAATTATTATGACTATTATTAACATTAATAAGAATTATTTTTATAGTTATTTTTTAAGTATTATTGTTAATATTAACAAAAATTATTATTAATGACTCTTTATTATTTTTATTATTAATTAATAATTTTTATTATTATAATAATATATTAATTATTATTATTGTTAATAATTATTGTTAAATATTAAAAGGATTAATATTAATCATTAATATTTATAATTAATAATAATAATAGTTATATTAATAATTACTGTTATTAATATTATTAATTATTAATTATATAATAATTAATTGTTACTAATATTAGTAATTAGTTTTTTGTGATGCTCAATATTAATATTAATTATTTTTATTGACAATAATAATAATTACTATTAATATCAATGGTAATTATTATTGCAATTATTAGTAATACTCATTAGTAATAATAATTGATATAATAATAATAATAGTTATTATTATTACTATTAATATTAATAATTATCAATAATTATTAATATTAATGTTAATATTAATCATTATTACTATTGTGATTGATATTTATAAGAATTATTATTATTGTTATTATTTTTAATTATTATTAATAATTATTATTATAATTAATCATTCTCGTTTTTAATAATAATAATAATAATGATAATAATAATAATAATAATAATTAATTAATTGTTATTATGTTACAGAAATCGTAACATTACTAATGTCAATACTCCCACTGTTTCTCACTCTCACATCTAACAAATCACTGCTATCCACTCCCACCCACTTATTCCCACTCCTACCCATTTTTCCCACTACTTTTCACTTTCACCCATTCGACACCTGTAATATACCCACGCCGTAATATACCCATGAAAAGAACAGGGACTAACATTGATTGATTTCTTTTTCAAAGCATTCCCTCAACGACCATATGTCTTTGTTAGTTAGTTCGTAAAATCATGGAATATGTCTTGTTTACGTTATAAAATGTGTGTCCAAAGGCAATATCTTGCCTCCAATAGGCTTATTACTTTATATTATTCAAATGTATTAAAAATTGCATCAACCATTGATTTGATCAAGTATACCATTCTTTTTCATTTAGAGCAATAAGTAGACCTGTCAAAAATTGATCCGACCTGGAAATCCGACCCGAATCCGCCCGAAACTTTTGGGTTTTGAACAAGATTTTCTCGACCCGAACCCGAAAAATTCGCAAATTAGCGGGTCAAACCCGATCCGAACCCGAACCCACCCGCTTGAGCCAAACATTATATCCTTAGTTTTTTATTTTTCTCTAATTTATCTATTTTAACAATAATGGTTTGTAATTTTTTTTGAGTATTTTGAAAAGATATTATATAATTATTGCATTTATTTACAAATTAAACTATAATAACCTTATTTTTTCTTCTCCATTATCTGAAAATAAAACCGTACACAACTTTTAAATGAAAAAACGTTTAAAATAGGTATAAAATTGCATGAAATAACTATCTAATCTTTTTAAAAAAGTTAATTTAAAAGAACACAAGTATGAAAGATGCTAAAGTCATACCATTATATAGTTACTTAAACAAATCTGTCTAATTTTTTTAAAATTAATTAATTTATAATAATTTAAATTTTTGATGTTATAATTGCAAGATAATATCTTGTACTTCTTTTATTTAATTTTATTTGGTTTTTGTTCTGACTAGTCTTGAACTATGATACTAACAGTAAAAAAATGACAAGCCGTATTCGTATTGGGGTCGGTCCATTAATAAAATTTTACCTGATTGGACATTAGTAGGTTAGTTAATAAAAATATTAAATTATTAAATAGATTATTAGCGGTGAAACTGCTACAACCTATTAAAATGCTCTAGACAGGCTGCCCAATAAATGTTCAACCCACTATTAACCTTCTTTCAATGTACAGGTCGATCTACCCAAAATCAAGTGAGACTTAATTCTTTACCCGCCTTTACAAGATGTTCATATATTATAATAAAATGTTTGAATATTTTAATATTTTTTTGAGAAATTACAATTATTATGCATTTTCATTAAATAATGACAATTTTGAGTAATAAATATGCAGAATTTTTGATTTTAAAAAAAGAAAAATAACTCATGGAAAAGGCGCTCTAAACCCGTTGGGTTGATTCGAAACCCGTAAAACCGAAATACACCCGACCCGCATCTTACCCGAATCTGAAATACACCCGATCCGTATTTTACCCAAACCCGAATACACCCGACCCGTATTTAATTCGCCTGCCCGAACTGACAGGTCTAGCAATAAGAATCACAGCTAGGAAAAAAAGAAAAAGAAAATTATGGATCAATCTTCGAAGTTTGATATAATTGGGATTGAGAATTGTGAAGACCTGATATCCTCAGAAGAAGTTAATTGGAATTGAGCATACGGGATGTTAAGATTGCTATCAAATTGTAATTGTTTGTAATATTCTTTATCGTATTTTAGTTAGAATCATGTATATGTTCTACTAGAATTATTAAGCTACCTTATTTCTTACTGGGTACCTGTATGTAATACCTATGAAGACAAAGCATCTTACATATTTTCAATAATTTTATTTATCATGGTATTAGAGTCATAAAAAAAAAAAGCATCTTACTAGAGGTTTTCCTGGTCGTTAGCTTCCGGACCCCAAGGGATTTAGTTGAGGTGCGCGCAAGCTGGTCCGAACACCCTGAGTCATAAAAAAAAAATAATAAATAAAAATAAAATCATGGCATTAGAGTCTATGTAATAATATACCTTAAAAAAAAGGAGAGAGAATAAGGTTACGAGGACTCATGTTTTTAACTGCAGATTCATAGTTCCAAACTCCATCTCTATCTTAATTAGGACTATTGATCCATCTTTTCAAATTCCATTCTCTCTCCATCTTTGTCAAAGACTCCACTTCCCTCCCACTTTAGTCCTTACAGTGGGTTTGATAATCAATCAATTGGAGTATCCTGGAGTTGATTTGGGGGCAAGTGTCAGCATTCTCGCAAGCTTGCTTTTGCAATTTGCTCACCGTCGGTCTCCGACACCGCTAGTCTAGTTCTCCTTGGATTCCAATTCGTCCATCGGCGATTTGGGTTGTTTTTTTCCCCCCACCACAGTGAGATATTCATCCTTTTTTTGGGTCCATCATTGCTGAAATTTTCGGGTATTTCATCAATACACTGGTTTTCTTCCAAATTGAAAACTCGTAATTAGTGTTGGTATTCTTCATCAGGCTCCGTCTTTCTATACCTTTGTTTCTATTCTAATAGGCACTTGTCTACAGTTGGTTGCAATGGATAAATTTGATGTTGCACAACCCATTAAGACCATATTTGATGGGTCAAATCTTGTAGTTTGGTCCCAAAAAATGTCTAGTTTCTTAAAAGGCGGTAAATTATAGTGATATCTCTACACTAGTTAAACAAAATGATGAAGATGAAAGCAAATATACTGAACGACTTAAGGATTGGAATAGCAAAAATCATCAAATTTTAACGTGGATTAGGAACACTTGTGCATCCTCTATTAAGCTTCAATTTGGTCAATTTGAAACTGCAAAAGAGGTTTGGGAACTCTTGTCCAAGAGATACTCCATAATTAGCATTACTAATCAGTATCTATTGGGGAGATACAAGGAGGGAGCTCACTTCAACCAAGGTTCATGGTAACAAGCCCAAGTGAGGTTCCATCCTAAAACCAATTGACAATAGGAGGAGTAGCCCACTTGACTTATATGCCATGACCCTTTTCAAACTCCCGATGTGAGACTTCTTTACTCATGTGTGACATTCCCAACAATCTTCCCCTCACACATGAGTCTCTTTCATACCACATCAACGCACAAGCTCCCCCTTGAGCGGAAGCCTTTACCAAGGTGTCAAGCCACCATCATGAGCTTATCCACGCCATCGAGCCACGCTGCAACATACGTATTACCGCTCGATCAACACCTTACCAAGGTGTCAAGCCACCATTATGAGCTTATCCACGTCATCAAGCAATGCTGCAACACACGTATTACCGCTCGATCAACACCTGTGTGTCACTTCACCGAGCTCGTCCATGGGGTCCACCATGCCACACCTTTTTTGTCACCTTGCCGAACGCACCATCGGCTCTGATACCACTTATTGGGGAGATACAAGGAGGGAACTCACTTCAGCCAAGGTCCATGGCAACAAGCTCAAGTGAGGTTCCATCCTAAAATCAATTGGCAATAGGAGGAGTAGCCCACTTGACTTATATACCACTTGTTGTGATTGTGAAGTGACACACAAGTGAAAGGGGAATTGTTGGGTTTTTGGGTTTCGTGGCCCAAAATCCAAGGTGGAGATTGTAGGGAGAATATTTGGGTGGTACAAAGGTAGGAATTAAATGTATAAGGAAAGTTTCCTGAAACCATAATATTTTTCCAAATATTCTGATCACACAATGAATATTCTCCTGGCGGTTAGGGTTTGTCTCTAAGGGTAAAACCCTGGTTTTCTAGACCCTATAAAAGGGGGCTATACCTAGGATCTAAAATCATCACTGAACTCCTGAATCCCTAAACACATTGAGAGGTAGAGAGACTTTGAGAGAGATTACAAGAGAGGTTGTAATTCTGTTATTAGATCGAATCACTTGTTGTGATTGTGATCATTTTGTACGCTCTCTGCTCATATAGTGGATTGATTGTGCTCATCACTGTCCGTGGTTTTTTCCCGCATTGGGTTTCCACGTAAATCTTGTGTGTCGTCGTTTTGTTCTTGTTATCTTTCTTTAAGTTTCTGAATATCTGTTTCATCCTATTGCTTCCGCTATTAATTTGCTCTAATTTCCTAACAAGTGGTATCAGAGCTTTAGTTTAGGATGTCTTCAATTATGAAGGTTGATGTTCAGAAATTTGATGGGGAGATTAGTTTTAATCTCTGGAAGGTGCAGATGAGAGCGGTTCTCATTCAGCATGGGTTGTGGAAAGTTCTTTCAGGACCTTATACGAAACCCGAGAAGATGGCTAATGAACAATGGGCAGCAGACTAAAAGAAGAGGTGTGGATCGTTGACAGACGAGGAATGGGAAGAGCTGGAGTTGAAGGCGGTTTCAACCATTCAATTGTGCCTGGCACCACATGTCCTGCGAGAGGTGCTTGATAAGACAACTGCAGTGGATCTGTGGACTCTGCTGAAGGAACTCTACATGATGAAGAGTCTAGCCAACAAGATCCCTTTGAAGGAAAGGTTGTACACCTTTCGTATGGCTAAAGGTACCCCTGTTCAAAAACACTTGAATGAGTTTAACTTTATTTTTGTTGATTTGGAGAGTCTGGATGTAAGGATTGAGGATGAGGATAAAGCTATTCTGCTTGTTGTGTCTTTACCCCCCTCTTATAAGCACTTTAAGGAGATCATGCTATATAGTAATTCTAATACTATATCGTTTGAGGATGTTAAGTCAAACCTGTTGTCTAAGGAGAAGTTTGATCTTGACATTCATGCTGATTCTGCTGAGGGATTAGTAGTGAGGGGTAAAACTGAAAAAGGGAACGGTAAGAACCGCTCTAAGTCTAAAAATTCTCACGCTGGTAAGACCTGCAATTACTGTGGTAAATTGGGTCATATTGTTGTTAACTGTTGGCAACTGCAAAAGAAAAGGGAGAAAGAAGAAGAGAATTCTCGTGAGCCTGCTGAAGCTTCGTTTGCTAAATCTGATTCTGATGGTGACGTTCTGTTTGGTACCTCTACTGAAAGGGGGAGCGATTCTAATTGGATTCTTGACTCTGGGTGTACCTATCATATGTGTCCTCACAAGGATTGATTTTCAACATATGATCTAGTTGATTCAACTATTGTTCACATGGGTAATAATGCCTAATGTAATGTAATTGGAATCGGTACTGTTAAAATCAAGATCCATGATGGTGTTGTCAGGACTTTATCGAATGTTCTTCACGTTCCTGACTTAAAGCGTAACCTCATCTCTTTGGGCACCTTGAATCCAAGGGGTGCAAATATTCAGCTGAAGGTGGAGTTCTAAAGGTCTCGAAGGGCAGTCGGATTCTACTGAAGGGTTTGAGGCAAGGAGGCCTCTATGTCTTGCAGACATCTACTACGACAGGTTATATGAAGAAAGGTTCATATAAGTCATCTCCCACAGCTAAGTTTAAGCATTGCTTGGACTTAGTTGGCATTCACAGTATTTAAGCGCCCTTCCCTCGAGTAGGGGGGGCATCACCCTTCGGGGTGCTATGACGGTGTTATAGAGTTGGTGATTGGAGATTTCGGTCCAAGGTGGAGATTGTTGGGTTGTTGGGTTTCGTGGCCCAAAATCAAAGGTGGAGATTGTAGGGAGAATATTTGGGTGGTACAAAGGTAGGAATTAAATGTATAAGGAAAGTTTCCTGAAACCATAATATTTTTCCAAATATTCCGATCACATAATGAATATTCTCCTGGCGGCTAGGGTTTGTCTTTAAGGGTAAAACTCTGGTTTTCTAGACCCTATAAAAGGGGGCCATACCTAGGATCTAAAATCATCCCTGAACTCCTGAATCCCTAAACACATTGAGAGGTAGAGAGACTTTGACAGAGATTACAAGAGAGGTTGTAATTCTATTATTAGATCGAATCACTTATTGTGATTGTGACCGTTTTGTACTCTCCCTGCTCATATAGTGGATTGATTGTGCTCGTCGCCGTCCATGGTTTTTTCCCGCATTGGGTTTCCACGTAAATCTTATGTATCGTTGTTTTGTTCTTGTTATCTTTCTTTAAGTTTCTGAATATCTGTTTCTTCCTATTGCTTCCGCTATTAGTTTGCTCTAATTTTCTAACAGTATCAATTGTGTGAAACACTTCGTACTTTGAAGCAATTAAAAGGGCAGTCTGTTAATGATTTCTTGTCTAGTATGCAATCTATTTGGAATCAATTGGCTTTGTTTGAGCCAGTATGGATGTGCTTTGAACATGCTATAAAATTCAGATAGTATCAAGAGAATATGAGAGTCATGCAATTTCTTATGGCTCTTCATAAAGGTTGTGAGCTTGTGCGTGCTTTTCTTCTCCATAGAGAGAAATCCCCTAAGCTTGAAAGTGTTGTAGCTGAGCTATTATCCGAGGAAACTCGTCTTAGTATTCTTAAAAATCACCAATCCAACTCCACAATAGACAGTGGTGTTTTGGTGATAGCTTCTGGCAGCACTAAATCTCACAAATTTTGTAAATACTGCATACGTTCAGGACACATTGTCTGTCGGAGGCAACAGAATAAACAAAACAGGGAGCGAGGTAACACCACCATATCTTCACCTGCTTTATCTGCAACCAAGGTAAAATATCTCCTTGGTATTTTGATTCTGGATGTTGTAACAATATGACACCATACTCTGCAATATTTAAGCATGAGGATCAGTCAACCTTAAACTCTATGATTCACACAACTGATAGATCAGAAATGCATGTTACTCATTGGGGAGATATTTCGATTGAAAATTTATCTATATTAGATGCTTTTCTTGTTCCCAAGCTAGTGTTGAATCCTATATCTGTTGGCCAACTATGTGAACTTGGTTTGGATGTGAATTTTTCGAATCTTGGTTGTGGTGTGCATGATCCTTGGAATGGACAATTCCTAGCGATCGGTCGTAAAGTTGGTCGATTATTTGAAGTTGTCACTCTCAAATTGCCACTCTAGTCTGACAACCATCGCGTAGCTGTTATCACTTTGCCTTAGGAAATATCGCACTCCAGATTAGGTCATCTTTTCGATTCTAGATTGGATTCTTTAATTTCTAGTGGTGTTATAAGAAAGGTCAAACAGAATAATGTAGATTGCATCCCTTGTCAGCTAACTAAGCATCATGCACTACCATTTAATAATAGTACTTCTATCTCTGCTGCGCAATTTGATCTTGTGCATTCTGATGTGTGAGGACCCTCACTGAATAGGACTGTGGGTGGATGCCAATATTTTATGATCTTTGTTGATGACTATTCAAGATATGTTTGGCTTTATCTTCTCAAAAATAGATCTGAGGTGCAGCAGACTTATTATCAGTTTGTTGCGATAGTGTCCACACAATTCTCTTGCAGAATTATGACTTCTAGATTTGATAATGCAATGGAATATGGGGAGAAAAGTTTTTTTTTCCTGAATTTTCTTGTTCAGAGTGGAACTATTCTTCAACATTCTTGTCCAAGTGCTTCGCAACAGAATGGACTACCTTCGTAATAGAATGGACATGTTGAACAAAAGCATCATCATATTTTGAACATAGTTCGAGCATTACTCATATCTGTTTTATGTCCATAGCGTTTTTGGGGAGAGGCTGCCTATACCGCTGTACATAACATCAATTGTATCCCTTTTGCTGTGATTGAAAATAAATCTCCATAGGAGTAGCTATATAGTACTCTGCCAGATTATGATTCCCTTCGTGTTTTTGGTTATGCTTGTTTTGTCCTATTACAACCTCATGAATATACTAAGTTGGAGCCTAGTGCATGATTATGTTGCTTCTTGGATATGGGATGAAGCATAAAGGCTACCATTGTTGAGATCCTATCTCTCAACGTCTTCTAATTTCCTAACATGTTTTCTGGTAGCACAAAATGTTTTCCTCACTTTCTGCATTTCATATTCGTGAGTCAGAGACACCACATTTCACAAATTGCTCCGTTGATTTGTTTCCTAGTGAGCAAGAGAAAGCTAGCAATGGTGATAACTCTATAGATGGATATATTTCTATAGGTATTATCGATGGTTCTTCTACAGATTCTTTTATGTTATCCTCTTCAAATGAAAGTTCTCGCATCGAGCATCCAACATTGCCTAACTCTATTGCTGATATTGCTTATAATGTTGAGTCCTCCTTATCTCATGGGGAGACCTCAACAGCTTCTAAGATACCATTGCACCGTTTTGAAAGAGTGAGTAGACCACCCTCTTATCTTGTTGATTACCACTGGTATTCTGCTATTGCATCCCTCTAGGAACCCTCAACCTATAGAGTGGTAAACTATGATCCTTTGTGGCAACAAGCTATGAAAGAGCTGGATGCTTTAGAAAAGGCACACACTTGGGATTTAGCATATTTACCGCCTAGAAAAACTACAGTTGGTTATAGATATGTTTACAAAATCAAAACCCGTTCCAATGGTGAAATTGAATGGTACAAAGCAAGATTAGTTGTACATGGGAATGATAAAGAGTACGGGATTGATTATGAGGAGACATTCACTCCAGTTACACGTCTCACTTCTTCAGGAGTCTACTTGTTGGTGCTGCTAGTAAAAATTTGGAATTTTGTAAGATGGATGTTAAGAACGCTTTCCTCCATGGCGATCTTATAGAAGAAGTTTATGTGCGGCCTCCCCCACGTATCATCATACACCAAATATGGTATGTCGTCTTCATCGAGCTTTGTATGGACTAAAACAAGCCCCACAAGCCTGGTTTTTCCAAATTTAGCTCTATTGTCCATAGTTTTGGCTTCTCTTCTAGTCCCTATGATCAAGCTTTTTTTATTCGACTGACAAAGGATGTATTCTTCTGTTACTTTATGTGGATGATATGATTATCACTGGAGACGACATGGATAGGATTAGTGAACTGAAAACTTATCTTGGCATGCATTTTGAAATGAAGGATCTTGTCCATATTTCTTAGGCCTGGAAGTGACTAGAAGTCAAAATGGTTACTCTCTCACCCAAGCAAAATATGCTACTGATTTGATATCACGAGCTAGCTTAACTAACTCTAAAGTTGCAGCCACACCTATTAAAGCCAATGTCAAGTTTACATCTACTAATGGTTTACCCCTAAAGGATCCTACAGTCTACCGCCGTCTATTTGGAGGCCTTATTTATCTCACTACGACACGCCGGATATAGCCTACGCCGTGCATACTGTCAGCCAGTTCATGACTGCTCCGTGAACAACCCATTATGCTGTTGTCCTTTGAATTCTTAGTTATGTGAAAGGGACATTGTTTCACGGGCTCCATTTTCCCTTCTCATCCGCACTTGAATTGAAAGGTTATTCAAATTCAGATTGGGCTGGTGATTCCACTGATCGATGTTCTACTACTGGACATTGTTTCTTTTTTGGCTCATCTCTAACATCTTGGTGGTGTAAAAAGTAGGCAATAGTCGTTCGGTCTAATACGGAAGCAAAATATCGTGCACTTGCTAATACTACATCAGAACTTATTTGGCTAAGATGGTTGCTGAAAGACATGGGAGCTATTCAATTGTCCACTATTCCTCTTTATTGCGACAACAAAAGTGCTGTTCAAATTGCTCAAAACAACGTTTTTCATGAAAGAACGACACAAGTCGAAGTTGATTGTCTCTCCAACAAAGTGACCTCATTCTTGTGTTTGTTTCTACACTCAATCAAATAGCAGATGTTTTTATGAAAGCTCACTTACCTGGACGATTTCATGATCTATATTATCCAATCACAATATGTGTTATAGAACATCTTCAGCTTGAAAGGGGTGTTAAGATTGCTATCAAATTGTAATTATTTGAAATATTCTTTGTCGTTTTTAGGCTAGAATAATGTATATGTTCTCTAAGAATTATTATGTTACCTTATTTATCACTGAGTACTTTATATAACACCTATCTCTTCTAAGAGGAAGATGAGACATCTTACTTATTTTCAATAATTTTATTATCAAGGGAAAACATTAAAAGATATAAAGAGAGAAAGCCAGGTAAAAGCCCGTGGCTGAGCCAGCACGGGTCCAGTAGGTCAGTTGAACACCTTTCCAAAACAAAGAAATATAATTAGAGCAGGCAATATTCATGAAAATCTGTGTGGCTAGATGGTTATAGGTTGTGTGTGCGATTTTCCGTTTTGAGGCATACTAGATTTTTCCTTTACTTTTTAGTAGCTTAGGTGCCTTAACTCTACCTTGTTTTAATACTCCACTTCTTCGCTGCTCCCTCAGTCTATCCCTCAACTTCCTCTGTTCATTCAAGTGAAACCCTATCCCTTTCTCTCTCCAATTGCACAAGTATCTATTCAACCTCATGTAGTCACATCCATCGCCCAGTCCCCAGACAATAAATTTTTAAGCTTGGAGTTTACTTTGCTAGTTTTAACTCGAGGTTTAATTTGTGTTTTGGTTTGATTTTGCAGTTTAGTTTGCCATTGATTTTAAGGCATCCCATTTTGAGTTTTTGTTTGTTGTTTGTCTTCCCTTCTTCTTTCTCCTTTGCATTAGTAATTTTTTCTATACTTCTTTGACATATTAACAAGAATTTAAGCCGCTGTACTCTTGCTTGCTTTGCTTTTTTGGATACTTTTGGCTACTTTAGTTTTGCTTCTTCATCTTTGTCTATTTCATAGATTCAAATTTTGAGTTTGTCTATTATAGTTATTTCAAATTCATGTTTTTCGGTTTCGTTTCTCAAGCATTGACCTTAGTTGTGCACATTATCTTTTGGGTGCTCATTTTATTGAGAGATTTGATCAAGCACAAGGGAATTAGAGGTTTCTTTTGCAATTTTCTTCTTGTGGATTTTTTGTGGTTTTCTAGAAGCACAATTCCTTAAGCTCATCAGCTGCTCATTTGTATTGTTATTGTGGAAGTATATATGTAATATCTAGATATTTCAATTCCGTATGAGATCGAAATTAAAACTTTCAATAGACACTATTGTGAAATTTTATATGCCATTATTGTGATTGACCCCCTTCCTTCAAATCCTCATTTTGGCCCTAAAAGCATTGAGAATTGTCCTATTATACAATATATCCTTAGACGTAATGAAATATAGACAAGGTAGATTCCATTGCCATATGTGATAAATGCTCCATTTTATCTAGTATCTGTCTTTATGTATGATTGCAATTCAAAAGCAGTACAATGCTTGGTAATATGTCGCTCAAATTTTGACAATTCTGCTCAAATCCAACTATTACAACCAATATATGCCATATTGTTTAGCAGGGAGCCAAAATGACGCAATACCGCTATAAGATGGCCACATTTTGAAGGTTTTGAAGGCGAATAGATTATGTTTTATCGTATTTTCATCATTTGAAATGTTTTCTGCTAGAGTGGCCAATCCATTCATTTTAAAATGAAGAATGGCAGTAGATTGAGGTGTCCTAGAATTCTCATTTAAACTAATGTCATAGTCAAGTACCTGAACTCTATGTTTAGTTCCTTAGTTTTGAATGAAAGACAAATTCAATTATACGGGCTCACTAGGTTCCATGAATCATGAAAGTCATTGAACATAATTGATCACACTTTTATAGGCCATATTTCTTTGAAGATCATTGCATGTAAATATAACTTAGAGCTAAACTATTGAATGTGTCAAAGTTGGGTGACTCAGTTTACAAAAAATGCATGCTAAAATAAGATTAAAGAATATTCATAACTGAAAGTCACGAAACCCTGAATAGAAGTTAGGGTGAACCATTACCCTAGAGTCAGAGGGCTTAGGCATTTATATTGAACCTCTACTTTGATATATTTTTTTTAAGTTGATCTTTCCCCATTCTCGGACTTTTTTCACTAAATTTATCTAAGGATTGGGATATTCTGTACAATTTTCTCCTATTCATATAACTTAGCTCTATTTCTCATTTCGTAGTGTTTTGACCTCGATTTGAAGATGTAATGATGAATCATAGTTGATTGAGCTTATAAGGAGGCAAGACAAGGTGGCCAAGGATGATGAATCATGATTCAAGTGTGGAGGAGGTAGACACAATCTATCATGCTAAGGCACGGTCATGCTGGTAGAAATTGGTTAAAGTGACAACACGATTGGCCATGTTGAATAGCATGGTCGTACGATAAGACTATATGATTTTAGGTTAAATTTTAAGAGATGATAGAGCATGATGTGTTGAACAGCATTCTTGTGTGGTCCAAGAGCGCAACATGTTGCACCTTTTTTCATTGACTCACTTATGTTTAAATACGATGCTTTTCAATTTTTTATAATAAGGTTGTACATTATTGAATTATAGGTTTAGAGAGTTATCGTCAAGAGTTTAGTATTTATTGTTGATTGAACATTGAAGATTGTTTCTTTGTTTGAATCGAAGATTCATATTCATATTTGCAGTTCCTTAGTTTGTTTTCTTAATTTCTCTTTCTCTCTGAATTGTTGTTATTTTAGTTGTTTAGTAATTGTTAATATGATGTTTGGTGATAATTTTGTTGTGATTCTTATCATCTTTTGTGGCTAAATCTCCCAATTGGATTGGGATTAACTCCTATTTATACTTAGTTGACCATGATTTACTTGTTCCTTTTTTGCATTTTCTACTTTGCTCACCTTATGCTCGATGAATTGTTTAGAAGGGCATTCATCTTATTTTTATTTAGGTTTAAGGGAGTGTTAAAAGATGAGACCTTTATTTAGTGTGAGCAGTCAGGATTTTGATATGAAAATAATTGAGGCTCCAATTAGGATTTGTGGATTGAGCATCCTATAATCCTTAGAATCTTAGTCCCATGAACATGGGCATACAATTTCTTTCGGGATTAGTGTTCTACCCTCGAGTAAGGGTGGGAATATGCTAAATTGTTAATCCATTCATGCTGCTTGCTTGGGTAAGTTTGATGGGGTTAGTAATTGGTTCACTAGCATAACTGTGCCTTTATTTCCAATTGAGGGGCTTTAATTGTCTAATTCCTGATTTATATTTTTAGTTGTTAGTTGTATCTCCAAATTTATGTTGCCTGGATTGGATCGTTGATTAGTTTTGGTACTTGAAAACAAGTTCCCTATGAGGTCGACCTGTATTTGTTAGCTGTACAATTGCATAATTTAACTTAACATGTTATGCGGGTTATAGTGGAATGAATAAAGTGCAAAAAACTAGAAAGTTATGTGCTTAATTAATTAGATATGGGATTAGCATAAATTTCATTTTATATGCATGCAATTTTATGTGCAAATATTTATAGTGTAAAAACTGGAATTATGGGTTATTTCTCTTCATGTGCTCATCTTAAATTTCGTGGAAGGTGTGCTTCATTTATTTCTTATGAATGAGCATAAATATGATAATATAATTATCGAGATGATTTATAATTAATATTATTCTTATATTAAGTTTAGAAAAATATTTGAATACATATTGGTTTGAATGTATGATTTGAAATGAGCTACAAGAAAGAAGAGTTCAAGCCAAAAAGTGTTTTTTCATTCACCATTTATAACTTATAAGTTTGCTAGCGGTTGGAGGGGGGGGGGGGGGAGAACGTTTGACCCAGAAAACGGTTTCCTAGCGAGAACAAGTAAAAGGTTGCTATTAGCATGAAAAATATTCAGCGTTGGCTTTCCCAAATTCGTTGTCAGCGATCACGAAATTAAATGCCTGATACTTTAAGCTAAAATTGATACGAGGAATCAAGTTGAGGAAAGGAAGGTCTGTCTTCATATATTTGGTAGCCAAACAACATTCACAAAAAAGGATGGGAACCTTGACAGCTAGCCATCAAGTGTAATCATGGGTAATGGCAAAGTCATTTCTACACCAACAACCCACTGATCTCTCCAATTATCTTCTAACATCAAGGGCTCTATTAGGACACTAAAATAGATCAGGTCAGGTTGAGTTCACGTTCGAATTGAATTTAAATGGGTTGTTAACCCGACCTATTTAAGTAAATGGGTTAAAAATTCCAACATGAAACCATTGAAATATTAATCGAATTTAAGTTAAATAGGTAGGATTAGGAACTAATTTATCCATTTAGCTCATTTAACCCATTTAACTAGATACAAAGACAAAGCACTAAGAAATGACATCAACTCAATCAACAACCATGAAGAGACATATGATTACAACCCATTCACAATTGCTTAATAAATCCAATTCCTCACTTCAAAGGGAGCATGTCCAAGAACAACATCCAACTCCCAAAATACATACAAACTAGCAAGTAACAACATGATCACATGAAGAGGTTCTATGGTCCACACCCCTACTCTAAGAGCAACATGTCCAACACCACATCCAACTTCCAAAATAAGTACATAATGGAATATAGAGGACAAAATATGTAATATATTTTTGTGTATGTTTTTCTTGATTAATATAAATATAGAGCCATACTCCCCACTTGGGACAAAGCCTCACAACTACATTCACATGGTATTAGAGCCGTAATCTAGGTTTTTTTTTTTCCGCTTGCCATTCATGTTTTCTAGAAAAGGTTTCCTGTCATGGCTTTCTAGCCCTCCTAGCCTTCATCGCTGATTTGTCGTCACACTGGCGGGCTCCTCGTCATCTTCCACGACAAGCACCCCTTTATCCCTTCCTATCACGCCTCTTGCATGCACTGCTGCTGCGGGTACTCCAGTTCCCGTCACTTCACCACCAGTGTCTCCCAGCTTCATTGCTTCTTTGCACCCGATGCCTCCTCTTCAACCTGCTCGCATTTCTTGGTACTTCAATTCTCGCCACTTCTCCACTAGTGTCTTAGCTTCACTGCTTCTTTGCACTAAGCGCCTCCTCTTCAATCTACTGCCATTTCTTTTTTTGGTGATGTCCTAGTGTTTTCGTTGGAATAGCCACAGCCATCGGTGCCCCTTTTGTTGGTCACGTCCGCCTTTCCTGTCTCATTCATGGATGTTTCTCGAGCAACACCTGCGGGTGTCTTCTCCTCCATGGGTTTTCCTCCCTCATCGGCCTCTTTGTCACATGGAGATAATTTGTGGCTTTCTTCAACATCTCTTCTACCTTTGCAGCATTTCGGTATCTTCTTTATTAATGTTAATAATTTCGATGACCAATGCATTGATGAAAGGCAAGGACTTTCTACCTCGGAAGACCCAATTTATGGCATTTCTTGTCACATAACAACTTCAAGGATTCTTTGGTGGCATAGTTTGGACACCTTTGGTGTATATCCTAGATCAGCACGACATGCAACACCCCAATCCTTCTTATTCAGTTTGGCTTCTTTTCGATCAATTATTTTGCTCGTGACTATTTGCAATGATCTCTTATGATCTTTAAACGAATGTATATGACATTCCTCATTCTTTTTCGATATGGGAACTATTAGTAAATCGTTTTAATATTACTAGTTTAGCTCGTGCTATAGGCCTTATGCAAACTTTGTCTACCCTTTTGAAAGATGAAAACCAAAGCATGGACGTTTATCTTGGGGGCATTAAGCAGATAGTAGACTCTCTTGCTTCAATTGGCTCTCTTGTTTAAGGTATAGACTAGTAACCCTAACTTTTGATGGTTTACGAGCCGAACTGAGTCATTATGAGCAATGTCTCAATTTTCTGAAATCCAAGGGCACTTTCATGGTGCAACACCAATTCCTTTCCGTGTCATAGGTTTCAGCCTCTTTTTCTTCTTTTTATGGATCTGCCTCCAGCAACAATAATAATGCAAAAGGTTGTGAGAATGCTGGTGGCCATGGTAGTTGCAACATTCGGCTTAACAACTGTAAGGGTGGTCCAAATCCAGTGGGTGATGTTCATTCTACCAGCAGCTCCTCTACTTCCACTTAGATGACTAACAGAAGTATGCTTGCAGGAACTGTATAGAGTAGTACAGTCTTTTCATGCTCTAATGTTTAATGCTCATCTTCTCATGTTACTAACATTCTTTTAGTAGGTAACAAATCTTCTGAAGGAGTCTTAGGTTCACACCCTAATGCTGTGTGACAAATTTGCTTTGCTCCTAGGCATATAGCTATGGATTGCCCCCATCTACATTACCCGACAGTCATCTAACCTTGTCCCAACGTATGCTACTTTCAATGCCGTCGATGCTAACGAATCAGTTTGATATCCTGATTCGATAACAACATCCCACATGATGTCTAATGAAAGTAATTTGCTCTCCAAATCTACTTACGGTGTTCTGAATAAGCTTAGGTTGGGAATGGTACCTTACATTCAATTAAGCGTGTTGAGTCATTAAAGCTTTATACTCATCCTCAGCCTCTCTCCTTTAATCATGTCCTCCATGTTCCCTCTCTAAAACATAATTTGATTTTCATCCCTCAATTATGTCGGGATAATAATTGTTTTGTCATCTTTGATGAGTTTTCTATTTTTGTCAAGGACAAAACCTTGAGTAGCACTATGCTCCCTGCTGCATCTAGTGGGAGTCTCTATCCCGTCACTGTCTCACCCGCCACTTCCGTTCTAGCCCTAGCTGTCCTTGTTGATCTAGCTCTTATTTGGCACCGTCGTCTCAGACAGCATGGTGCACACACAATAGCTAGTCTTAGGCAGCCAAAGTTATTTTCTTTCCCTCATAAGTTTTAGGATACTTGTACTTTTTGTCAACTTGTGAAATTTTATAGATTATGGCTTTAATCTAGTGAACATTATTATGATAAACCTTCATGTCTTATTCATTCTGATTTGTGTCAACCCCTTGTGATTTCTTATTCAGGATTTCGGTATTATATATGCTTTGTGGATGATTATTCTCGTTATATTTGGATTAATCCATTAAAGTAGAAATCTTAAGCTTTTGCAATTTTTGGCGATTTTCAAAACTTAGCAGAAAACCTCTTTAGTACCAAAATTAAAATGTTCCAAAGTGAAGGGGGTCGTGAGTTTGATAATGCTACATTTGGTGCTCATTTTCTTAAGCATGGTATTTATTTTTGAAATTTGTGTTCTGATACTCAAGCCCATAATGGTGTTGCTAAACAGAAGCATCATCATCTCACTGAGATGGCACGTGCTATGCTACTTAAGGCCAAGTTGCCTCCCAGTTTTTTAATGGAGGCTGTTAATACTGCTGCATTTATAGTTAATCACCTCCTTGCACTTACGTTGCATGGCTTGAGTCCTTTTGCAAAGTTATTTCAGCGTTCACTTTATTACAATTTTTTTGAAAACTTTTAAATGTGCCTATTTCCCTAATTTTTTCGGTACTTTTGCCAACAAGTTAGCCCTAAGGTCTGTCCTTTGTATTTTTCTTAGATATGCCCCCATCACAAAGGATACAATTGTTTTGAACCCGTCACAAGGAAATTTTACATTAGTTAGCATGTTATTTTTTACGAACATTGTTTTTCGTATCCTGATCTTATTTTCAGTTGGCGATTTGCTATTGTTCGTGCTCTATTTGTCTATGCAAATTGCTTGACTATGCTTTCCATTCCACTATCACTTCCTCAACTTCTACTTTTTCTGGGCCCTTATGGTCTAAGTCATCCTCTAGGTATACTATGTCGCACCGCATCCTCCTTGCCCCAGTTTCAAACTCTAGGTCCACCCTATGCTTTCCTTCTCCTGCCTTTGCATCTGGACTTCAGCCCATGGGCTCTGCGTTTGTCACTACCCAACCCCCTGACGAGTCCCCTAGTCCCTCCCCTGTTAGGCCCCGGCCCGACGTGCCTCTACCTCCTAACGGTCCTGTTATGTTTTCGCCAAACTCGACCCAAATTTCCAACCCTGAGTCTAGTTCTGTTGATTTGCCTCGGTCCACCTAGCCTACTTCTTTTACTATCATGCTTTCTTTGCATCAGTCCAACTCCAATTCTGACCGAATTTCCTCCACCATTCCCGTCCCTGCACATACTATTTCCCATCCTACGTAAATGAATGCTAAGAGCAACATTCGAAAACCTAAATTTTGTTGTCCCTTGACATGAATATCATGGGTGTCTTAAGTCTATGTCATTCACTCAAGCATTCAAGGATCTTAAGTGGAGAAGCGCCATGTCGGAAGAGCTTAATGCCTTAGTTGTCAACAATACTTGGGAGTTAGAACCATCTCAGCCTAGATAAAATTTAGTCGGTTGGAAGTGGGTTTACAAAGTTAAATTTAATTCTTATGGGTCTGTGAAACTCTATAAGGCATAGTTGGTTGCTTTTGGCAATCACACTAGGTTGACATTGACTACCATGAGACATTCAGTCCAGTTATTAAACCTCCTACCATTTGGCTTGTTCTATCCCTTGCCCTCTCCTATAATTGGTCTATTCGGCATCTGGACATTAAAAATGCTTTTCTTCATGGTATTCTTACAGAAGAAGTTTACATGAAACAACCACCTGGGTTTATTCATCTTGATACCCTAATCATGTTTGCAAATTTAGAAAGGCAACTTATGGACTTAAACAAGCCCCTATCATTTGGTTCCACCAATTCAGTAGTTTTCTTCTGTTTAGCACCGCCGATACCTCTATGTTTGTCTACAGCTAGGGTTCTAATATTATGATCTTGCTACTTTATGTTAATGACATTATCCTCACTGATAGTTCCCCTTTGTCCTTCATAATTTTATTTCTTTACTTTCCTATTAGTTTTCCATAAAGGATCAGGGTGACTAGCAGTATTTTCTAAGTATTTAAGTTTATGAACTTCCAATGGTCCTTTTCTGATCTAGTAGAAATATGTCCTCGATCTTCTTTGCAAATTTCACATGAATACTGGTAAGCCTATTCGTGCCTTGTCCATTTCCTGAACCTCTTTGACTCTAACAGATGGAGATTTATCGACAGATCCCTCTGAGTATAGGAGTATGGTAGGTGCATTGCAATATTTGACTCTGATAAGACTTGATATTACTTTTGAAGTTCATGTAGTTTCTCAGTTTATGCATGCTTCCCGCACTACTCACTTGTGCGTTGTTAAACATATTTTCAAATACTTGCAGTGTATCTCCACCTATAGTCTTCCCGCTTCTCCGTCCCTCATTCTTGCCTATTCATATGCTGATTGGCTAGTTGTAGGATACTTGTCACTGCACCACAAGCTATGTAGTCTTCTTTGTCCCGGCCTTATCTCCTAGTACCCTAAGAAATAACCCACCATCACCAAGTCCTCAACTAAAGCAGAATATCGGGCTATTGCGTAATTGTTGTTGTAATGATTTAGATTCATAAGATACTATTTGATCTTGGCGTTTGCCTTCTTTATTCTACCAAGGTTTATAGTGGTAATGTTAGTTCTTCATATGTGGCCATTAATCTAGTATGTCATGATTGGAGCAAACACATCGCTGTTAATTATCACTTTGCTCGCGAACGTGTTGCGCGTGGTGATCTTATGATTCACTATATTCCAATTAAGTTTCAGTTAGCTGATATTTTTATTGAAGGGTTGTTTTCTAAATTGTTTGACTTTTTCAGGGTCAATCTGTCCGTGCATCGCCTCGAACAGATTAAGGGGGCGTAATAGTGTATAGAGGACAAAATATGTAATACATTTTTGTTTATATTTTCCCTGATTAATATAAATATAGCACCAGGCTCCCTACTTGGGACATAGCCTCATAAATATATTCACAGTACAAACCAACTTAGTTTAAGTTCAACAAATATTAAATAATGAAGATTTTAAAGTTCAAAACTATGAAGCATGAAAGCTAATTAATCAAAGGTGAATGGTGTCCAAATCTACTTCCAGTTGTACTGTTTGATTGACTTCACCATTTTCGTCATTATTCTAGTTCATTTTCATCACACCTCTACAAAGGTCTTCTAAATTGACTTCAAGAAGCATGAGTACTACTTTTAACAAAATACAAAGCAAAGAAAATCATAGTAGAAAAAAATTAAATTTAAAACATATGAAAGCAAAGAGAAGGGAGGTGAGAAATCATTATGTTGGCTAAATAGCATTTCTTCTTACTTTGCTTCAACCTCAGGGATGACAAGCTTGAGATAATTGGTAACATGATGACAAAAACAACGTTCAAGGTTACATGTGGAGATTTTCTAGAAAAGTTGGTGAGTTTTAAAAACTATTGTCTTTATAACTATGCTGATGTCATTACATTGCAATTTTAATAATGTGCAATTTTTGAAAAATTTGGGCAGAGCAAAGTACTCAGTCATTACCTAGATAGCTTAGAACATCCGAAGCATGATATTGTCAAGAAACTGAAAAGGCCGTGGAGGTCAAGTTCAAATGTCACAGATTGTGGCATATTTTATATGAGACACATGGAGAGCTACGTTGTGGAAGGAGAGAAGTAGCAGTCTAGACTAAATCCAAACAATGTAAGAATTTCACCCTAACATTTATTCCCTAACCACAAAAAAAAGAGGATATTACAAATTCATCATGAACTATCTTTGTCCTTGAGATCCAAAGCTAAATGTATTGAGGGTGCGATACTGTCACAACATAGTCAACCATGAGCACAATAGGGCGAGATTTATGACAACTAAAAGGGAAAAAGATTTCAAGGCATTCAGGACAATTTATCCCAATCTCAAGGACACGACTAAGAAGGACTAGGTTTTCCCTATCCTGTCTCTCTTTGTTGCCAATTTGCAACAGGCAAGAATTGTTTTGTAATTGATAAATTATCTTTTTGCACATTATATAACATGTTATATAACATTCTATTAATTTCTATGTTTATGCAAATCTTCATTGCACTGAATTTAGGGGACATATAAAGAATGATCACCAAACATTCCGGTGGTGATCACTGAGAGTATTACTATTGATCACCAACAGTAAAAAATGACCTATTAATCAGTTAGCAACTATAAGTAAGAACATGTTGATCACCCAAAAAAATTCAGTAATCAAGAAATATACTTCTAGCGATCCCCAAACATAGGTCTAGTGATCACCACAATTGGACTTGTTGATAATACACCTGGTATCATTCTTTATAAAAACACATGCTTTTATCCTAAAGAGAGTTAACCCCAAATACAGCAAAATAAACATATTAAGGAATACGATTCACCAAAAATTAACATAGTTATGGTGTGTCCATAACAATATGTTATGATCACCAATGATAGCTGTAATAATCATCAACACTGCAACTGTTGATCATCAAATGATATCTTCTACAAAAATATATATTATGATATTTGATCAGAATAATATACAAATAGAACAAAATCAGTCTCTTTCCAAGATATCACTCACAATATGTTTGGCGAAAAACCAACATATTTATTTTGAATACCATAAATTGATACAGTGAACACCAAGCATGGCTGTAATGATCACCAAAATTGCAACTATTGATCACCAACCAATAACTTCTATAGAAACATATACTATGATGTTTAATGAGAATAAAGGACAAACACAACAGAAAAAAAAAGTCCTTCTATGATATTAATTAGAATATGTTTGGCAAAAAACCAATGTATTTATGTTGAACACCATAAATTGATGTAGTAATCACCAAACATGGCTTTAATGATCACCAAATACAATAGTAACGATCATAAAAACTAGTAACTATTGATCACCAATTGATATCAGTCATAGAAACATATACTATGATTTTTTATAATCATAAACCGCAAATACAAGTAAATAAAGAAAATTAAACTATCCCTGACAACATTTTCATGCAATAGCAACATATCTATGGTGATCGCCATACAAAGATCCTGTGATCACCAAATACATTTCTAATGATCCCCAAAAAACGTATACAATTGATCAACAAATCAGTTTCTATGTGAGCACATGTATTATGACTTTGCAAACACAGTTGCACCATTTCATCAGTTGATCATCAAAAGGAATACTAATGATCAGTAAAAGCAATCCTATTGATAACTAACTGATACCCTCAATTTGGAAATACTGATTTCGTTTTTGGTTTTTGTAAAAGAAACACACAAGCCAGATAGTTCCTGATTGTAGCAGTAGCACATCCGCATGTATGATTGCAGCTCAATGGCCCTCTCAACTCCTGTCTTCATCCTCTTCCCTTTTCCTTTAGTTATGGACATCGAGGGTGAATGTATCTCAATGTGTTCTGGCACCGCACATTTAACGTAGTTCTGTAGATTCGTTGTTGCGTTACTTGCTGACTCACCACCCATGTCCTAAAGTTAATGCTCAACCAACATCATCAAACTCAACAACACCTGCAACTTTGAATGGGTGCGCCCCGCCAGATCCATACACTTGTAAAACTGAGACCACACGTCACCTATCAGCTTAAATTGTGCGGCTATTTATCCACAAGCATATGCCAAAACATATCGAACTTGCATATTGGTGCTTTTGCTGCCATCTTTGTCCACCTGTTAATGATATATAAGATGGTGGAATTTCCCTTACCAAATTCGACGCGAAAACGAGTAGCATGTGAGCACATGGAATTCCGTCTGAATCAAGGAAGTGGCATGAGCACTGGCACTTGGAAGTTCCTCATTATACACCACATAGCAGATCCTTGTTTTGTTTTCATAATTGTCTTTGATCTCATAGCACGATCACCATCTATGTTGGTCATACCTTGCACATGGTAGTACATCCAGCTAACGCATAACTACCTTTGACACACATAGAAGTTTGTGTGAGAGTAGATGTTCCTCACGTGCTTCTCAATCACATAGGACGTCTTCAGTTCTTGAAATGAGGTGGTAGAAGCATTTTTAGCTTTCTGCTCATTAAATATATATATATATATATATATATATATATATATATATATATATATATAAATCTCTGTGTGTGTATGTGTGTGTGTGTGTGTGAGAGAGAGAGACAGAGAGTGCATGCGCATGTATATACATATATATATGTATACACACATACACACACAAAGATACACAGACACACAGACACACACAGACACACACACATATATACACATACACGCACATGCATAAATACATGCATACAT
>JACYFF010031952.1:31653340-31691445 GCA_017589665.1 Selenicereus undatus | reverse complement strand
GTATATATATATATATATATATATATATATATATATATATATATATGATCATATAATATACAATTTCGTTGCAAGTTCAGAGCTCTCGAGCTGAGCCATGGCAGGGGGCAAGCGAGGGAGGCCAAAACTGAATTGACCAATGAATGATTGAAGTTCAAGAGGAACAACAGGAAGCAATGAAATCAGCTGGAGATCAAGATCAGTTCGATCTAAAATCGAGAGACAACAGAGAGAATCAATGGAACAGTATTAAATCCATAGGAGGAGGAGGGAATGCAAGAAGATGAGAAGACGATAGACAATTGTCATCAGATAGAGCAGGAGGAGGCAATGATAGTTGAGCTAATGATCGAAACTGAAGCCGGCCAGAAGGTAAGCTCCTATGCATTGTTGGTTGACCTAGATGAAGGCTTATCTTTGAAATATGTACCTCCAATGAGCATTAATTGAGTGAATTGTGCAAAATTGGAGGAAAGGGATATAGTGGAGGAAATTAAATATTGGAATTCCGCAGTGTTGTGTTGTGTTTTGGGGTCAAACGCGCCTTTTGAGGTCATTGATGGGTATATACATCGAATTTATAAACATTTGAGTATAGATAAGGTAGCAATTATCAGGAAAGGATCGTACATAGTCAGATTCCATGAGATTGTGGATAGAGATAGTGTGATTCAGAATGGAGTTTTCTTCTTGGATAAGAAGCCATTTATTATCAAGCCTTGGACAGAATCAATGAATATTGATATTGAATCAATCACAACATTACTAATCTAGGTTCAGCTGCTTGAGCTTGACATTAAATACTAGGGGATAGATAGTTGAAGCAAGAATGGGAGCCTGGTAGAGATATATATCAAGACTGATAAACAAACTAGAGAGAGGTAAATGTTGAGCTATGCAAGGCTGTTAGTGGAGATGGATCTGAAATGGGCATTTCCTGAAAATGTGGACTTCGTGAATGAAAAAGGCCTGGTTATTAAACAGAAGGTTACATATGAATGGAAGCCTGTGAAATGTAGTCATTGTGGGTTATTTGGCCATGAGATGAACGAATGTAGGAAGAAAAACCATGTGAGGCAAGAATGGAGAATGGTTTCAAGGCAGCCAGCGGAATAACATGTTATATGACAAACCCCCACAAAGGAGCAAAATATGGAGGGAGAAGGGTTTAGTAGACCACAAAGAACAGTAAATAGAAGCAGAATATAGTAACAAATGCATCTACCACCAGCAACGAATTTTTATCAAGCTTTAGTGGATGAAGGGAACCTGGATCTGCATAAGAGTGATGCTGTGGAAAGGGAGGGGAGCCCCCAAATTATGGATAACATCATTGTTTAGAACATAAGGGGTTTGAACAACCCCAATAAGCAGGAAGATGTTATGTTATTCCCACAAAGGAATAACGTTGGCTTGGTGTGTCTTATTGAAACTAAAATCAAACCACATAGTCTTGATGTTGTGAGGGGTGGAATGTTTGCAGGATGGGAACTAGAATCAAACCTCTAAGAGCACCCATGGGGTAGGATTATGCTGGCATGGAAAGCAAAGTCTTATCAGGTTAAGGTGTTGTAGGTAACAGAACAAATGGTGCACTGTTATATCACCCAAATGTTAACTCAGAAATCCTTTTTCATGACCTTTGTGTATGGTTTCAGTATATGTGAGCAAAGGAGAAGTTTATGGGATAATATAACAACTTCAGGGGGTCATATTCGAGAAGTATGGAATGTCATTGGGGATTTTAATGCTATCCTCTCACATGAGGATAGGATAGGAGGCACTAAAATACAAGACAAAGAGATAGAAGAGTTTTAGAACTGCATAGAGGCAGCAAGACTCAATGAGATGAGAAGTTTTGGCAGTTATTTTACTTGGACCAATAAGCAAGGATGGACCAGGATTGATAGAGCCATGATTAATATGGACTGGTATAGCTCCTTTGATTTTGTGCAGGTGGAGTACTTAGCAATAGTTTTATATGACCATACCCTTATGTTACTCTAATTCCCTGAATGTCCAAAACCAGCTAACACATTCATATTTTGTGACATATGGGTCAAGGATCCAGATTTTTTGAATCTGGTTAGAACAGCTAAAATGGAGAACTATTATGGAAACAAGATGGTCATCCTCTTTATGTGTCTGAAAAAAGGAGATATGGAGGAGATATGCAGAGTTTGGTTGGAGGAGGCTCAAAATGAATTAGGAAAAGACCCTCAGAATAAGGAGTTGCAGGAGAAGGAATCTGAGGTAAGAGGCCTGTACATATCAACTCTTCAATCATCATTGTTGTTGATGAAACAACAGTCTAAGATGGATTGGATGCATTTTGGGGACCAATACACAAAATTGTTCTTTAGCAAAGTGAAACAGAGAAGAATGGCTACTTATATTTACTCCATGGTCAATAGCAGTGGAGCGAAAGTGGAGGGCTTCCATGAGGTAGCTACGGTTATCACTGAGTTTTATCAAGGATTGCTAGGAAAACAACCCCATCAAAGGATAGGGGTAGTTAGTCAAATACTGGAGTCAGGACCAATGCTGTCAGTTGAGCAACAATTAGAGTTATGTAAACCATTCACAACAACAGACATTAAGTAAGCTATGTTCTCCATACCAAATGACAAATCACCTGGCCTTGATGGGTACACAAGTGGATTTTTCAAAGCAGTATGAGGAGAAATTGGGGGCCTTGTGTGTCAAGCCATATAAGAGTTCTTCCATAATTGCAATATGCATCAGGGCTGTAATGCAACCAATCTTATTCTACTGCCTAAAGTTTGAAACCCAACAAATGCAACTAACTTTAGGCCTATATCTTGCTGCTCAATGATCTACAAATGTATATCCATGCTATGGAGTTGGAGGATAAGAGAGGTGCTACCAAGCTTGATTAACAAAAGTCAAGGGGCTTTTGTCAAAGACAGAGTACTACTTCACAATGTGCTCTACTACCAAGAGACAGTAAGAGGCTACACTAGAAGGAACATTACTCCAAGATGCATAATGAAGATTGACATGAAAAAGGCATATGATTCTATGCACTGGGAGTTTGTACAAGAGGTTTTGAGTGGGCTGAGATTTCCTACACACTTCATGAAATGGAAAATGAATTGTACATCTTCCTTCACTATTAATATGAATAGGGGTAGATTTGGCTTTTTGAAAGGGGTGGAGGTTTGAGACAAGGGGACCCCATGTCACCCTTCTTGTTTGTGATATGCATGGAATTCCTATCTAGGTGTCTCCATATAGCATCCATGGAAAAGATTTTCAGGTACCACCCTAAATGTGTGACTCTAAAGCTTAATCATCTAATATTTGCGGAAGACCTGATGTTGTTTTGCTCAACGAGAGAACAATCAGTAAAGATCATTATGGAAGCATTCTCGCATTTTTCTAAAGCCTTGGGGCTAGAGGAAAAACTGGGAAAATCCCAAGTAATCATAGGAGGGGTAGAGGAACAGGTCAAGAATATAATCCTTGAATGTACAGGGTTCCAAGAAGGAGTGTTGCCCTTAAAATACTTAGGGGTACCCATTACATCAGGGAGAATGTCAAAGGTGGACTGTAGGAGCTTGGTGGATAAGATTACATCTAGAATCAAGTTGTGGGCTTCAAGGCACATCTCTTTTGTAGGGAGAACAATGTTGATCAATACATTTTTGATGGAAATTTATGGATTTTGGGCTGCCATATTTGTATTGCCCAAAGAAGTGATCAAATAGGTAACAGCCTTATGCAGGAATTACTTATGGGGTGTTGAGCATGAGTATAAGAAACACCCATATATAGCATGGGACAGCACATGCACCCTAAAGAAATTTAGAGGATTGGGGTTGAAGAACTTAGAATCCTAGAATGATGCCTGTATGGCTAAGCTGGTGTGGGCGATAGCTAAGAAAAAGGATATCATGTAGGTTAAATGGGTGCATAGCCACTGCTTAAAGCAAGGGATGTAGTGCAACTATAAGCCAAGCCAGGATGTTTGTTGGTACTTGAGGAGGTTGTACAAGGTTAACGAGCAAATTAAGTGGGGACGTGTACCACACAGTAATTGGAAATGGCAAGGGAGCACAAGAGGGGAATACACCATTTCGTCTGGGTATTCATGGCTAATCAATGCTAGCCAAACAGTAGCATGGGCTATATTAGTGTGGGAAAGAACAAGTACACCAAAGCACTCCTTCATAACTTGGGTTATGATGCACAACAAACTGCCTGTGAAGACAAGACTACAATTGTTCACCCAGCAAGAAAGCTATACATGTGGCATATGCAATAAGGTAGGGGAAACAAGGGAGAATTTGTTCTACACATATGAGTATGCACAGGCTGTTAGAGCAAATGTTATGAACTGGCTTAATATCCAAATATCTACCCACACACTGCAACAGTTTGTACCCAAGCTGCTAAACCTAAAAAGCAGAACATATAAGAAGGAAATTGCCTACGCAAGCTTAAATGCCTTGATTTATCATATTTGGTAGGTGAGAAACCATGCAGTTTTCAAAGATCAGCAGCAAGACAAAGAATACAATGTAAATAGCATTATATAAGATTCTACTGTTAGTGAAGGGATCTAGGCATTACAAAAATTGTAGATATAGTACTCAAATGAGGGGAGGTTGGTGACTGAGGCTGATTAGTCCCTATGCTCATAGGTTGTACCCCCTAAAAAGGGATTTTATTATTAGTATGAATGTCATTAATTCCAAAATTCTTTTCATCATCCAGTGTAAGGCAGGTCGGTCTGCCACCCCAAGGTTGAATCCTCTCTTAGCGTGGAAAGGCAAATATGATAAAGTTCTTAGCTTCGATTTGATGCCCTGAATGAGGCTGAAAATGCAGATTTGATGATAAGATTCGATTTAGAGTGAATCTTGTCCCAATTGTTCTCTAAGGATTGAGACATGGAATAAGAACCTTCTCTACACCTATTCTAAGATAGAGTCCTTAGCTTGAGGACACAAACACACAGACGCTTTGAAGTCAAAGTAGGGCTAGGGTGTAAGGGATGCGAGCAAGTAAGCAAAAATCTTTTCTAGTCCGGAAAGCAGGTCTCCTTAGCTCACTTATCACGTCACGCTCTTTCCAAGCCTTCCACCTAATCTCTGGAAGTCATAGTGTCTTTTTTTTTAGCACCATTTAAAAAAAATAGAAAAAGGCTCTCCTTTTTGGCCCAAGCCAACGTCTTGTCCACCTGTTTTACCTGCCAATAACTTGTTAGCTGAGAAGATAGATGATTGCTAATTCTTGTTAGTATTTTCTTTGGTTTGCAGACAGGACGAAGAGCTTAAAAATAATGTTTCGACTTTTGAATGGCAAAGACAAGAGCTAGGCATAACTTCTCAATTGGTTTTTAGTTCATTGGCGTCATCGTCCTACTAAAGTAGTACAAGGCATTCTCTTGAGTAAGCTCTAATAATTGGTATGATAATATGATAACCAGTAAAGGTCTGACCGAATGCGAACCTTTATTAAGACCGTTAAGCCCTCTTGAATCAGTTCCACTAACGAATTTCACCCACTAAAAACCAGTGACTAGATCGTAAAGAAAACGAATGCGACAGGAAGAAGTGGCATTTCGAAGTCTTGCTAACTTAAGATTTCAATTTCGGCATAAGAATGCACTGTTAGGCGCACAACCTATCATTGGTAGTCATTCTATTACGATGCCAGAAATTCTAAAGCTGGTTCTAAGTAATTGCTCTTGTTCATTAGATTCCAAAAGAATTGCGTAAAATAAAATGAAGATTTACGTTGGATTTTCCACCAGCTCCTTCGCCGCTTAATATTGAAAATTTTAATAGTAAATAATCATACCAAACTCTAGTCGAGCAAGTAGTATTCAAACCATACGAAATTGAGTAAGCACCTATTCCTCTTATGAAGAAGCATTATCCATCCTTCCTGTTGGCACTGACCAACTTCTCATTCCTGGAATCAAACTGGCTTCTTTTCATACGTTTTTAGGGGCATACAATACCTCAGGACATAATCAAATAAGTCTTAGTTAATGACCGGATTGAATAGATTTCGATTCTCAAGCCCGTACTTCAGCTTGATACTTGAACTAGACCTCTTTCGGGACTACATTGGTTGGTCCTTACTATTGTATTGCTAAGAAAGGGTGCATCCATTCAGAGAAAAGAAGTTGGAAAAAGGAGATCTTTTGGAAAGAGGAAGACCCAAAAGATGGCATACAAAGAACTCTAACTTCCCCTAAGCAAGCCCTACCAACTGGAAAAACTTGATAGCTTATATTGGATAATCCTCACTTATGGAATATATCACTTCCACTGGCATGCTTGACGGATTTGACTAACCTAAGACTATAAGATGTTCCTACTTTACAGAAAAGGAAGAAAGAAAAAGGTTGAAAAACTTGACGGAGGGTGAGGAGCGGAGCCAGAGGCTTTTCGTTTGAAGGATAGAGAAGAATGAATGATTTGAACCATTCACTAGGTTTATAGAGTAGAGTAAAATAAGCCAGCAAGCAAGACTGCGAAGAAAAGGTTCGCTCGGTACGGTACGATTGAGGAGGATAGCGCTATGGATAGACATCGCAGTCTGCCTCTCTTTCCCTTGGTAGGATCATCTATCCCATTATGGTTTATTCCTCTTCTTTTGATTCCTTAGCTTAAAGTGGTAGTAAGCTTACCCACTTCATTGTCTTAGCATGAATAATATTGGATTCAGCCCCACACCGGAACTGGACCTACTCTTGTTCAGTTCATAAGGCTATCCCCTCTTGCTCCTTTGTTAAACTACCCGTGGTCTTGGCATAACTTGGAAAGCTTCCAGGGCACCGTTAGCGCGCTATGCTGCGACTATAGCTAAAGCGAGGGCTTACCTTTCTGCTTCTTGCGGTTTGAATTTAGGAAAAAATCGTTGTGTGTACAATACCGCTTTCAAGCTCAAGCAACTTGGGCTCAAGCATAGCTTCAGGTAGAGTTCTTCTACACGCAAATCTATTTATATAAAGCCTTCTATCTGTTCATCAAAATGAATATCTGTCTAATTGCATTGTGGATTCAAAAAATCTATAAAAAGAAAAGCCAAGACATGGTGTTGAAGCAAGGGAAAGTGACATCCAAAAACGGAGGAGACATGGTACGCGATTAGCAAGCCGATGTTCTTACTATACTTTGACATTTACAACACCGAGAATGGAAGATCTGCGACCATTGAAGCCGTTGGAGAAGTCTTTTAGGCAGAAGGTATCCATTGATTTTAGTATGCCTCCTCTTTTTTTTGTTCACGTAAAAGCAGCTAGCAAGGGATCCAAACCTTAAGTTACTTAGTCAGTAAGTCCATTCCCCGGTATGGCGAAGCAAGGAAAGTGGCTATAAAGACAAAGAGCTAATGATGACTCAACAGGTGCTAGCGAGTCCCAAGGTTCGTTCAGTAGTAAGTTGTAGAAAGGTATTTCGTAGCCCTCGAATTTTCTTTAATGGAAAGAATGGTAAGCCGGGTCAATCAATTAAAGCTAGCCTATTTAGATTAGTTAAGATATGTAAGTGAAAGAGTCTTTCGGGCAAAAGACCGCTCTTGTAGTTCAAGGCAAGTAAGGGTGGCGCACAGGGGCGAGTTGGCTGTTTTTGAGGGGGAGGGTAGTCGTAGATCAAGTCTGATCAAGTCTGTCTTGAAGGCAAGTTAAGTCAATTGTCAGGTCAAGGTTAGTGCATTTTTGAGCTACAACTATTGCATAAGCTAGAGCGGCTTGGGGTGTTCATTGGTCCAAACCGGACCGGGACTGGACCAAAAAAAGTCGGATCGAACCGGACCAGACCAAATTGTAAAGCTAGCAAATTTTTACAATATGAACATCTTATATTTATTTCAATATGAATAATTTCTACATATTTTCACCATGAAAAACAAATCAACATTCTTGAATATTTGAAAAATTATAAGCTGCAAAAGAAAATTAAAATTGAGTAAGTAAAAAGTTGGTTTTCAAATTTTTTTATTTGATCCTCGGTCCGGACCGGTGGACCGGACCGAAGACCGAATAAAAAAAATTTATGGACCGTGGACCGGACCGAATTCATTCGGTTCGGTCCGGTCCGGTTCGGTCTACGCCGATCTTTGGTCCAGTCCGGATTTGGATCGAATAATGAACACCCCTAAGAGCAGCATTAGGCATTGGAAAGGTGCTTAATTCCGAGAGCTTAGGCTTTCAGAGTGGGAGAGGGAAAGCACGATGATCGACTAGCTACAAGAGTTGTAGAAGCTCTCGAACTTTTTGTGATCACTATTTGGTGATTGTGAAATTGGGATATAGGGTTTACAACTCCTTAGAATTCTCTTCAAGTGCAAGGCAAGGTTTTGAAAAAATAGAATAGATAACGCTATAAACTATTCTATTATGTGCTTCCCCCTTCAGGAGCTAAGCTACTAGACTAAAATAGTTTATAGCATCTTGTATGGGACATATAATGTCTTTCCCCAAATAGAGTACTGAATTCTTACTTTAGCAGGCAATCAGTGCGAAATGGCTCTCTCATCTGCTCTGCCACTATATATTACCTCTTTGAGCCCATTTAGCTAAGACTAGATTGGGAAAGGAAAGAAGGGGAAAACAGATTAGGCTTGATCTCTCCATTTGAAAGACGAAAGTGTCTATAATCAGTGAATCCCTTTTTCGTGGACTTGGCTAGACTAAGTGCAGAGGATACGTTGGCAGAGATTACAATGTGGAATCTGTAGTGAAGATATCATCGCACAGATCATGACTGAAGGAAAAGTGGATTGTTATGTTGTCTAAAGATTGACATAAGTAGAATATTAAACATAAGTGCTAAGAAAAAATTTAATGAAAATAAATAATATGCACAACACAACTTTCCGACATGCAAAAATGTGCATCGATTTATTTTGAGTACGACCCTATTCAAGAGGATAAGCCTCCTTAATTACGTCCCCCTCTCGGGAGACTACCTTTTAATTATGACTCGTTCTGTTTTACCTTTTCTTTCTTTGTTTTGTTTTGCGTTAATAAGACTTTATGTAATTTGAATCGACAATTATCGTATTTTTAATGTCGAACCTCCCGTATCCAAAACTTAGTTGCATCTGATAGTGGCTATGTAGGCACCTTCTAGGAAGAGCACTATACATACACATTCTTCATGTGCAGGTTAGGGATCAGGTAATTTTATCTGATTTGGAATTTGGTTACACTCATTTTTTGTCGTGAGCTGCTTACGTACCTCTTTTATTGAGGATCAAACCAACCATAGCTCTTTAATTTTATTTGATTTAATTTATCTTTTTATTTGGGTTAAGTTATTTATGTTAGGATAATTTTTGATTTAATATTGGTATTTGGATTTTTTAAAAATGGCTAAGTTATATTTTTAGGCACTTCATGATCTTTTTTATTTTCCGACTTAACCTTTAATGGGGTCAGTCCATTAATTTTGTTCAACTTGCGATTGGACCCGAATGGGTTTCCTACGTACCCTTAGTGGGATCAAATCGACGTAGTTCTTGGCTTAGATTTTGTTTTAGGCTTATGTCCTAGAAGAGTGGAAATTTATTTGGCTCGGGTTTGATCCATTTTGCCATATTCATGATTTAAAAAAAAAGGATTTCAAGTTTTTTAGAAGCTCGTGTTTTTTTTTTTGGTTATTTGTTTTGGTGATGTAGCATGTAACCAAGGGTTGCAGAACTGCAATTTTGATCTTTCATGAAAGGGGGGGGGAATAAACTAGATTTTATGGTCCATTTCGTGAAGTTGAAAATTTAAGGAAGTTGGTTTCTGTAATGGAAGGCTTGGCTTTTTTGGCATTTGAACAGTTAAGGTGCAATCAACTTGAACCAAATTAATTTTTTGGGAAGAGGGGGTTATCAGTTTGGACCCATTTGAGAATTTTGACTTCGACTGAACTCGAAAAATTTGATATCGAGCTTCATGCGTATCCTTAGTGGAATCAAGTCATCGTAGTTCCGATTTTAAATAGAAGTGAAAAGTTTACTTAAACCCAATGATAACTTATGGGTTTAATGTTTGAACCAAAAATGAGCTATTTTTAAGGTACTTTTACACCGGTTTTATGCTCGTTTTAATTATATTTTTTTAGGTTTTTAACTGATTTTATTTTATTTTGCAGATTTTTAATAAATGTGTAAAAAGGGCCGAAAATGGCGGAAAATACGAGAAAAATGGGGAAAATGACGGGAATTCAAAAACCTGTCCAAAATTCCACAGAACCGGTCTAGATTTAAAGGAAAAAAAACCAGATCGGTCCAGCAATTAAACCGGACCGGCCGGTTCACTTCACCCGGTTCACTAAAACCCCCTCCCCTTCTTCTGTCTTCACTTCATCTTCTTCTTCGTCCCCGTAATCCTCAGCCCACCGAATCCAACCCCAAAACCCGATACCCAGAAACCCTGCATCCTTCACCATCATCGCCCATCTGCTCCTCTCTCTTTGTGCCTCGTCATCTCTCTCTCTCTTCCAGCACATCACTCCAGCCCCCAGAAATCCTCAACCCACCGAATCCCCAAAACCAGAAACCCCAAACCCACAGAACCGACTTCGTCCTCTTCCCAAACCCATCCCACCATCCGCGATTCACTCTACACCAGGCCACGTACACCCTTTGCTGGCCTTCATCTCCAACGTACACGCATACCATTCGAATCAATGCTGAAGATTGCTTGGGGTTCGAGTATAAATAGGACTTGGAGGACGCCATTGAGGGGTTCGAACAGGAGGTAATTGTAGGTGATTTAGGAGTAGGTAATTTAGGAGGTAATTCTAGGTCACTTAGGTTAGTAATTTCGGCTAGTTTAGGTTTAATTTCTGCTTAATTCCGCTTTAGGTTTCGTTAAATTTCATTCGTGTTCTTCGATTTTAGATTAGGGTTTCGAATTTAGGGTTTCGAATTTCGGTTGTAATTGTGAGAATTCTTGGGTTTATTTGGTTGCAATTTTGTTGAAGTTCAGAGTAATTTCGATTTTTCCCCCTTCCCCTGATTTCTGTTATGTTCGAATTTTAAATGAAGAAATCGCCATCTTTGGAGGAGCTTGAGGCTCGTTTTCTGATCTTCTGGGTCGTGAACCTTGCCTGTTCTGGTTTGGCTTTGCTGCTTTGTTTCAATTCCATTTACTTCCCCTCCCCTATTGCTTGCAATTCTCATTGATTCGTTGAAGCTGTTTCGATTTTGCTTTTCCTCCCTTGCTGCTCCTCTATTCTGAATGATAGTTGAATTAATTAGGAATGATTCTGGATTCAAGCTTTGATTTCAATTTGGGGTTGTTTCTGGTTCAGTGTTTTGATATTCTGGATGGAGTTTGCTCTGTTTTGATTCTGTTTACCCTCACCCTTACGTAGTTCTCAGTTCTAGTTTCGCTACTGTCGAGTTGATTATACCTTGAATTTAGTTGAGTTAATTTGCTTAGAAATGAGTTGGCATTTGAATAACTTGAGTGGTGATGATGGTTTGTGATGCATTTTCATGCTCGTTGTCTAGCTTGCGTAGTTTGCTTAAATGGAGTATAACAGTTTGCTTTTGTTGAGTCGATGTCGAATGAAGGCTTGCCTAGTTTAGTTTCATTAATGTTGAATGGTTTGATTGGTTGATTGAATAATACTCTGAATTTAGTTAAGCTAAATTAGTCGATTAGTAGTTTAGGTAACTTAGTTGATTTTAGTAGTTGGTTGATCATTTGAAGTGAGTAGTTTAGTGCTTAAGTTTCATTGATGTTGATTTCTTTATAGTTTAGGGGAATACTTAGGATTTGGTTTGGTTTGATTTGGTTATTATAATAAGTTTAATAGTTTAGTTTGACAAATATTTCCATAGGTTTAGGCAATATTAGTTTTTCAATGACCATAATCTCAACGTCTTCCCTGTGGATCGACCCTTAAAGTACTACGACTGACAATCGGGTGCTTGAGGTTTTCTTTTTCTTTAGTTTAATTTTCACCCCCTCAAAAAATCACCTACATTTAATTTAATGCAGTCACATTACTAGAGTTACTAAACTTATAATTAATGATCAGAGGTTTTGGGATGCTATTTCTATTCCTTTGGGCTTCAACCCCCCCCCCTTTTTTAACCCCAAGAACAAAAAAATGTTAACAGGAACTTGTGACACTAAAGAGCTCCTTATTGGCAAAAGATAAACTTGGGGTACACAGAGAACTAAACCTGCAATGAAGGAATCCAACAACACCAACCAACAACTTTAATTTTTGTATCACAACCCATAAAACATACTCTGTTTTGTGTCACTCTTTCTACTTCCCTTGCTTTTTATCACCATTTTTTTAATCAAAAATAGCTTCTTCTTCTTTTTTTAGTGGGGCACATAACTGGGAGTAGAGCTCTAACTCTGTGCAAATTGCAATATTAGATAGCATATCTCCTTCTTGGATTTTAACGAAAGTTTCATAGTGAATTGAATTTATCCAACACAAAGACTCCATGGTTATAAAAGGGCCTTTAACTTCCCGATTTGTTTTACTTAACCTCTGAGTCCCCTTTTTTTTTAATCTACTCTCTGTGGAACCAAGGTAGGAGCGAATCATCTTCTTACATCTTGTTCAGTACCGGTTAAAAACAAAACTTTCATCATTGACAGAGCATTGCGATGGGTTTTGCCACAAGTAACTGGAAGAGGTTTTTTTTAAAGCCAAACTCATTACATCATTGAGCACCCTAGGATTATTGAAAATCCAAAACAATTCTCTTCAACTGGGTGTTTGAGTTACATGGGAGTCGCTCAAAATACATACGCATGTCCCCTTTTTTTTTAATATGTTGCCCTTCTTAAAAAAAAAAGAACTCATCAGAACAGCAACATCTCCTTCGCTGGGACATACAATTAATCTTCTATCTTCTTCAAAACCTTGGATTTTATGGTTCCAACGGGAACGACGATTCGGCAGGATTTGTAATTTCATGATTCCGGTAGGAATCAAGATTCAGCAGAATCCAAATTTTTCACAGCTCTGGCAAGAACCGGAGTCTAGCTTTATCCAAAAATCCAACTGAAACTTGAACTCGACTTGAGTGATTTTAAATGGATATAAGGCAACCGTATTTCATTGTCGTATTACCTTGAACTTTGCCTGAGGTTTTGAAGATTACTGGATGTAATCCCTGATTCACCTTCTCCATTTCTTCAAATTTTCACGAAGCCTTCTTCCATGTGATACTGCTCTGCCTCTCTTTCAAGAGTTTTTTTTTTTTTAGTTCGCACCTCTATTTTTTTTTTTGTTCTCTGTGTTCTTTTTCTTCTCTGCCTTCTTTTTTTTTATTGGGTCTCTGTTTTCAGCCTTTTTGTCCTCTGTTTTCTTCTTCTACTTTTATGGTAAGAGACTACTCAACAATCTTGAGGAAGATGATAGGAACGTGGGGTACCCACTACCTCACTTTTTCCTCTCTACAACTACCCAAATAATAATAAAAAGAAAATGGTATTTGACTAGTATATGCAATTAAATGGAAGTTCCCCCCCCTTTTTTGCTTTAATAATAGTTGTACAGGCAGCATCACGTGGCCATGTCCCTAATTATCACTTTATCTTTTTATATTTTTTTTGTGTGTATTTTCTATTTGTGTTGATATTAGTTGGGTTGGACATAGAAACATGCAAGGTTTATTAGCTTGTGTCCAAGTTCTGGTACCCTTTCTTTTATGGGTCTATTTCAAATTTAAGGAATATTAATCTTGCTTGATCTAAATTACTAAAATTTCACATTCAATAGTTGCCCCCCGCGCATTGTTCATATTAGGGCTTTGATATTGTGAACGATGCACGCCGTCTATGAGCCCTCTTTCTATTCATTAATTAGATCTCCCTTTTTTTGTAGAGAATAATTAATGAACATGGACGGGATGGACGGGACACTTGGTAATGAAAGTGGTCCACTAAAAAATGGACAAGAATATGGCTACGAGCCTTATTATCGGCGTTCACGCTCTTTGTGAAGCCTCAATACGATTCCTTCTTCCACCTTGACATCTATTGTGGTCAGGAAGGTTAAAGTCAAGCAAGGGACACTTCGTTATGATCGAAATGACGAAAACAAATGTGTCGATGTAAGCAAGGATTATGAGAACTATTTCAATGCCACTATTCTCAAGAAAGTTAATACTGAACGTCGTGACCCTGAAATATACCCTATTGAGGGGGAATTTTATCCAGCATTACACAGGCTTCTTACTGCAAGAACGAATTGGGGGCCGACCTTCCAAGTTCGAGGCCACTCAACTTTTATGATGGGGGTGATGGAATGGACTAAACGAGTGCTTACTCGTTTTGAAGAACCCTTGAAACAAGCTGGCATATTTGGTGTCGTTGGTGTTTCCCAGTTTCCGTATCATTTTGACACAAATGTATGGCGGGTTTTCTGTGAACTTTGGGGTCCACTAACCAATACTCTTCACCATGGTGCGGGCGAAGTTGGTATTTATCTTTATGACTTAGAGCGGGTTGAAGGTTTATCCATTCTTGGAGATATATATGAGGAATTCTTGCCCCAAAATAAAGATTTGGTAGGCCATAACAAATATCCTGCCGCAGTTGCTGAGTTGCTGCGTATTCATGCTGAGCTGTGTGAGTTTCACAAAGCTAAGCATATTTATTATGACCTCTGGTTGAACCATTTTTACCGAGAATATTTGGTGTGCTTTGCTTATGGTGAACAAACGAAATCTGAAAAAGAGAAAGTTGAGACCAAGAAAAGGAGCCCCTTCCACATCTCGCGTCAAAAACGAATGGCAGCCTTGAATATTACAACTGAAGGTGAACTTGCTGCTTTCTTAGCCTTTTGGTTAAGTCGCTTTGTCTTACCTCACGATAAAGAAGTCATAAGACCAGAAACATTTATAATGACTACCTTGATGGCTTCTGGTCAACGAGTTTCTTTGGTTCCCACAGTTCATAGCTACATTTATCATGGCTTAGGAGATACAACGAGTAATCCAGACTACCCCGGTAAAGCTAACACAATTTTTCCCATCCACTATGTAATCGGTTGCTTAGCAGAGTTATTCCCTTGTTTATACCGTCATCGCCCAAATAGCGACTGTCCTGATGACTTTCCCACTCTTGTTTGTTATGCTAGATTGCTTGGGAGCAAACTTTCCTTACCCCAAGCTAGATACATTTTCAGGGATGGGAGATATCTTTCCCTCATAGCTGGCTCTTACCGTGAGGACTCTCGTAATGAGCGAGACGTAATTGACATGGGGTTACCAGAGGAGGATTCTAAATTTCTCTTGTCTATTCGGTCTGTTGTACTTCCTGTACGTGTTGGGGCCGAATTGATTTTGGAACCCTATTATCCCAATCGATTTGCTTGCCAATTTGGTTTCGATCTCTGTCTAATCGCTTAAGCTTTATCAGTGTGATGGATCTTGCACAAAACCATGCTAATCTTCACAGAAGGGATACAGAGGCTAAGTTTTATGTCCTTCCTATTACAAAGGAGTTTGTTGTTGGGATTACTGTAGTTGGTAGACCAAAAGTAGCACTCCTTATTTAAGCCAATCAATTGAAAAAGTTCACCAGACTACAACAAATAAGAATGAGCTTTTGAGGGAAGCTGTTTATATCATTGGTCACCTACGCCCTCTCTGTGAGTTTGTTCCTAGAGCTGTTGAAATTTCAAGAGTTACAGACGACCATTGTACCAAGGAGGGACCTTCAGTATCATCCTCAAAAAAAGGAAAAACCAAGGTTTCTAGCAGCAACAGAATGCCACAGAAGAAGAATAAAAGGACCCCTAATGATCAATTGTCTGCAACGGTAAATTCTCATGATCTATCACGCATTGAAGTGAACTTCAAGAGGGTTCATTCTGACCGTCCCAATCAATTTGATGATTCTGATATGGGAGATGGTACAGGATTTGAAGATTTGCCTATCGTAGACTTGGGAACTATTATTGGACAGGAAACTTTGGATTAGCAAGATGCCCCCACAAGAAAAATTGGAATACGTCTACCTGAAGCACCTCCTATTGTTGTAGAGCATTCTGATGTAGTAGTAACTACTATCATTATTGTGTCTAAAACGTTTGATGATTTGGTTGAAGCCGTGCCTATTCAAAGCATCCCCACTTCCTTAGCGAGTCTTTTTTGCAACTTGAAGGAAGATTGGGTCCGAGAGAGCATTCTCGAAGGAGTTGAGGTGATTATTGACATTATTTCTAATCACGACTCTGCCACAGAATTGCTAGCTAGCAGAGCGAGAGTTTTTCAATCCTTGAGTTTACTTCGTTCTATGATTGACATTTATAACCTCAGTACAATAGAGATTTGTTGGCTTTCCTCCAAAATTGAAGAGATATTTGGTGTAGTTGAGACGACTGTAAAGATCGAAGACTTAGTGGATATTGATTGGGTAAAAGCTTTGTCTGACCAAGATCTCACTTGTTCTTCTGAGATTACTCACATTGAGGATCAGCTTAATAACCTGTCCAGTGAAGCTTCAAAGCTAAAAGTTAAGCAGTAGGAGGTCTTGAGGGAAGAGTAGCGGATCCATAAGTCACGAGAGGATTTGAACATCCAGCAGTAGGTTCAACTTGAAGTAGAGCACAAGTTGAAATCCTCTATGGATTTGAAGAAAAAGGAAGCGGAACAGGTGAAAGCAGACTTGGCTGAAGCAGGATTCTCCAAGCTACAGGATTTGGAGAAGGAAAAGAACCATCTCAAGAGTTTGATTGGCTCTGTAATTTCCTTTAAGAATGTTTAGACTTGTCTTATTTTGTTTAATTCTTTTGCATTTATAGTTCCATTCTTCAGTCCACTTTGTACTGTACGATTTATGCTATTGCAATAAAGCTTAACCGACTCTTCCTTTCTTCTTCTTCTCTTCTCTTTTTGTTTCTTTTCTCTCTCTCTCTCTCTCTCTCTCTTTTTTAGTTCTTTTTCCCCCTGATTGAAAATCAAAATAGCACACAATAACAAGTAATTAATAAATGATCCTCACTAAAAACATAGCATGAACATTTCATTCATCACGTGAAGAAAAATTTTAACAAGAAAGGGGAAGAGAGGGTTTATTTATTTTTGTGGCTCCATCCAGTTTAAAGTTGGACTTCCTACGTACCCCCTTTTTAAGGGATCAGGCCTTTCTTAGTTTGGCGAGACTCAGCTGTCCCTATTTTTCAGGTAAAGAATTTCTTTATAAATTTACCATTGACACAGGCATACACAATTTGTCCATCATGATTTGAGAGCTCATATGCCCCCTTAGGGAAGACCTTAGTAACTACGTAGGGACCTTCCCATTTGGACTCAAACTTTCCTTGTGTCTTTCGATTGATGACAATTGGCCTCCTTATTCTCAAAACCAAGTCACCAACATCAAATGAGCGGAATTTGACCCGCTTGTTAAATGCCCCAGCCATTTGAGCTTGGTAAATTTCAAGTCTTTGCTGAGCCATTAACCGACGCTCATCTAATGATTCAAGTTCAGCCAATCTGACTTGAGTGTTTTCATCTGGCTCAATAAATTGCATGGCCACTATTAAAGAAGGTAATTGTACCTCAAGGGTTAACACGGCTTCTAAACCAAAAACCAAATTGTAAGGTGTACAACCAGTTGCAGTTCGGACTGTGGTTCGATAAGCCTATAAAGCTTCTAACACTCGTTCATGCCAATCCCTCTTTGATCTTGAGACCATTTTTGTAAAGCACTTTATTGAATGCTTCAGCTTGGCCATTTGACGATGGATTGTAGCTCGACGAGAAGCTTGTCTGAACTTGTACTTCTCTGCAAGACTTATCATCACTTGATTTTCAAAGTAAAGGGCATTGTCTGAGATGACTTTGCGGAGGACTCCATATCTATAAATGAGATGGGTCCTGAAGAAGTGAGCAACTTGCTTTGCCCCTACTTCTCTTAACAGGATGGCTTTAACCCATTTTGAAAAGTAGTCTGTAGTAGTCAGAATAAACACGTGTCCACGAAAGGAGGATGGCTTGAAAGGTCCCACCACATCGAGCCCCTATGCATGGAAGGGCCACGATAATATGCTCAGGTGGAGTAATTGTAGTGGCTGGTGGATAAAATCTCCATGTATTTGACAAGCTTGGCAAGCTTTAGCAAATTTTATTGCATCTTAAAACATGGTTGGCGATTAATAGCCTAGCCTTTTGATTTGGTTAGCAAGTTTTGGACCTGCCTGATGAGCACCACATACCCCAGCATGAATTTCATTTAGGACATAAGTAGCATCCCCTTTTGACTAGCACCTAAGTAACAACCCATCAAAAGCTTTCCGATATAAGGTGTGATTTTTAAATGTAAACCTTAGTGCTCGTCGTTTTACATATACCATTTTCTTAGGATCAGTGGGTAGAAGGCCATATGTTTGAGCTAAAAACGTGCTATTTTAAAGGTACTTTTACATCTGTTTTATGCTTGTTTTAATAATATTTTTAATGTTTTTAATTTATTTTATTTTATTTTACAGATTTTTAATAAATGTGAAAAAAAGGGAAAAAAATGGTGGAAAATGCGAGAAAAAAGAAAAAAAATATCGGGAATTGAAGAACCGGTCTAAAATTCCACAAAACCGGCCAAGAAGAATTGAAGGAGAAAAGAACCAAACCGGTCCAGCATAAAACCGGACCGGCCGGTTCAGGAAATCCGGTTCGGCTGAACCGGTTCAGCGTTTAAAAAGCCCCATCTTCTTCACTCTCTCTCTAACCCTTCGTGCGTCTGCCTTCTCTCTCCTCGACCCCCGAACTCGCGTCTCCAAACCCTCGACATCCCCCATCGTCCTCACCTTCAATCCACCTGCCATGCCCATCTCTCTCTACCCCGTTCTCTCTCTCCCTTATCTCTCCCCAAAACCACCCAAACCCACAGAATCCTAAAACCCCGAAACCCAAAACCACCCCAGCCCACAGCTTCACCATCTTGCTTCTCTCTCTCTACCTCGTCATCTCTCTCTCTCTTCTAGCACATCACCCTCGCCCACAGTAAACCCCCAAAACCGAGAAACCTATCCACGGTTTTACTTCTCACCTTCGTTCACCCCATTCCACGTACCCACCTGTGCTGGCCTTCATCTCAGCCATCCACGCATGTCATTTGAATCGACGGTCAAGAAGCGAAGCAGATCGAGTATAAAGAGGATGCTGCGACGCCATTGAAGGAAGTTCGAACAGTAGGTAATTTTAGGTAGATTTTAGGAGTAGGATTAGGTTTAAATTCAGTTTTAGGTTTAGTTTATTGTTAATTCCGTTTTCAATTTTCAGATTAGGGTTGATTTTTGCATTTTAGGGTTCAAATTTCAGCTTTATTTCTCAAATCTTAAGGATTAGGGTTGATTTTAGTTAGGTTTTGAATTTCGATTTGGTGTATTTGTGCTTTGATTCTAAGGTTTTGGGTTGTAATCTAAACCTTGAGCATTTTAGATTGGAATTTCGGTCAATTTTGGGTTATGGCGTTCGATTATTGCTGTTGGGTTCGATTTGGGCATGCCGTTTGGCTGGGTTGCGTTCTGGTAATACCATTGTTCTGCTTTAATTCGGTTTCTCCCTCCCCTCCCCTGCTGCTATTTTTGCTCTTTGGTTTTGCTTGATGCTTGATGCCCAGCTTGGGTTCGTTCTTCATTGATTTCGATTCTGGCAAAAGCTCAGTTTTGGTTTGTTCTTTAGTTTAGTTTCCTTTGTTTTTGTCTCGAATAACATAGTAGTAATTCTGATTTCATTACTTTAGTTGATTTAGTTGTGTGTAAGTGGCTTTGTGGTGATGGATGATGAATGTTGCCTAGGTTTGGAATTGCTCAACTAGTTAGCTCTGCCGAATGTTGCTGAATTCAATCTAGTAAGGTTTAGTTTAGGACGTTTAAATTATCAGTTAGAAGCAATTAGTTGATTTAGTAGTTTAGATGAGTTTAGTTGAATTAGGTTGTTAGATTGCTTTAAATAAATCCATTTAGTTTAGTGTAGTTAATCAGTTTAAGCGTTTGTTTTAAATTACCATAATTTCAACGTTTTTCCCTGTGGACTGACCCTCAAAGTACTACGACTGACAATCGGGTGCTTGAGGTTTCCTTTTTGTCTTTAGTTTATTTTTGCACCCCTCAAAAAACCACCTACATTTTTTGCGCCATTGCCGAGGAAGGACGGTGAGATTTGGTCATGTTTTATTTTTTTTAGTTGCTTTCGTATTGATTTGTTTAGTTTGTTTCGTTGTTATTCACTTAGTCATGTTTTGTTTAGTTGTTTCGTAACTATAGTTTCAAATCGATTTTTAATATCGTTTCCTTGTTAGTGTTTTGAAAAATTCAAAAAATCCAAAAACATTTGAAAAAACCAAAAATTCGAAAACATTTGAAAAACTTGAAAAATTCAAAAACATTAGAAAATTCCAAAAACCACAAAAAAAATTAGAAAATTCAAAACCCAAAAAAAAGTTAAAAATTGAAAATCCAAAAAAATTGAAAAAAAAAAACATTAAAATGGGAGTCTTCAATTTCCCACAATTTGAGCGCGAACCTTTTTGGAATTACATTTCAAGACTTAATGATTATCGTGCTCAACTGAATCATAATTTTGAAAAATGGAAAATTTGTGAGGTTATTCTTGAGGGTCTAAACTTTGAGTCAAAGAGTTACATCCGTTCAATTTTTCCTGGAGGTTTAAGACAATTGATATCTAAAACTCCAAATGAGGTATGGGATGTCTTTGAAAAAGTAGCTTGGGAAACCTATATGATTGACCAAGCTAAACAGTCTTTTAGATACCCAACTCACAAAGAGTATGATTTTCAAGCTAATTCCTACCCTTCAGATCATTTTATGAACTCCTATGACTCATTTCACTCTTATATGCCTCCTGTTTTGTGCGACTATTGTGAATCTCCCAATCATGATGTTTATACTTGTCTTTATCGTGTTTATAGTGATGCTATATGTGCAAGTTTTGAAAAGAAAATTAATGATATGACTGATCAAATGATAGAGACTATGAAATTGAGAATTGTTGAATATTCTCAATGTTTTAGCCGGATTAGGGAGACTTCTAGTGAGATTGATTCTAATTTAGGATCTCGTAAACCTGATATTGATCTCTGTGATGATTCTGAGCCTTCTTCTTCTACTAGGCCTGATTTGAATGAAAACATATGTTTGCCTAGTTTAGAACAAGAAAGTGACATCCCTAAGTCTCTATCGAGAGACCTTGCACCTTGCACTAACTCACCTGAAAATGTCACTGATGAACAATCTGATTTTGATAGTGAGTTAGAAATTAGCATCATACCTACAGTTGAGTTTCATGATTTGGATGATTCACAGGAGTTATGTGATGAGGTGACTGTGACTGCACCCACTATGTTTGATTTTGATGATGATATTCTTTGTGTAGAATATGACTCTTTTTCATATGTGTTTGATGTTACTGAAGGTCTTGATGTGGATTTCCATGTTGAATTTGAATCATTCTCTTTTGATCCCATCACTCCTGACCTTCTATTTAAATCAGATGATTATATTCTGCAAATCGAATATGAATCTTTTTGTGGGTTCGATGTTAATATGAGTCGGAAGGAGGATTTCCGTGCTGAATATGAATCATTTTCTGTTGATCCTCCCCAAACTGACTTCCTTCTTGAATATTGCAGTTCCCCCTCTCTTCTTTTATCTTTAGACCCTCCCGAGTCCACTTTTGTCGAGTCTGAGACTTTTGTGTTTGATATTCATTGTTTAGACCAGACTCGTGATGATAAAGACATAAATAGACTCCGGGACCCCTTTGAAATTCAGGACTTGAATTTAGGCCGTCATTTAAGCTCTAATTTTCATATTTTCTTTGATTGGCCTTGTTTTAGTCCTCTCCCTTTTCCTTTTAAAGGTGATGTGTGGTTTCATTTTGATAAATCAGATCACTTTAGATGGTTTATGCATTCATATAGTCATATGTTCATTGGACCACTGATTAGTGCATCTGATTTTACTTATACACATCTCTCTTCTAATTGGGCTGTGAGCTTTGATAAGCTCAAAAGAGCATTGAGTTGCATTGCTATTAAACACTTTATTTGGGCCCTTCTTCATGTTTCTAACTACATTAAATTTTGTGAGGATTGTGCCCGATCGTTTGATAAGCTACTACGAGCATTGGTTGGTTTTGATAAGAGTAGATGCTCGTAAGTTGTGATGGAGTGGCTGATGCTCCATAAGCTTTATAGTTTGGCTACAACCTGTATCCAACCTGGTATGATCGTTCCACCCTTCTTTTCTTTTTATTTTCTTTTCTTCTTTTTCATGCTTAGTTGTATATATTAGGTTTTGTAAATACTTTTTAATTGTGAATATCTAGGGTTGTTTCTTATGTTTTATTTTGTTTCTTTAGCTTAGCATGTTTTAGTTTTTCCTTTGATTTTATTTTTGTTTAGTAATGTCATTTTTTGTTTCATTCTTGTTTCATTTTTGTTTTTCTTTTCTTTTAGTCTGTTTTAGGTTTCTTTTGGTTTAGTTTGCAATTTAGTAGGTCCTTGATTTTTGTTTTGGTTTTGTTTTTGTAACTATGTGTGTTTCCTTTGATTTTAGTTTTGATTTTTGTTTCGGTTTTATTTGGTTTTAGTTTCGATTTTGACTTTCTTTTGTGATTTCGTTTTTCTTGGCTTTTGTGAATATGTGTGTGTTTTGTTTTGTTTTTGGTTTTGTTTTTGATTTTCCTCGTGTTCTAGTTGCATATATTTTAGATTTTTCGGTTGTATAGTTTATGTGCTTGCTTTTTAGCGCCTTAATTCCCACAATGAGGACATTGTGAAGTTTTGGTGTGGGGGAGAGGTGCCACCTTTTTTTTTTCAAAATTTTGAGATTTTTGTTTTTTTTGGGGGACATTTGTACTATTTCTGATTAGTTTCAATCCCCTGTGCTTTAGTTGTTAGCTTGTATATAAATGGAATGTGCATGATAAGTCTCCGACTTCAAATGTGATATTCTAAGCCCTTATTGTAAGTCCAATTGTTCATTATAGGTTGTGTGGTCCAGTCCTTGTTTATTCCTTCATCATTGTCTTTAGGTCTTAGATTTCCATGAATGATTCTCCCAGTAGCTTGTGGCATGATTACTTTGAAAGAAAATTGAAAAAAAATTGTATTATAAATAAAGAAAGAATAAAATTTGGAATGACAAGTATCCCTTTGAGGCATGCGCTACTGGGCGTTACCCTTTGAGGCATGTGCTACTGGGTGTTACCTTTTGAGGCAATATTGCTACTGGGAAAGCTTGCTTCCAAAGTCAGTATAATAATAATGTAGTTATGTCAACCAAGTGGGATTGAGTCTAATTCTGGTAACTCTGAGTCCTAAAGATGATGATACACTTGCACACGAGTACCGGGATAGATTCAAAATTTTGATGTTCAATGGAGTGAAAATTAGTGTTTTGATGTCATTTAGAGGTTAGAGGGCTTTGATGTACATTTTATGTATATACAGGTCAATAAGTGAGTACATGGGTGATTTAGCTTATTAGGAGTTGTGTATATGTTTCCCGAGTTTTGTACATATCAGTTTTGAGAAAACCCAAAAAGATTTTCTTTTATTTTTGAAATAATTTTGTGGGTATTTCACTTTGAAACCCTCACGAGACCTCACTCGTCCACTTGGGAGTCCAAGGGGTTTAAAGGGCTTGTTGCATACGCTAAATGCAATCGTGATTCCTACGAAAGTGAGTTAGGATTTTCTTTTTCTTATTTTTCATTTTCTTTTAGTTAGTTTAGTTTGTTTTACTCGAGGACAAGCAAAATCTTGGTGTGGGAGTATTTGTTTGAGCTAAAAATGTGCTATTTTCAAGGTACTTTTACACTTGTTTTATGCTCGTTTTAATAATATTTTTAATGTTTTTAATTGATTTTATTTTATTTTGCAGATTTTTAATAAATGTGAAAAAAAGGGCAAAAAATGGTGGAAAATGCGAGAAAAATGGAAAAAATATCGGGAATTGAAGAACCGGTCCAAAATTCCACAAAACTGGCCAAGAAGAATTGAAGGAGAAAAGAACCAAACCGGTCCAGCATACCTTGGCACATGGTTAACCTGTACTTGAAGGAATTGGTTCATAAGGCTTATTGCCCTTTGGTAAAGAGGCACTAATTTAGCATTTCTTACTTCGTACTAGCCGTGTATTTGTCGGATGATTAACTGAGAATCACCAAATACTTCAAGCTGGTCAATACGCATTTCCAGGGCCAATTCGAGGCCAATGATGAGCACCTCATATTCAGCCACATTATTTGAACAGATCTCGAGGAGAGAAAATGAATAAGGGATAAGTCCTCCTGCTGATGTGATGAACACAATCCCTACTCCAGCTCCCCAACTCCTTGCCATCCCATCAAAATATAACTTTCAAGTTTTAATTTTAGCAAGCATAACTTCATCGTCTTTCAGATCACCGGATAGTTCTTCATAATCTGCACACGGATATGTTGCTAGGAAATCGGCTATGGCTTGTCCTTTTACTGCTTTTTGAGGCATGAACTTGATGTCAAAAGGGGCTAAAAGCATACCCCATTTAGCCAATCTCCCTTATAGCATGTGCTTAGATAATATATACCTTAACGAATTTGCCTTTGAGATCAAAATGATATGATGGGATAAGAGGTAGTGTCATAATTTTTGAACGGAAAAACCCAAGGCAAGGAAAATTTTCTCCAGTGGATGAGTAATTTACTTCTGCACCCACCATTGTCCGACTGATATAATACAGAGCGTTTTCTTTCCCTTCGTCATTACATTGAGCCAACATAGCCCCCAAAGACCGAGGGCTGCTGTGTATAATATTAAAGGTCTTCCCTGTATTGGAGTCATTAGGACAGGTGGCCTTGTGGGATATTGCTTGATGCTTTCAAAAGCATTTTGACAAGCTTGATCCCAAATGAAAGGTGTGTCCTCTTTTAGGAGTCTTGTGAAATGTTGACTCCTTCCTGACAAATTTGAGATGAACCGTCGTATGTCGGCCAACCTTCCTTATAAGCCTCACAATTCTCTAAAGTTTCTCGGAGTAGGCATTTGGATTATGGCTTTGACTTTATTGGGGTCAATCTCAATCCCTTCTTTCTAAACCACAAAGCCAAGAAATTTCCCTGAGTTGACCCCAAATGCACATTTTAAGGGGTTCATCTTGAGCTGATGTTGACGAAGCTTTTCAAAGACCTTTCTTAGGTCATCTGGGTGATTTTCTCTATCTTTTGTTTTTACAACCAAGTCATCAACATAACATTCAACGAGATTGTGGAGAAGATCGTGAAAAATAATCGTCATGGCTCTTTGGTATGTGGCACCGACATTTTTCAAACCAAACGGCATTACTGTATAGCAGTATATGCCTTGTGGTGTTCGAAAGGCCATTAAGTCTTCATCTTTGGGGTGCTTTTTGATTTGATTGTACCCTGAGAAACCATCGATGAAAGACAGAGCCCCAAATCCTGTTGTGGCATCCATAAAAAGTTCAGTGATCGGTAGTGCGAAATCACCCTTGGGACATGCATTGTTTAAGTCCCTGAAATCTACACATATCCGGAGTTGACCATTCTTTTTTCGAACGGGGACAATGTTAGCCAACCAAGTTGGGTATTGAACTTCACGAATGAAGTTAGCCCTTATGAGCTTGTCCACCTCGACATTTATTTGGATTGTCAACTCAGGACGAAAGCGCTGCTGAGGCTGCTTTATTGGCTTTATGCTTTTAGAAATAGCCAACTTGTGAACAACGAGATTTGGATCCACGCCTGGCATGTCTTGATAACCCAAAGCAAATACGTCTTTGTATTCTTGGAGGAGTTATTCATATTGTGCCACTTCTTCATCATTTAGCATGGCACTCACAAAAATTGGCTTGGGCTTATAAGTTGTTCCCAAATTTATCTCCCGAAGCTGGTCAATTGTTGCTTGACTGCCATCCTCCATTTCTGGAGGTGCAGGTTGAATTGCCTCAACAAAGTCTTAGGAGGGCTCCTGTTCAAGAGTTAAGTCACCATTTAGGTTTTTAGGTGAATCAACCTGAACTTCACCACACATTTCATGACTTGTTATGGCGATCTGATGATGTTTGAAAGCTTCTTGGTAAGGAAATTCAAAATTTTGAGCATTTTCCTCATCTACAATGGACATGACGTTAACTTGTTCTGCTTGCTTGGCTTTATTTTGTTCACGAACTCAAACAAAGCTGCTAGGCTGCTGCCCTTTCTTGTTCAATTTCCACTTCCTCTGCTTTCTGACATGAAAATTCTTTTGTTTGGGTTCATTCACTTTCCCAAGTCTTTGAAAAACTAAAATTCGAGGTTGGACTTGCTCATTTTGGGAAAATATCTCTTGTTCTTGTGGTGTAAGGACCATATCATTTGTGGTATAAGCCTTGAGAATCCCCCCATCATGAGATATTTGAAGAATTTCGAAGGTATTCCCTTAAAATGATGCCTTTAGGACTCCACTTTCAAGTGAGATATTCAATTTTCGGCTTTCCTTGGCAAGTCCTCTCTTATTCTTCTTACTCCTCTTTGATGATGATGGCCCTCCTGGAGGTGAACCGCTTAAAGAGGATGCTCCTGTTAAAGGGTCTGAAAGGTTTTCCCTTAACACCACTCTCTTATTGCTGAGTGATGTTCTTATGACCAGATTTTCTTTGGGTACCAACTAATCAATTTTTCGGAGGGGAAAAGTATAACTCGTGACAAGAGAGTTCACAATTTCCCTCACTGGAGTCAGGGCCTTTTGGCCGTCCTTTCTTCTGTCTTTAGGTGCGTATTTGAACAACACCTTTGATCGTGGGAACTGATCTTCCTTGGCTTCACTAGCATAATTGTTGACAACCCGGATGACCTTTTGAGGCAAAGTAAGAGGCTTGGGATTTTCTCTTTAGTTACTCTTTCTTTGGTTTAAAAGAACTTGGGAGGTTCCAGAATCCACTGATTTGTAAAACTTGGCATTAGCGTAATTAACATCATCCCCATGCGTCCCCATGGATTGTTTTCTCATTGCCATGCTCGTCAGTATATTTCAAACACTGCTGAAGAGTCGAGGCAATAGTCTTGCTAGTATGGAGCCACGACCGACCAAGTAGGGCGTTATAAGAAGTATCAACATCTATTACATGAAAGAGAGCATCTATGTAGAGGTTGTCTAGCACAACTTTCAAAGCAATAGTGCCTAAGGCTTTCTGCCATACTTGATTAAACCCCTGTATTGTGAGCAAAGTTGGGGACAAATAATTTGGTGTTATCCCTATTGCCCTTAATACCCTCAATGGAAGAAGGTTGACTGCAGAACCACAATCAAGTAGGATCCAATTTATTCTTTTATCCCTAATCCTACCGATGACGTACAGAGGCCTGTTGTGATTTGCAAACCCCAACTAGAGGTCCTCATCATAGAATGTTATGCAAGCCATGCATGCAGCACACCAGTCTAATGGAGATGATAACACCTCATCCACCTCAATAGGATCAACTTGATCTTTGTAGTTGTCAGGGCCCATTAACGTTTGTATAAGTGCCCTTCTTAGCTCTTTGGACATTTGTAAGGCGTCATAGACACTTAGGCGCGCTGGGATTCGCTTGAGATGAGAAATGACATCATAACGAACCTTTTCTTTATGAGACCCTTGACGAACTTGAAAAGGGGTTGTGGTAGGAATATCCTTTTTGGAATCTTTAGTTGCCTGTCTGTTCTCAGCAGTTCCCTGGCTATTTGAGCTTGAGGGAATTACTTCCTCATTACCCTTTTCTTTGGCGTCATCCGATATTAGTGGTATCTCTGGTGTCGTTTCTTTCTTCTCCTCTTTCCGTGCTGGTTTCGGTGGTTGGAGTTGACGACCAGATCGAAGAGTTATTTGATCCACTTCTTGAGCGCTGTTTGTGGGAATGGCGCTCGCTTCTTCACATTCATTAGCCCATGAGACCATGCAACATTGGGTTACTTCCCCTTCTTTAGGGTCATCATCCGAGGAGTCACTGCCGAAAAAACCTTTGGGGATATAATCACTTAAAGTGACCAGGGTCTTAACCGGTGGCACGTACTCCTCTTCGGAAGTTAAGTTTGGCTTCTTTTTGGACCTTGACTTCTTTTTCTTGTTTTTGTTTTGTGGTGACTTATGTCCTCCTATTTTAACTCCTGGGGACTGAGAAGTTCGAACCACTCCCTACCAGAATGATCTTCTATTGAAGTAGGTTTGCCACCTGAAGCTATCATCATCATCATCTTCTGATGTTGCCCATGCCTCTAGACTTGGGTCTGGGTAAAAATCGTATAAGGTAGGTGCTCCTGGTGAGGGTGCAGGCATACTTGGGTACACCTATACTATTGTTGTATCATCATCAACAATGAACTTGATGGGGACCACATGAGGTAGTAATGACACCGTTGGGATCCCTTTATTAGTTTCTGAGGATGATGGATGAGATTTATCCCTCTGTTCCACCGTTGAGGTTGCATTTGACGATGCGGTGGGTCCTTTGGCTGGAGCCCCTTCTATCTCAATTTCTCCCCTTCTAATCATATCATCGATTATGTCTTTGAATACATAACAATCTTTTATAGGGTGGCTAATGATCCTATGGTATGAGCAATACTTAGGATCATTTGTCGTATTGACCTCGGCAGGTCGTTTTGGCTCTGGAAGAGAAAGGGCTTTTGCAACCATTGACTCATCAAATATCCCTTGAACATCATCGAAGGGATACTTCTTTTCTTTCCTTTCCTGGAGGGTGAGTCGTCGAGCTCCCTCTTTTTGTTTGCATTTACCATTGTTGAAATTTCTACCATTGGTTGGTTTTGGGCTTGCTCTGACAAACGTAACCATTGACTCTCCCTTAATTACTTGGCCTTTTGATTTCTTCCCTCTTGGGTTGTATGGCTTTCTGACGGGAAAGTTATCTTTCTACATTACTCGCCTTAGACATAAGGGCACCAACATATGTGGTAATTTGAGGGTCTAAATTGTTTGCACACATTTGAACTGCTGATTGCTCGCTTAACTTTTCTGGGCATTGTAAGCTTAAGCTTCTCCACCTCATGATGAAATCATTAACACTTTCGTTTGGCCTTTGGCGAGTATCAGCAAGGTCTATTAAAGAAACTCTTCGCTTTGAACTCACGAACTGGGCTAGGAATGCCCTTTGGAGGTCATCCCGAGTATGTAATGACCCAGGCTAAAGCTGGGTATACCATGTAAAAGTTGCCCCTTTAAGGGACCGTACGAACTGCCTAATTAGCAACGCATCATTCAAAGCAGTTTCACCACATGCTGAGTAGAAATGAACCAAATGTTCATGTGGTGACCCATTTATCCCATCAAACTTCTCAAAATTTGCTTTTTGGTAGCCTTTGGGGAAAGGAACCGAGTGATAGTGACTTGGATAGAGGTTCCTATACCACAACACTGGAGGACTCATGGCGGCTTGGTACTCTTTAATTCCCTGAGCAACCAGCTCCTTGATATCTTGTGGAGTGATGACTGTGTTGCTACTACTAACCTCATTAACTTTGTCACGCTCCCTGTTCTCAAGGCGGGTGGCGAGGTTAGCAATTTTAGCCTCTTTTTCTGCAAGTTTCTGTTGCAGTTCTGGCATTTGTTCCTCCAGGCTTGGAGTGTTGGTCACCAAGACTGACATGTTTTCTGCTTGGTCATCGTTGGTCACTCGGACTTGTGGGATGACAGCTGGTGACTCCTCTTGTTGGAAGAGTATTCTGAGGTCATAAAAGGCAGGGCTTGTAACCTCGTCTTGTTCTTCGGATTGGTCCTGCCCTTGATCAAAGGTAGTGACCGAAGATTGCAATGTTACCTCGGCATATGTTAATGTCTTGGCCCTTGATCTTGTGATCGACCCACTATATACTTGTGATTTAGCCCCGTTTGAGGTCGAGTCACTTTGACTCTGTGATTTGGAAGGCAATATCCTCCTGCCTTTTGAAGGAACTGGAGTAGAAGTAGCCTCCTTAACTTGTAAGGTCCTGGGAACCACAGTAGGGGTCCTTGAGGCCGAAGGTCTGACGAATTTAACCTTCGAAGTTTTAGGTGCTGTTACCTCATCTGAGTAGGAGGTCATCATAACCGTAGCCACGGGAATGTCAATGGGGATAGTCCTGAAGAAGATCCGCCTCGTATAATGAACTTGAGGAGCCTTTTTAACTCCTGAGGTTCCTTCCCCAAATGGCTTATTGGGGTTCTTCAAGGTTGGGGGTTTCTTGTTTGGCTTTGCCCCCTTTCTAGTGGGTGTAGGGAGCAAAACCTGCTTTGGGGCTAAGGTAGGGACCCAAGCATGCCTTGGTAGGGTTGCGGCTCGGTTGGCTGATGTCCCCATCCTTAGGGCTCCCCTCCAAGATGGGGTAGGACTATAGCGGGGAACTAGCATTGGGTTGCGTGGCATAACCATTGATGGGTATGCTGCGACGGAAGACCTTTGCTGAGAAGCGCTCCTCAAAGTGGTTTTGGCTGGCTCCAAGGTTGGTGACAAAGCTAGCTTGCGTGCGCTAGACTTAGCGTGGCGCTTGTCGCTTCTGTGCTTGTTGCACTTCTGGTTCTTGACCGCTTTCTTGGTTAGCGGTCTGTCATTGCTAGGGGCGGGCTTGCTTGCCCTTTCAAGGCCCCGTAAAGGTTCCATTGAGTTTGACAATGGAAATTCAGCAAGGATGTATCGTGGCCGAACATTGAAGACCACCTGCACATTCTTCCTTGCCTAGAATATCCCCCATTTGATCACAAAGGTGAGGGGAAGTTCATTGAAATTGAGGGTGACTTGAGGTGCCATTTTTCTGCGAACGTCACACAAAACAAAAACAACGAAAAGAAAGAAAATAATAAATATAAGTCAAACATAAACAAATCGGCAATGAAAAGGAAAATAGGGTCCCACCAGGTGTGCCAAAAATTTTATTGAGCAAAAAATTTAATAAAAATAAATAATATGCACAACACAACTTTCCGACCTGCAAAAATGTACATCGGTTTATTTTGAGCACGACCCTATTCAAGAGGATAAACCTCCTTAATTACGGCCCCCTCTCGGGAAACCACCTTTTGATTTCAACTCATTTTGTTTTACCTTTTCTTTCTTTGTTTTGTTTTGCGTTAATAAGACTCTATGTAATTTGAATCGATAATTATCGTATTTTTAATATCGAATCTCCCGTATCCAAAACTTAGTTGCATCAGATAGTGACTGTATATGCACCTTCAAGGAAGGGTACTATACATACACATTATTCATGTGCAGGTTAGGGATCGGGTAATTTTATTTGATTTGGAATTTGGGTTGCACTCATTTTTTGTCGTGAACCGCCTACGTACCTCTTTTATAAAGGATCAAACCAACCATAGTTCTTTAATTTTATTTGATTTAATTTATCTTTTTATTTTGATTAAGTTATTTATGTTAGGATAATTTTTGATTTAATTTTGGTATTTGGATTTTTGAAAAATGGCTAAGTTATATTTTTAGGCACTTCATGATCTTTTTTATTTTCCGACTTAACCTTTAATGGGGTCAGTCCATTAATTTTGTTTAACTTGCGATTGCACCCGAAATTTATTTGTGAGTTTCCTACGTACCGTTAGTGGGATCAAATCGATGTAGTTCTTGGCCCAGATTTTGTTTTAGGCTTATGTCCTAGAAGAGTGGGAATTTATTTGGCTCGGGTTTGATCCATTTGGACATACTTATGATTTTGAAAAGAAAGGCTTTGAATTTTTTTAGAAGCTCGTGCTTTTTGTTTTGGTTATTTGTTTCGGTGATGTAGCATGTAACCAAGGGTTGCAGAACTACAATTTTAATCTTTCATGAAAGGGGGGGGGGGAATAAATGAGACTTTATGGTCCATTTCGTGGAGTTGAAAATTTGAGGTCGATTTCTGTAATGGAAGACTTGGCTTTTTTGGCAGTTGAGCAGTTAAGGTGCAATCGACTTGAACCAGATTAACTTTTTGGGAAGAGGGGGGATATCAGTTTGGACCCATTTGAGAATTTTGACTTCGACTGAACTTGAAAAATTTTATATCGACCTTTCCAAGTATCCTTAGTGGAATCAAGTCATCGTAGTTCCAATTTTGAGTAGAACAGAAAAGTTTACTTATACCCAATGATAACTTATGGGTTTAATTTAATGTAGTCACATTAATAGAGCTACTAAACTTATAATTAATGATAAGAGGTTTTGGGACCCTATTTGTATTTCTTTGGGCTTCACCCCCTCCCCCCTTTTTTAACCCCAAGAACAAAAAAAAGTTGACAGGAACTTGTGACACTAAAGAGCTCCTTGTTGGCAAAAGATAAACTTGGGGTACACGGAGAACTAAACTTGCAATGAAGGAATCCAACAACACCAACCAGCAACTTCAATTTTTGTATCATAACCAAGAAAACATACTTTGTTTTACGTCACTCTTTCTTCTTCCCCTACTTTTTATCGCCATTTTTTTTAATCAAAAATAGCTTCTTCTTTTTTTAACAGGGCACATAACTGGGAGTAGAACTCCAACTCTATGCAAATTGCAATATTAGATAGCATATCTCCTTCTTGGATTTTAATGAGAGTTTCATAGTGAATTGAATTTATCCAACACAAAGACTCCATGGTTATAAAAGGGCCTTTAACTTCCCGATTTATTTTGCTTAAACTTTGAGTCCCCTTTTTTTTTTAATTTACTCTCTGTGGAGCCAAGGTAGGAGCAAATCATCTTCTTCCATCTTGTTTTGTACCAGTTAAAAAAAACCTTCATCATTGACAGAGCATTGTGATGGGTTTTGCCGCAAGTAACTGGAAGAGTTTTTTTTTTTTATAGCCAAACTCATTATATCATTGAGCACTCTAGGATTATTGAAAATCCAAAACAATTCTCTTCAACTGGGTGTTTGAGTTACATGGGAGCTGCTCAAAATACATACGCAGGTCCCCTTTTTTTTAATATGTTTTTTTTCTTAAAAAAAAAAAGAACTCATCATAATAGCAACATCTCCTTGGCTGGGACATACAATTAATCTTCTGCCTTCTTTAAAACCTAGGATTTTATGGTTCCAAGGGGAACAAGGATCTGGCAGGATTTATAATTTCATGATTCCGGTAGGAATCAGGATTCAGCAGAATCCAAATTTTTCACAGTTCTGGCAAGAACCAGAATCTAGCTTTTTCCAAAAATCCAACTGAAACTTGAACTCGACTTGAGTGATTTTAAATGGATATGAGGCAACTGTATTTCATTGTCATTTTTCCTTGAACTTTGCCTGAAGTTTTGAAGATTACTAGATGTAATCCCTGATTCACCTTCTTCGTCTCTTCAAATTTTCACGAAGCCTTCTTCCTTCAAGAGTTTTTTTTTTTAGTTTGCACCTCTTTTTTTTTTTGTTCTCTGTGTTCTTCTTCTTTTTCTCTATCTTCTTTTTTTTTTAGATCTCTATTTTCAGTCTTTTTGTCCTCTATTTTTCTTCTTCTACTTTTATAGTAAGAGACTACTCAACAATCTTCAGGAAGATGATAGGAACGTGGGGTACCCACTACCTCACTTTTTCCTCTCTACAACTACCCAAATAATAATAAAAAGAAATTGGTATGTGACTAGTATATGCAATTAAATGGAAGTTGGCCCCCCTTTTTTTTGCTTTGATGATAGTTGTACAGGCAGCATCACGTGGCCATGTCCCTAATTATCACTTTATCTTTTTATATATATTTTTTTTATGTATTTTCTATTTGTGTTGATATTAGTTGGGCTGGACATAGAAACTTGCAAGGTTTATTGGCTCGTGTCCAAGTTATGGTACCCTTTTGTTTTATGGGTCCATTTCAAATTTAAGGAATATTAATCTTGCTTGATCTAAATTATTAAAATTCCACATTCAACAATAAGCAAAAGCTTATAAGTCAGTTGACTAGACATCGTCTACTGGCATCACAATCTTTTCGATCGGAACTCTTCTGGTCTGGCCACCCAACTAGCGCTTCTATAGTTTTCACTGGCCTATTATTGTGTGCTTTCATAAGCTTGATCAGGAACAGGAAGGTGTCAGCAATGCATCCCGCTCCTTAACCGGGTGTTCAAGGCTTCTAAACTAAATGCTTGCTCTTTTCATATATGAAAAGGAAAGCAACTCACCTGAAGAACCTTATTTGCTCGCTCAGCTACTGGCCTGCCATCGAAGTAAGCTTGACTGGATAAAGGAAAAGGTAGGCTTTGGGGGTTTGATTCCGGATCTGGTGCATGCTAGGGCTAAAGTGTGCACAAGTACTATGTTTGTGTAGATGATTTGACTTCCGTCGAACTTGTGGGAGTACTTCTTTCTAATGGAGTGCAACTCCATGAATGAGGTAACCTCAAGAGGATTTACATCTTTCTGAAGGGTTTTTCTTGAGTGGTAAATTCTCAGGAAGTGGACGCAGGATTGGCTTCTATCTGTCCACAGGTACTAGAGTACAGCAATGGATTGGTGGGTAACCAAACTATTTGACGCCCCCATGGTGAATCTGAGAATACTAGATTGAAATAGTAGTTCTGGGGTATACTTCTTCTCCTATTGGGCAAGTAAGGCTAGTCAACTCATCTCTTTTATTTGTCTTCTTTCTGCTTAGGCGCTTCACCTTTCACGTAACTTAGGACAAGGGACCATACAAGTAAAAGGACCTACTAAGGCAATAAGTCCTAGTTACCTGACGATATGAATTTTCTATTTGAATTGTTGCTCCGCGTCGAATAACGCCATACATTACCACTTGCATAATATACATACCCTATGGACTTATTGGACTAACTATATTAGCTCTTTATTATTATTAGCTTCAGGACTTTCACCATCTCCACTACTAGTGATGAAGATAGGGGTGGATAAGTTGGGACGAGAAGGCATTGAAAAAGAAAATGGTTGATGTTTGCTATGGTGAGGAATTCAGAAAGATTGATCTATTGCCTCATATGGTTCTGTGTGTAGCTAGCTGAAAGCAAACTAGTTGCCTATGCCTTTTGTGTGCTAGTGTGACTGCTTACATGCTTTTCTCCTTCTTTACCCTTTCCCTTTATTTTCAAATGAAAATAGAAGCTCGTTCTCTCTTAGTACTCCATTCGTAGGCTTGCTTTCTTCTATGTTTCGCTCTCACACCGATAAAGCCTTTCCTATGATTGTATTTGATAAATTTCTTTTTGGCTCTCACACAGATAAAGCCCTTCGTGTAGCTCTTCGACATGAAACTTGAACAATTGTTTTATTAAAATAAAAGGAAAGGTGAAGATGGCTTGCTCCGTAGACAAAGCTCGCAGCCGAGCGAAGCTACTAGCCGCCCTAGGATTTGGTTGGCTTGTGGAGTATACTCCACCACTAACCACTATATCTATATAGCTTGGGGCTCTGCAAAACAAAGCTCTTTAATTAGAATCCGCTGGTGATAAATCCTGGTCAACCTAGAAAGCTACTTTACTAATAAGCTTGCGTCATTCGGATTCGTTTAATAAAAAGCTTATTTTCTTACTGCTTTCCCGAAGAGCTTGCTTTGTGACTGAATATTATTAAGCCCAATTAGCCTGAGCCCTTGTGGTAAATAATGCAGCCCACTCTTCGTATTCATGATTCATAGTAGTTCTAAGATTGCTACTAAATAAGGGAGAGCAGAGCCTCCACCGGTTCCCTCGCTACTAATGTTTTTGGTATATGCATTCTGGGAGTGTCAAATCCCATAGTATCTGGATTCGTAATACCTATCTATTTGCACGATCGCGCATGGGCTCGTAGAAAGCAAACTCATGGCAAGCAACAGGGCCGGGAAGGAGGGAACCATAAATATTCCTACGACGAAGCCCCCGATCCCTATAGAGCGAAATAGACCTGTATATCCTTTCTATACTATATAAGAATAAGAGTTTCCCCGACCGTCATCGCTAGACCTAGTTCCAGTTAGGACGATCACTAATTGAAGGTGTAGGAAAGGAAAATGCTTGACCTCCGGCTAATTCAACCCTTACCTCACTCGAGGAGTGAAAGAGTCTCAAGACAAAATAAACGGACACATCTCCGAATAAGAAAGCCACTCGAGAATGGGCTAACTAAAAATGTGGGATGGACCATTTTCGGACAGAGGCATTGCGCCCTCCAGGGGCTGACTCCATTGTACCAACTTCATAATAGGAAGGAATGAAAGAAATATACATATATATATATATATATATATATATATATATATGTATGTATACACATATTTATATACATAGATATACTATATACATATATATATATATATACATACATACATACATATATATATATATATATATATATATATACATATATACATATATATGTATGTATGTATGTATGTATGTATGTATGTATGTATGTATGTATGTATGTATGTATGTATGTATATGTATTTATATGTTGATGGTTTTTGAGGGGTGGAAAATTAAAGACAAAAGGAAAAGAAAACCTCAAGCACCCGATTGTCAGTCGTAGTACCTTGAGGGTCGATCCACAGGGAAGACGTTTAGATTATGGTCATTTAAAGTGATTAAACTAATTAACTAACCTAAGTGATACCCCAAATCAACTAAACTCATCTAAATTACTAATTCGATTAATTCAACCAAGATACTAATCAACTAAAGCTTTAAACTTAACTAGCAATCTTATTCCAGCAACATCACCTCAAAGGCACAAATGAAAAGTTCAGCCTAATGCAATTTACCGGATTTGCCAGGCTAACTCAACTAAAACAACAAAAGTGAGCTTAAGCAATCATTCAACCAAAACAAAATTAACTTATTAAACCAATCTCACAATCATCATCAGTAAACTAAACCAAGGGCAAAACAGGGCATATGTATCAAGCCTAAATCTACCCTAACCGGCAATATCAACCAAACCAATAGCAGTCACAACATAATAATCAGCAACAATCAAAATCAACCCTAAAATTCGAACCAAGGCAGGTAGAACATGAACTGAAACAGAACATGAACCGAGGAGCAGGGCAAGGGGTAAAGCGAATTGAAACAGAACGGAGGCAAGATGGAAATCGATGCAAAGCAAGCATAAACTAATATACCTAGCATGAACCATCAAACCCAGATTTAGTGTCCTCCATTAATGGCGAAGAACACCAACCCAGCAAATCGAACTTCGCAGTAGATAACCATCGTCCAAATTCGAACCAATTTCATAAAAATTCAAGCCTAAACTGACTAAACCTTGCAATTAACCCTCAGCACTGATGAAATCAACCCGAATTACACGAATTCAAAAACTACAATTGAATCTAAAATCGAAACCTAATTTGAAGACTAACCCTAATTTCGAATATGAAAGCAAGAAAAACGAAATTAAACGAAACCAAAACGGAATTTAAATCCTAATCCTACTCCTAAATTCCTAACTAAATTTACCTACTCCTAAATAACATAAAATTCCCTAACCAAGCTACAATGGCGTCGCTGCATCCTCTTAAATACCCGAACCTTCTCGATCTCCAGCCTTCGATTGGGATGGCGTCGTGGATGGTGACGATGAAGCCAGCGAAGGTGTGGACGTGTCAGTAGCAGCGTGCTTCACGGTGGTGGGATGGGGTTGTAGATGGGCGAAACTGTAGGTGGATTTCGGGGGTTTCTGGGTTTCGGAGGTAGAGGATTCAGGGATTGTTGTGGGCGAAGTGGTTTCTGGGTTTCGAAGTTGATGTGCTGGAAGAGAGAGAACGGGGTAGAGAGAGAGGAGATGGAGGTTCGAAGGTTCTGGGAAGGGGGTCGGCTTCTCTGTGTTGAAGCCAGGGCAACGCGAGTGAGGGAGAAGAAGAAGACAGACGCGAAGAAGGGGAGGGGGTTTACTTAAGTACTGAACCGGTTTTCTGAATTAGGTTTGCTGAACCGGCCGGTCCAGTTTATGTTGGAGCGGTCTGGTTTTTCTTTTCTTTTTTTGCTTGGGCCAGTTTTCTTGGAATTTTGGACCGGTTTTTGAATTCCCGTCATTTTCCCCATTTTTCTCGTATTTTTCGCCACTTTCAGCCCTTTTTCCACATTTATTAAAAATCTGCAAAATAAAATAAAATCAATTAAAAACCTAAAAAATATTATTAAAATGAGCATAAAGCTGGTGAAAAAGTACCTTAAAAATAGCACATTTTTAGCTCAAACAATATATATA
>JACYFF010031952.1:31529191-31638340 GCA_017589665.1 Selenicereus undatus | reverse complement strand
TATATATATATATATATATATATATATATATATATATATTCACTCACGGTCACTCACGCACCAAGTGCGTTGACGGTTTGGCAAATTGTAATTTTCTTGGGAAATTTAACAAGCTCAAAGAAATTGTTTGTTTGACATTTAACTTTAGGTATGTGAAACTGTAGGTACGAAAGGAATGGTTGGTTTTAAATGCCTTACTTTTTTTGAAATAAACACAAAAGGTCCCTAAATTTTATGCATTAATTTTTTTGTGTCTAACATGATAAACTTTGACGATAAGATATCCAATTTAATTTAAACTGCTTATTTAATGAACTTGAGGACTTATTTTTAGGGAAAAACGGGTGAATTCATTAATTGAAGGTCATACGACATATACCGTAAATGTCATCTTCAAACAAATTCAAGACTGAAGTAACAAACTAAATGTTTGAATGGAGAACACTTGTTGAAACCCTTCTGAAAGCTATCTTTTGTCTTCATGAACGTTCATCAAGATGTTCGAAATCCCTGTAATTTTTCAAATGAAAGGTACATTTTCACTAATTTTTCACTCAATCATAAAAATTCTGTTGGAATACCCAAAAACTGATACAAAAGTCAAGAGTCTTTTTTATTAATGTCAATAATCACAAGCCACTAAAAAGTTTACAATTCTTCAGAAAAATCCAAATTCAAAACCAGCAATAACAACTCCCAATATGGGTCGTGCTTTCGCAGGATCTATAGAGATTCATATGTAAGCAGCTTTATCTCTATTGAAAAAACATTGACTAGTTTGGTCTTTGTAAGAGTTGAATTACAGTTTTCGACTTCAGTAACAATTTCAATTAGTTAGTCCATTTGAAAAGGTCATTTAATTGTATAAAATCATAATTAAAAAAAAATTAAATTCTATACTTGTCGAAATGTTTATTATAGAACCAAAAAAAGATAGAAAATGAAGTCACAATCTTTGAATGGTTGATATTTGTATGTTGATTTATTAAATCAATCAACAGAGAGGAAAAATAACAAATTTAACATTTTTGATAAATGGTGAACCAATTAAACGAATTGAAGAACTGGTTAGTTGAACCAGAAAACCAATTAACCATTCCTTTTTGGTTTAGCTACAGTTTGAGTTTCCCGTTAATCTAATAGCCGATTGACCGACAATTTCTTTCAGTTTTGTAAACTAGGTGCATGTTTGATATAGGAAGATGATGGCATATAGTTATTTTAATTTTAATTGGAAATGAGTGGTTAGGTGGGCCCACAATTAGTTACTTGGGTTGCCTAAAAGACAGCTCAATTCCTTTTCGTGTCCTTGTTAAAGGTTGTTGCTGAGGGTATAAAAGGATAGGTGGAGTAGAGAGGAATACACAATGAATGTATAACAAACTTCCTTGGATTGTGCTCATCCATTCTCTCTCTCTTCCTCTGAACTTTCCTATTGTTATTATTATATTGATCAGCAGCCTCGAGAGATATTATCCATTATTACCTCTGTTGTCTGCTGTATCATTTGATATCAGAGCTTTATCATCATCATTTGGGAACGAGCTGGACCCTTCAACCAGAAGGATGACAGCTCAATCACAGCAAGGTGGGCCAGCAAGGGAGGACATTTTGTGAAGTCTACTTGAGTAGCAGACAAATTTGGCAAGACAGTTTACTAAGCAATAGTAATACCTCAATCTATAAATTTTAACCCAAAATGAGAAGATCGAGCAGCAACAGCAAGCTTTCAATCAAATGATGAATCCGATTAAGGAGATGGGCATTCAGCAAGGTAAACAAACCCACTATGTTGTTCCTTCTGGTGGGAATGGAGACAAAGACCTTGATGAAATGCCCAACTTCATTTTGACTGGGGATAAAGGATCTGAGGTTCGTAAAAAAGGGGAAGAGTATGAAAACCCCACTATATCAATGCTCTTTCATCCCATAATAGAGTTTCCTCAATTTGATGGTATGAACCCTAGGGGGTGTGGGTTAAAAAGTGCTCTAAATACTTTTATCTATGCAAACTCCATCATTGCAAAAGGTGGAGCTAGCTTCATAATACATGGTAGGCAAAGCTGAGACATGGTATAGTGGATATGCTTTGGGAAGGCAAGCTATCTTGTGGGGAGACTTTGTGTTCGATGCTTGTGCTAGGTTTGGGGATAAGTTAGGCAGTCACGTAGTGGAGGAGTTTAACAAATTGAAGCAGGTTGGACCAACTAATGGCTATTTAGAAAATTTAAAGAGTTGAAGTCACTGATACTGCTTAAGAACCCTTCATAACCTAATGATTATTTTGTTGGCAGTTTTATTGGAGGACTAGATGACAATATCAAGCACTTTGCTAGAGCTTTTAGCCCAAAAACACTACCAGAAGCTGTCAAATATGCTAGATTGCAATAAGCCACCATTCAACCCTCAAAATCCCAGAAAAACCAAAACCCTTTACCCAACAGAAAGTGCATCCACACAAAGCTCTATTGCCAACTCCCAATTCTAGAGTTTTCAAACCCAGCCCCATCCACAGCTCAGATACTCAAGTAAAACCCAAAACCCTGACTTCAGCAGAGAGAGCAGAGAAATTGGAAAAAGGCCTTTGTTTCTTCTGTGATCAGCCTTATGAAAAAAGGCACAGGTGCAACAATAAGAAGACTCAACTCTTCCTTATTGAAATACCAGGTGAGGAAGATGAGGAGATGGCTGAATTGGTAGGAGAAACTGCTGAGGACATTGGAGAGATAGAGGACGATCAACCACAAATCTCTGTGTATGCTCTTAGTGGGCGTCCCAACTTCCAAACCATGAGGGTTACTGGCTCTATGGCAAAACACCTTTATATAGTTTGATTGATTCAGAGAGCACACATAATTTCTTAGACATTTCACTTGCTACGAAGTTTGCAAGGGATTTAAATGTAAGATGCACAATGCTATTTTTGAAACTGGTAGCTGTGACATGGTCATAGGCATTCAATGGTTGAGTCAACTGGGGACGGTCATATGGAGTTTTGAAAAATACAAAGGGAATTCACTTTTACGGGAAAGGCCATGTTCTAAGAGGTATGAAAGAAAAAAAAAGGTACAAACAATGAATAAAGGACAACTACAGAAGATGCTGGCCCACAGTCCACCATTGTGTATGATTCAAATTGTTAGAAGTCAAGGGGAAAAGCCAAGTCTTTATAGCTTACAAGAAGAGACAAAGGAGACAGAGCATTATACACAATTGCAGGCCTTACTACAGTATTATGCAGATATTTTTGCTGAGCCTAGGGACTTACCACCTAGCAGGGGATCATTTGACCATAGGATTCCTTTGGCACAAGGGACTAACCCTTTCAGTATATGGCCATACACATATCCACTGAGGCAGAAAGATATTATAGAAAGTTTGGTGTAGGAAATGCTGGATAAAGGGGTTATTCAGCATAGCTCTAGCCCCTGTGCTTGCCCTATTGTGTTGGTAGGCAAGAAAGATGGCACATGGAGAATGTGTGTTGATTATATGAAATTAAATAAGCACACAATCAAGGACCATTTTCCTATACATGTGGTAAAGGATCTAATTAATGAGCTAGTTGGTGCTATAGTGCTCTCCAAAATTGACTTGAGGTCAGGGTATCATCAATCAGGAATGCATGAGGAGGATGTGATGAAGACTGCATTCAAAACACATCATGGCCATTTTGAGGTTTTGGTAATGTCATTTGGACTCTCAAATACACTAGCAACCTTTCAAAGCCTTATGAACTACACTTTCAGGGCTCTATTGAGCAAGTGTGTTTTAGTCTTCTTTGATGACATACTTGTGTATGGGAAGACTATGACTGACCATATTCAGCATTTAACCACAATTTTCAATATCATGAGGTGGCAACAATTGTTTGCCAAAAGGAGCAAATGTTCATTTCCTATGGGTAAAGTGGAGTATTTGGGCCATTTTATCTCTGGCTAGCGGGTGGAAACTGACCCAACAAAAATCCAAGTAGTAAAGGATTGGCCAACACCCCAGAATATTAAATAATTGAGGAGTTTTTTAGGGCTGTCTGGATATTACAGGAAGTTTATCAGAAATTATGCTAGCATTTGTAGACCTCTAACTTCCTCTCTCAAGAAGGGCCCTCATGTGTGGAGTAAAGAAGCCCAAAGTTCTTTTACATCCCTAAAGGAGGCTTTGACAAATGCCCCTGTCTTGGGCATACCAGATTTTTCTAAAACCTTCATAGTGGAGACTGATACTTCCACTCATGGAATAGGGGTTGTGTTAATGCAAGGCAGGCACCCTCTAGCCTTTATTAGCAAGACTTTGGGCCCTAAATGGCAGCACTTAACTGTGTATAAGAAAGAATTGTTGGCACTGATGTTTGCTGTTCAGAAGTGACAATGGTACCTTACAAGTCAAAGGTTTATTATTAGGACTAAACAAAGGAGTCTCAAGTGGCTTTTAGAGCAACAGTTGACTACCCATTTCCAACAGTTGTGGCCCTGTAAACTTATGGGTACACTTATGAAATTCAGTTTAAGAAAGGGGCAGAAAATGTAACAACAGATACCTTATCTAGACTCTTTAGTACATAGGTGCTTTTCTTTGCCATTTCAGTGGTTCAATCAGATATGTTGGCACTTGTAAAGGCTAGTTATGCCCTTGACCCTCTGTTGTAAGGGATGACCTAAGGGACAACAGAGCTCAGAAAGAAATATTAGTTGGTGGATAGGTATATGAGAATGAAAGGTAAGTTAATGGTGGGGCCAGATAGTGATTTAAGAGACAAAATTCTTACTTAGGTGCATAATTCTCCCATTGGAGGACATGCTGGGAGGGATGCTACAATCAGGAAGATCCAACAGCTATTTTATTGGAAGGGGTTGACTAAAGATGTGCAATATCATATCAAAAGTTGTCTAATTTGTCAAACTTGTAAGCATGATATAATTGCCTCTCATAGCCTTTTAAAATCACTTCCTATTCCCACTGAAGTTTGACAAGACATTTTCATGGATTTCATTGAGGGACTACCTACATCCTTTGGGTACCAAGTCATTTTAGTGGTGGTTGATAGACTAAGCAAGTTTGGTTATTTTATTGCCCTAAAACATCCATATATTGCTGTTCAGGGTTCTCAGGCTTACTTGAATGCTGTTTTTAAAAACCATGGTTGGCCACAAAGCATAGTCAGTGATAGGGATACCGTTTTCCTTATTCAGTTCTGGCAGAACTTATTTGCAATACAAGGTACATCACTCCTTTTATCATCCGCATACCACCCTCAGACTGACGGCCAAACTGAGGTTCTTAATCGAACGTTGGGAACTTATTTGTTGTGCATGGTTGCTGAGGAACCTAAGGAGTGGAGCAAATGGCTCCCTATGGCTCAATAGTGGTACAACGCCACCTTTCACACCTCTGCTCAGCTTACCCCTTTTGAGATCTTGTACAATCAACCTCCACCATTGTACTTGCCTTATCTTCCAAGGGAGACTAAGAATGCTTTGCTGGAAAAAACTATGCTAAGACTTGAGTGCATGATTCAATTGCTTAAATTTCATTTATTAAGGGCACAACATAGAATGAAAGTGTTGGTAGATCAACACAAAAGTGACAGGACATTTTAGGTGGGAGATTGGCTATGGTTGAAGCTACAACCCTATAGGCAAGGGTCTATACAAGGGAGGGATAATGACAAGTTGAGTCCTAAGTATTTTGGTCCTTTTCAAATTAAGGCTACGGTTGGCAAGGTGGCTTACACACTCAAATTGCCAACAGAGGCTAAGATTCATCCTACCTTCCATGTTTTTAGCTAAAGCCCTTTAACGGAGTGCTTCATGTCAAACCTCACATTCCTCCTGCTTTGCAAGGTGCTCCTATTACTGTAGTTTTAAAGCCTGCTGCTATCCTAGATAGAAAGTTGGTGAAGCAGCATAATCGTGCAGTCGTTCATTACCTTATTCTTTGGAAGGGACAACCTGAATCAGAAGCTTCTTGGGAAGATGCTACATCCATGGAGGAACAATTTCCTGATTTCTGTGCGCAATAGACTTGAGGACAAGTCTTTCTGAAAGGGGAAATTATGATATAGGAAGATGATGGCATATAGTTATTCTAATTTTAATTGCAAATGGGTGGTTAGGTGGGCCTATAGTTAGTTACTTGGACAGCTCAATTCATTTTCGTTTCCTTGTTAAAGTTTGTTGCTGAGGCTATAAAAGGACAGGTGGATTACAGAGGAACACACAATGAGTCTATAATAAACTTCCTTGGATTATGCTCATCCATTCTCTCTCTCCTCTTCTGAACTTTCCTATTGTTACTGTTATATTGATCAGCAGCCTCAAGAGATATTCTCCATTATTACCTCTCCTGTCTACTGTATCAATGTTCCACATTGTGGCATAGGAGACCTATGCTTAGACATTGTAAAACTATACGCATGTTTTTTTGGACTTATAACTAGTGCTTATTGATAAAACATGTTGAAACATGTTGAAGTATGAAGAATGATGTTGAATGAGTTTACACAATTAGAGGCTAATTGTAATTAAGCATGTAAATATATTGATATAGTTGTGTAACTGTTTTACATATCCAAAATGAGTACTTGTAAATACGTATTTGTTTACTTCTAATAGAATATGAACATTTTTGAACGAGTTCTATTTTATATGTTATGGTTGTCGTCAATTAAATTTTAAATGACTTTCTAAAACGACATATATAATATGCAAACAGTTGGCAAATATATGTTTGGTTTATAGTTGCTATTATTAACACATTAATTCCTGTATTCTTAGCATCAAATTATAAAATTAATTCAAAATTTAAAAATAACTATAATTAGAAATACTGGAACATACATTTTTGGGTAGTTGTTAATAAATTAGAAGTCGACATTACTAATAGATTGTGTGATAAATGGTGGGGGTTGAGTTCTCTACGATAATTTTTTTTTTCATTTGTTAGAGGGTTGTTAGGAGAAGAATCAGATATCGTAAAGTTTTTAAATCAAGAGGTAGGGTAGAAATGAGATATAAGACTCTATTGGATATAAAAGTTGATAGTAAAATTATTAATTTGTGATTAGCAATACTTTTTTAAAAACTTAGCTTCCAATTTTAATTATATTTTTAAAATAAGTATGCAATCTTACATAATTTATGGCAAATCTACAAATTTATTCAATATAATTATTAATCAAATAATATGCATTTTATGAATATAATAATATTAATGTTTTTACATTATCCTTGAAAATGTGAAATATTTTATTTCTTTACATAATTTAAAAGTTTCTTCAATTTTAAGCAAATTTTATAGTAAAAATAATAAACCTACATATAACATTAGTAAAATAAGTTTGATTGTTAATAAAGAATAGGTTATTTGAATTTAATCATAATATAATCAATTAAGTACTTCTATAAGTGCTAAATCGTGCCAAATTTTATTGTACTAAATTGTGCTTAACTGTGCTAAAATGTGCTAAATGCTGATAATAAATACTTATTGTAAGTTGAAAAGAATATGCCCTCACCTAAATTCGAAATACGAATGAAATTGACCTAGTTCGAAGTTTTTCCTCCAAAATTATTTCTTTTATATAATCTTATTGGATTAAATATCTATTAATTCAAAATCAATTTCAACTAGAATTAACCTTGCTCAAACTTAATATTGGATTAAATGTCACTTTTTGGCATTTTTTAATATTTTTTTATTTTTTCTTTTTTTGGAGTAAGTATATAATTTTTAAATAATTTAAAAATTAGATTGTGTGTTATAAGGTGGGTCCATAATAAATATTTTAATTGGATGATTAAAATTGAGTTCTATAAATTGGAGAAGTGATGAAATGTAAGTTTCAAAATTGTGAAACTTTTGCTGACGTGGTAGGCCAAAGTTCCAAAAACTCTGTCGGGAATGCTTAAACCTCCCTCGCTCTCTTTCTCTCTCATAAACCTCTGTGTTTCCCCTAGTCAAAGCCGCAATTGATCCCCTAGCAGAAGGCAGTATCCAAGCACGCCACGGTCTTTCTCTCTCTCTCTTATCTCAATCTCCATCTTTATCGCGTACGGCATAATAGATCTGCTAATGTTAATACAGTCGTGTATCAAAGGTGCAAATTTGATCTATACATATAGCCTTTATATGTCTTGTTTTCATCATTGTTCTCAATTCTTGTTAGTACATGTGATACAGTTTATTTTTTGTTTTTGCATTATTTCCATTGTTAATTTCAGCTTCCTTCTAATTAGTTATCGAAAGGGTATTTTGGTAAGTTGGTTGAGTAGTGAGCTGGACGTTACTTAGCGGGAAACCAGGGAAACTCTAATGGAACAGTGTATGAAGATGCCTTGGTGCAAGCAATGGAGGATATAGCTGATTTTATTCTCATCTCTGTCTCTCTCTCCTCTTTGAAATTCACCACCTTCATCAGTTATTCAGAGATTATCGAATTCCCCTTTCTTTTTTGGGAGAGTTCCTTGATCCTGTATCAGTGGTATCAGAGTGTTCGATCAACTTGGCCTTGACAAACTGCAAAGTTGGCTCAAACACGGAGTTTCGCAGCAATGGAGGAATCGATGAAGGCGATTTTAGATGAGCAAAAACAATGGCTGCAATAGCAAATTCAAGATCAAAACACTCGGATAGCAGAACAGCAAAGGATGTTTCTAGAGCAGCAACAATAGTAGGTCAACCAACAATACCAAGATATGATGGCTCAGCTTATGGCTCAAATGAGGCAGCTCAAGCTAAGGGCTGAAGAGGGTAGACAGCCCCTGCACAATATTAGTATGAATGGAGGTAGTCTTATACAATTTAATCCAAAGGTTAATTTTTCAACTTTTCATGGCAATGACCCTAGGGGATGGATTAACAAGTGTAACCGCTATTCTTGCCTTTGTAAAATAAATGACAACCAGAAGGTTGATTTAACCTCACTACACTTGAAGGGCCCTGCAGAAACCTGGTTTACTAGCTATATTATGGGAAGAAAAGGAGTTAGTTGGGATGATTTTATTGTTGATGTGTGTAGCCGGTTCAGAGATAATTTTGGTGGAAAGGTAACAGAGGAATTCAACAGGTTACAGCAGGATGGGACTATTGATGAATACTTGGCCAAATTTGAGGAATTGAAAGCATTGTTGTTAGTGAGAACACCTACTATGCTTGCATCATATTTCCTGGAAAGCTTCATTGGGGGTCTAAAACCTGCTGTGAAGCCGCTAGTGAGAGCTACAAATCCTCAAACAGTGGATATGGCTATTGAACAAGCCCGGTTCCATGAGGAACACATAGTAGCCTTGAAATTACCTCCTGATAGACCCTTCAAAACTGCCCTTATCCACCTTACCAACTTTACAAAAGCCTTGATACCTACTCCTACCCTATACACCAAAACCCCTCAAAACTTCCCACCCAGAGCTCCACAAAATAACCCAAACACAAATAGAAACCCATCCTTATCTGTGCAAAGGCCCCTAAGGTTCATACCTGTAGCTGAAAGAGCTGAGAAAATGGCTAAAGGATTGTGTTTCTTTTGTGACCAACCTTTCGAGAGAGGTCACAAGTGTGCTACCAATGGAAAGCAATTGTTCCTTATTGAAGTTTTAGGGAAGGAGGAAGAGGAGGACTTGGAGCTAGTTGAGACTTTTGATGGGAAGCTGGAGTTTGAGCTAGAGGAAGCCTTTCCTCAAATCTCTATTTATGCCATGTGTGGAAATTCTGGTTTCCATGCAATAAGGGTTAATGGGCATTTTGAAAAAAAGACTCGACACATTTTAATAGACTCAGGTAGCACTCATAATTTTTTGGATGAACAATTGGCTAAGAGAATGGGTTGTAAGTTGCAAAGGATTGAAGGCCAATCTTTTGCTATCGCTGATGGAAATATGATGCACTGTTAGTATATCTGCAGAAAATTCAAATGGCAGTTGCACAGGCTGGAATTTGAATCAGATGTTTTGTTGTTACCCCTGGGAGGTTGTGATTTGGTGTTGGAAGTCCAACGGCTATCTACCTTGGGAATTATTAAATGGGACTTTAAGCTGCTCAAGATGGAGTTTGGGGTACAGGGACGGACTGTAGTTCTGAGAGGAATACGGTAAAGGAAAGCTCAGTTGATGCCCCAAGAGCAGTTGCCTAAAGCTATCAAGACTACAGCTCACTTGTGTATGTTGCAGCTTTTTCCTAATTCAGTACACTTTTGGAGCTTGGAGGGTAACTTCCAGGAACAACCATCTGATGGGGTGGAAAGAGTATAGGAAGCCTATAAGAATGTCTTCGAGGACCCTAGAGTTCTACCCCCATCCAGGGGACCTTTTGACAACAGAATTCCCTTGAAGGCAACAACTTCACCCATTAATTTAAGACCTTATAGATATCCTCTGCAGCATAGGGATATTATTGAAAAATTAGTGAAGGAAATGCAAGACCGAGGCATCATCCAAGTTAGCTCTAGCCCCTTTGCTTCACCAGTGGTCCTAGTGGGAAAAAAAGATGGCTCTTGGAGACTTTGTGTTGATTACAGAGAGTTCAACAAAAACACCATTAAAGATAACTTCCCCATCCCTATTATTGAAGAGTTGTTGGATGAGTTGTCAGGATCCAAAGTCTATTCTAAAATAGACTTAAGGTCAGGGTACCATCAAGTAAGAATGTATGCGGATGATGTCCCTAAGACTGCCTTCAAGACACATTCTAGCCACTATGAATTCTTGGTAATGCCATTTGGCTTGACCAATGCTCCTGCAACCTTCCAGGCCCTTATCAATGAGGTATTTAGAGATTATTTGAGAAAATTTATTCTTGTTTTTTTTTATGATATATTGGTGTATAGTGCCAGTATGGAAGATCATCTAGCACACTTGGGGAAGGTTCTGAAGGTTGATGCAACAACATCAGCTGTGTGCCAAGTTGAATAAGTGTTGTTTTGGATTGGCCAAGGTGGAACACTATATTTCTCGAGATGGGGTTGAAACTGACCCTAGGAAAATTGAGGTGATTCCTCAATGGCCACCCCTTAAATGTCAAAAAGACGTTAGAAGTTTCTTGGGACTAACTGGCTACTATAGGAGGTTTATTAAGGGATATGCCACAATCAGTAGGCCTCTTACTGATTTATTAAAAAAGGATGGTTTTCTTTGGAATGCAGAAATTGAGCAAGCATTTTTGGCCCTGAAGAAGGCCTTGACTTCCACCCCTATATTAGCTTTACCTGATTTTGAACAAATATTTGAGATTGAGACTGATGCTTCTAACAATGGGATAGGTGCAGTACTTCACCAAGGTAGGCACCCCATTGCTTTCATTAGTAAAAAGTTGGGGCCAAAGTGGCAAAGGATGTCAGTATATGAGAAGGAACTATCGGCCATTGTATTTGCCATGCAAAAGTGGGAGCAGTACCTCATTGGGAGACCTTTCATAATCAAAACTGACCAAAAAAGTCTTAAGTATTTGTTGGAGCAAAAGATCTCTACCCCATTCCAACAATTTTGGTTGTCCAAGTTGATGGGCTTTGATTATATAATTTAATATAAAAGTGGAATAGACAATGTGGTGGCTGATGCACTTTCAAGAGTTTCTAGTGCTACCCTCTTATTGATGGCCATATCTAACATCCAATCTGACTTGATGGAATTGATAGAGAGGAGTTGGACAACTGATCCCTATCTACAACACATCATTGAGCAGAAGCAAATGAATGTTGCTCCTTCCCAAAGTATCAATCACAAGATGTCCAATTAAGGAGGAAATGGAAACTGGTGGTAGGTGCAGATGAGGCTTTAAGGGCCAACTTACTGCAGTGGGTTCATTTGGCACCCACTGGGGGTCATTCTGGGAGGGAAGCAACTCCGAAGAAATTAAAGCAACTTTTCTTTTGAAAAGGCATGAACAAGTTAGTACAAGGTTTCATAAGACAGTGCGTTATTTGTCAAGCTTGTAAGTATGATAATAGTGCCTCTCTAGGGTTGCTGCAACCCTTGCCAATCCCTGAGGAAGTGTAGAGAGATATATCCATGGACTTTATTGAGGGATTACCAAAATCCCAAGGAAAGGAAGTCATTTGGGTAGTGGTTGATAGACTGAGCAAATATACTCACTTTGTAACTTTGGCACATCCTTATACTGTTGAAACAGTAGCCCAAGCTTACCTAGATAGCATATTCAAAGTCCGTGGCATGCCTAAGAGCATAGTCGGTGATAAGGACACTATTTTCTTAAGTTCATTTTGGCAGTCCCTTTTTCTCATTTTTTGGAGTTGAACTGCACTTGTCTTCTGCTTATCACCCCTAGACGGATGGGCAAACTGAGGTTCTAAACAGGTGTTTGGAGAATTATCTACGGTGTATGTGTGCTCAAACACCCAAAGAGTAGTGTAGGTGGCTTCCTTTAGCTGAGTGGTGGTACAATACCACTTTTCAGTTTGCAATCCAACTAACCCCTTATGAGGTTCTCTATAATCAACCACCTCCCTTACACCTCCCTTACTTACCTGGAGAGTCAACCAATACTGCTGTGGACAAAACATTACAGAGGAGGGAGCAAATGATCAAGCAAGCACAGCAAAACCTACAGAAAGCTCAAACCAGAATGAAACAACTGGCTGACAGAAGCAGGTCTGACAGGGTGTTTCAGATAGGAGATTGGATATGGCTAAAGCTGCAAGCTTACAAGCAGTCTAGTGTCCAGTCGAGAGCTAACAACAAGCTTGGACCTAAATATTCTAGGCCCTTCCAAGTAATGGATAAAATAGGCCTTATGGCCTACAAATTGAACCCGCCTGATCATGCTCAAATCCACCCAACAGTGCATGTTTCCCAACTCAAGGCATTTGTGGGGACCCTACCTCAACAACCTTACATTACGGGGTGGTTACATGAAAGCCACTCTGAAACTCACAGAGTGCCTTACAAGGTGTTGGCCAGGAAAATGGTCAGGAGGAAGAACTTAGCTGTTGTGCAATACTTGGTTCAGTGGAAGGGGTTGTCTGAAGATCAAGCAAGCTGGGAGTTTGCTAATGAATTTGAAGCAAAATACCCATCATTCCAGCCTTGAGGTCAAGGCTCTTAAGGAGGGAGCATTGATACAGTTTATTTTCTGTTTTTGCATTATTTCCATTGTTAATTTCATCTTCCTTCTAATTAGTTATCCAAAGGGTATTTTGGTAAGTTGGTTGAGTAGTGAGTTGGACATTAGTTAGCGAGAAACCAGGGAAACTCTATTAGAACAGTGTATGAAGATGCCTTGGTGCAAGCAACGGAGGATGTAGTTGATTTTACTCTAATCTCTATCTCTCTCTCTAGTCTCTCTCCTCTTTGAAATTCACCACCTTCATCAGTTATTCAGAGATTATCAAATTCCCCTTTCTTTTCTGGGAGAGTTCCTTGATCCTGTATAGCATGTAATTGATGTTAATTTTGTTAATTCCCTTCAATTGATTAAGGTGCAATAAATTCATTTTTTCCTTGCATTTTCCTTTTTCTGTTTGGAATTTCCAGAGATACAACAACAACAACAACAACTCACAGTGTGGGTCTCGCTTTCGCGGGGTCTAGGGAGATTCACCTGTAAGCATCCTTACCTCTACTGATATTCCTACCCGTAAAGAGGTTGATTGCAACAGACTCACGAAAAGAGTTTTGTGAAAATATTTAATAGAAGAAAGATTTTGCGAAAATATTTCATAAAAAAACATTTTATAGAATAAAGATTCTATAGTAAGGGATGCCTGAGATAAATAAAAGATAGATACAAGATCAGTTGTTGAAGTTATGAAATAAAATGACAATATAATGTATGGAGGCAATATACCTGAACGACCAACAGTAAGCAGACGAGAACTCTTCTCGGAAGACAGTACAATCTGCATACAAACACCACATCCAAAAAAAAAAAAAAAACTACGGGGTCGACTCTACCAGCACCAAACCACCGCAACCAAAAGAACACTACGGGGTCAACTTTTCGCGATCTACGGTCATAATCCTATCCCGCCACAACTTCCTATCCTGAGCCATGTCCTCAATCAAACCGACAACTTTCAAGTCCTCTCTAATCACCTTGTCCACGCTCTTCTTTGGTCTTCCCCTATTTCTTCTGCCTTCGGGGATGTTGATCCTCTCACATCTCCTTACTGGGGCATCCACACTCATCTTTTTCACATGACCAAACTATCAGAGTCTTGTTTCTTTCATCTTATCTTCGATGAGAGCTACTTTAACTAAGTCCCTGATAACTCCATTCCTAATTCAGAACCTCCGATGGAATTTCCAGAGATATTTAACAAAAATCAAATTAAATAAAATCAACCCAAATTTTCTATTATAACTGTCTGTAAACACAAATCTCGAGCCTGCAATAAATTAGATAAGAAATTGAGCAACAAAGTAAATTTTTATATTTATATCAAAGAATGGGTTCAATCTCTGCGTATTTGTTACAAATAAACAAATGAAAGTCCTCTGATTCGATCTCCAGTTTGTACTTGAAGGATGGTCAATTGACTTGAATCCCGCTCAAGTTAGTTGATTTGACTTCCTTTGAATGAACTTCAATGGATTTGGTTTTGAGAGAGGGCCTAAGAGGCTTGATCTCAATCAAGACGAGCTTTCTTTGATCTTCGATGGTAGACGGCACGTGCTTTGATTGTGCTTGTTGTCGTCCTTTAAAGAAATTAACCCCTTGAGTCTTCAGAACGCCTTCAGAGTGAATCTTCTCCGGGAGTAGTGCTGTATTTATAGGAAAATAATCCCCCTCCCCTTACTAGGGTTTGCGCCTTGTTCGCCTTCTTGGGTCGTTAATTGGACCTTTGACTTATTAGTCCATTTGACTAGCGATTTAATAGTCAATTTGACTATTGACTTAGTAGTTGTCTGAGTCATGACTTGACAATCGATTCGACCCAATTTATTTAAATAAATTAAAATTAATTAAATGGGTTGACCCAAATAATCAATTTATATTTATTTTTATAACATGGTATTTACTACTAAATTTTCTGTGTCTACAAATTTCCCCCTCGAGACTAGGTCACGTACACAATCTTGGTATTTAAGCGTTACTGATGTCTCGATTTTTTATTTATTTATTTTTTTTTTTTTTTGAATGAGCCCTGCATCATATTCAGTACAACTTTGTAAGATGCAATCTTCAATATATTATTTCTCTTACCTAAGATATAAAGATTTATTGACAAAGATAGTCTCTTCCCTTAGTTTAAAAAAGGCACCCTTCATATTTTTTTTTTTTTGGCAACACTTCTCCACTTTCTCTCTCTCTCTCCACCCTTTCTCTCTCTCTGCTGCAGCAGCCAACGGAATATCGTGGAGCAGTTGGGGAGGCTTCATGATCAATGATCTAACAAAACAACACTTGAAGGTAATTTGACTTTGTTTAAGAGCAGTTGGCCGCTGCTTGTTCCTGCTTTCTCCTTCTTGTTTTTTTTTGTTTTTGTTTGGTGAATGCTTTTCTCGTCTGCTTATTCCTGCTTTCTTCTTCTTGTCTTTTTTTTTCTTATTTGATGAATACTTTTCCGTCTGCTTCAATCTTTTGTTTTTTTTATGCAAATTTGTGCAATAATTTATTGTAGTTAACCTTTGAATGTACAACCCTTTTGAGTACATCAACGGGTTAACCTTGAATATTCTTAAGGCGAATTTCCCAAAGGCGAAAACTCTGAAGAGACGAATTTGATTTAATATCGGTTAACCTTTGAATGTTTAACCCTTTTGGGTGCATCAACAGGTTAACCGTGAATCCTCCTAAGGCGAACTCCCCAAAGGCAAAAATTCTGTTGAGACGAATTTGATTCAATATCGGTTAACCTTTGAATATTTAACCCTTTTGGGTACATCAATTGGTTAACCTTGAATTTCCTCCTTCCTAAGGCGAAATTCCTCAAGAGACGAACTTGTTTCAACATCGGTTAACCTTTGAATGTTTAACCTTTTTGGGTGCATCAACGGGTTAACCTTGAATCCTCCTAAGGCGAACTTCCCAAAGGCAAAAATTCTCAAGAGGCGAATTTGATTTAATATCGGTTAACCTTTGAATGCTTAACCCTTTTAGGTGCATCAACGGGTTAACCTTGAATCCTCCTAAGGCGACATTCCAAGAGCAAAGGTTCTCAAGAGGCGAATTTGATTTAATATCGGTTAACCTTTGAATGCTTAACTCTTTTGGGTTAATCTTGAATTTCCTCATAAGGCGACCTTCTAAAGGCAAAAGTTCTCACGAGGTGAATTTGTTTCAGCATCGGTTAACCTTTGAATGTTTAACCCTTTTGGGTACATCAACGGGTTAACCTTGAATTTCCTCATAAGGTGAACTTCCCAAAGGCGAAAATTCTCAAGAGGCTAATTTGACTGCTGAAGATCCCTTGCTTGCATTTGTGCCCCCTTTTCTTTTCCTTTTTTTTTTGTTTTGTTTTGTTTGCTTTCCTTCAATAGGTCCAACTTGAGTGACTTTTGCTATTTTTCTTATCTTGGGATGGCCTGCTGTGAGAGTCTGCATCGAGTAATTTTCCCTATTATAAAGATGGAGGTCACGTTCTTGTTGTCACCAACTTGGATGACGGGGGTGCATGAAGGAAGTGATTATGGTGCCGTTGCTACCAACTTGAAGGAGGAGCCCTGCGTTGCCAACACGAATGAGGAGATTATGACACCGTCGCTACCAACTTGAAGAAGGAGGCCTGCTTTGTCACTGATGCGAACCCGAAAGAGGAGGTTATGACACCGTCGCTACCAACTTGAAGAAGGAGGAGCTTTGGCTATTGCCCCCTAATTTAATGGCGTGCTAAGATTCTACAACTTAAACAATGCAAGGGTTGACTTAGCGCATTTGAGGGTCACAAGCTTCAATGATTAAGGCTTAATGACTTTAGAGTCTGCCACTTTAGTGACAATATAAAGTCTGCTTAGACAACACAAATGTTTGCTCAATGACTTGAGAGTCAGCAACTTCAATGATTTGGGGGTCTTGAACTTCGAAGACTTCGGCTCTTCTTAAACTTCAAAGACTTAGGAGTCTTATGCTTGCGATAACTTGATAGTTCTAAACTTTAATGACTTCCGAGTATTTATCTTTAAGGACTTAGGAGTCTTGCTTTGGATGAATATAATGCCTTTGGCATCTTAAACATTGAAGACTTAGGAGTATTTATCTTCGGTGACTTGGAGTCTTTAATTTGATGACTTGAAAGTCTTTCACTTGTGAGACTTTGTTGTCTTTAATTTTTGATGACTTGGGAGTCTTTGTTTTTGATGACTTCTGAGTCTTGAACTTGGGAGACTTAAGAGTCTTTAATGTTGATGACTTCGATGACTTGTAAGTCTTGAACTTGGGAGATTTAAGAGTCTTTAATTTTGATGACTTGAGAGTCTTTAATTGGAGAGACTTGTGAGTCTTGAACTTTGAAGACTTAAGAGTCTTTAACGTTGATGACTTGAGAGTCTTTAATGTTGATGACTTGAGAGTCTTTATTTTGATGACTTGAGAGTCTTGAACTTGAAAGACTTAAGAGTTTTTAATGTTGATGACTTGAGAGTCTTTATCTTCGATGACTTGTGAGTCTTGAACTTGGAAAACTTAAGAGTCTTTAATATTGATGACTTGAGAGTCTGTCTTTGATGACTTGTAGGTCTTAAACTTGAGAGACTTAGGAGTTTTTAATGTTGATGACTTGATGGTCTTTGTTTTCGATGACTTATGAGTCTTTGAGAGTCAAAATTGTTTTGCGACTTGGGGGTCTTTAAGAGTCAAAGTTGTTATTGCGACTTGAAAGTCTTCATCCTAAATGCTGATTTTGGATTGCTTCTCTTGCAAAGCATTTTTCAATATGATCCTAATAAACGATAAATCAGATTTTTCAGTGTCTTCTTCATCAAATGTGACCTTTCCTTCATTTGCAAGTTGCGGGACTTATCCTCTGAATGTCTTGCACTTCTCTATAGGATGACTGATGATCTTGTCATACTTGCAATAGTTGGGGTCATTAGTTCTTCCAATTTCTTCAGGACGTCTTGACTCTGGGAGTTCTACAAGTCCTTTCTCAAGAAGTTTGTCAAGCATTTTTGGTGCATCATACTCAGAATAAGAATATTCGTTCTTTTCAGAATCTCTTAGCATGGAGCCTCTATTTCTTGACGATGCCATTAATTCACCATCATCGACTTGTCTTCCATAGTAGGCGATTGTAAGCTCCATATCATGAGCTCGTATTGCTAATTCTTGGAAAGTCTTGGGCTTGTTTACCTGCAAAGCGTATAAGATATCCCACTCCATTCCTTGAGCACACATCTCAACAGTAGAAGATTCAGGCAAGTGATCCTTGCACTTCAACGCGAGGGCACGCCAACGATTGATATAATCTACGACTTGCTCTTTATCCTCTTACCTAGTATTAGTCAATTCACTTATGCTGACCACACGACGTGTGCTGTAGAAGCGATTCAAGAATTCATTTTCCATTTGCCCCCAACTATTGATGGATGTAGAAGCGAGGTCTGCATACCAGTCAAACGCAAGACCTTAAGAGATCGCACGAATTGCTTTACTAAGAGGTCACCACTCGTGCCAGCGTTATTGCAAGTCTCGATGAAGTGCGCTATATGCTGCTTCGGGTTCCCTTTGCCATCAAATTGATGAAATTTTGGAGGTTGGAATCCCTTAGGCATCCGCAGTGCATCAATCCTTTTCGTATAAGGCTTACTGTAACGATGAGTTATATGAGAACCTCCTTGTAGATGAGTCTTTACCGCATCCGCTATCAAGTTTTGAATTTGCTCAGTTGACATTGAATCATTCTTTAGATTGGGCTCATCGTCAAACTCCTTGTTGTGATTGGACTCTTTGTCAGAATCTTCACTGCTAGAGCCTTTGTTAGAGGATTCGAATAGTCGCTTTTCCAACATTTCCATCAGAGTAGTAATCTGCTCACTTTGATGCTTGATTTGAGCGTCCTTCTCTAGACTTTCCTTAGCGAGCCTCTCCAATGTTGCCTTCATATTTGCGAGCTGCTCTTCTACGTTGGTTGCTTCCGTCACCATGGCTGACATAATGACAGAATTTGAGGTCTCAGTCTCCGATTCAACGACTAACTCCCTTAGCGATGTCAGTGAGGAGTTACTGTTAGTATAGCCATGATATTCCTCACCGAAAGGTTGGAAGGTGGGGCTTGCCTGAGTTTGGAGCTCATCCATCCCTTGAGGATTTGTTTGATGCATTTTGAAACCAACAGCAGATCTTTGCTTCAAATGATGCGAAGTGACTTTGTTGACTCCTTTAGGCAGGTTGGAGTCAAGGCTTGGGATTTTATGAGACTGCGACGGGACAGTCTCAACTTATTGTTTTATGGCAATCATAGCAACAGCTTTTGCCATGCTTCGAGTCATAACCCCGCCAGACGTAATGCTAGCGGTTGTTGATCCCTGAGATGTGGATCGCACAGTTTTCCTTGAAGGTTGAGGGATGGCGTTATTTGGGGCCATGTCGTCTTCGAGGGAATGTAGAGTTTGTGGTTTCGAAAAAGAGATGAGAGGCAGAGAATGTCCCACCGGGCGTGCCAAATTTGTAAACACAAATCTCGAGCCTGCAATAAATTAGACAAGAAATTGAGCAACAAAGTAAATTTTTATATTTATATCAAATAATGGTTTCAATCTCTGCGTATTTGTTACAAATAAACAAATGAAAGTCCTCTGATTCGATCTCCAGTTTGTACTTGAAGGAGGGTCAATTGACTTGAATCCCGCTCAAATTAGTTGATTTGACTTCCTTTGAATGAACTTCAATGAATTTGGTCTTGAGAGGGCCTAAGAGGCTTGATCTCAATCAAGACGAACTTTCTTTGATCTTTGATGGTAGACGGCACGTGCTTTGATTGTGCTTGTTGTCTTCCTTCAAAGAAATTAACCCCTTAAGTCTTCAGAACGCCTTCGGAGTGAATCTTCTTCCGAGTAGGAGAGAGTAGTGCTCTATTTATAGGAAAATAATCCCCCTCCCCTTACTAGGGTTTGCGCCTTGTTCGCCTTCTTGGGCTGTTAATTGGGCCTTTGACTTATTAGTTCATTTGACTAGCGATTTAATAGTCAATTTGACTGTTGACTTAGTAGTCGTCTGAGTCATGACTTGACAGTCGATTCGACCCAATTTATTTAAATAAATTAAAATTAATTAAATGGGTTGACTTAAATAATCAATTTATATTTATTTTTATAACATGGTATTTATTACTAAATTTTCTGTGTCTACACTGTCATCTTTGGGTTTGATTCTTGATTTCTGATTTGACTGGCGCTGCTCTGATTGCAACGTTTGATTCTTTTGGAAGTATTGGAGATGGGATTCGTTCTGTTTTCTTCAATCTTCAGTAAGAATGTCGCTTTCTCTTTCTGGGTGAATTGTTGGGGGAGAGGATATGTCTGAACCTTTAATAGTGAGAAGGACTTAGAATTTTAAGAGAAAAATGTCAACGGGTCGCATAGCGAAGTGGATATCGCGTTAGACTCCGGATCTAAAGGTCGTGGGTTCAAATCCCGCTGCGATCGCTCTCCGTTTTTTTTTTGGGAGAGGGGGGGGGGGGACCGGGGGCGTCGTGGTAATGGGCCTAATTTGGTACCCCGACTTGTGGCCAACTGTATGGTTTACTCTCCTGTAGGGTGTTTGATTTGTGCGGGCTGTTTTGAGTGTTACCATAGTAGAGTTAATTGCGTCCTTCCTTATGTGAAACTGTTTCTGGCATTCCAGAACATGAAACTTTTTCTGGTTTGAATATACATGAGACCAGCTATTCAGGGTGGTAAAAGTGTTCTGCAAAATTTTGATATCTGTCATATTATTGTCTCATCTCTTGGTCCTTTGTGAGCTTTGATATGGTTTAGCCTATGAGTACTGTAGCTGTGGAAAACGGCACCTGATAATTCAATACGGCAGACTGGGCTAGTTTTAGGAAACCTTTATCTCATGGTCTTTAGAACTATCATATCATATATGTCCAGAAATTGAATGTAGGTGCACTGAGTTGGGTTCGGTAGTTAGCGTGTTGCTAGCAGCCACTCATGTATTTAGACATAAAAACGATGCAAGTGCATAGTTCATTTTCAAGATTGCAGTGGATAAAATTGAATGGTATTGTGATATAGGACTATTTTGCCATCTCTTAGTGGATGTTCTGAACTTTATTGCAGAAGTTACGTCTAATTTCTTAACTTGGAATAGGTGCAATGCAATTACAATTTGTTTATCCTGGCAAAGCTTTTTGGAAGGATACTCCTGAATGTGGGTAAATGGAGTCACTTGTGTTGCATGAGATGTTATGCCACATTAAACATTCTGCTTTGTTTTAGAGCATAGGCAATCGAGGCACTCCAAAGCTAGCATCCCTCGCAACCAGCCACTCTGCACTTCAATTGTAAGGATAACGCTATATCCATGTCATACCCCTGCTCCAAACCCCACCCCCTCTTCAAAAGAAAAAAGATCTCACCTCGGTAGGTTTCAGCCTTCAGGTAAGGGTTTGTTTCGTCTATTTTATTTTTTCTTTAAAAACAAGGTAAGGTTTTGTTGATTCTTATTTCTTACCTGCCCATGACACTTCAGCACGTGTACCCTCAGTCAACTGTGATTTGGGTTGCCTAGGTTCAGAGACTGTGAGCTCCCATTATGTTCATAATTAAAAGGTAAAAGCCCTGTTTGGCAAGCAGCTGTTAGTTGTTAGCTATTTAAGTTAGCTGTTTGTTAAAAAACTGTTTGGTAAAATTAGCTGTTTCTGACAAAGTTGTGAGACAAAAAGCTAATTCTTCAAAAAAAAATTCCAAAAAGCTCATAGAATTAGCTTTTTGGACCCAAAAAGCTAATTTTGATCAAAAAAGTTCTTTTTAGCCAAAAAACTCTTCAAAAAGCTCTTTGCCAAACTGGGCCAAAATATCTGGAACATATTGCCCCTTGGGGCGGCCACGCGGGGCAAAAGAAACAGAAAAGGATTACTTGTTATGAAATCTTACCGCGAATTCTTTTGGTATGGTATCTACTCTTGGCATTACACATCTGACAACCTCCACCTACTTTGAATTTCCTTAGCTATTAGCCTGGAAGCTCTTGCATTTGGTATCTCCAGATTTCTTGACTTATCTACTTTTCCCCCTGTTTGGGTTGCGATGCAATGAGCCTTTTGCTTGGATGACACTACATTGCAGCCAGCAAGCTAGGGAAAAGTCGCAGTGGATGTTGAAGGCAGGTAACATCAATTTGGCCTCTTTCTTTCGTTGAAAATGCAACTAAAAGATATTGTTCAAGATCTGGGTAGGAGGGACTGGTGGTTCTATCTTATATGAGCCATTTCCCTATGCATTTTAGTTTGAAATGGTGTCATCCTCCTCGTCTGTACTTGGGGTTCCAATTGTGGCTAAGCTCTAGTCTCTGATGAGGTGGTTGATTCTTTTTTTTCCTTTTCTAGAAAAATGAGATGGTTCGGTTCGCATTTTATACCGAGGATGGTTGTGTGCTTTGACACAAGTCAGCATTTTGTTTGCATGTCATTATAGAAGTTAGTTGTATCATTCCTGTGTCTGTGGAGCTGTGTCTAGAAGTCAAGAAAAAGGACCATGTACTGGTCTGAGTCTGAGTGTGAGACCAGTTCTTCCCCCCCCCCCCCCCCTTTTTCTTGTTGGTTGGGCAGGGGTTTCGGTTGTATGTTGAGGGTCATTGGGTGTTGCAAGTGTTAGATGTGGTTAGTTTGCTTGGAATGAAGATTGCAACATGGGTATTGAGAATGTGGCATATCATTCGAGCAGACAGCCTTTTTTCAGGGTACCTGCATATCAATTTGTTGCTTTGAAGCATTCAATTATCTGTGATGTATGCAAATTCAGCAATTGATTGTTGGGTGAAGGAGAGGGTCTGAGTGAAGACAGGTTAGAGAAAAAGTTTGTTGCTGGGGTTTTGAGATGGTGAGTTGAAAAATATTTGCTGCTCAGGTATCTCTGTGCTCACTTATGTTCTTAGTTTGCAGCTATTCATTCATGTCCTCCGCAGCTGCATGTTCATTGTTTAAGAAAACATGGAAAGTGAATGATTGCTGTGGATTGGTTCCTATCTAGACATGAGAGCAGATAACATGATATAAATTGCCGCAATGCCACATGACATTATTGACATCTAAACATCTAAGCCTGTAAATTGTAATTGAAGAGAGGTGAAATGCTTACAACAAATCAACATTCTGGATTGTCAACTGTTGATTATGAAAACTGTTTATCATGAAAAGGTCTGGCCATGCTTTGGAGAATTGGAGTCCCCTATGTTGTACATGCAAATGATCAAGGAATTTCAGGATGAAAAATCTTAGTGTTCCCTCTCTTACTTGAAATTATATGAGATTGTGTAGCTGAGCAGAAATCACGAAGTTTCGCCGAATCTCCTCATTGCATAGTGTCATCATTTGGCCATTATTTTGTTTGCTTTGCCTGTAATGTTTGTCTACAGGCTCATTGTGTCTCACTTAACTGCTCCTGGAGTATTGCCACGATGGAACCAACTTTGCTTCCTGTCGGAGATGTGTCGCCTGTTCTTTCTGCACCAATTTGCACTTAGTTTCATGGCAACTCGATCAGGAATTTGGTAACTTATCCAAGGATTGGTGATCCGCATGTGTCACTGAACTACTTTTACAGCTTGTATGTTGCGTATTTTGTCGAAAGTCATGTCTATACTCCTAGAACTCCCCCCAAGTGTACAAATTAGTCCCAGAGACAGAACGTCCGTTTTTTAATCCCCACAACTGTGATTTTCACTGGTCCCACGTCCAAAGAAGTGAGGTAACATCATGTGTTCCGAGACTATTATAATGAAGCAACACCATGTGTGAGGTGGTCAACATGACTCTTGACAAACAAGTTGAGAAGCCATGACTAATGCCTTGAGTTTGCTTTAACTATAGCATTTGCCTTTCAGTGTGCAGTTGAATCGTTCACCTAATCTTCAAAGTGCATTCTTCGGTGATGGTGAACTGTTTCTCATTGTATCACTGTTCCAAAACTATGAACGAAGATTTCAAAAGTCTTTATTTCTCTGTTTTCCCCTCTTTCTAAAAACTTTGTATATAAAATACTGTTGTTAATTGCTTTGTGATGATGGCCACTTTGTGGGTGTGTGTGTGTTTTTTTGTGGGTGTGTGTGTGTTTGAGTGAAGGTAGCCACTCAATTTTTGATGCTTCCGGTTGTGCTCAAAAAATTAAAGTAAGGGTGTTTTTGATAGGCGGAAAAATTATTTTCGTAGAAAATTATTTTCCATGAAAAATATTTTCACAAGAAAAATATTTTTCCACTTCCATTTTCAACTATTTGGTAGAATGGAAACGTATTTTCTTTCCATTTCATTTTTTGCTATTTGATAGAATGAAACCTGTCTCCTCGGCCATCATTTCTTTTCTTTTTACTATCAATCCCCTCTGTTGTTCACTGCTCTGACCCAAACAAAGAATTCTATTTTTCTCCCCTCTTCAAAATCAAACCTAAAATACCAGTAAGAAATATACTTGTAAATGATTCTCAATTTTTTCACTATTCCTAGGGATTATTCAATAGAATTTGAGTGATATTAAACCCAGATTAAGGAAAATGGCAAAGGGGGAGGTGATAGAGATGTCTCAGATTGCGAAGTTCTTGAAAAAGGCAGCAGTAATAAGGCTAAAGAACTCAAGAAGGAATTTCAGATATTGACGATGAAAATCATCGATACAGATGATAAAGATGAAGAAGAGGGGAAGAATGAGAGATAAAATGAGAGTGAAAATAGAGTGATTTTGGGCACAATTAAAAGAAAATAAAATGAGAGATAAAATTGGGCAACGAAAGTTGGGTCTGAAAAATCAATTTTCCTACTTTTTCAAGGGAAAATAATTTTTTTCACATTGTGTAAAATAATTTTTCCCTCCATCTTTTACCAAACAACGTAAAATAAGAAAATGATTTTTCTCCCTACCAAACACACTCTAAATTAAAAAATTGATATCTCATGTTATTTTCAGCTGCTTATAGGAGACTTTCTATTGACTCTTTCCATTCTTTGGCCATCATGCAATTTTATACTTGCTGTCGGCATCACTGTCGAATCACATTCTGTGTTTTCTCCTTTAAACTCGTTCTTGACGAATGATTCGGTGCATGATAATCATAAGCATAGTCTGGGTGGTCTGCAAGGTTGAAGTTTCTGGGAAACAGCGAGTTTTGTTCGCATTCTCTGGTCTCATACTAACACAAGGCATTTTCTTGAAGGGGATTCAGGGCATGTTAAGAGTAGAGTAGCCAAGGTAGTCCGAAAGGTTGAACTTCTGGAGCAAAATTGTTAGAGATTCCAACTATCCTTACATAATAAATTTAGAACTATAAATTGAAAGTGTATACATTGGATTCAACTGTGAATTATTTTTCCTCCTTTTGGTTTAAAGTAGTCATAAATAGTAATGAAATTCAATTATAATATAAGCCAGGGGGAAATTAAACCCTGGACTTAATGTATCGAAGATTTCAATTTTCAATATTTATATTTGTATCAATCGTTTGGCGATCGAAAGTATCCCAACTTTGACCTTGCTCCTTTCTCCTCCAATGGCGCTGATGCATGTCCTACCATTAGCATTGCCTTGATGACCCAATTTTTCAGAAAAACCCTAGAATAGCATATTAATAAGGGCGAGAGTGAACCCAAAACAGAGGAAGAGAGAGAAATTTAGGCCAAGGATTGATAATCCGACCGTGTTGGCAGTCAACAAGGACAGTGGCGGAGTCACTAAGGGGGTAAGGAGGTCAATTGACCCCAGTTTTTTGAGAAAAAAAATTAAATGTGGGATATTCTGGTGGAAAAATAAAAAATAAATATATATTAATTAGTTCTTAAATATTTTACAAAGGAGTGCATAGTAGACTGGTTGGTTGCTTGTTGCTTGATGTGGGAGTTTGCAAGTTCAACTCCTCTTGTTGTCTTTCTTTATAATTTTTTTTTTTGAATCTTTCTAAAAGTCCGTCGAACAACGATATCATGCTTTACTTTCAAAACATGAGATCTTGTCGATGACAACTTTCTTGGATGTATTAGCTGTGCACTTCATTTTCAGAACTATTAAAGTTTATGTTATGTGTATTATTAATCTCGCCTCTTACTTTGAATCCTGGCTCTGCCTCTGAACAAGAATGCATATTCATTGTAGAAGAACATGGGTGAGAAGAGAGAAAAGGTCGTGGGGGTAGGGGGGATCGACAAGGCGTGGGTTGGTGGCTACCAACCGGTGTTGTGGCCTGTCAAACACTGGTGCTTAGTCATTGGTGGAGTAATGGTATGGTGGTTGATTGGTTAGGGACATGGTGGTCTGTTGACTTCTTCTCTTTGGGGATAGGCGGAAATGGAGGGGAAGATGGGGTTGAGGAGAGAGAAATGAGGTTCTAATGATTTATTTTTATTAAAAATTAAAGAAATTGCAAGCCACTAAACCAGTGGACCCATGTTTCTTTGGTATCTTTTTTTTCTTTTGTTTTTGGTGTAGAAAAGGGGCGTAGGGAGACATTATTACCACGTAAAATTTTTTACGGCAAGCAATTCCAACAATACCTGCATTCAGCATATCTATAAGGACCATAACATGTCTGGACGGAATTAAAGAAAACAACGGCTAATCCCCTAGTAATTTCTAAATTTGCTAATTTATTGGCGACACGATTGGTTTTCCGGTAACAATGGGAAACCTTGAATTCTCTACCTTCCCACTCAATTAGTTCCTTACATTGTGTCATAAGTAGCCTGTGTTCCTCACTCCAGGTGGCACAACGTCATAATGTCCCCACAATTACCATGGATTCCTAGCAATGCAAAGTACTCGGGATGCCCTTTTTAACTCAGCTTTAACTGAGGCACACACGCCAAAATTCTCATGAAATCCTCAGAATCAACTCCTCGTAATCACCCAGGATCACTCTACCACCCACAGCCATTACCGGGTTTCCCTTAGAAGCCCAATCAATGTTGAGCAACACTCATCCCTTTGAAGGCATCTTCCACTTCACTATAGCGTTAATAGCTGTTATCGATATCATTAGAGGGGCAACACCTGCTCGTCCTAAAGCATGGATGGTTTCCATTAATCGAGTCAGCAAAAATTCTCCCTTATTGGCTTGGACATTATTAGGACTACATAAGCAATGGCCATTCTGCCACTTCCTCAGGTACCACAAAGTCGTTAGAAATTTAGTATTCCAAGTCAAGATTTCATATCCCTTACGCCCGTTTGCCACGATCCACCTGTTAACTGGTGCATTGAATAAATGATGCTTGGTGCACACTTTTGCTCTCATGAAACCGCCAAAATGACCCTGGCATTTAGGCAACCCCACAGGACATGCTCAACCGTTTCAGGAGCTTGCCCGCACACTCTATAGTACCGATCGCCTGGCAGTCCCTGTTGGAGTATGAAAAGTGGGTATTGTCCTACATTGATGAAATATAAAGATATGAAAGTGAGTGATGTCCCACATTGATAAATTGAAGGGCTTAAGCATGTATATAAGTTTATGAGTTACTCCACCTATTGTCAATTGGTTTTGGGATTGAATCTCATTTGAGCCTATGTGCATAGCTCGTTATTGAAAGCCCAATTAATATAAAAATTTAATGTGGTATCAGAGCAGGTGTTCCATCGTGATTTGCCACCGTCCTCATTTGATTAAAATTGTGTGTACTTGTTGGGTCTTGTTCGTAGCCCACACGTGAGGGTGTGTTGGAGTATGAAAAGTGAGTATTGTCCCACATTGATGAAATGTAAAGATATGAAAGTGAGTGATGTCCCACCTTGATAAATTGAAGGGCTTGAGCATATATATAAACTTATGAGTTACTCCACCAATTATCAATTGGTTTTGGGATGAAACCTCATTTGAACTTATGTGCATAACTCGTTGTTGAAAGTCCAATTAATATAAAAACTTAACACTGTTTCATCTTTTTTCACATTGATAAGAACCTTGTCATGCACCTCAAGCCACATAAAACACTCGTACCCGCTGCAAGGCCTTACGCGCCACACACAAACCAACTCACTTCTCATAGCCATGAAGGGTCATTTCGGATGATCGATGTCATGGGCTCAGCGTGAATAGACTAGGCCGTTCTCCAATAAAAATTATTGCCAATTAAATCGAAGGAAGCGATGCATTCACTACAGGTGTTGATAGTAAGTTCACGAACTCATCCCACTTCAAGCCATAATCACTGGCCCACTAATGGCACACCTTGTGCTCCTAATAACCAGCCAGCACATATTGGTTTGTGAAAACTAGTAAATGCGTCGGCTCTGCCCAACTATCAAGCCGAAAGCGTGTGCTCTAGTCATCTCCCACTGTGGTGCGGAGTCCATGTTCAAGGGTTGGTAAATTTTTGACAACTCCTTTCTAGGCATTTAAGAAGCTTCGCATTAGGGTTCTATCTTACGGATTAAGGAGATCCCGTCCCTTGTAATATTTAAATTTCAAAACCCTAGCCCACAATACCTTCAAATCCACCATTAACTGCCATCCCAATTTAGTTAAAGTAGTTACATTGAGTTCCCTCATGCTGGGAAGCTGAAGCCGACCCAGTTTTTCAAGTCCCATGGTGCCATGCGTAAGCGCCTCTCCATAGTTGTACCTCGCTACAAAAAAACGCGTCACCATGCGGTCCACATCATCACAAATCAATAGGAGTTTCATAGTTTGCACAACATAAGACTGTATTGTGCAAACCGTAGATTGAATCAGGGTAATGATAGACACTTATTCTTCCAACTCGCTAGCCTCTTGTCAACCCTATGAATGATGCTCTGATTTGTTGTCCTCGTGACCTAACCATGGATAGTGTAAAAGCCCCAGATAGTAGCCTAGGTCTGCCACTAGTGGCATTTCCAAAACCTCGCATATACTTTCAGCCAACTATGTACTCGAATTGGCTGAAAAATAAACAGTGGAATTCTGGGGGCTAGCTTTTTGTCCTGATGCTAAACAAAATTTATCTGAACACTCCTTAACGAGCACCACCTGCTGCATGGATGCTTCAGCAAACAAAAGTACATCATCCGCAAAAAGGAGACTAGAAATTGTGAGCTCCCCTAGCTGGTAGTAAACGTCACCCTTGTGTAACTTCCAACTCAATCAATTGAGTTAATTTCTCCATACAAATGACAAAAATGTAGGGTGATAGTGGGTCTCCTTGTCCAATAACATGCGTTGGTATGAACTTCTCAATTGTTTCCCCATTCCGTAAAATATTCAAAGAGCATGTTGTAGTACAATGCATAATGGCCTTAACTAAAAGTTATGGCAATCGCATACCCATCAAGGTCTTTCGAGTGAGAGACCATCTCAATCTATCATATGTTTTCTTTAGATCAATTTTGATTGCCATCCAGTCCTTTGTTCCCTTTCTCCTCCGAATGGAGTGCATAACTTTTTGCATAATAATAATGGTATCCCCAACTTGTCACCCTGGTATAAAACTAGACTGCAAAGACGAAATCATATTTGGAAGAACATGTTTCAATCTCTATGCTAAGCACTTAGTGACAAACTTATACACAATATTTTCACCATAAACTGAGTGAACATTTACAGATTATTGACCTTTTGGATTAATGATATGAAGGTTTCATTAAGCCCTCCAGGGAGTGATTTTCCACCCAACACTCCCAACACCGTCTCCAAACAGAATTGTCCACAAGAAACCAGTATTTCTTAAAACAGTGAGCATGAAAACCATCCAGACTCAGACCTTTGAGTGGCACAACGGCCTTAAGAGCGTTATAAACTTCCTTTATCATCAACGGCTTTGCTAGCCTCTAAAACTTATCCCCATCTAGTTGCAGGAACAGACCCCATAGGACCTTGGACCTGTCGATTATTGGTGCAGATCACTACACAGTCCCATGAAATACCGCCTAACCAAGCCTTTCATGCTTTCTGGATACATAATCCATGTTCTGTCTAGCTGCTGTAAAGTCTCATTTCTATTTAATCTCCCCCTTATTAGCGTACTGGTATGGAAATATCCGGTATTATGATCCCTATTCCAAATAGCCACAACCCTTGACTTTTTCATCTAAAAGACCTCAAGTTGATCAAGAACATCTTTGAGCTCCTGTTGCACTTCCAATTTCAGTTTCAAAAGATGTTTATTTTTCCTCCTTTCCATTTTCATTTGGGTTCCCTTAATTTTGGCCTAGATTTTCCTTTTCCTTCTGAAGGGATTATCAAAAACCTCCTTATTCCACCTATTCCGCTCTAAAGCAAGAGTCTGTACGTGACGCTGGCATAAAAGGTGAATACTATAGTGTTCTTATACCACCTTATCAAATCCCGCATGCGAGGTTCATGCTACTTGAAAACAGAACGATTTGGACCCCCGCCCAATAGGAATGAAACCCATAGTGCCCGCAAAGATGGGTCCATGATCAGAATAGTTTAGCACTAGATGATAAATCGCACCCTCATGAACATGGGTTATCTAATTCAAATTGGAAAGGGCTCGATCCAGTCTCATGCATTTCTAGTTTCCACACTATTCCCCCAGACCCAAGTAGATTTAAGCCTCGAAAAACCAAATTGATGAACCCCATTGTTCTCAATCCAATTTTTAAACTTGGTACATCGCCCAGCCATGTCAGAACCCTCATGGTCCCTTTCCTCTAGAGTAACCGTATCATTGAAGTCTTCCACAAGAAGTTGCGGACATTTAGCACTACCAACAAACTGCTAAATGTCATATCAGAATTGTTCCCTAGACTGCTAATGTGGACTGGCATAGACCATTGTAAAGATGCATGGTAGAGAACTAGTCCCGATGACAAGCACTAAAACATATTTGTTGACTCTAGGAGTCACATAATGATTTTGATGATAACAAACAATATGGATAGTAATTATAAATGAAATAATCATTTGTTGAATATTTATATTATTTGTCAGTTTCATATATAATATTCTTATTGGTCCAATTCATAAAAGTGGTTACATGTTTGATTAATACATTGGCTTTAGCAGTTGAACAATTTAAGTCTACGACGAAAAGCCCTAATTAATTGTTAATGGAATATTGAATTTTCATGGATATTTATCCATACAATCTAAGTGAATAATATTAATGGATTTGATTGGATTAAGTTGTCTATCCTAATATTTGTTTATGGATAGAAAAATATATGGGTATCTTCTAATATCTGAAGATTTAATTTGATTGAAAAATATGATCTAACCACTTCAAATTTGAATCTCAAATTTGAATATCATACAGGATCAATTATGGATTGATTACCTTGCATCAATATATTTGAATTGATCTTGACAAGATTCCACTAATAAGATACAAATTGTGAAGTAACATAAAAAATGATACTTGAATTATCTTGCTGTACATTTGAAGAGATTACTAACATCATGTGCAAGGAAGATATCATACGCAACGTGGCTGATTTAAGGGAAAGATCAAATCAAAATTTTCAGCAAAAAAGGAAATCAAATCAGAATCTGGAGAATATATTTCAAGGGCTTGAAATCAGACTTCAGGATATTCTGGCAGAAACTTTCTTCTTGGCAATTTGAGCTCACGACTTGCAAGGCTATAAATAGTGACCACATGAGCAAGAGCAAGTATACAAGCAAGTTGCAAGAACATTGAGCTATACATTTGTGAATTGACTCTGAGCATTACATTGTGATCAAAAGTTGTGAGTGTATTGAAGAATTCTTTATTAAGGAGTGAACTTAGAAGTTGGTGTGAGGTCACAACTCCCTCATACTTAAATCAAGAGGTTGATTTTAGTTCTTGGGATCTCTAGAGTGAGGTAACTCTGAGAGATTGTGAGAGTTCATCTTAATAAAAGAAGTAGAGATCAGAGTTGAATCCTAGAATTGGATAACTCTAGGCGAGGACTTAAGCCTGATTGGGCCCCAACCTCGTTAAAATATCGCTGAGTATCATCTCTATTTAATTTTAGCATTTACATTTGATTTTGATTTTAAGTTTTTGCAATCACCCTATTCACCCCCCTCTAGGGTGGTCTGAGTCTTCAATATTAATCTTGAACATGTAGAACTTCTACCAAAATCTCATGAGGATTCCACAAAAACCAAGTGCATCCCTGGAAGCCCTAAGTTTTTATACGAAACCACTTATCATAGGCAAAACGATGACAAACCTCTTCCTCTCTCTCCCCGTGAACATGAGTTTCCAAGAGAGCTACGACATGTGGCATGTGGATACATAGATGTTTTGTCAACTCATCGAGGAAATGTCTACTTACTAGCCCACTAACATTTTGAACCGTAATCTTTACGTCATGCAAGTCTCCTCGACTTCGAGTAGGATTGCCGCCTGCGACATTTATTTGATTAGTAAGGAAAAATCATTAAGAAAGAATCCCAGAAGGGTTTAATTCTGATAAGAGCTAACGTCCTTTGTTGTCCGGGCTAAATTTCCCGTTGCTTCCATCACCACTTCTATGCCTACAACTCCTATTGACTGGGTGCCCCCAGCTTATAGCACGACTCGTGTCAGGAGGGTCATGAGGATGCATAGTGTTGGAGAGTGAGGGTTCGGGTTTCTCTAGCACGTTCCACTCTAGGTTCCTGAGTGGGCTAGATTCGTCTTTCTCTGATAGACCTAGTTGCTAGCACCATTCCCCTTTTTTGACCAGTTTTGCTAACACCTAAAATCGAGTCAACATAGCTTCTTGGAATTCGTGGTTGCATGACCTACATTGAGCCTTTATTACTCTTATCCGTGTTGATGTTTTCAAGAACTGATTACGATTACGCAGGTGCTACCCTAACAGATTCCACCCCTGACATATTGAGAGTCACTTCTGGCACATTTTCCTTATCCTGTAATTCCTCCATAACATTCATTATCCTCACTATTCTGATTAAGTTGCCATACCTATTCCCTACCTCGATGGAACTTGGATCTTCCTGTTCCAAAGAATACAAGAGCCCACTTACGTTCCTGCAGTTCCTCCTATGTTTCCACTAAGTCAAAGGGACCCTCCTCAGCTAAGGTACAAAATCTAGATCTAGCATTCTCACCATTCCTTCCCATCTGTGTTGTGGTTGGCTATCAGCTCTGCATGGTCTATCCAAAACCTGCCTCTTGTTAATCACTTGGTCTCGCAACCCTCCTGATGCTGCCAGCACATCCCCAATCCTATTGACACTCTGTCCTTATTACACAGTATTTTTCTTCCGAGCAGGTTTCCTAACCATCATCAAACTCCCATACGTTGTCGTTCCGTCAAGTGTTGCTGGTGTTTTCTAATTCTGTTGAATCGGTTGCTCCTGTATTTCAGTTTGCAAGAGTCCAAAACTCTCTGTGAGCAATTCTCTTCTTTTTGCCTTTACTTCTTGTAATTGAAGCAAATCATGTGAAACCCTTCATATTGGATCTTCCAAATTCTTCTATTTAGTTGAAATTTTGAAAGTAAAAGTTTACTGAGGTCAACCTCAATGCATAATCCTATGAATTAGCACTTTTCAGCATTTCATGTTGTGTTATCCAATCGAATAATCCTCTTAGAGCATTCCCAGTGGGAGTTCCGAATTTTAGAACTCTACTTTGCCACATCAGCAAAAATTTTAATTTTTTGGAACTTGAATTCCATTTCTTCTCCAACCCATGGAACTCCAATTATAATCATTCAAATCATTTGCTATGGATCTACCTTTTAACACATAACTTATTTTTTTAATCATTCAAAAATTATATATTTACTCCAAAAAAAAAGAAAAATGAAAAAATATATTAAAAAAATCAGATAATGACAAAATAAGAGGGAATGGGGGGAGGCACGGGTAGACGTGCTACCACGCGTGTCCCCCCGTTTCCCATGGATGCCAAAGAGCCACTGTCACGAGTGGGAAAAGCAGGCCCCCCTTCTCCCATGCGTTTCTTAAAGCTGGTAGTGCTCTTAATCCTCTTCCCAATCTTAGGCCCTGCTCTTTTCGTAGTTTAATGGACCCTACCCACTCCTTCTCCCCCTTTCCCATATCTTCCCACACTTTAAAAAAAATACCACTCATTCCCACTCCTTCCCACTCTCACCCACTTTCAAGTTTCACCCACTCTTTCCCACTCTTACATATAACTATTATTTTTCATATTTTGAAAGCTTTTATAATTTATGTAATTGTGTGTATGAATAGTCTAATAATAGTTATCAAAAGTTTTATTTATTTTTCGGATGTTATGAAAATATTTATTTGTCATGCCGAAAATTGTAGATGACGTAATTTTTGTTATATATATTGAAGAAATAATTTTTTTCTGCTTTGTTAAGCAAATGTTAGTTTTTTGTGACTAGTAGATATTTTGGGTTTGATTTTGTATAAGGAAGAAATGTTTTTTTTTTTTTTACGTTGGTTGCGAAATATTTGTTATAGGTCATCAAAGCGTGAATGATTGTTACTATATGTGTAGCAGATTTATTTTTCGTTCATCGTAATTTGGGGCCAAATTTGCAGATGTTTTTTCCGCCTTAATGAAGGAATGTGTAAATTTGTTTGGTGTTGTTTGTAATTCATGACAGGAAGTGCAGATGTATTGTACATGTATTTTGAGCGAATATTTTTCTCCATGTGCGTTGGTAACAAAATGATGTAGTCACACTAGGAAGGAGAGGGAATGAAAGGAAGGCTTAAGTGTTTAGTGAAATAAGAGAAGATGGCGTGGGGAAACAATGAAACTGGTGTGGAGAAGGAAGGAGAAAAGAGTGCCTTGAACAAGGTTCAATGGCTTGAACTGAAAGATCGATAAAACTGAAACGTTTCTTAGATACAGATTTCACCACTAAGAACTGTTTCAGGACTCTTAATCCTAGATTAGGATACAGATTTTACCGTCTAATTAAGATTAATACTCACTTGAATACCACTCTAATTGGCCGAATTAGAGATAAGCAAGTAGAGAATTTAAAGTAACACACAGAGAAATTTATACTCAACTTCTGATTTCAATTCTTCAACACCCTTTATAAAAGGGACGTCCACCCTATTTTATAAGGCATGTCCAGCCCCCTCCTTAGTCATTAGGTAACCCTTAATAGATTACTTAATGCTTAGGAAAGTCATTAAGCATACTTAACTAGTTACACATCCGGTTTAATACATAACTGACTCAAAACAAGCACAAACGAATGCAATGGCTTAAAACTAATTAACTTAAGCTAGTCTTTGTTGATTCTAGGATGCATGAGTCATGTTTCCTCCTTTGGAAGGAAAGAACACACGGCTGCCACCTCAAAAGTACAAGAGGAATGCATGCATGACACCTCGTGCTGAAGTGGACGAATGAATGCTTGCAAATTGGATGAATCTTCCTGTTCCACGTGGCACTTGTTGCCTTCATGAGTCACCTAGTGACTAAGCTCAAGTTTCCAGCCAAGTACACACACACCTTGAAGGAGAAAACCCACCTACGAGGGAACTCCTAGGTTAAGTAAACGGCTGCCTAGGTGGCGCATGCAGGCTGATCTTCTATGCTATTGGGCCACTGCATTTTGATGACTAAGCTGGGGTTTTCTTCAGGGGGGAAACCTCAAGATGTCTAGAAAGCCCCCCCCCCCCCCCATTTTGAAAATCTTAATTTGGATGTCATTAAGCGCCTTCATCATCATGATCTTTCAAACCGTGCAAATCCTGACGCCTGCTAGGCAATTTCGATAAATTGACTGAATTGAGCCCTTTAACGTGCTTGCCTGCCTTTGTGCTTAACATAAGAAATAAACTAGACATCCTAATGGAACTAACAAAAAAAATAATTACATGATTTGGATGTCGTTTGCACTATGAAATAATAAAAACAATACCGGGTACGTGTAAAGGGGTGAACCCGGGTACCATCTCCTTTTGGATTTGCAAAATGGAACTTGTTCCTTGGACTTGGACTTGCGTAATTGGACTACCTTGACTTGGGGAATTTAATTGGGATGTGTCTGATTGAATTACATCATCCTCCCCTTGGTTGAAATGATTTGACCTCAAATCGCACAGGTAATCATCTTCTTCGTTTGGACTCAAATCGGCTACGTTGAACGTAGCTGAAACTCCATAGTCCCCAGGGAGATCCACCTTGTAAGCATAGTCGTTGATGCGTTCTAGGATCTCAAATGGACCATTTGCTCTTGGCTTAAGCTTGTTTTTGTGTCTTGCTGGAAAACGCTCTTTTCTAAGATGGATCCAAACCAAATCTCCTGGCTGGAACGTCTTCTACTTCTTTTTCCTGTTTGCGTGAGTAGAATAAGATAGGTTAGATTGCTCAATTTTATTTCTAACCTGCTTGTGCAGTTTCTGAATTTCCTTGACTCTCTGATCTGCATCTGCACTGGGCTTTTGATCCAGGGGGCGTGGTGTCAGATCTAAGGGAGTTGTGGGATCAGCCCATATACTACCTTGAAAGGTGACACGCCAGTTGCTCTGCTTGGGGCCCTATTGTAGGCGAACTCTGCATGTGGTAATAGAAGATCCCAAGCTTTCTTGGACTGGGGAGAAATCAAAGCCCTGAGGAGTGTTCCCAGGGTTCGATTTGTTACCTCTGTCTGACCATCGGTCTGGGGATGACAGGTTGTGCTATATTTCAATTTTGTCCCCAACTTCTTCCATAAAGTGACCCAGAAATGACTTAAAAACTTAGTATCCCGATCTGAAACAATTGATCGTAGAATACCATGTAGTCTAGTCACTTCTTTGAAATACAGCTCTGCAATATTAGTAGCATTGTTAGTTTTATTACAGGGAATAAAATGGGCCATCTTCAAAAACCGGTCTACCACCACAAAGATTGAATCTTTGCCCCACTGTGTTCTAGGCAAGCCTAGAATGAAATCCATACTCACGTCTACCTAAGGTTGGGTTGGAACAGGAAGTGGCGTATTAACCCTTGTAGGAGCAAGTGAATTTTAGCCACTTGACATGTTGCACACCGCTTCAGTAAACCTTGTACATCTTTATGCATCCCGGGCTAATAATAATGTTCTTTCAAGATGGTAAGAGTTTTAGTCTCACCATAATGACCTGCTAATGATCCTCCATGTACTTCTCAAATCACAAGTTCCTGAGTACTGCATTTAGGCACACACAGGCGTGTACCCTTAAACAGAAATCTTTCTTGAATCAAATAATCATCTTTGGGGTGTTCTTGACATGTAACATAAAGTTCCCCAAAGTCTTCATCTCGAGAATATAATAATTTCAGATGCTCGAAACCCATAACACAAGCATCTAATTGGAATAATAATAGGTATCTTCTGGATAAGGCATCAGCGCCTTTATTTAGCTTCCCTGATTTATGTCGTATAGTTAAATGAAATGACTGGAGAAACTCCACCCACTTAGCATGCCAAGCATTTAATTTATGCTGGCCTTGAATATACTTTAAGGCTTCGTGATCAGAATGGAGAATAAACTCACTGGCCATAAGATAATGACTCCAGTGCTTCAAACATCAAACTATGGCATAAAATTCTTTATCATAAGTGGAATATTTCTGTCTTGAGTCACACAATTTTTCACTAAAGAAGGCTAACGGTTTGCCCTCTTGAGTAAGAACACCATCAATTCTAACGCCAGATGCGTCGCATTCCACTTCGAACACTTTGTCGAAACAGGGAAGTGCTAACACTGGTGCTTGCATTAGCTTGACCTTCACTTCATCATAGGTCGTTTGTGCCTTAGGGGTCCATCTAAAAGATGTGCCCTTAAGCACCTCGGTCATTGGCGCAGTAATAGTGCTGAAATTTCAAATAAAATGCCAGTAGAACGAAGTAAGTCCATGAAAACTACGGACTTCATGTATGCTCTTTGGCGTAGGCTAACTCCGAATAGCCTCAATCTTGGCTTCATCAGCTTCAATTCCTTCAGCAGTCATGATATATCCCAAAAAAAGTGACCTCAGAAGTGAAAAAGGAACACTTTTTGAGATTACCGTACAACTGTTCAGGTTCAAGCACTTTCATAATCTCAGTCAAATGATTCTGGTGCTCTTTCTCATCGTTGGGGAAGATCAGAATATCATCAAAATAAACGACAACGAACTTGCCAATATAAGGTTTGAATACTTGATTCATTAACCTCATAAAGGTGCTTGAAGCGTTTGATAAACCGAACGGCATCACCAACCATTCAAATAGACCACCCTTTGTTTTGAAAGCGGTTTTCCACTCGTCACTTTCTCTTATTCGAATATGATAATAACCACTTCGCAAATCAATCTTTGAATATACCCTCGAACCATGCAATTCGTCAAGCATATCTTCAAGTCTCGGTATTAGATGTCGGTACTTGATAGTAGTCTTGTTAATAGCTCGACTATCGATGCACATACGCATACTCCCGTCTTTCTCGGGTACTAGGAGTGCAGGAACGGCACAGGGACTTAAGGATTCTCAAACTAATCCTTTAGCCATCAGCTCTTCCACTTGCTTCTAAATTTCAGAAGTGTCTTTTGGGTTCATTCTGTATGCAGGTTTGTTTGGAAGTATTGAGCCAGGAATAAGGTCGATATGATGTTGGATATCCCTTTTCAAGGGGTAATCTAGAGGATATCTCTTCTGGAAACACATGACTAAACCGTTTGAGTAACGATTTAGCTATGGAATGATCTGGTAAAGGTGATTCAGATTCTTCTTGAGTGGCTAAAATCCACTCTCTGAAAACTCTAAACTCATGGTAAGATGCTTTCAGTAAAGGCTTACTGTAGGCAAATAACATATCCGATCTTTCAGGGCTTTTTGTAGTTTGTGTTTGGAAAGTTCAGATGGGGATAATGGTGTCAAGGTGATTTTCTTTCCTCCTCTAGAGAAGGAATAAGTATTCAGAAATCCATTGTGCATCACCTTACGATCATACATCCATCGACGCCCCAGAAGAATATGGCATGCATCCATTGGGATCAAATCGCACCATAACTTGTCTCGACAATTCTTCCCGATTGATAATGAAGTCAAACACCGAGAATTAACTTGAAGACCTTTACTCTGCTTGAGCCACTAGATGTTATATGGGTGGGGACGTGCTGTAGCTTAGAGGCCTAACTTCCCAATCATACTCAATGACACGACATTAGCACAACTGCCTCTGTCAATTATCAATGAGCATACTTTGCCTTCAACGGTGCAACGGGAATGAAAAATGTTTTCCCGTTGTTCATCTTTAACTCCACATTGATTGCTTAGTACCCTTTGAAGTACTAGCATTTCTCCTTCATCTGCAGCTTCAACTACTTCCTCCTGTTCTTCTTCTTCATCCTTTTTCTGTTCCTCCTCTTTATCCTATTTTCTAACTGCATCCCATTTAGCAAGAGTAATAATCCTTCTATTTAGGCAATCAGAAGCAATATGCCCAAGTTGCTGACACTTGAAACAACATCGATTACTCATTAGAAATGGAGTGGGGTGTTCTGGACCAGGCTGAGGTCGTGGCTGCGGGTACGGTGACCGTGCTGGAGGTTGGGTTCTTTGAGGAGTTTGGGTTCTTTGTGGCGTAGGGGAAGACGGATTTTGCGGGTATGATCTTGGAGGAAAATTAGGACTGCCCTTGTTAAAAGGTGAAGTACGAATTGGAGGTTTCAAAAAATCACGTTTGATTGGTTTATTTCTCCGTTGTTGTTCAACTTTGTGTGCTAACACACAAACTTCATCAAACGTGGTATATTGCTGCAACTCAACAATGTTAGAATACTTAGGATCAAGGCCACCCAAGTATCTAACAATTGTTTGTTCTTCAGGCTCCTGAATATCACATTTAATTAGGAGCTTTTCGAATTCTCTTGTGTATTCCTCAACAGTTAAATTCCTTGAGTCAGATTATGCAATTGGGAATAACTGTCTTGGAGATACGTTGATAGGAGGAATCGAGACTTCAACTTAGACTTCATTTTCCCCCAGGTTATGATCTTGCCTTTTCTATTTCTGGTTCCCTTAGCACAAAGGTTTGTCCACCAAAGGGACGCATACCTTCGAAGCCTAAGTGCAACCAATTTTACCTTCTTGTCATCTGGAATGTCCTTGTAATCAAAAACTCGTTCCACGATATGTAACCATTCCAGAAACTCATCAGGATCTAATTTGCCCTTAAACTTAGGAATTGCAACTTTGAAATCATTTGAGTTTTGGGGCATTCTTCTAGCACGTCTAACCCTTCTTCGAGGTTCTTCATCACTTGAAGAACTATTCAAGTTACTTGCCTCATCTTCATAACGAACAAATGCACTTGGACTTTCAAGAGCCTTTTCCTTCTGTTTCATATCATCTCCCAATTGCTTTTACAAGTACTCATTCTGCTTCTCCAATTTTGCCTTTGATTACGATACTGCTTGATAATTGTTCATGAGAGCTTCAAACGTTTCTTCAAAGGTCATTTCACTAGTGATGGAGGTCCATCCACAAGGTTCATTAATGTTCAAATGATCCAAAACAATCAAGAAATCAAGTCCAAAGCCACGACCATAATTCATTTGGTGAACAACATTCAAGATGATGCACCCAGTTATTCATCCGAAATTTCACCTGGCTTTTGCTACCTGATTTCTCAAGTCTAATCCAAGTTTAAGTGTTCATTTTTTGGTGTTATTACAAGTTTAAGGTCTTAGATTTCATGTCCAATTTGAATTACCAAATTTGGAGTTCAATTGATCCGTGAACGAAGCTCATTTTCAGTCCTATGCTGTTTTGGACTTGATTCTGCATAGTTCAAGTATTTGGCTTATTTCAAGGGTCAAATGACGTCCAAATGCTTTGATTCAAAAGGGAGGGTATTCTATACATCTTACGGATTCCTTCCTTGCAAGGAAAGCTCATATTACTCAGCATTTGAGGTGTCAACCAAGCATAACAAAATCGGGCAGAAACGGCCACCTAGACACCCGATTGCTTAGCTATGTGGTTTTCCTTCCTGGGTGGGTTTGATAGAGGTGTGTGCCTTCCTTGATGGTCATTTTGAGGTGCTTAGTAACTTTCCACTCAGCCACACACGAGCAAGACACGTGGAGCAAGAGACAGCCTCCATTTTATAAGCTTTGAACTGGCCACACATGCTACACATGGAAGCCTTGCATTCTTCAGCTTTTTGAAGTTGCGACCGTGAGATGATTACCTTCCTAGAGAGGAAAATGAGTCACCTAAGTTCCTTAATACTTAGGAAAGGTCTTTTGAAGTATAAACTTGTATTTTGTGCCTTCAACTTTTGGATTAGCCATGTTTTAGCTCAAACCATGTACTAAGTAGCTTAAGTAAGTTTAATGACTTTCCTAGCTTAGAAGGCAAGCTCATTTCATGCAAACTAAAGGCCATATAAGAGCCTTGGTTGTTCATTTTGAAATATATACTTGACTTTTAAATTGAGAGCAAAGACTTTGTGTCTTTAAGTTTCCTTTAAACACTTTCCTTACTTATCTTAGTTTAGGCCGAACTAAGTGGTGATCAAGAGAGTCTTAATCCTTGTTTAGGTGGTGTATCTTATCCTAATCCAAGATTAAGGGGCCTAAGCTAGTGATTAGTGGTGTATCTTATCTAATCATCTAGTTTAGAACTATCCAAAGTCACTTAAAGCACTTGAAGTTCTTAAAGATAGTCTTCTGGTTCTCCTAAACTGTGAGCTACCCTTGAGTTCTAACTTGTGTTCTTCATCCATCCTTGCTTTCCCTTGCACGCTTCCATCAATTTTGGTATCAGAGCAAGTTCGGTATCAGAGCAAGTTCAACCGTGCCTGGAACCTACCACACGCCTTTCCTAGCTCATCTCTGAATCCAAAACTCAAACACAAACCGTTACATCTAAACTTCCAAAATGAGTTCCAACATGACCGTGGAAGAAAAGCTTGAAGTCGTGACCAAGCAAATGCATGAGATGTCTATTGCTCATCAAGAAATCAGAGCTCAAAACGAGTACTTGAGGAAATAGCTTGGAGATCATATGAAACAGAAACAAAAGCTTCATGAGGTTGGTGAACGAAGTAGGATGAATTATGGAGGTGAAGAAGAAGCTAGTAATGCGTCATCTTTCTCTGATGATGAAGTACCATTTGAGAGGATAAGAAGAGAAGCACGACCTACTTTCAACTCAAGTGATTTCAAAGTTGAAATTCCTGAGTTTGAGGGTAAGCTAGACCTAGACGAATTCCTTGAATGGCTACAAACTGTTGAATGGATTTTCAAATACAAGGATATTCCTGATGAACAAAAGGTGAAACTGGTTGCTTTTAGAATGAGGAAATATGCCTCCTTATTTTCGACTAACCTCAATGCTAAGAGAACTAGGGAGAGGAAGGGCAAAATCAATACATGGGACAACTTGAAATCAAATATGAAAGCACGATTCTTGCCGTCCACTTATGTCCAAGACAACTATATGCTCTTTCACCATCTTACTCAAGGCACAATGTATGTGGAAGAATATACCCGTGATTTCGAGAAACTCATGATCAAATATGACATTCATGAGCTAGAAGAACAAACTATGGTTTGTTACCTAGGAGGGCTTGATCCTAGGATAGCCAACGTAGTTGAATTACAAGCTTACACCACCTTCGATGAAATATGTGTCCTAGCACATAAGGTGGAACAACAAAGGAAATCTAGGATGTTTGTTCGTGATTCCTTCAAGCCGTATTCAGTGCCAAACCGTGGGCAACTCTTAAACAAGGGGAGTACCACACCTCAACCTAAACCATCTACCCCTTTCCCAACTAATCTACAAAAGAACCAAGCTCCTCAAAGGCCACCACCGAATCCGTAATGTCCAAACCCATTTCCCACAAGCCAAAGAAGGTGTTATAAGTGTCAAGACTTAGGACATATTGCTTCTGATTGTCCAAGTCGAAAGGTGATTACCTTAGCTGAATGGGAAGCCACAGAGGGAGAATTTACCGAGGAGAAGGATGAGGGAAAAGAGGGAGATGTTGAAGAAGATCTTGAGGAAGCTCAAGAGGAGTTTGCAGAAAATGCATATGAAGGTGAGATGCTAGTAATTCGAAGGGTAATGAGTAACCAACGTGTTCCTAAGGATGAACAACGTGAAAACATCTTTCATTCACAGTGTACAGTCCAAGGCAAAGTTTGCTCTTTAATCATCGATGGAGGAAATTGTGTCAACGTTGTTTCATTGAGTATGATTGAGAAGTTGGGCCTCTAGGCCACGGCACATCCACACCCATACAATATTCAGTGGCTAAATCAAAGCAAGGGATTACCAGTTAACTCTCGTTGCTTGATTTCATTCTCTCTTGGTAAGAACTACCAAGATGAACTTTGGTGTGATGTTATCCCTATGGATGCTTTCCATATTCTACTAGGGAGACCATGGATGGATGATAGGAAATTCATGCATAATGGTTACCAAAACACTTATTCCTTTACCAAGATGGCAAGAAGATTACCCTTAATCCTATGTCACCATCCGAACTCCACAAAAAATCCAAACTCAATCCGACTTGCTTTTGACGTATGGAGAGCCACTTTTAAAAGCCTCTCAACATGAGTTTGAAGCTTTGAAAAAGTGGATATTGCAAGTGCAAGATGAACCAGAAACACGACTTCCATCCCATCCCATAGCCAAGGTCATAATGAATCAGTTTAGTCACTTGTTTCCAGATTAAATACCTTCGAGTTTGTGACCAAAGCGTGACATCCAACATCATATTAACCTTATCCCTGGATCCATTTTACCAAATAAGCTAGCCTACAGGACAAATCCAAAAGAAACCAGGAGATTCAACGTCAAGTTGAAGAATTGATATCTAAGGGGTTGGTACGAAAGTCCTTGAGTCCGTGTGCTACTCCGGCTCTTTTGGTCCCAAAAAAGGATGGTAGTATGAGGATGTGTGTTGATAGTAGGGCCATAAACAAAATTACTATCAAGTATAGGTACCCTATACCTAGGCTTGAAGATATGTTGGACGAGTTACATGGCTCCAACATGTTTAGTAAGATTGATTTGAGAAGTGGTTATTATCATATTCGTATTAGGGAAGGTGGTGAGTGGAAAAATGCATTTAAGACCAAAGGTGGATTGTATGAGTGGTTGGTTATGCCATTTGGTCTTTCCAATGCCCCTCGTACATTTATGAGATTGATGAATCAAGTATTTCGGCCATACTTGGGCAAGTTTGTGGTCGTTTACTTTGATGATATATTGGTATTTAGCAAGAGTGAGCAAGAGCATCAAGATCACTTAACTCAAGTGATGCTTGTTCTTGAAAAGGAGAGATTGTTTGGTAATCTTAAGAAGTGTACCTTCTTTACCCATGAAGTTACCTTCTTAGGTTATATTGCCTCTGAAGATGGCATTAAGGTGGATGAAAACAAGATTGAGGCTATTCGGACTCGGCCTGTTCCCAAAAGTATTCATGATGTTCGAAGCTTTCATGGCTTAGCTTCTTTCTGTAGGAGATTCATACGCCATTTTAGCTCCTATGACCGAAGTTCTCAAGGGTTCCTCATTTACTTAGAATCCTAAAGCCCAAGCTGCCTTTGAAGAAGTGAAAGAAAGACTAACTCAAGCACCGGTCCTAGCCCTACCTTGCTTCGAGAAAGTCTTTGAAGTTGAGTGCGATGCTTCTGGAGTTGGTATTGGTGGTATTCTTACTCAAGAAAGACGTCCTTTGGCCTTCTTCAATGAGAAGTTATGTGATACCAGAAAGAGATATTCAACTTATGATAAAGAGTTCTATGCAATCGCTCGTTGCTTAGAACATTTGAGTCACTATTTAATTGCCAGTGAGTTTATTCTGCATTCAGATCATGAGGCTTTGAAGTATATTCAAGGCCAACACAAATTAAACTCACGCCATGCCAAATGGGTTGAATTTCTCCAGTCCTTTCACTTCACTATCAGACATAAGTCCGGCAAGTTAAATCAAGGCACCGATGCACTTTCTCGGCGTTACCTACTATTATTTCAGTTAGATGCTTGTATCCTTGGATTTGAGCATCTAAAGGTATTATATCAGGATGATGAAGACTTTGGGGTGTTATATTTTGAATGCACCAACCATCCCAAAGGGGACTTCTTAGTCCAAGAAGGTTTTCTCTTTAAGGGTGCTCAATTATGTGTTCCTAAATGCAGCACTCGTGAGTTACTGATTCGAGAAGTCCATGCTGGATCGTTAGCTGGTCATTTTGCTGAAGACAAGACGTAATCTTGCTTAGGGAACATTATTATTGGCCAGGCATGGAAAAGAACGTTCAAGACATCATTAGAAGATGCAGTACATGTCAAATTGCAAAGAGTCATTCACTTCCCCAAGGGTTATACACGCCACTACCTATTCCCACGTTGCCTTGGGTAGACGTGAGTATGGATTTCATACTTGGTTTACCAAAGGCACAAAGGAATAAGGATTCTGTCTTCGTGGCGGTAGATCGATTTTCGAAGATGGCTCACTTTTTTCCCTGCAACAAAACTAATGATGCTACTCATGTTGTTGAACTCTATTTTAAAGAGGTTATGAGAGTACATGGAATTCCCCATTCCATTGTCTCATATCGAGATACCAAGTTCTTAAGTCACTTTTGGGTTACTTTGTGGAAGAAACTTGGTACTAAACTCAAGTACAGTACCACTTGTCATCCACAAACAAATGGGCAGACAGAAGTTACTAATCGAACCCTGGGCACTCTTTTAAGGGTTTTGATTACAAATCGAACAAAAGCTTGGGATCTATTACTTCCACATGCTGAGTTTGCATATAACAAGACTCCAAGCAAGGCTACTAGTCTTTCACCCTTCAAGGTGGTCTATGGGATTGATCCCCTCAATCCTCTTGATCTTATTCCCCGTCCGTTAGATCAAAGGCCTAGTGCGGATGCTGCAGCTAGAGTGGAAGAAATCCAAAATTTACATGAGTTAGTGAAGGCCAAGATTGAGAAAACTCCACCATCCTATACGGCCCAAGCTAACAAGCATAAACGAGAGAAGCTCTTCAATCCAGGTGACTTAGTGTGGATTCATCTTCGCAAGGAACGTTTTCCTTCTAAAACGAAAACCAAATTGATGCCAAGAACAGATGGTCCATTTAAGGTTTTGGAGAAGATTAATGATAATGCTTATAAGGTAGATTTACCAGGAGATTATGGAGTACCAGCTACATTTAACGTTGCTGATTTAAGTCCCTATGAAGCAGATGACTATCTTTCATATTTAAGGGTCAAATCTGACCAACAAAGGGAGAATGATGGAGGTCCATCCATAAGGTCCATTAATGCTCAAATGATCCAAAACAATCAAGAAATCAAGTCCAAAGCCACATCCATAAGTCATTTGGTGAAGAACATTCAAGATGATGCACCCGATTATTCATCCAGATTTTCACCGGTTTTTGCTACCTGATTTCTCAAGTCTAATCCAAGTTTAAGTCTTCGTTTTTTGGTGTTATTACAATTTTAAGGTCTTAGCTTTCATGTCCAATTGGAATTACCAGATTTGGAGTTCAATTGATCGGTGAACAAAGCTCATTTTCAGTCCTATGCTGTTTTGGACCCAATTCTGCACGGTTCAAGTATTTGGCTTATTTCAAGGGTCAAATGACATCCAAATGCTTTGATTCAAAGCGGAGGGTATTCTAGACATCTTAAGGATTCCTTCCACTCAAGGAAAGCTCATATTACTCAGTATTTGAGGTGTCAACCAAGCAGAACAAAACCGGGAAGAAACGGCCACCTAGACACCCGATTGCTTAGCTATGTGGTTTTCCTTCCTGGGTGGGTTTGATAGAGGTGTGTGCCTTCCTTGATGGTCATTTTGAGGTGCTTAGTAACTTTCCACTCAGCCACACACGAGCAACACACGTGGAGCAAGAGAGAGCCTCCATTTTATAAGCTTTGAACTGGCCACACATGCTACACATGGTAGCCTTGCATTCTTCAGCTTTTTGAGGTTGCAACCGTGAGATGATTACCTTCCTAGAGAGGACAATGAGTCACGTAAGCTCCTTAATACGTAGGAAAGGTCTTTTGAAGTGTAAACTTGCATTTTGTGCCTTAAACTTTTGGATTAGCCATGTTTTAGCTCAAACCATGTACTAAGTAGCTTAAGTAAGTTTAATGACTTTCCTAGCTTAGAAGGAAAGCTCATTTCGTGTAAACTAAAGGCCATATAAGAGCCTTGGTTGTTCATTTTGAAATATATACTTGACTTTTGAATTGAGAGAAAAGACTTTGTGTCTTTAAGTTTCCTTTAAACACTTTCGTTGCTTATCTTAGTTTAGGCCGAACTAAGTGGTGATTAAGAGAGTGTTAATCCTTGTTTAGGTGGTGTATCTTATCCTAATCTAAGATTAAGGGCCCTAAGCTAGTGCTTAGTGGTGTATCTTATCTAATCATCTAGTTTAGAACTATCTGAAGTCACTTAAAACAGTTGAAGTTCTTAAAGATAGCCTTCGGATTCTCCTAAACCGTGAGCTATCGTTGAGTTCTAACTTGTGTTCCTCATCCATCCTTGCTTTCCATTGCACGATTCCATCAACTGGTACTAGCGACGTTGAAACTCAAGAACATGAACCAAAGATGGAAATTTCTTTTTTGTTTCGAAATTTGTGGAGTGACTGCGAAGAGAAACGTGTGGGGGTTTGGTTTCAGGTCAAGATGAAACTTGCTCCGATACCAAAATTGATGTAGTCACACTAGGAAGGAGAGGGAATGAAAGGAAAGCTTAAGCGTTTAGTGAAAGAAGAGAAGATGGCATGGGGAAACATTGAAAATGGTGTGGAGAAGGAAGGAGAAAAGAGTGCCTTGAACAAGGTTCAATGGCTTGAACTAAAAGATCGATAAAACTTAAACATTTCTTAGATACAGATTTCACCACTAAGAACTGTTTTAGGACCTTTGATCCTAGATTAGGATACAAATTTCACCACCTAATCAAGATTAAGACTCACTTGAACACTACCCTAATTGGCCGAATAAAGGATAAGCAAGTAGAGAATTTAAAGTAACACATAGAGGAGTTTATACTCAACTTTTGATTTCAATTCTTCAACACCCTTTACAAAAGGGACGTCCACCCTATTTTATAAGGCACATCCAGCCCCTTCCTTAGTCATTAGGTAACCCTGAATAGATTACTTAATGCTTAGGAAAGTCATTAAGCACACTTAACTAGTTACACATACGGTTTAGTAGATAACTGATTTAAAACAAGCACAAACGAATGCAATTGCTTAAAACTAGTTAACTTAAGCTAGTTTTGCTGATTCTAGACTGCATGAGTCATGTTTCCTTCTTTAGAAGGAAAAAACAGAGGGCTGCCATCTCAAAAGTACAAGAGGCAGGCGTGCGTGACACCTCGTGCTGAAGTAGACGAATGAATGCTTGCAAATTGGACTAAGCTGCCTTCATGAGTTACCTAGTAACTAAGCTCAATCTTCCAGCCAAGTAGACACACACCTTGAAGGAGAAAACCCACCTAAGAGGGAAAACTCCTAGACTAAGTAAACGGCTGCCTAGTTGGCGCATGTAGGCTGATCTTCCATGCTATTGGGCCACTGCATTTTGATGACTAAGTTGGGGTTTCCTTTAGGGGGGGGAAACCTCAAGATGTCTAGAACCACCCCCACCCCACCCCCCTCTCGGTTTTGAAAATCTTGATTTGGACTTCATCAAGGGCCTTAATCATCATGATCTTTCAAACCGTTCAAATCCTAACACCTGCTGGGCAGTTTCAATAAATTGACTAAATTGGCCCCTTTAACGTGCTTTCCTACCTTTGTGCTTAACATAAGAAATAAAGTAGACGTCCTAATGGAACTAACGAAAAAAGAAATACTTGATTTGGATATCATTTGCACTATGAAATAATAAAAACAAAATCGGGTACGTGCAAGGGGGTGAACCCGGGTACCATCTCCTTTTGGATTTGCAAAATAGAACTTGTTCCTTGGACTTGGACTTGCGTAATTGGACTACCTTCACTTAGGGAATTTAATTGGGATGTGTCTGATTGAATTACTTCACAAAATATTGAAAGTTCTTCACACAAGTTGTAGATGATTGTTTTCTGTATACTAAGAGCTTGTTCTTTTTATTGGGAAATATGGGTTGGTAAATGGGTGAAGTTGGTTGTGATTGGCAGAAGTGGGTTAAAGTAGGTTGAAGTGTGTATTTTTTTACCGAAGTTGGTTGAAGTAGGTTGAAGCGGGTATTTTTTGGTTGAAGTGAGCTGCAGTTGGTTGAAGTTGGTTGAATTTTTTTTATATGATGGGTAAAAGTTGGTTAAAATTGTGGGAAATGGGTTGAAGTTGGTTGAAGTGATTGAAGTTGCTTGAAGTGGGTTGAAATTGGTTGTAGTTGGTATTTTTTTTATTGAAGTTCATGAACTGGGTTGATGTGGATTGAGGTTGGTAAATTTGGATTTACCAATGGAAAGAACAATGCCTGAACATATGTGTATATTTTTCGTTGTTTGTATTTGGTTAATATATGAAAAAAATATATATCCGTAATTTGTTTTACGAATAACAAAAATTAAAATTTTTTGGGGGTAAAACCGACCATTAAACAATATTTCGTACCTGAGTCAACACAGAAAAATATTTTTTTAAGTCTAAATTTTTTTTTATCATTGGTAATTATTATCACAAATAAAAGATTACGTTAAAAAAACAAAATAAGTAACTTACATCAACTCTCATACTTCATTCAACTCTTTCTCACTTTTTCCCACTCATTCCCACACTTAAAAAAAAAATACCACTCGTACCCACTCTCACCTACTCCTTCCCCCCTTTTCCACTCTCACGCATCCCACACCTGTAATTTGCCAATGAAAAGAGCAGGGCCCTATGCAGAAGGCAGCTCTTGTTAAAATATTCAACACTCAGTTCAAGAATTTGCACCGATGTTGTCAACTGAGTAGTCTTATCTTCTTCTAACACCAAGTTCGGAACCCATTCCTGAATGACCAAGTCGTTATCCCTGATCATCCAAGGTCCATCAAAAAGCACATGATCATAGTTTCCTTATTTGTTAAACGAGTGACATGATAGTTGAAATTGATATCAATGAATAAGAAATCCCCCTTGCCCACTTAGTTTTGAGATGCTTCTTCAATTACATATATCCCACACCTTTATCAAATAATTTCACAATAAGTGCATCCCTCCATGGTTCCTGAACACATGCGTTTTTCTTGTGTCGTGAGCAAAAGCATAGGACACATTGTGTCCTCATTTTCTAGTGGTTCATCATCTTCTGAAATATCACAGTAATCCCCAGAGTAGAATATCGAATTGTCTCAGGTATCAAAATTCAGTTTAGAATTGTTAGGTTGCAATGTATTATAGTAGGATGGGCTCCCTCTGCTGCATGCCATTGCCCGAGCCTCGCCATCGGTAGCTTGGGCTTTCGACACCCTTGGAGAGCTTAGATTCATTTCATCAATTGCGATAACAATGGCTTCAACCTTCGAAGGTAGATCTGCAGTTGTCTGTTTCATCCTTTTTGTTGATCGTCTCAACTGATTGGTTTCCTCTCTTGACTCTTCCTTGGTGCCGTCCCTATCACTTCCAACCCAAATTATAGTTTGTTTAACTCTATGCTGGCTTTTTTTTTGGTACATTTGGAATTTCTCTTCAATTTTACCACTAGCTGAAAACATTGTAGCTATCAAACGATGAATTTTTCTCTTTTTTTGAAAGATTAAATGCTCTGAAATTTCAAAATTTGAATTGTGTTTTAATAAATGGTAATAATTTCTAATTGGATAAATGAATCTTCCCATTTACTACCAGTTTCTAAGGCAGTAGTGAGTTTTGAAGTCACCCAAGTTGGCTTGTAATTGTGTTTAATTTTTGTTTTACTTTTTATGTATTGGATCCTATATTTTATTGAAGTTGAGTAGTATTGATATCTCTCTCTTCATAGCTGTTCTCAATTTACAAAATTTAAAATATGGAATCTTACCTAAAAGTAAATAAGCGTTAAATTATCTAAATCATTATGTGTTGGTGTACGATTTTAGACATATGATAGACTGGAGCTCGTATAGAAAATAAGACGGTGAATGGTAGGGGGAACTTGCCGGGGGCATCTGCTTGACACAACAACTCAAATCGAATTGAATTTACTTGAAATGAGTAGCACGCCTAAAGACGAAAACCCCCAGACTAAGAGGATCCTTGTTGTGAAATTCGCAAGCATACGGTTTATTGTTATAGCACTTGAGAATGTCATCCTCAAGAATGAGTTATGAATTTAGGCCACTCAAATTCTAATCGAAACTCCGAATACTTATAACCTAAAGCAAACTCTGCAACATCAAAAAAGGCTTAAGTCACTAACTTTTAAGTTAACAATCTAAGCATGATCAACTTGAAACTAACAGCATGTCACCACCTTCAAACTAAGCCTATTATATTATCATTCAATTCAACAGGCCTGACATCAAAATTATAAAATAGGAACTAAAATAACAGATGGCAATAAAAATTTTATAAAAGCCATAAGAGAGAAGACATCACCCTTCAAACCCATTCAACACACACCTAGAACAAAACTCCAGATCTGGGCATGAAATTGAAACTAGCACCTAAAGATAAGGAGCTACCTAATCAATAACACAAACTTGAAACCTGTGGCCTGAGTCCATACACAATCCGAGGAACATCACCAAAAATTGAATCAGGCTCCTTTAATGGCATAACATCAATCATCAACCAGATCATACAAAGCCCAGATTTGTGCATGAATTCAAACTAGAGCAATTGGAAGAAACTAGAAACCAATAGAATAATGAACAAATGATGAATTGAATGCCCAAGAAAACAAGAATATCTATAAACAAAAATTTTGATGATAAATAAATAATCTATGAAATACGAACAAATTTAATTTTATATTAATTTTAGAATATATGGGTACAATCTCTAAGTAAATAAATCAAAATCTTCTAATTTGATCTCCAATTTATACTGGAAAAAAGGTCTATGTAACACCCCCAACCCCTAGGGCCGAAAGCGTTACGTTTCCTAACTTCTTACTTAAATTTTGGGATGAAACGGACAGAATTTCCCCTGAAAACTGAACGTTCCCAGGCTAAACGCCTTACAAAAGTCCCTGTAAATCAACGGAAGCGTAAACATTTAAAACATAACTCGACGGCCACACGCCGGAGTTCATAACTCGACGAGCCACCCGCTCGGAGTACACCAAACATCATAGTTCATTAATACAGAAACAGTAAAAGTTACAACTCAACGGTTCACATAACCGGAGTATGGGGTTTACATCCCAAAACATAACCAACTTCAACCAAAAGACATTTAACTGACCGGATGGTTGGCTCATATGGCCATACAGAGCGACTCATAACCAATATGTATTACATGAACTTAGAGTACTATTTACAAACGTTTATAATCTAAAAAAAATACTTTACATGACTCGTTGAAGACATAAGTAGGCACAAATAACACTTTGCAAGCGATAATCGATTCCAGCTGACTCAACTTCTTCCTGTCATAAAGAAAACCTGGGGGAAAAGGGGAAAGAGTAGTGGGATGAGCAACCACACGCTCAGTGAGTGTCCCCCAACCCCCTCAAAACCAAAACCGCTGCAGGCAATAATATATTTATTAATCACGTATCACGTATTCATGCTATAATATTATAATAGGCATTCACGAAGTTCTTATAGAACTATCACTAGCCATAAGCTTCACTTTAACCACTTAACGCATTTTCTAGGTCCTTAAATGACCAAACTTCTTGACTACAGGTAGTTAAACACTTAGACAAGCAATGAAGCTAAGCACATAACGTTCTTTCTCATAAACATAACTCACATATTCACTTAATGAACATTTAGGTCACACTATGGCTATAATTATAAGCTACATGTCACAGATTGTAAACACTTAAACATGATAGGTTCTTATATTCATGACAGGCTCTTATTTTCAATGAATGTGGCATGCTAGAGACTTACTTACATGTCATGTGACTCTAAACATAACCTGGGATGCACTATCACCTATGTGTTGAATATGTACTTCAGGGAGTCACCACATGATCATCATGAAAACAAACATGGCCACATGCTTACTTGAGAACACATACTTCTAATCTATAAGGCTTGTGCACTTTGGAATCGTATATTCTTTACATTTACATGCTTTGAAGTTCCAAGTGTTCGTTTCTTTCTTTGCAAACATAACTCATTCATATAGAGCATGCATATGTCAGACATAAGAAACTTTCTTTGAACATTTGAAAGCGTTTCGAAACCTTGAGGTTCTCAATCCTTTGAAAAGGTTCACATTTCGTATTCGTCGTAACACGACCCTTGTAAGCATTTCATTCACATATCATTCAAGTATAGAGCATGCTAAGAAAACTTTCTTTCCTTTCTTTGAAAATGTTTCATTTAGCCTCTTAAGGCTCATAAAAGCTCTTCTTTTAGCCTCGTGAGGCTCATGTTACTTTAAAGAAACTTCTTTTCTTTTCTAAACTGCTTAGAATGGCATTTTGCCAAATCTCTTCTTTACCAACTTACTTATAACATAAAACATCTTATTGTGCTGGCTAGGGGGGTCAACACCGCCCTTTAGTGAGATCGTCACTCTTATTCTACGTTATCCCCGGGGTGTACGTACTTAACTCTTGGCCAAAACGCGTCTCAGTAGATAAACTCAAACTTCGATGTTGTCCTCTGTGGGGCAACAGCTCACACCAGGATAATCATATCCTGAGTCCAGTCCCCCTCAAGGTTTTCTTACGCGTCACACATCATAACTTATCTGGGGAACAGCTCACACCAAGATATTTCATATCTTGAGTCTAGTTCCCAGGAACAGCTCACACCAAGATAATTCATATCTTGAGTCCAGTTCCTAACTTATATTAAGGGAAACAGCTCACGCCACTTTTGAGTCCAGTTTCCAGGAACAGCTCACACCAAGATAACTTGTATCTTGAGTCCAGTTCCTAACTTATCTTATCTCAGGGGGAAACAGCTCACGCCCTTTTGCGTCCAGTTTCCGCCCTCTGGCCAACTTCTCAGCACATTCTTAGACTTTAAAGACATTTCATTTCTCTGTTTCAAAAGCTTACTTGGCTTAAACTCGCTTTTTAAGGTAAACAACTATGACCTTTTGAAATGCTTGTAATTCTTTCGTTTTGGGCTGAAACACTGCTTATAGAAGTTATAAGTTTATTAACACATGAATTGACTTTCTTTGAAAATAAGTCATCATGCATTAATAGTTATGGCTACTAATCATTTCAAAACATGAAATCTTTCTTTAAAAACTCACTCTTATGCACATAATGCAATCTAAGCATTTAAGCACATATATATCACATATATCACATTTGAGCACTTCATATCAATCATATCAATTCAACACATTAAGCCACACATGGCCTCGCAATCCACACGATTGCGGTTAATTCACAACCCAATCTCCCTCCTCACTTTCACCGTACACACAAGACCTCAAATGCTCATAATGTTATCCTCAAACCATCCAACTACTAGCTCGTTTCATCAATTTATTAGTCATAATATGTTATCATATAGACTTATTTAAAAGAGGGTGAGGTTTAGGCTCTTACCTGTGCAACAGCACCTTTCAGTCACATATAACCATATTCAATCATCACTTGACAACACTTTACTAAGTAAACCAAACATGATTCAAATCTAACATACACGATGCATTTTAAAGGAAGCTTTCCTAAGCATGAACGTACTTTGAATGAAGCTAAGCACATCTCAATAACTTCAAGTTTCATTCAATTACAGGCATTAGTTAGCTTAACTCAAATCGAAGCTAGGCATACTAAACTAACTTCGTTTTTAACCCTCTTTATACATTAGTTAACTTTAGTCACATTCAAGCTAACCATGTTCTTATAACTTCAAAATGAATCCTTTTTATGAATCGCTAATTACTCGAATCAAGGCTAAACATATCATAACAACTTCGTTTTTAATTCTTTTTAAACCCTAACTTACTTTAGTCGTATCCAAGCTAACTACGCCTTTATAACCTCCAAATTAATCCTTTTTCATGAATCGCTAATTACTCGAATCAACGCTAAACATATCAAAACAACTTCGTTTTTAATTCTTTTTAAACCTTAACTTACTCTAATCAAATTCAAGCTAACTACACCTTTATAACTCCAAATTAATCTCTTTTCATACATGGTTTTCATTCAAGTCCAATTCACGCATAGTTCCCTTTACACGCACATAACTTGCATCGATTTACAAATTTAAGCATAAACTAACTGAATAGCTCGAATCTAAGCATGCACAACCCATTTCTTGACATTTCTAACAAATCTAACTACCCTAACTTGACATGCAACATCAATCTGCTGAAAACATTTTCGAAATTAATACTAATTTAGGAGGCAAGGAACACCCACCTCGATTCCATGCTAGGGAGTCGAATCTAAGGCTGCTGAGCCAACTTTCGGGGTTCGAACGACGCTAAACCTTCGACTCTTGCCCAACCACTCTCGAACCAGAGCCGAATCGTGCCCAATTCGTGCCAACCAAACCCTAAATTCGGCCCAAACGCTCACCCATTGACTTGAAATTGCGGGAGATGCTTCTGCTACGAATTCAACCCTAATTTGAGGAGGAATTAGAGTGGCTAGAGATTGGGTTTTGTGGCCGAGCTTCATCATGCATTTGGGGCTTTGAGTCGCTACCAATTCAACCTAAAACGAGGCACAACCTTCGGATTTCCGCCTAAATTCGCGCCAGAGGATTGGTAGGTTCTGGGGAATTTGATTGGGGGAAAAGATTCGAGCTGGGTTGAGGAGAATTGTGCGGTTTTCGGGCTCCCATGGCTGCGTGTATGGTGGGGGAACGAGAGGAAGAGCAGCGAGAGAGAGGTGAGGCTCGGGGGGGGGGGGTGTTTGGCCGGCCATCAAGAACAAAAGGGGCCAGCGCAATGACAATAATACCCCTCCCTTTTCTCTTTTTCTTTTGTTTCAAACTGTTTAATAACAAGCACCGCTAGTTTAGTTCATATCCCGAACTCTAAACCCGAATCAATAATATAATCCTCGATCAAATATTTGATCCCAAATACGTCTAGGTTCAATTTAATAAACCACAAACTAATTCTAAGGTTTAAAACCTAATCGTACTCGGGAAACGACTAAATGAATCGAATAACGACTAAATTAAACTATCGATATAATTTGAAGGCATAAATAGCACGAATTAACTGTGAAATCAATAATAGCGATAAAAATCCCTTTTTATAAAATTATAGTTCTCAAAAGCACATCGATAATCAATTAACTCATACAGTTTCTATTAAAAATACGATTTTATAACGTAAAAAGCGGGATAATCAGCTTAACGTAAAATAAAGAACGGGGGGGGTCTTACAGTCGATTGGCTTGAATCTTGATCAAGTTAACTGATTGACTTCATTTGAAAAACTTATATGATTTTGATCTTGATTCTTGAGACGGTCCCTAAGAGCCTTAATGCCAATTAAGAAGAATTTCATGCTTGAAGTGCTTATAGTCCTCTTCAAGAGAAATTAAACATTTGAATTTTCAAAATGTATTGGGAGTGAGTAAGTTTTTCCACCCTCTCACTTGGATGCAGTAATGTTCTATTTATAGGGGAAGAGTCCCCTTCTCCCACTAAGGTTTGCAACTTGCCTCTTTGTTTGGCCGTTGACTAGTCCCTTGATTTGGTAGTCAATTGGGCCCAATTTAGTGAAATAAATTTAACTAATTAAAACAAAATAATCAATTTAAATTATTTTAAGTTTGACAGATATTATTAAATATCTAATGCTTACAAATTGCCCCCATGAGAGGCAGTCGCCTACATGTTGTTTGAGTGTTTAAAACGGTTAGGTCTCGAACACTTAGAAGATGACTGAAACTTGGTAGTTATTTTCACCATCTCCTTGCGAAAATTTGCCGCTCAACTTGGTGAGCTACCTAGGTCTCACTTTTGGACTTGTTTGGGTATAACTCCTGCATCTTCAAAGAATAAACCTCTTTTTTTTGGCCAATGGTCATGTACCTGGCTTTTTTTTTTTTTTATTATTCTGAACTCCTGCTTTTATTTGAATTGGATTTGATGAGGTTGAACACAATTTGATGGGCTAAAGTTAGTCTGTTCGGATGATTGAATCGATATTGAGGGCTTCTAGGAAGGTCTTGGGACTAAAAAGAATTGTCGAATCATATAATTCCTTAAGTCCTGGAGCTTTATTGGATGAATACATGCACTTAGTTGGCACATCAAATTTGAAACGGGATGAATCATCACCATATTTCTAGGAAGCTTTATTGGATCGAATTTCATATATATTGCAGTAATTATTCTTTTGATAAGAAGGACCAAATTTAAAATATCGCCTAATCAAAATAGGAAATTAGGTCAAGTAGCTCCATTTGTCAAATGACTTTCTCATAAATATCCACCCAGCCGTCTAAGAACCCTTAGTCTAATAAAAACAATCAGATGTGGTGATTTGCAATAATAGAGCACACCTCTCCAGGGGCTATGAGTAATTCTTTACCACAAATTGAAGAGGTTGTGATTGATGACTTTTTCCTGATTTTATATGTTTTTTCAACAAATTGGCCATGCGCTTGTGACAAGATTAATTGATGGGATAGGATTTGCTTGTTCTCCAGACTTCATCAGTTAGTGTTCGTGAGTTATAACAGGTCGCTTCCAATAAAAAAAGGGATACCGCACTGAGCTGTGGAGCAAACATCTCGAAGAAATTTTTGTTGTCAACAACAAAGGAGATCTGCCTTGTTCTTCTGAAAAAGCATGAATTGGCTTCTTTTTTTGTAACACCCCCAACCCCTAGGGATAGGAGTATTATATTTTTCTCGAATTCTACTTAACTTCTGGGGTAAAACTAACAGAGTTTTTCCTAAAAACCGACCATTTCACAGGTTAAAAGTCTTACAATAAATCCCTACATTGAATAGAAACATATAAAAATTCTAAAATAAGTTCAACGGCTATACACCGGAGTCCACAGCTCTATGGGTCACTCATTCCGGAGCATTCCAACCAATAAAATTTATAATAAAGAAGCAAATAAAAGGGTTACAACTCAATGAACCACACATCCGGAGTGCTGAGGTGTACTTCCCAAAATGTAACAAACTTTAGCTAAAAAGACAATTGACAAATTAGATAGTTGGCCACCCATATACCTCATTCTAGCCACCCAAACCCATTTCTAGGTCCCTGAATGACCAAATTTCTTTAGTAACTAGCACTTGAACACATAAGCAAGCAACGATGGCTAAGCACAGAACTTTCTTTCATAGGTTATGAACATTCAAGCTTGAATGTTTGATTCATTAGGGACATAGCCATGCCTTAATATGAATTTTCATTCAAACACTTATTCATAAAATAAGCACAGGATATGCCCAGAAATCCTCCATTCTTCTTTCTGAACAACAGACAATTTCGCTAATTTGTAACTATAGGCTATGTGATATAATTCGTGATTTATGCCTTGTCTATCCAATTCACTTATATGAGATGCTTAAACACATGGAGGAGAGATTATGCAAGTAGCTTTCTTTCACAAAACATGCACATTCAAACTCATATGCTCGATGCATTACAAGGATATGGTCATGCTGTACTTGAAATTTCATTCATGTTGTACTTAGAATCTTAATCACAAGATATGCCCAAGAATCCTTCTTTCTTTTTCTGAAAACACTTTACTTAGCCTCTTTAGGCTCATAAAAACTCTTTTCTTAGCCTCTTAAGGCTCATAAAACTCTTTTGTTAGCCTCTTGAGGCTCATATTCTTTAAAAGAAATCTCTTTCGTATTAGCCCTATAATGACCCTTATATGCTTTTCACATTTCATTCAATCTGACCTCTTAATGGCCCTTAAATCTTTCTTCTTCCTGAAATACTTAAAATGGCGAAATGCAACTGCTTTCCTTTGCTTATTCGGAAAATACTTCTGGCATAAGATCATCACAGGGTGCTGATTGGGTGAGATCTATTCTCAACCCCATAGTGAGACCTAACGCTCACGCTTAAACTTTTACTCCCGGGATGGCTACACATAACATATTGGACCATTACCCTCGTCAGGATCTTTTAGGGTTTCCTAGTACTAGGACTTATTCCATAGGATAGGGATTCCCTCGTTCTAGCGAGTTCACTCCCATCATTCATACCATATTGTCCAAAGGACATTATCTTAGCCAATTTAGAGGTATGGCTATAGCGGCTATTAAGTTTGCTGTCTTTCATAGCGACATCCTTTTACATACAACGCACTCTCTTTTTATTTGAACTCCTTAGGGATTTCCCGTTCTAGCAGGTTCTCTTCCAAAACTGTATTTGTATAGTTAACATAGGCCATCGATCGCTAATAGTTATGGCTACTATTAGTTACAACCACGAAAACCTTCTTTTTCAAACTTACCCACACTTGCAAGACGAAACTTAATGACATAAAGGAAAGGAGGTTTACACGTAACACATTCAAACACTTCACAATCAACTCAGTAGAATAAGCCACACATGACCTTGCAATCCACACGATTGCGGTAAATCACAACCCAGGCTCCCTCCTCACAAACCACTGACCACAAAGAACCTCAAAATTCTCATTAGTTCATCCTCAAGCCATCCAACTACCAACTTAGTTTCATTTCCATAACCATAGCATAACATTCATAAAAATCACAAAGAATGTGCAATAGCAACATTTAAACTTACCGAGCAAGCAGGGTTCAATCAGCGGCACATTACGATATCCATAATTAAATAATTGCATGTAACATTAACTTAAATAAGGCCTTTGGTGAGCTATAATGAACTGATAAAGCATGGAATCAATTATGATTTCATAATTCGTAATTAAAAAATAAGCATGCCAAACCTATGTCATTTCATACATAAACTAATCTAAATAATAGTTTCGATTATGTTTTAATTAACCAAGGCTACTAGATCATTTCAGAATCGTTATGAATTACCTACTTAGCATGCATTGCTTTTAAGGCGTTCCTGCATTGCCTCAATGACATTTTTAAGCAAGGATTAACTAAATTATCATGTTTCGATTTAAAATGTTCTTAGATCGTTTCATGGACACTTTCAAGTAGGAATTATGTTAAGTCAAAAATCATGCATTATTTTTATAATTATTTCGAGTATATTATATATATTATTTCATTTAATTTGTTTTGTTTTATATATTTTTCAGGGTTAGTATTAATTTAACAAAGAGGAGAAGAGAATACGTAGAAGCTCGAGTTTTACACACTTGGCTACAAGACGGTCCAAAAAAATAATAATTATGAAAAATATTATTTTCATAATTATTATATTGGGCTAGGGTTTTAAAAGTTGGTGAAAAGCTAGAAGTCTTGAGGAAGAAGAAACCTAAGGAAGAAAGAAGAAGAAAGTCCTAAGCAAAAACCCTAAATCCTCATCCCACTAATAAACCCCACAACCATGCATCACCTCCTGGATATAATATCATCACCATCCTCATCCTCCACACACCATCCACGGCAGCCATTAAAAACAATCTCAAAGAGCCCTCTTCCTCTTTTCTCATCATCTCTTCGATCCACACATTATCTCTCCACGCCACACTTCTCCTTCTTCACGCCCACCATCTTCTCCTCATCATCTAATCACCATCATCCCCACCCATAAAAACAACCCACGACTGCCCTTCTGAAAATCACAACTGACGCCTTCCTCTTGAAAATCACAACCCACGGCTGCCCTTCATCACCATCTTCCATCTTCACCATCATCATCAGCTCCTTCATCATCATCTCATCACCCTCTTCATCATCTTCTACCCCCACCATCATCATCATCTTTCATCACCATCGTCAAGCCACAACATCATCTATTCGCGCATGCCATCAAACCCCCACGCTAAACCTCCACTGTTGGTACCCTTCTTCACGCATCAACCATCTTCATCATCAAAGTAGGATTAATATTTTTTGTTTTTATTATTATTTTTTTTACTTTGTTTTATTTATTTTGCGGTAGGTTCACTATTAAACATGGAGTCTTTGGGTGAATGTTGTGATGTTAATTTTAATACGAGTGAGTAATTTTTTTGCTTAGTATAATCTTCTTGAAGCCATGCTAAATTAATTATTTTGAAACAAGTTTTATGCTTTAATGCCTAGTTGATTTCCATTCATGATTCTTTAGCGATTAGTGTTCATCGTTTACGAAATTTGTGTTAAATCGATTAGAATGCATGTTAGTTGATTAAATACAATTTTGATTGATAGTTTAGAAGACTATAATACATAAAAGTTATCATCTTTTAAGCCTAGGTATCACTCTAATTAATCATGGATGGCTCAAGCCTATCTCTTTTAATTAGGTAATCACTTTAGGTCTTTGTTAAATCGATTTACTGGAAAATTAGTTACAAAGTGTTAAATGATGTTTTTCTAATACTTAATGCTCTAATTTGGTTAAATTTTTGCACTGGTGTAAAGATTATCAAATTAGTAGGGTTTATATTAGGGCTGAACTTAAGTAAACTAAAATCTAAGGAAAAACGGGGAAGAACCGTTGGTGGATATCTTCTACAGTTTAACTCATGAATGAAATTAACTTGTGTGTTAATGATAAATATTAATTTGCATGGTGGATTGAGATTATACTAAGTATCCTTCATAAATTTGACCATTTTTTATCATTATTTGTTGCGTAGAGTTACTTTGATTAGTTTGTTAATTTTTGTTCTATTTTTATTAGCTTCAATATTATTTCAATCGCCCCCCCCCCCCCAAAACGTATAATCTTTTAGGAGTGTCTAGGTAACTTTAGATAGCTTAGATTCTGATTTTTAAAGTGGGTATAATTTTAGATTGATTTATATTCAATTCTAGTATTTAATTACCGGTTTGTTAGAACTTAGACTAAAAATAGTTATTTTCGTTATTTTTCTATTTTAATTAATGTCTAGGGTTTATATAGTGTCCTATTCTGCTCATATTCAATTTCATAATTTTTGGAAATTATTTGATAATTTTTCAGAATTATTTTGTGAAATTGATAAGTGCAGATTTTTAGGTTATTAATTCTGAAAATTTCGATTTTAATTGTTAATTCACGTTTATTAGGTATTGTTAAGTCCAGAAAATTGTTTCCTAGAATTAGGAAAATTTTCTTAATTATTTTCGTATTTATATTTATGCAGATTATTTTATTTCTAATTTCAGATCCAATATTCTACATTGATATTCTGTAGTAATTTTCTGATTTGATTTTTCTGAAATTATTTGGATACAATTGAGGAGTTATAAGATTATATACCTAAAGAATAATCTTTTAGGTTACTTTTTGCAATTTTAATATTTATTTTCTGATCATTCTTTGCTGTTTTGATTTTTTATTAGAATTTTAGTTACTATTCTGTCTTTATTTTTCTAAATTATTTAGGGAATCTTTTTACTGTTGTATTTCCAGAATATTTAGGAGCATCATTGAGGATTTGTTTAGATTTTTATTCATTAGATTTTAATTATTTTAGAATTATTAACATTAGATTTCATAAATTGGATTAGTAAAATCATTTAGGATTAAGCTATAAAAAGTATTTAATAACCAAAGTAGTGGTTAAATTTGTAGCTCTCGACAAGCTTTACAAATTAACTAAAATAAAAGGCATCGATTCGGGGCATCCTTAGGTTATTTGGAAGTCACTTATAAGCATGGATGAACTAAACTGACATATATCGATTTGAAGCATTATTAGGTTATTTTGAAGTCACTTTCAGGCATGAATTAACTAAACTAACATATATCGATTTGAAACCACTTTCAAGCATTAACTAACTAAACTAACATATATCGATTCAAAGCATAATTAGGTTATTTCGAAGTTACTTTCAAACATGAATTAACTAAATTAAAATGCATCGATTGGAAACATTCTTAGGTTCTTTCAAAGCCAAATTCAAGCGCGAATTAACTAAATTAACAGGCATCGAATTAAAGCGTTGCTTACTCACATACTGCCCAATTTTGCTAACATGCATAATCTAAGCTGAATTCAGTTGAAATAAAACATGCATAATCATTCATCATCATGTTCCCAATTAATCTAACTAATCCGAAACTGACATGCATCACAACTTATGGGCTAAAACATTTTCGAAATTACTAATACTTAGGAGGCGAGAAACACCCACCTCACAAATACGAGTCATTCAATTGTCATCGTTGGAGCTGCCTATCCTCATTCCTCCCTCTTTCTCTTGACCTTCAATTAGGCCACCAGTAGCTGTGGTGGTGGTGTGGTGGTGGTGGCTAGGGTTTGGGTTGTGGCTCCCACCCGTCCTCCACTTTGTTGAGCACGCCACCCCTTCCCTAGACGATCCTCGGCCGCCGGTTCATCACCAGTAACTGCCAGAGGCTGCCGCTCCTGTCTGGTGGTCATCGTGCATTAGGCCTCCACCTCTCACTCAACCTTTCTCTTTTTTGGCACGATTGTTCCCATAAACCTCATCCTAGCCACTCAAACCTATTTCTAGGTCCCTAAATGACCAAATTTCTTTACTAACAAGCACTTAAATACATCACAGCAAGCTATTTAATTTTTTTTGACGGAAAATTTTGACGGGTATTTAGTCTGTCAAAATGTGTGACGGAAATTTTGACGGAAAGCAGAAGTTTTTGATAGGCGCTCAGAGAACGCAAATCTCGAAAAAAAAATTGACGAGCTGGGGAAAATTTTGACCGTGTCCGTAAAAAATTCTACTTAATTTTGACGAACTTCAAACATTTCTAACAGGCCCGTCAAAAATAATAAAATAAAATAATTAAAAAAAACAAAAAAACCACACCCACATAAGGTCGGGAATAACCCAAACCAAACCCCCAAAACTCTCAAACTCTTCTCTGCCTCACCAGCCCGGCACCCTCCACCCCTCTCCTTCTTCTGCTGCTCGTCGGTCGCCCATCAGCGCCATCGGCAGCTCTATCCCCATCACCGGCCACCTTGAGACCCAAACCCTTACTCCATTACCTCTCAGCCTCGTGCGAAAACCCCCTCCCCTATTCTGCCTCCCCTCCTCTGCCGGCCAGCCCGGCGATTCCCCAGCCGCTAACGACCGTTGCTGGTCACCCATCTGCCGGCTGTTCATCCACCGACACCATCCTCTCTCTCTTCTGGCGCTTGCTCGAAATTGTGGCTCTGTCGAACAGCCCTCCTGCTGCCCGTGTTTTTGCATTCGCCTGCCATTCGACATTGTTGCTGCCTCACTAGTCGCTCGACGCCGCCGTCGGGTCGCCGGATCCCACCGTCCAATGCCATTCAGTTCAACCTCCTCCTCCTTCACTCCTTCGATTGTGTTCAAGTGATAAAAGGTCTGAAACCCTATCTTCTATAAATATGAATTTTGATGTTAAACTTGTTGTATTAGCTTAGTTATTTAGCTTTAATGAATTCTAATTTGAAGTTTTCTTGAATTTTGGGTGAGAAATTAAATTAGTAAAGGGAGGTTGAAGGTTGAACATGAATCAAAATGTGTGAGTTGAAGGCATTTAGATAAGTTTTAAACAAAATTGAATGAAATTAGTGGGTTATATATGTTGAATGTATGGATTATATTATGATCATTATGTGATACTTCGGGTTATGGATTGAATGAAAGGTTGGATGTTTTGGGTGTGAGGATTTAAGCTTGTTTATATTGTTTCGATTCTGTTTTATTGAATATTTAAATGAAAGTAATGAAATACATGCGTTGAATGTGGAAGTGTTAATGTCATAAGTGTGGTGATTTAGGGTTTACATGGTTGAGTGAAACTTTGAACTATTAGTGCTGGTTTGTAGATGTTGAGCATAATTTTAAGGAAAATCGAATGGAATTAATGGATTAACCAAGGGTTAGAGAAATGTGTAGCCATGGATATAGTGGTTTAGGAATTCTTGAATAAGGTTTATCATAATCATATTCGTTGTAATTACATTACCTTATGGGGGCTTAAATAAGTTGAATGCGCTAATTAAAGTGACAAAAATATGTTGGAAGGATGAGTGTAGCCATGAACGTTGATATGTAAGTCGAGTAGGATTAGCAATTAGTAATGGAGAGCCATGGTAAGGATTGGTTCTTGAAGCATAACTAAAGGAGGGGGGACTAATCAATGGATTAAAATTGACGTTATTGAATAACTAGATGTCAACGTAGTGCCAAAGGTCGGGCTAAGATCGATTCATGTTCAAGTGGGTTGAGATTGATGGATTCCTTTTGTTTTACAACTCGAACAAGATAAAAGTAAGGTAGGGGTAGCTTGAATGTTGTAAATTCAAAATTTGGGTAGAATTATTGATTTAAAGGCAATAGGGAGTGTGGAGTGTGCTTAATCAAAGTAATGATAATGATGATGGATCCTAAGTATTTTTTAGAGTGGCTTTGGAAGTAAAATCGCCCAAGGAAGTGATTGAAGGTTGAGTTATGCGCCCTTGCGCCAAAGGAATGGCATGTTCTCTTATAACCTAACTCATCGACGTTCCGATTTAGGCCAAGAGCATGAGCTTCACATTGAAAATAAGCCTAGGATTGTAAACCAAACTCAAATGTCTTAAACCCCTTATTTTGGAAAAATCACTGCGACTAACAAAAATAGTTCTTATAATAATAACTATCATAACAATGGGAGTAATAAGGATGATTGTAATAATAATAATAACATAATAACAACAACGAAGCAATTGTCGTTACTTCTAGAAATCAAAACAAAGTAAACAATATTAACGCGTTTATAGTAATAATTCGAATGATAGTGTCATTAACTGCAACATTGATAAAACCAAGGCAAACCCCACCGTCATGCCCTCATGACAAGAGAAATGAAAGCAAAAAAAAAATTAGAATTAATTAAGTTGGTAATAATCGTGAGGCTAATAAGAATAAGGGAGGTTAAGGAAATGTAAATTATTTAATCAGTTAGAAAATTTTATAAAACTTCTTAATCGATACAAATCGTAAGAATAATAAGGATGACTAATGAAGTGCTAATCAATTTACTGTTTCAGTGTGGCACCATGCTATATACTCGCATGTACATGAAAGGAGTACATAGCAAGCTCTCGAGGTTCCTCAAGAGTCAGCAAGTTGGGTCTTCAATAGCACCGCCAGATACGACTCATTCAGAAGAAGATGGTGAAAATGAGCCCGATACATCCGAATTGGGTGATTCCTCCCATGATTAGTTTCGATGTGTTTTACTAGTTGAACAATTTTAGTTATGTTTGTTGATTACACATGTGGAACCTATGTAGCTACATTTTCAATACTTCTAATGGGACTGTACATTAATTTGATGATTTTATTATATAAATAATTTCACTTTGTTTGCTTGTTTACGTGCTACGACATTGATTAAATTGGAAATACTATATTCGGAAAAATATGTGAGTTCTTAGCAGCAGATTTCTGATGACATTCTACAAAAATTTTGACGGGATATACAACTTCCGTCGAATTTTTTTACGGGCTCAACCAAATAGCTCGTCAAAAATTTTGCCCACAACCTAAATTCCAATCCTTCAACCATTTTTGACGGACAGCATACTCCGTCAAAATTTCGGTCAAAATTCTGTTTTGATGGGACAATAGTCCGTCAAAAATTTCGTTGAAATCTTATTGACGAGGTGTCAGTCTGTCAAAATGGGCCGTCAAAAAAATTTTGGCAGATTGTCAGGCCGTCAAAAACTGCCCGTCAAATTTTTTGACGGGTCTGTCAAAAATGCAATTTCGATGAAGCATTTTTTTACTGATATTTTTTCTGCCAAAATTTCCATCAAAAAACCTATTTTCCGTCAAAAACTCAACTTTTTTCCGTCAAAAAATCCGTCAAAAATAAGTCCTTCAACCTGTAGTATAAGCAAGCAACGAGGGCTAAGCACAGAACTTTCTTTCATAGGTTATGCACATTCAGGCTTGAATGTTTGATTCATAAAGGACATAGCCATGCCTTACTTGAATTTTCATTCAAACACTCATTCATATAATAAGCACAGGATATGCACAGAGATATTCCATTCTTCTTTCTGAACAACAGAGAATTCCATTAATTCCCAACTATAGGCTATGTGATATAATTCGTGATTTATGCCTTGTCTATCCAATTCACTTATACGAGATGCTTAAACACATGGAGTAGAGATTATGCAAGGAGCTTTCTTTCACAAAACATGCACATTCAGACTCATATGCTCAATGCATTACAAGGATATGGTCATGCTGTACTTGAAATTTCATTGATACTGTACTTAGAATCTTAATCACAATGTATGCACAAGAATCCTTATTTCTTTTTCTGGAAACACTTTACTTAGCCTCTTTGGGCTCATAAAAACTTTTTTCTTAGCCTCTTGAGGCTCATAAAACTATTTTCAAGAGTCTCATATTCTTTAAAATAAACCTCTTTCGTATTGGTCCTATAATGACCTTTATAAGCTTTTCCGATTTCATTCAATCTAGCCTCTTAATGGCCCTTAAATCTTTCTTTTTCCTAAAATACTTAAAATAGGGAAATGCCAACTGCTTTTCTTTACTTATTAGGAAAATACTTCTGGCATAAGATCATTATAGGGTGCTGATTGGGTGAGATCTATTCTCAACCCCATAGTGAGACATAACGCTCACGCTTAAACTCTTACTCCCGGGATGGCTACACATAACATATTGGACCATTACCCTCGTCAGGATCTTTTAGGGTTTCCTAGTACTAGGACTTATTCCCTAGGCTAGGGATTCGCTCGTTCTAGTGAGTTCACTCCCATCAGTCATAGTGTATTGTCCGAAGGACATTATCTTAACCAATTTAAATTGTATGGCCATAGCGGCTATTACAGCAAAATTCTTTTTCATACAACGCACTCTCTTTTTATTTAAACTCCTTAGGGATTCACCCATTCTAGTAGGTTTACTCCCAAAACTATATTTGTATAATTAAAATAGGCCATCGATCGCTAATAGTTATGACTACTATTAGTCACAACCACGAAAACGTTCTTTTTCAAACTCACTCTCACTCGCAAGATGAAACTTAATGACATAAAGGAAAGGGGGTTTGCACGTAACACATTCAAACACTTCATTATCAACTCAGCACAATAAGCCACACATGGCCTCCCAATCCACACGATTGCGGTCAATCACAATCGAGTCTCCCTCCTCACACAACATCGACCACAAAGAACCTCAAAATTCTCATTAGTTCATCCTCAAGCCATCCATCTACTGACTCGGTTTCATTTCCATAACCATAGCGGAACATTCATAAAAATCACAAAGAATGTGTAATAGCAGCATTTAAACCTACCGTGCAAGCAGCGTCCAATCAGTGGCACATCACGATATCCATAATAAAATAAATACAAGTAGCACTAACTTAAATAAAGCCTTTGGCGAGCTATAATGAACTGATAAAGCGTGGAACCGATTATGCATTCATAATTCGTAATTAAAGAATAAGCATGCCAAACCTATGTCATTTTCATACATAAACTAAGCTAAATAACGGTTTCGATTCTGTTTTAATGAACCAAGGATCCTAGATCGTTTCAAAATTGTTATGAATTACCTACTTAGCATGCATCGCTTTTAAGGTGTTCCTACATTGCCTCAAAGACATTTTCAAGCAAGGATTAACTAAATTATCGTACTTTGATTTAAAATGTTCTTAGATCATTTCATGGACCTTTTCAAGTAGGAATTAACTAAAATAACAACCATCAGTTCGGAGCATCCTTAGGTTATTTGGAAGTCACTTATAAGCATGGATTAACTAAACTAACATATATCGATTCGAAGCATTATTAGGTTATTTCGAAGCCACTTTCAGGCATGAATTAACTAAACTAACATATATCGATTCGAAACCATTTTCAAGCATTAATTAACTAAACTGACATATATCGATTCAAAGCATTATTAGGTTATTTCGAAGTTACTTTCAGACATGAATTAACTAAATTAACATGCATCGATTGGAAACATTCTTGGGTTCTTTCGAAGCCAATTTCAAGCATGAATTAAGTGAATTAACGGGCATCGAATTAAAACGTTGTTTACTCACATACTACCCAATTTGCTAAACATGCATAATCTAAGCTGAATTCAGTTGAAAAATAAAACATGCATAATCTTTCATCATGTTCCCAATTAATCTAACTAATCCAAAACTGATATGCATCACAACTTAAGGGCTAAATCATTGTCAAAATTACCAATACTTAGGAGGGGAGAAACACCCACCTCAAAAATACGAGTCATTCAACTGTCGTCGTTGGTGCTGCCTATCTTCCTTCCTCTCTCTTTCTCTCGACCTTCAATCAGGTCGCCAGTAGTTGTGGTGGTGGTAGTGGTGGCGGCGGCTAGGGTTTGGGTCATGGCTCCCGCCCATCCTCCCCTTCGTTGCGCGCGCCACCCCTTCCCTAGACGATCGTCGGACCCCGGTTTGTCACCGGCAACCGTCAAAAGCCGCCACCCCTATCTGGTGGTCTTCGTGTATCAGGCCTCGACCTCTCACTCAACCTCTCTCTTTTTGGTGCGGTTCTTCTCTGTCGCGAGAAGGTAGACATGGACGTGCCACGGCGACCGGCCAGGCGTTGACGTGGTGGTGGTGCACTGTCATCCCTCTCTCTCTCTCGTTTTGGTTGGGGGTCGCCAAGGAGGGGGTCACAAGGAGTCAGCCGAAGAAACCCCTCTTCGTGTTTTTGCTCAAAATAAGGGGCTTCGGCCCCTTTCCTTTTCCCCGCCCTTTTTTTGTTTTATTTGTGCTCAATTGCTACAACAATTCGATTCTCAATCCTAAATTCGTTAATGCTCATGCTAAGCTTGGATTGAAATGTTCTAAAACCGGCGTCCTAACTAAAGTCGGGGAAGGACTAAAAAAATCGAACGACAACTTTGAAGGTATGAGTTCACACCAACTCAAAAAATTTCTAAATAATTGACGATAATATTAATAATATAAATAGCGATGAAATATTTTTTTTAATAAAATTATTGCTAACGTAAGTACATCGGTAATAATTTAACTCATATAGTTACTAAAAATATAAATTTTATAACGTAGAAGGTAAGATAGTCAACTTAACGTAAAATAAAGAACGTGGGTCTTACATTTTTTCCTTTTGCTTTGTTTCAATTTATTTTTTTGCATCATTGGTTTGTGCAATTTCTTTGTTTCCAGGGATATCATTTGAATTGAGAAATGCTTCGCATCAAATTATGTAGGCTATATTTGGTCAAGAGATATCAGCAGGAGTATCATGACAGACCATTCGAATCGTCAAAGGAGTATCTAACATGCAAGAGGACTAATTGTTTTATTTTTTTAATGAATAGTTTGTCATGTGGACTGTTTCAATCATTTTAACCCTCAGATGACTTGCCCATATGAGTCTATTGTGTTTACTTTTTCAAATTTTCTCACCCTTGGATGGATTGCCTGCATAGGTCCACCTTAGGTGACTTTATCTAATGTTCTCATTTTAGATGACCTTCCCACACAGGTCCACCTCGAGAGACTTTCTCAAAGGTTCTTACTCTTACACATCTTTCTATAGCACGAGTCCACTTTGAGTGACTTTCTCAAATGTTCTCACCCTTGGTTGCTTACTTGCACGGGGCCGCCCTTGTGTGACTTTCTCTAATGTTTTCGCATAGGCTACTTGCTTGCATGGGTCTGCCTTAGATGCTTGCTACATGGGTCTGCCTTGGGTGACTTTCTCTAATGCTTTCACCCCTATTCGCATGGGTCCGTGTAGGGTGACTATTTTTCTAATATTCTCACCCTTGGCTGCTTGCCGACAGAGGTTTGCCTTGGGTACTGACTTACTCTAATATTCTCGCCCTTGGCTGCTTGCCTGTATGGGTCCGCCGTGGGTGACTATCTCTAATGTTCTCACTCTCAGCTGCTTGCCGCGTGGGGTTGCCTCGTCATCACCGACTTGAACTAGAACACCCTATGCTTTGAAGGTGAATGCTATCGACTTAAAGAGGACTAATATGTTGTCATCTTCCCCAATTTAAAAGAGAATGTTTGCATACAAACATACAGGATGAGGCCATATTTTTGTTCTCATTTTGAAGGATGATGCCACCAACCCAAAAAAGGAGGTTTACATCGCTATTGATGCTGACTCAAAAGAAGAGGTGGACTGCTTGAAGGAGGAGTCTCCATTACCGCTATCACTAACTAGAAGGAGAAGGCAATTGCTACTGCTACCATATTGGAGGAGGCCTATGTCACCACCAACATGAATAAGCAGGCTTTGTCGCCACTACCACCAACTTGGAGGAAGGTTGCATCACCAGCATGACGAAGGAGGTTGAGCGCCATTGCTACCAATTGGAGGAACCATAAGAGCTTGCAGCGTTTTGATGACAATTTAAGGTTCACTTGGCTTAATTAAAATCTTACTTAATGATTTGGGAGTAAAAAACTTTGATAATTTGAGAGTGTTAAACTTTAAAGACTTAAGAGTCTTTAACTTTAATAACTTGAGAGTCTTTACTTTGATAATTTGGGAGTCTTAAACTTTGGTGACTTGATAGTCCTAAGCTTTGAAGACTTATGAGTCTTTAACTTTGATAGTCTACTTGGTGATTTGAGATTCAAGAACCTTGATGACTTAGCATTTTTGGACTTTGATGACTTGATAGTCTTTTAGTTTGGTGACTTAGGAGTCTGGAATTTTTAGTGCTTTGAGTGTCCTTTATGCTGATGACTTGGGAATCATTCACTTTGGAGATTTAAGAGTCCTGGACTTTAGGGACTTAAGAGTCCTAACACTAATAACTCGAGAGCTTTAAATTTTGATGAATTTGAAGTCTTGATCCATGAGGAGGAGTCTTGCTTTTGATTTCTTGGGAGTCTTTACTTTGATGGCTTTGTAGTCTTAATCTTTGAGGACTTAGAGTTGTTTTTGATGACTTAGGAGTTATTTAGCTTTGTTGACTGGCAATTCTATAGCATTGGTAATGATCAGAAAGCCTAAGGATCTTTGTGACCTAAGAGTCTTGGTTTTGCATCTTCAACGCCTTTTTAATACAACATGAAAGTTTCATTTAGTTGCTTGGGCAACTATAATGATGTCCTAAAAGCATGATTTTTTGGTTTTTTTTGGTTACTTGAGAATCTTTCATTTTTTTTGAGTTGGGAATTTATAAGGGTGACTTTGAAATCTGTCACTCAAGCACCAATTTTTGGGGGGGCTCTTTTGCTGAAACATGTCCAATATGATCTTGACAGATGATCAATCAGATTCTCTGATGTCTTCTTCATTGAAGATGATCTTTCCTTCTTTTGCAAGTTGTATGATTTGTTCCTTGAATGTTTTGCACTTCTTTGTAGGATGACAAATAATCCTATGATATTTGTAATATTTGGGATCTTTAGCTTTTCCTATTTCTTCAGGGCACTTTGACATTGGAAGCTCTATAAGTCCTTTCTCAAGAAGTTTGTCAAACATTTTTGGTGCTTTAAACTCATAATAAGGACATTCATTATCTTTAGAGCCCTTGAGCATGGTGCTTCTATTTCTAAATGATGACATTTATTCATCATAGTTGAGCCATCTCCCATAGTAGGTAATTGTAAGCTCTATATGAAGAGCTCGTGTTGCCAATTCTTTACATGTTTTGGGCTTGTGCATTTGCAAGGTATAAAGTATATCCCGATCCATTCTTTGAGCACATATCTCAATAGTAGAAGATTTAGGCAAGTGATCCTTACACTCCAAAGAGAGGGCATGCCAATAATTTATATAATCCAAGACTAGCTCCTCATCCTATTGCCTAGTATTAGTCAACTCGCTAATGATAACCAAGTGGTGTGTGCTGTAGAAGAAATTCAAAAATTCATTCTCCATTTACTCCCCAGGTATCAATGGATCCAGAAGCAAGGTCTATATACCAATCGAAAGCAACACCATTAATATATTATGCAAATTGCTTCACCAAAAGGTCACCTTATGTGCCAACATTGTTTCAAGTTTTAATGAAGTGCATCGATCCTTTTTGTATAAGTGCATCGATCCTTTTTGTAGAAGGCTTCTTATACAAGTGAGTTCTATGAGAGCCTCCTCCCAAATGGGCCTTCACTGCATTGGCTATCAAGTTTTAAATTTGCTCAACTGACATTGAGCTTAAGGCTGAATCGTTCATTGGTTTGTTTTCATTATTAGACTCTTTGCTGTGATTGTACTCTTTTGTGAGAATCTTACCACCTGAGCCTTTGTTGGAGGCTTTAGATGAACGTTTCCTCAATTTCTTTGTCAAATCAGTAATTTGTTTGTTTTGACGCTTGATTTGAGCATCCTTTTCTGCACTTTCATTTGAGAGTCTATCCAATGTAACCTTCATGTCTATGAGTTGTTCCTCTAAGTTAGCAACCTCTATTATCATCACTGGCATGATGATAGTGTAAGAGGATTTGATTTTAGCTTGTGAGAAAAATGAATGCCTTAGAGATCCTAGTGAAGAATCACTACTACTGCAGGCGTCATCATCCTCATTAAAAGTTGAAAGATAGGATTGGTGTAAAATTGAAATTCAACCAGTCCATGGGGTAGAATATTCCTTATATTGAAGACATCAAGAGATTTTAGTTTTAAATTAGGGAGAAAAGCAGTTTGATAGACTCCTTTGGAAGGCAAGTTGGAGCCAAACTTTTCATTTTTGCGTGACTGAAAAGTTGGAGCTAGGGCTTGTTGCTTTAGGGTGATGGAGGTAACAACTTTGGTGATGCTCCTAGTTGTCACTCCAGTACTTCAATTATCGGATGCAACACTTCTATTTGCAAATTCTTTAGATGTAGATCTGAAAGCCTTCTTCTTTAAAGGTTGATGAATGGAGTTCTTGGGAGCCATTTCATCTTTGAAGGAGTATAGAATTTGTTTTCTTAGATAAAGATATGGGAAGCATAGATTGTCCCACTTAGCATGCCAAAAATTTATAAGTACAATTTTCGATTCTAAATAAATAAGAAATGAAATATGAAAAATTTTAATTTGTGTTGATTTCAGAAGATATGGGTACAATATCTTTGTACTTGTTACAAGTAAACAAATCAAATTCTTCTAATTTGATCCCTAATTTGTATTTGAGAGAAGGTCCATTGGCTTGATTCTTGATCAAGTTCATCGATTTGACCTCATTTGAAGAACTTATATGAATTTGGCCTTGAGAGGATTTGATGAGTCTTGGGATCCTCAAACTCCCAAGATCAAAAATAACAAGAAAAATGAAAACAATAAAGGATAATTCTTTAGGATTCAATCTTAATCAACAATAGATTGTGATATTTATGCCTAAGTTAAGATACTACTGATTGATAATTATTTTCATCAAATTCCTCTTTTAAAAGCTCTTAGCCACAAAAGAAGAATTCTAAAGGAAAGACTCTACTCACCACTTTTAATTAACGAGATAAAGATGGAGAGCTTTCATTGAGAGAAAATGGTCATTTGCCTTTCCATTCATAATTCCACTCAAGTTGAGTTAAATGGAAGTAATGGGCTCTATAAATACTCAAAATTGGGGGGGGGGGTAGCTGTTATAATAGTGGGGCGAGTGTACCAATAAGGGGGTTACAAATTATCTTAAGAAAATAAGTTAAATTACTAAGATAATTAAAACCAAGGTGAGCTGTACTTTTTAAGAATTTTTCCCCTCCTAGGAGGCTCTACACTTCTAATGGGGTCCCGCCACTGGATAAGTCTTCTTTGGTATGTGTAGAATCACCCCATGCTAATTAGTCTCAAAGTTAACAACTATATCTTCCTCAAGTAAGGCCAAATTCTATATTGGTCCAAAACTAGTACTTTGTACACACTTCATGTATTTCGGTCATTTCTCTCGATATTCGAATCTAGTGACCAACTTTAGCATATGGGGCTAAAATAGACATCTAAGGAAATAAGAAGAACTTAGGCTTACCTTGTCTGGGCTCCGCTAGATAAGATTTTAACTTGACCCAAATTCGCTAAATTTCCCAACAAAAACCTGCATTGTATGAGTGGAGTTTTTATCACTTGAGGGAATCGAAATGCATCCTAACTCAGAATTTTATTTCGTAATCCCAAAGTAGATACTATAAGGCTTTGAATGAAGCATAGATAACCCCAATTGGACTTCGTTTGGATGGCAAGAAGCCAAGACGAAATTGAGTAAAATGCTTCAGTAGTGACCATTTTGACTAAGGACAGTTGGCTTAAACTTTGGTGTGGATGAATGTGCAACCAAGAGTGTGCTTGGGGCTTGATATGCGTTAGGAACTAAGGGGCTTAATGCCAATCAAGAAGAGTTTTCTTTGGTCTTCTAAAGTAGATGACACGTGCTTGAAGTGCTTGTAGTCTTCCTCTTGAGAAATTAAACCTTTGAGTGAAATGTTGAAGTGCTGACCATTTTGACCAAGGAAAGTCGAATCTGACTTTGTTATAGATGAGGGTGTAGCCAAGAGTGGGCTTGTGGCTTGGCATACATAAGCCTCCCCCTCCTGTGAAGGATTTTCCCTCAAATCCTCAAAGTCATCCTCCACGTAAAGAGCTAAGTCAGTCATATTGAAAGTGGCGCTCATATATGTGTCTCCCAGTAAGTCCAACTTATAGGCATTGTCCCCAATCCTATCAAGTACCTTAAAAGGGCCTTATCCTCAGGTCTTGTGTTTGTTTGGCCTCCTAGAAGGGAGTATCTCCTTTCTTAGGTTTAACGAAACTAAATCTCCTGGGTTGGAAACCATGGGCTTTTGATGCTTGTTTGCTTTGGCCTTGTAAGAGGCGTTGACCTTCCCCATTTGAGCTTGAATTTACTTATGGATCTTCTTCATTTCCTTAGCTCTCTCTTGGGCCTCAAAGCTAACCCTATGTTCAATGGAAAGAGGAAGAAGATCTATTCGAGTAAGAGGATTAATTCTATAGCAGGCTTCAAAGTGAGAGTGGGATGTAGCATAAGTAAAAGCCAAGTTATAAGCAAACTCGATAGAAGGAAGCTTTAAATCCTATTCTTTGAGGTTCTTGCTCACCACTCCCCTAAGGAGTGTAGATAGAGTCCGGTTGGTAACGTCCGTTTGTGCATCAGTTTGGGGGAGACAAGTAGTGCTAAATAAGAGCTTGATTCCCAATAATCTCCATAAACACCTCCAAAATAGGAAAGGAATTTGGCTGATGATCTCCTTGGAAACTATGTAGCTTGATGATCTCCTTGAAGTATACATGAGCAATGCGAGAAGCATCATCACTCTAGTGACTTAGAATGAAATGAGCCATCTTGAGAATCTGTCAACCACAACCATGATGGAGTCATACTGTCTTTGGGTTCTTGGTAAACCCAAAATGAAATCCATACTAATGTCTTCCCAAGGGTCATTTATTGTTGGAAGAGGAGTGTACAACCCATGATGGAAGACTCTCTTAGCCTTATGACATATAGCACATTTGGAAATAACTTTCTGGATATCACTTGCCATTCAAGGCCAATAAAAGTGTTCCTTCAAGATCTCAATTGTTTTATTAATGCCCAAAATGTCCTCCTAATGCACCACCATGGGCCTCTCTTATAAGTAACTCCCTTAGAGAGCCCCTAGGGACTCAAAGCTTATTGTACTTGAAGAGGAACCCATATTGCAAGGTTTAGGAGTTATGATCCTTGAGGGTTGGAACAATGTCTTAGAAATCTTCATCTTCCTTGTAGATTCTTGGATGGTGTAAAATCCCAAAATTTTGGCCTTTAGAGTAGATAGGAGCATTTCTCTTCTTGAGTGTGCACCGGCCATCACATTTTCCTTGCCATCTTTGTGTTTGCAAGTGAAGGGAATGATTAGAGAAATTTCATCCACCTGGCATGCCTTGAATTTGGCTTGTCCATTGATGAAAGACAATTAGACAAGGCCTTGTGATTCGAATGTATCACAAAGGACTTTGACTTGAGATAGTGACTCCAATGGGTAAAGGCTCGAATGATAGCGTAAAACTCTTTGTTATAAGTGGAGTAGTTGAGTTTGGGGCCATTGAACTTCTCACTAAAGTAAGCCAAAGGTCGTTTGGCTTGGGTGAGGACCACCCTAATGCCAACACCACTACCATCACATTCAACTTCAAATAGGACATCAAAGTTGGGAAGCACCAAAATAGGAGCCAAACATAACCTTTCCTTGATTGTTTCAAAGGCCCTTTGGGTGGCCCTTGTCCATTCAAAGCTTTCCTTCTTCATGCATTCGATTAAGGGAGCTATAATAGAGTTAAAATCTTTGACGAACTAGTGGGAGAAGATTCGAACTTCTGTGATGGAGGTGGGAGTAGGCTAACTCTTGATAGCCTCAACCTTAGATTCATCAACTAGAATTCCTTCATTGGACAGAATATAGCCAAGAAAGATAACTTTAGAAGTGAATAGTTCACACTTCTCAAGCTTGGCATATAACTTTTGTTGCCTCAACACTTGGAACACTTGAGAGAGGTGTTCCACATGAGATACCTCATCACGACCATACACCAAGATATCATCAAAATACACCACAATAGACTTCCCAATGAATGGTAGTAGGATCTCATTCATGAGCCTCGTGAAGGTATTAGGAGCATTAGATAGATAAAAAAGGCATCACAAACCACTCATACAACCAATACTTGATCTTTAAGGTGGTATTCCATTCATCTCCTTCCTTCATCCTAATTTGGTGATAGCCACTTCTAATGTCAATTTTGGAAAAGAACTTAGAATCATGTAACTCATCAAATATATCATCCAATCGAGTAATAGGAAATTGGTATTTGATGGTGATGTTATTTATGGTCCAAGAGTCAACACACATATGCGAAGTCCCGTCTTTCTCAGGTCAACACACATACACAAAGTCAAGCTCTATCTAATGTACCCACGGTCTAAACACTCTTGGACTTGTCTTTGTAGTTCTTTTAACCCGCTAGGATTGCATCGATAAGTCGGCTTGTTTGGCAAAGAAGCACTCAGTAGGAGATCAATTTGGTGTTCAATTCCTCTCACAGGAGGAGCTCCAGGGATAAATCATTGGGAAATTCATCCTTAAGCTCTCTCAAGAGTGAACTAGCTAGGGGATTCATGGGCTTCAATCTCTCACAAGCATTGATTCTACCATGAGTAAGCAAATGAAGGCTTGCTCTTACTAATGGCTCTCCCCACATGTGTTTCACTCAGAAAGAGATTTTTCTCACTTTGTTTCTCCAATTTAGATTTAAAGGGTTTAGGTGGAGGTAGTGGTGTCAAAGTAAGATTACAAACCTTGTATTTGAATACATATGTATTGGCATGCCCATCATGAATCACATGATTTTCAAACAACCAAGGCCTACCAAGTAACAAGTGACATGCATCCATATGAAGGACATCACATAGTACCTCGCCACAATATGGAACAATCGAAAACAAAATAAGACCTTGCTTAGAAATGGTTACCCCGATTCCTTGCTTAAGCCATTGGAGAGAGTAAGGGGTGGGATGCACCTTGGCGGGTAATTGAAGCTTGTTAACGAGGGTTGTGGAGACTACATTGATGCAACTTCCTCCATTAATAATGAGCTCACACACCTTACCTCCAATAATGTATCAGGTATTGAAGATTTGTTCCCTTTGACTTAACGCACAAGGAGCCTCTTGGACATGAAGTGCTCTTCAAATTAGCAAGAGTTCACCCACATCTAGAGTGATCAAAGTTTGATCCTCATCCTTGGCTTCCTTCTCACTAGTTGCTTCCTCTATAGGGGGGATTTCTTCAACTTCTCTAATGGTGAGAGTTCTCTTGTTGGGACAATCTGCTTAGAAGTGTCCATAACCATGGCATTTGAAACACTTTTTATCCTCCAATTTCCTTGGTGGTTCACTAGTAATACCTTTACCCTTATCAAGCACTTTGATGGGTGTGGGGATAGTGTTAACTTTATTGGGGCAAGAGTAGCCCTTGTGGGTACTTTGAGAACAAATAGAGGAGGTGATTTGAGAAGGTTTTCGACCCTTAAGTTACTTCTCAACTTTGATGGCTAGGTGACACACATCATCAAAGGATAAGTAAGGTCGTATATCCACTTTGTTAAAAATGTTAGGAGATAACCCCTTGACGAGCCTACCAATCTTGAGTTCGGGTTCTTCATCCAAGCCAAACCTCAGTTAGAGTTGTTCAAACTCCCTAACATACTCTTCTACCTTTAGATTCTCTTGGTTAAGAAATATAATCATAAGTTAGAGTTCGTATTTGTAAGAAGAGGGTAGGAATCTCTTATCCATATGCTTTTTAAGCTTGGACCAAGTTATGGTTTTGGATATGGCTTCTCTAACCCTACTCTTCTTCGAGTGTTATACCATAATGAAGCATACCCCTTCAATTTGAGAATGATCAATTTCAAGGACCTTTCATTATTATATTCTTTGAGTTCAAATATCCTTCAAGAGCTTATACCCAATCAAGATAGTTCTCCAGGTTAAAATTGCCATCAATTCTGAAGCCTCAACTTTGAGATTAGTAAGGTCATTCCTTGGATGCCTTGTTCTTCTAAATCCTCCTTCTTCATCATCAAAGTCTTCATGATGGGAAGAGTATGTGAAGTCACTAGGGCTAACGTCGTAGCCTCAACACTAAGGTTTCCGTCATATAGATATCCTCACTTGTTCAACCTCTTGACTGAGATGCCTCATTTGCTCTTGAAACTCTATAAGAACCGTACCTATCTAATGGACTTGCTCAAGAGGAATGCACTTAGGGTGAGAAGCATCTCCCTCACCGACCATGGTAGTAATTGTAAGGTGAAAAGAGGAGCAAAGGATGGAAACAAGGAAAGTGCAGACGCGCTAGAGGCGGCATGGACGAGAAAACAATGAAAAATGAGATGGCATGGTCGTGTTCTGGGGCACGGGTTGGTCGTGCCAAATCTCTGGAAGAAGAATGGGAGTACGGGAAAGGTGGCACAGTCATGCCAAGCAGTACAAGGTAGGGATGACAATGGGGCGAGTACAGGGTGGGTCGAGTCGTAACCACACCCATACCCATTTCAAAAATCATACCCAAACCCATACCCGTACCCATCGGGTATTAAAAAATAAAACTCATACCCATACCCATCAGGTTTTGCGAATTTACAGGTTTTATTCAAGTTCCCATAGCAAATGAAAATTAATACATATATGCAACTCATATCCAAGTACGATACATATTTGTGTCATTATAAGATTGCAAAGTTGTGATATGTTGGGAATATATTGTTTAAAAATGTGAACTTAAGTACATTGTTGACTAGTTTTTTGTTATAATTTGGATTGGACTTAAATCGGAAAGATATTAAAGCAAAATAATTTTTTTATCTTAGTATAAAAGCAGGTATGAGGTGGGTGCGGGTATGGAACGGGTGAATGCTATACCCATATCGATACCTGTACCCATACTCGTACCGGTTTTCCAATACCCACCCCATACCTATTTAAAACCTATTTTCACCACCCACTTGGCTTTTAAATGGGTGGATTTTGTGGATTTTAAATGGGTACAACCTTTATTGTCACCCCTAGCATAGGGTGCCCGTGCTAAATCTCTGCTTAGGTATTTTTATTTATTTTTTTACGAGCTTTTTGTGTAGACTTGTTGTGGAGCTTTAGGTATGTGTTTAGGTTAGGGGTTGTGCTTGGGTTATAACTGGGGTTCTTTGTGGACTCATGAGGGTTAATAAAGGTAGGTTAATGAAGAAAAAATTTGAAGAGCGAAAGTGGGGATTTTGGGGTGAAATTGAAAAGGTGGTAAGGTGTTTGAATCAATAAAGGTTTTGATTCAATAACCACCCAAAAAAAGCTTTAGCTTTGGTGTGAACTTGATGCTTATTGGAATCCTTAAGCTCCCAAGATCAAAAATAACGAGAATAATAATCACACCAAAGGATGCTTCTTTTCAATTCAACCTCAATCATTCAATATATTGTAAAGCTTATCCCAAGGCAAGATACTGATGACAGATAGTTACTTTCCTCCAAATCCCTCTCCTAAAGGTTCTTAGCCACCAAAGAAGAATTCTAAGGAAATACTCTACTCATCACTATTAATTAAAGAGATAAAGATGTAGAGATTTTAGTGAGAGAAAATGCCATTTGCCTTTCTATTCATAATTCCACTCAAGCTGAGTTTAAACGGAGGTAATGGGGTCTATAGATACCCGAAATGGCGGGGGAGGGGGGAAGGGGGTTAGCTATTATAATAGTGGGGATTACAAATTATCTTAGAAAAATAAATCAAATTACTAAGATAATTATAACCAAGTTGAGATGCGTTTGTTCAGGATTTTTCCCCTCCTTCTAGATAAATCTTCCTTAGTATATGTAAAATCACTCCATGCTAATTAGTCTCAAAGTTCACAGCTATATATTCCTAAAGTAAGGCCAAATTCTGGATTGGTTCAAAACTGGAACTTTGTGCTCAGTCCACATATTTAGGTCATTTCTCATCTAATGCCCAATTTTAGTTTATGGGGATAAAATAGACATCATAGGGAATGAGAAGAACTTCGGCTTCCTTCATTTGGGCTCTGTTAGGTAGGATCTTAACTTGACCCAAATTCAGCAAATTTCTCGATAAAAACTTGCACTGTATGCATTGGGATTTTTATCACCTTAGGAAATCAAAATGCATCCTAACTCAAAATTTTATTTCGTCATTCCAAAGTAGACACTCTAAGGTTTTGAACGAAGCATAGATCACCCCAATTGATTTTCATTTGGATGGTGAGAAGCTAAGTCAAAATTGAGTGAAATGCTGGAGTGGTGACCATTATTTTGACCAAGGAAACTCGATTTGGACTTTGATATGGATGAAGGTGTAGCCAGGAGGGTGCTTGGGGCTTGATATGCATCAAGACCTAAGAGGATTAATGCAAATCAAGAAGAGTTTTCTTTAGTTTTCTAAAGTAGATGACACGTGCTTGAAGTGCTTGTAGTCTTCCTCCAGAGAAATTAAACCTTTGAGTCTTCATAATGTCTTAGTAGTGAATGAGTTTTTCTATCCCTCAGTAGAGGGCAATAATGTTTTATTTATAGGGAAAGAGTCCCCTCCTCCTTATACTAGGGTTTACGACATGTCTGTTTTCTGGCACCATTGACTAGTCCTTTGATTTCGTAGTCAATTGGGCCAATTTAGTAAAACCAATTTAAGTAATTAAAATGAGCTCACCCAAAATAATCAATTTAAATTTCTTTTAAATTTGACACATATTATTAAATATTTTGTGATTACAATATCACTTGAAATTAACTATACTAGGGCCAAATTACACATTTTGACAACAACAATGCTAGATTTGAAACTGATAACGTGAAGGAAAGGGGGGGAAAAAAGAGAGAAGTTAAACTCAAGCTAGTCTCTAGTAGGGGTGTGTAAAACCGATTAATCGGAGTTTCGGTTAACCGAAAATCGGTTAACCGGTTTTTCGGTTCGAAAAAATTCTGAACCGTAACCGAACCGAAAATTTCGGTTAACCGGTTTTTCGGTTCGGTTAACGAATGTTTCGGTTCGGTTACCGGTTAATCATTTACAAATAATAAAAAAAACTTAAACTTTCTTACCTAAATTTGTCATTCTTTTATGTTTAAGTTCTTTTTATAAAAATTAAACTTTGGTTACCATTTATAAATAATAAAAAAGTGCACTTTCTTACCGAATTTTTTTATTTTTTATGTATAATTTTTTTAAAAAATAAAATTATTTTTGGTTCGGTTAACCGCTGGTTAACCGAATTTTCAAATAATCCAAACCGTAACCAAACCGAAAACCGAAAAAAAAATTCGGTTCGGTTAACCGAACCGACTTTTTTGAAAAATTTGTTCGGTTAACCGGTTTTTCGATTTGATTTTCTTGATTTTTCGGTTCGGTTTTCGGTTTCAAATTTTTTTGCACACCCCTAGTGTCTAGCACTCACTGCTTTCTACTTCCTTAGTCTCTTCAATTTGTAGCATGAATTTGAACCCTCAGCATCCTTCAATCACCATAACCGTCGAGTCCTTCTTCATTGCTCATTAATCAACACAATTGATGAAGATGATGATGGAAGGCAATCGATTTGATGATGGTAATGAGGATGAAGATAACTGTTGAATTGATGAATCGAAGAAGAAAGACAAAAAATGAAGATGCATTAAAGAGTGGTGGAAGGGGAGGGCGGTTATGGCTATATGAAGAAGAAGACGGAGATTTTTAGGGGGTCTCTCGAGTTTTTAGGGCTGCTAGGAAGAGGATTGAAGAGAGACAAAAATAAAGGGTGAGTTGGGCAATGGAGAAATAAAAGAGATGGGGAAGGATGACTGGGTTGTGTAACGTGTTCGGGCCTATGGAAAGGAAGAAAAATAACAAGCCCGAGGGGAAAGAGTAGAGCTAAGAATTAGGGGGGTTTGTCGCGCTCAGAGCACATGACCAGAGAGTGTGAGGGAGTAACTGGCAAAGGCTGAACTGGGGTCGCACGAAGCTTGGGCCAGGTTTGCTGTTGGGCCACTTCTCCTTTTTTTCCTCTTCTTTTCTTCCCTTTTATCCAACACCTTTTCTTCCTTCTCTTTTGGCAAGCAATTTGATCATCTTATTCATTTTTTCAAAGTTTCACAATTGCTACATCATAAACAAAAATATATTGAAATCCTAATTTAATAATTTTTTTTGAGCAAATAATAGATCATTAATGGTGTAAAATATCATAACTTTGGGTTGAACAATCCTTCAGCTCAAGAAAAAGGATGAAGAAATGGAGTGAAGGAATTCTAACTCACCAATCGCTAATACAAATTTCATTAACGAGCTTGGAACTGTGGGAATTAGGTAAACAACATAAGTACAAAACCTACCTTTAAAACTTAGAAGTAATGGGTAACAAGTAGGGGTGACAATGAGTAGGATTTTGATTGGATCAAGTGAGTTGATCCATTTAAAATAGAACCATTAAAGTGTTAGGTCAATAATGGATCGTATCAATAACAGACTAGCTCATAAAGCATATGAATAGTTTGGGGCATAATCATCCGTCTAGTGACCCAATAGTTTTGTCAACTTATCACATAAACTTGCATCCTATACTTGATTAAGTTTGTTAGCAAAAATTTACATATAATAGTGATTACCTTATGTATGCATTTTATACAAGTTTGGTCAAATTTGAAACATACCAAAATTATGTTGGCCTTGGGTTCACTGGACCCAACCCATTTAATCACATCAAAAAGTCCAACACGACCCACTTTATTAACGAATCAATCATTAATCCAATACGAACCTTTTTGGTAATAGGCCGACGCTAACCTGAACCAGCCTGACCCTTGTAGCAAATAATAAAAGACGACATTAGTATTCATTTTTCATTACTAACTTTTTCTTTCTTTGGTAAGTACTAAACTATAGGAAAGAGAGCAAAGTTTTATTAAGGCTCTTTGATTCTCACCTGTTTACCTTGATCTCTAATTTTTTGTGAGTGTCATGGACAAGCTTGAATGGCAAATGATCTCTCTCTGGTTAAAGTGTTATCATTATCATTGGAAAAGTTTTAGAGTTATTGTTTTAGAACATAATTTGAAAGAAGGGCTTTATTCGTCGCGGGAAGAGAAAAAGTCCCCACCGAGAAAGATTAAATCGGGTAGTGGCACTTTATATTTGTCTTTTTGAGTACGTAAACCAAGTGCTAGCTTGGTAGACCATACATTCGTGTGTTAGGGCATCAGCAGCCCAGCTACACGCGTACAGGGAGGGGGACCCGCAAGTAACACGCATCCTGCCCAGCCTAGGACACGCGTGCGTCACACGGGGGACGGAACTGGGACCCGTTCCGTCCCGCGTTTCAATTTTTTTTGTCTTTTGTGGGCATGAAACGCAGCGTTTTGTCCATGATACAACAATAGAGTGCTGCGTTTTAGGGGATCGGCAAAAAAAAAAGAGACCGTGCCAGGTTTGCAAAAGGGGGCTAAAAAAAACAAATTGAATGGAATGCAAGTGAAACTCATGCTGACGTGGCAGGTCTGAGTTCCAAAAAATGGAACTCTGGCTGGGGATGCCCTTAGCCGACCGAGCATATTGAATTTATTGTCTTGGAAATGGTTTTAACAACTACTTTGACAGTACTGACTAGCGATATGGTTTACAAAACATCACTCATTTACGAGACTTATTTTTACCTTCTCATACTTGATTTCTTGTTATTCTAGCTTTCAGTTTTAAGGCTTATCTTCCAGGATCTTCTAACGGTAGCAAATTTCCTTATAAATAGTTTCAGTTTGCTCCCTATTACACATAGAAAAGTTCACATTTTCCTTGTCTTTCACTACTGTTTTCTTGGACAATTATCATTTGAACTCCAACTAAACTAATTGAGATTGCACGAGATTGGCTCCAAACCGCGGAATCTCGGGGAGCGAATGCCATCGGAAAGTTGCGCCATCACTCGGGCAAAATTCGTTTTAGGACAGTAGTCTACGCCATGCCACAAGGTTGCAGACTTTATGCTCATTGTTTCATACCGCTTGTTGTGCTTTACAAACCTAAGCTTTTCAGATTTGCCATGTTCGTTTAGCTCTACTAACCTTAGCTAGGTCAAATAAGATATTTTATGATTTTAGATGTGATTGTTATTCATTATCTTAGAAAATTAATTGAGTCGTGATCTTTTTATTAATTTAAAATTGGAGGTTAAAGTAAGATCATTCACCATCCATTAAGGTCGTAGCTACTTTGTTTTGAAGATAGAATATATAGGTAGGAAAAGTACATGATCATTCATGGACCTTTCAACCATGAATTAAAATTTTTTGATTGAGATGCTTCTTAAAAGTCTCAACACTTTCTAAGCAAGATATCTCATGTTCAAATCTCAATAGCTTATATATTAAATTGTTGAGCACGGTAAATCGGAGCCTATCTAACATGCACGCTCTAAGTCCAAAGAGCCTTAATATGAGTGGTGTGTTAGATTATTTCAATTAAATATTTCATGCAAAAAGTTCTTGAATAGAGGATAAGTCTTTCCTAATTTCAAATATATTTTCCTTTTGGTAATATTTTATGATATGAAATTTTGAATGAGATCACATACACTAAACCCCTCATTTGCTCATTTCAATATTCAAAGATAAATATTAGCGCAAAGATAAACAATTTTCATCACTCCTTCCTGCTTGTTGCCACTCATCGCGTCTTTACACCAATCCTTACAAACTCTCTCGTAATTCCGTTCAAATTGCTTACTACTAACTCTAACCGTTGAAACAAATACATTTTCAGTATCCCTTCTATTCCAAGTTCAAGACGGACCCACATTAGAAACACAAATCTCATTTACAAATGAAATGAAACTCACATAATTGAAAATGTTGTCTGCCTGTCCCACAAATTCATGTAAATTAATCTAAAACAAATATATTGACCATTATTTTCTCATAAAGTTCACATATGCATACCAATGGAGTCTTAACCTAGTACGGTTAAAGTTTTGGGTACATTAACTCACAGATTTGATTCTCCTTTTTCTTATGACATTGTAATTATATTGTATTACCATTTGTAACTCATATGTATTCTAAAAAAGAAAAAGAACTTCCTCCAATTCTTTGACCATTTTGACTAATTTTTTAAATCAGAATCAAATTTTTTAATCTCAAATTCTGATTATAAAAAAAATTTCAAAATTTCAATCTCAACCCCGGGGCTACTTTTGGGTTTTGATTCTCCTGAACAGAGGCAACATGTGTGTGTAGAGCCTTTTTCTCATCTTTCTTTCACGCTTTCTTTTCTCCGTTTTCTATCTAATCTAAATTCGCCCCCCCCCCCCCACCTCCTCCTTTCCCATTCGCCATTTTCCCGTGACTTTTACCCTCTCCGTTCTCTCTCTCTCTCTCTCTCTCGCTCTTCTTCCTTCAATCTGGGGTTCTCATGATTCTCAATCCGCCACTGCAGCCCTTCTCCTCCTCATCCTCCTCCATCACCACCAGCGGCAGCAGCAACTACGATGCGGTCGCCGCAGTCTCTCCGTGAGGGAGGCGGCGACACTCCTCCGCAGCCCTACCACCACCGGCGCGGCGGCAACATCACGGCGTCGCCTCACGATGTTCGGTTCCAGTCTACTCTGTCCGTACACAAGCTCAAGCGATTCAACTCCCTTATCCTCCTCTTCCGTGTTGCCACCTTCGTCTTCTCTCTCTCCTCCTTCGTCTTCATGCTCACCAACTCCCGCTCCTCCCCTCACTGGTTTGAGTTCGACGCCTTCAGGTACCAGCAGTCTCTCTCTCTCTCTCTCTCTCTCTCTCTCCCCGAGCTTCGATTGAATGTGTAAAACCTCTGATTCGGAGGAAATTTCACTCGATTCAAGGTTTGTGTTGGCGGCGAATGGCATAGTGGCGGTGTATTCGCTGGTGGAGATGGTGGCGTCGGTTTGGGAGATAACAACCGGAGCTACTCTCTTTCCTGAGGTCTATCAAGTGTGGTTTGATTTCGGCCATGATCAGGTTTCTCTCTTCTCCCTCCGTCTCTCTCTATTGACTGATAGATGCCATTGGAAACTAATGGAGTGGACTGGTTGAGATTTGCTGCAATCTTTCCGCTGTTTGGGTGTGAAATTCAATTTGAAATTTGAAATTAGATTTTTAAGTCATTTATGGTGGTCAACAATAGCGATTTAATAATTGTTTCATGATCAGTTCGTAGTAATTAATTATTGAATATCGAAAGTAAAGCCTGTTTAGTTTGTTCGGGAATCCACGATTCCCATTCGGTAAAGAGGGCAATGTGTAAACATTCGGAACAGGACAAAACGTTTCGTCGAATCCCATCTTTGTTCGATTGTCAACAATCAACAGATAGGCTCGGGAATTATTGATGTTCGGGGTAGCTCTATGCGCTTGTCATGTGGACAAAATGTGATTTCTCTGTAGCTGGTGACATGCCTATCAGATTTTGGGTGATGGTGAAAATTGAAACTAAAATACACATATACATGAAAGTTTGGATTTATTCTGTCCTCTTACTGTGTTACTTCGGTAGAATTTACGCCTTAATTTTACTGTTTATTTGAAAAATTATTTGTATATGATGACATCGAATTATTGTCTTCAATGCGTTTTGAACAATGTGTTAATTATGAGGGTGTCCTATACCAATGTCGCCTGTTATGTAGTGGCTAATATATCAATTCAAGGCAAATCAAATTTGGTGTTGTTTGCTCCATCCAAGGAAAGCGAGTCATGTCTAGTTGGGTCAAGTTAGTGCATTGGACTTGGACAAATAGTGTGTCAATTTAGGTGGTTTTGTCTTTTCTTCTGGCTTGACATTTTAGAGGAATTCAAAATCAATAGGTTTTGATTGGCGCAATTTGTGATATTCATTTAGCGTAACTCAATTATTAGTGTTTCAACTATAGTCAATTTGACCACCATAGTGTAACATAAAAAATGTACTCCCTAATAACATAGATAGTTGGCTTCATATGCCATGTTAATCACCTAAATTTAATTTAAACATAGATGACATTAACTTAAACTCATCTGGGCACCATTGTATAAGGTCAAATATGTACTCCTTCATTATGGAATAATAGTCACTCCTTAAAAACATATCTTATATATATATATATATATATATATATATATATATATATATATATATATATATATATATATATATTATAAAACCTAAGATCTTAATTATGAGAGGGATAATTCTTTGAGAATAGATAGATTATTACAATTTATAAATATTGACAAAATAACTTGTAAATTCCTCGAGAATTTAGTATCCTATGTAAGAGATCTTGAAGTTTCTTTCGAAACCAATAAACCTTTTAAAAAAAAAAAAAACCCTGTTATTTCATCTCTAATCCTTAATTTGCTAAGAGTTTAACCTAGTTGGGACAATCGGCTGCAGGTATTCGCATACCTGCTCCTATCAGCAGGGTCAGCAGGGACGGCGTTGGTTAAGACATTGAGGGGAACGGACACGTGTACGGCGACGAGCTCATTTTGTGTGCAATCAGACATCTCCATAGCCTTGGGATTCGCCGGTTTCATATTCCTCAGCTTCTCCTCTTTGATGTCGGGTTTTCGGGTCGCCTGCTTCCTCATCAACGGCTCCCGCTTCCACCTTTGAATTTAAAATTGAATCCTTTTTAGCCCATTATTAATTATTAAATATGATTACCACTATTACTAGTCTTATCAGCTCTATTTTTTGCTTTAGAGTTTTTTTTATTTTATTTTTGAAGTTAGATTAGAAAGATAGACAGGAATATTTCTGTCCTTTGTTTTCTCATGCCTTTTTTTTCCCAGGGTGGGGACTGGGAAGCTTGCTTGCTTGTCTGTGTGCTCCAGTGCTCCACCCTTTTTCCTCTCTCCTGAAATCCAGTGCAGTGCTGGAAACGGATGATGGGCCGGGCCGGGTCTATGATGTAGATGTGTAGGGTGAGGTGTTTAAGCCTTCTTGGTTTGTTGTGCATATGAGTTGAGGTGAATCAAAGGCACTTTGTAATCGGAATTCTTTTTTGGAGATTTTTCTTGCTCGTTCTAAAAGCTAATCGCAGGGGAAGAAATTTCAACTTTGAATCTAGTTCGACTTGTATAAAGGGAATAATATGTATGTGATGTGTTCGAAATGGGTCAAGGAGTAGTGGTTCTTCTGTTAAAAGGAAAACCTGAAGTTGTGTGAGTGTCAAGTCGGTTTCAACTAGTAAAATCGTTAAGGTCTGTTTGAAGCTAGAAAAACTAAATAAGAAGAAAATTTAATGGAAAAAAATAGAGGTGGAAAAAACTGGAAGGAAATTAGTTTCCCTTGTTTGGATATAGAAAAGAAAAAACAAAAGGAAAAAATTTAATTATTCTTTAGCCAAATCCCTAAACCCTCGCCTGCCGTAGTATCCAGCACCCTCCACGGCTCCACCCCTCAAACGCTGTTTTTTTTTGGTCCCTTTCTCGTTTTGTCCAGTAGCTCCATTTCCATGAATTCCCTGTCCTCTTCGTTGTTGTTCTGCTGATCTGCTCCCTCTTCCAATTTGCCCACATCATCATCATCATCTGCTTCTTCTTTATATATAAATATAATTCATCTATTCAAACTTGATACCACCGACCACTCCTAATTTTTGTCACTCCATTGCTCCTCTTCCTCTTTATGCCTTGCCCCAGATCCTGAACCCACGAGACGAAGCTGATTTTAAGAATTTGCCTCAAATGATATGTTAATGGTGATGTTGTAGATTGAAAAACAAGATCCCTGGTGGTTATTCCCAGCTCCGACCACGGCGCTGATGATAAGACGACGATGATGGCCTCTGATTTGAGCTGGAAGCCATTGTTAGCATGTGGAAATGAGAGAGATTACTAAAGAGAATAGTGAGAGAGGTGGGAACTATGGTTTTGCATTTGGGGGGGGGGGTGTTCGAAATGTTGGAACAAAAAGTTTTCGTGGGTTTTGCTCCCAAGAACATGAGGAAAATTTTGGTTGTGTAAAATGAGTAATTTTCCATCCATTTTTCTGTCAATTTTTTTTTCCTTCCAATTTTCTTCACTGCAAAAACGCAAAAAAAAAAAAAGGTTTTCAAATTTCTTTTTTTCCATGGTGTTTTCCATGGTTCAAATAAACTCTAAGAGTTGTTGTCGGCATCCTAATTTTAAATCTCGTTCATATTAATTTTTACACCTTATTTATGAAAAAGAAAAATAAAAGTTGACTTTTCGTCTCACTAAATGTAAAAGCTTTTCTTTTCCTGCCTTTTCAATATAAAACTTGTTGACTTCTACTCTTATTGCACATTTACAGGCCCTTGTGCTTCAATCTGTTCTTATTAATAGCCCCCTACTCCTTGCAGGTTAGGTGATGACTTCACCCAAATTATTAAAATATATGTCATGCACTATAGAAAAATGTGTTCACTGGACATTTATTTTTTAACGCTTGAAGAGTCGGTTCTATTTTACAAAGATATTTATCAATGAGAATCAATTGTTACGAATTTTGGATACCGGCATGAAAAGGGTTGTCATAAAAAAAATATTATTAACAACCCTGCAGCCTACACTTTTTCATCAAGTGTTGTTTGAAGAGTCTTTTAGTTAACCAACGATTTCTGTTGCAGAATGTGACAGTCTTAAATGTCAGTAATGTAAAAGACAACAATTTATAGTTAGTTCTTTAAAAAAAAAAAAAATTGTCACAGATCACCACTTATTGTAACGATGGGCTGACAAGACGCTCTTACAACAATTTATAGTCGGTCATATTTGTTCTACCAACATTTGTTGCTTCAGCTAATTTGGTATTTCTTCCCCTCAAGAAAAATTTTAAAACATAGTTTTATAAATGGACAAAGATTGCATTAGGATAACTCCATTTCTTATTATGAATCTGACACTAATTTGACTTTGCTTAATAGAGGATCAAATACTCAAGAATAAAATGATGTGTTCAAAAATTTTATTTCATTTCTTATGGTAAGGTTTAACAAGATGATAATTATTTAGTTTAATTTTTAGTAACTCAAGTTACAAGTTAGTTCCTATTGAGTTAAGTAATTTAAATGTAGTCACTCATAAATAAAATCGAACACAAATAATAGAATAGGAACTCGTATTCGAATTTCACCCAAGCAGAATTTTCAAATGTCTAAAATTTTGTTCAAAGATGGGAATATAACTTGCAACACAAGGTCTTGTTCTTTTTGTTGATAAATTAAGCATTTACCAAACTTTTTCCATTTTCATTCCTTCTCGATCCTTATTCAGTCCTCACCAATTATATTCCCAAAAACAAAAATCAATCCTTCGAAATATCTTTTGATCCTCTAAATCCTTACCAATCTTTCTCTTTTTTCGATTTAATTTACCAATGAAAAGAATATGCTCATTTCATTGTTGGGTCTTTAGCAAGAATTGTTGGACTAGCCAACGGGCCACGCCTTACCCCCTTTCTATCAGCCTTAATCAATGCCTTAATCTTCAAAGGTTTTTTTTTATTTTTAAGTATCATTTGAAAAAAATAACAGTTAATTTTTTTAGTATCATTTGAAAAAATTTCATGTTGGCTCACAACTGGCTGGATGCCAGGATCACTTGTAACCATTATAGATAGACCCGTTTTTATCTAGTTCTGAATGCATGAGTCTCGGAAGAGTTGAAACTTTCCACACCTGAAGCTCAGCAGCCCTCTCTAGGGGTGATGGTAGTATGAATATGACTAAAAGTAAGCAGAAAAGCGAATCCAATCATTCCGGCTTGAACAATTAATAACGTCCATGCCGCCCATCGCCATTACCAGCTGTTTCAGTACATTACCTTCAAATGTGATTGGCATGAGACTCGAAAAACTAAATGAACCTTGTCGTCCATGCCCTGTCAATGTCATACCCAAAACTGCCCCTTTTGACTAACGACATTTATTTATTTGCGGGATCACCTTGCCTTTTTTTTTCTTTTTGAAAATAGCAAAATGACAAATACCTTACTACAATATATTTTTAAGTGTTTTATTTTAATATTACAATGTTTTTAAATTGGAAAAAAGAGCACAATTCAATAGCACAACTTATAAATTGTGTGAAATCATATTTTCATCCATAATTTATCACATTTTTAAAATACGCTTATCATATGCTTTCGTAGATAGGGCTTATATGATTAAGTATCATTTAATACTTGATTTGGCGTAGTCGATGAATATTTAAGGTTAGTAATTTATAACTAAGTATAATAATTGAAAAGTTAGTTATTTTGAAGGAACATTGGACGATAATAATCAGTATTTGAGTGTGTTGGATGATAATAATCCAAACTTTGACCCTCGATATCAATGATCCATACTTGGAGCATGTTTGCTATTTTAACACTGCATTTGAAAGTGTTTTTTACCTGGTGTTGTAAGAGCTTATAAAACATATACCATTGCACACACTTAAAAGTTTTTGCATTTTGAACATATGTATTTCCATACCATTGAGAAATTGTATCATTACATCCAGCAAAAAATACCTTCAAACTTGCTTTGGTATAAAAAGTTAAACATACCCAAAGTACAGGCCTCTCGTATCCAACATTAGAGTTGAGATTTTTATCTTCCAACACCCCCAAATTACATATTATGATTGTCCAATATTCCTGTTTTAAATTATAAAATATGTTAATTAAAGATGAGGTAAGACATTTAAAGGTGTCTTCGGCAAGACATATATAGTCAATCTTTAAAATGATCACCCACTAGTTGTGGGGGAAACTTGTTCCTTTTTTGATAAGGTTAGAAGTGAAAGTTTCTTAAGTTTACAATACAAAAAATCTAGGTATTAATAATTTTTTTCCTATTTATTCCAAATTAACTTGTGTAAATTTATTGGTTTTAAATTCAGCTTCTTAGAATTTCTTTTGGGTTCAACTAATAATGGATACAAAACACTAATTTAAACTAGAAAAAGAGACTTGCCATGCTACATTTAGGCAAGGTCTGGGAAATAGGTTAGGTCAGGCCTAGGGGTGGCAATGGAGCGGGTACAACGCGAGTTTAGCCGTACCCTCACCTATACTCATTTTCAAAATTAATATCCATACCCATATCCATACCTATCGGGTATTGTAAAATTATACTCATACCCATACCCACTAGGTATAGCGGGTATGCGGATTTTATTTGGGTACATATAGAAAAAAAAATTAAACCCATTTTGTACCCATATTGGACATTAAATAGTCAATATCTCACATTAACACCAAACTTCCAACAACATATCATATCACATCAAATAAAACTAAATGTTTGCCAACCAAAGTAATAAATGAACACTTGACAACTATAGTTTTAAACAAAATATTCCGTCGAAATCTTGAATATCATATAACTCAAAGCAACTAGCAAGATGTTTAAGTACAACTAACAAATTAGAACCTTAAACAAACGAATATGTGTTTTATATGGGGTTAGTATGAGACGGGTACAGGGCAGGTATTGATAAAACGGGTATGGGGCGGGTAGAATCTATACTCATAGCCATATCTATACCCATACCCATTTTACCAATACACGCCCTTCTTTTTCTATTTTCACCACCCATACTCATACCCATTGGGGTGAATTTTGTGGGTTTTAGGTAGGCACGGGTTTTTTTGCTGGCCCTAGTCAGGCGGGGTATGTATTTTGTGTCGAACTTAAACAAATTGAAAATTTTTCTACTTGAGCCAAACCCACTTATTAGACAAGTTGGAAAAACTGGACCTATACCTGTAAGGATCCATCACAAATGGTCGAGCTCATTTCTAGGTGCTTTTATGGGTTTTTTTTTTTCAAAAATAGCATATTTATTTTTTTTATTGGAGGTTAGTTAATGTTGGGCTACAAACTTACAGGAAAATAAGCCTTGGGTCTGGCAAGAGAACCCAACCAGGTTCCACGGGCAACACTAGGTCCACTTGTCCTATACTGGGTCCTCACAGTCTCCTCAACCTAACCTAGAATTTAGGTATAGTTTGATCCAGGAACTCGGGCGGGTTCTCGGGTCAGATAAGGTACTCTGACTCTAGCCCAAGTAGATTCTACTACCTTGGTTCAAATTCTTTTTTTTTTAGCTAGCAGTGTATTACCATATCGCGAATATAATAGTGAAGAATTATCTTATAACTAAATAGAGTCATTAGTGAGTTTTTAGGAAAACTTATTAACCATGTCACCTTTCGAAGCAAATCATACCGATAGGGACACTGAAGGAACAAAGTGACGCTGCTTCAAAAGAGGTTTGGAAAGGTCCTTGAGCAATCCGTAGTATGAGGACCATCCAGACTCCTTGGGTGGAACGATGATAGGATGGAATGCATCCCATCACTTCCAGTCATCACCGACGGTTTCTACTAATCAATATGGGAAATTAAAGTTCAATTATATTAACAGACATTCATGCATAGCGTCAGAATTATTCACATTTTCAAGGCATAATGCCATACAAAATAAGCAAAAAGGCAAAATTGTTCAAAATATTATAGCGGGTAGGGATGAAACTATCTTAACGATTACATCTTTGCCTAACTGTAATCAACTAAATTTCATGAAAAGTAGTAAAGTCAAAATGGGAGAAAGTTATAAATTATGTCCTTAGGATAGCCCTACCTAAATCATTTAGGAACCCAACAAAATGTGATTTATAGAATGGATGTAATTCCTCTCTCCTAACGCTATCCCTTTATTTTAGAAGAAAGGTCTCAACTCTCTTTTTTCCTAGCTCAATACCACTCTCAATGGTTTTTTCGATGTTTTTTCCCGCTTCTATCTTAGGGCTCAACCCTCTTTTTATAGCTATTGAGGAGGCTATGTGAGTCAGACTAGGAGAAGAATACCTAATCTTATTCTGGTTAGACTTTGGACTGTAATTGGTAGACTGGAAGTAATTAATTAATGATAATTATTTAATTAGGCCCAAAATCCTAATTTGCTTTGAATTTTGTTTGACTCAACATAGTGGGAGTAGGTTTCGACCAAAAAGGAGGAGAGAACCCAGGCAGGGTCCATCTCTAGAGAACCCGACCGAGTTCATGTGGAGACTAGCCCATTCTCCCCGCATTTTTGCCTGTTCTGATTTTCTTATTTATTTATTTTTGAGTTGCCAATCCGCTGGGTCTTTGAATATTCAAATTGGGTTGTTAATTTCATCATTGGGCTTATCAAAGTAGAATGCCTCTTCAACATGAAATTATGTTATTGGATAATAATGTTCTTAATTTTGAATTTGGACATCGGTGCACCGTACTATTAGCCTATTTACTATTTATATAACAAGACCAAGTTTGCAAGTGCTTTTACTCAACGTAATGCAACAATTTCACATGATATACAAATCCATAAGTTTAAAATTTAGGAATTTCTAGGTATAGAATTGTATTTGTTTAATATGCACGCACATCGTTGAGTTGAAATGTCTTCAAAATCGATGTTGGTACACAAATAGTAAATAGTTCGGTAGTGCAGTGCAATGATGTCTAAGTTTAAAGTTGAGAGTATTATTGTCCAATATCCTTAAAAATCCTTTTACACATTTTTATTTTTTTTGTAGGAATTGAAAATTTTGGAGAAAAATAGATAATTTGCTCAATCAATCATTGGTTGTATCAAGTTTAAGAGGAAAATGAAACAAGAGAGAGGAGAAACCCAACCTAGCGCCTGCAAGCCTAACTCTAAGCAGCCCGGTCCAGCTCCATCTGCTCCCTTCCTCTCCATGCGCAGCACCGAGGCCTAAACGCCTGGCCCAATCTGCTGCCTTGCCCAGACTCCTCCTCCTTAGTCCTTTCCTTTCTCCCATGAGCCTACTTGGCTCTCGAAGCCCGCCAGCTTAGCCCATTCCCATGCTGCCCTTCCTTCCCTGGTCTCTCTTCTCAGCGGGCCTATACTCCCTAGACTGCGGTCCAGTTTCTTTGCCGATTTTGAACAAGTTGTCCAATTCTCAGCTCGTCCCCCCTTTCTCACTTATTGCCCTTGCGAACAGCACGTACGTGATACAAATGCCCCAACCCTTCTTCCTCCTTTCTTCTCATTTCACTCCCTAGAAGCCCAAGCCCCTATTGCTTCATCTTCTTCGCGTGGTCACCATAACTGAAGCAAGCCCTTAATTTCTCTTTTCTCTCTCTTCCATTCGTAATTATGTTCATTAATTTCAGCCATCATCATCGTGACCATCATCAATTCACGAGCTACAAAGTGTACATGGGGCTACATTTTTTTGCTATATGATGGAAAATAGAGGGTGCATTAGGAGAGTTGTTTTTTTTTTTTTTTCTAGTTTTTTTTCCATTCTTGTTCTTCACTTTTACAAGCTTTAGATCTAGGTTTTAGTTTCACAAATGGATGCAGTCAGATTTTGGGTTAATTTTGAGTGAGATTTTTAGTTTTTTTCCCTATTGAAATTGCAAGCAATTGGCCAAGTTCGATTTGGTTTCAATTTTTGGAATTTTTGGTTTCCCCATCAATTAAGGTTTGAGGTAATAATTAAGCTTATTGTTTTCCCAACTTTAGTAATGGTTAAAAAAATCAGAAGTTTGGTAATTTGTGGTTAGGGTAAAATCAGGCAAGACTTATGGTTTTATAGTGTATTTTATCTGAACTCTTTAGTTAGAAATCTCGAAACTGGCTTTTTAATTTTTTAGTTAGTTTAGAACACGAATTAACCATAGTTTTGGATTTTATGAGACGTGATTTTATTTGTTTGGTCGGCAGCTAATTTCATGCTACTAGGGTTATATTGTGTTTCTTTTGTGTGTATAGCTATCAATTTATTCGGAATATGATGATAATGACATTTTCTCTATAGAATATGAATCTGTTTCATATGGGCTAGATGATAATGAAGGTCTGGATGTGGGCTTTTGTGTTCAATATGAATTCTTTTCTTTTGACCCCATCATTAGTGACCTTATCCTCGTGAAATCCAAGTTTGAATTTTTAAAGTCAAAGAAATTTGAGCCTATGGATGCTAATTTGGACCAGACTCTTGAGCATATTGATATTAAATGACTCATGGACTTAGGACGTATTGTTTTGCCTAGACAGTTCATTCATGATGACAAAATTTCTAGGTTGATGACCCACCTGTTGGCTAATTTTAAGGATGTTTGACTCTTTGATGTTTGGGCCTAATAATTTGATAAGTTGAAGTGAACCCTTACTTGTGTTGCATTGATGTTTTAGATATACTCTACTAGGCAACAACTCTGTTATTTTTACTGCGTTGATCATAATGAGAGTTGTTCTTGTTTGCTTGATAAGCTATTACGTACTCTAATGGGATTTTATTTGAGTAGCAATATTCAGTTTGATATGGAGTAGCTGATGCTCCATGAGCCTCTATCAAAGAAAATTTAAAAAGGCTATAGCTTAGGTGTTACTTTAACACTTAACCTGGTATAACAAGTCCTCTTTATCTTCTATTTTTATTTTGTTTTCTTTTGTATATATTTGCATTTTATTTTTATTGCTTTCCTTTTGAGGTTTAGAGTCTTGTCTTTTTTTTTTCTTTTTTTGAGTCTTCTTTTCTTTTTGTATATTTGTTTTTGTGTTTCCTTCCACTTCCAATAAGGACATTGTTTGATTTTAAGTGTGGGGGCGGGGAAACTATTTTTCAAAAAAAAAAGAAAATGGAAAAAAATGAAAAAAATTGAACAATTTTCAAAATTCCAAAAAGATTTTTGTTTTGTTTAGGGCAATATATGTGTCATCCTGATTGGCTATGCTCTTGTATCTTAGTACTATGATGTATATAGATATGGTGTGCATGAAAGAACTTAGTTCAAAGTGTGATATTTGTGCCTAGTTCTAACTCCTAACATTTCTAAGGCAAACTTGACTTTGGTCGGTGAACCTATGAGATTTTATGCCTTAAAGTCTCATATTTTTCTTTCATGTGTATCTTTTCTACGATTATATTTCTAGAACTTACATTGATTCTATTCAAAGTCACATTTAGCATGTGCATTATGGTAATATGGTAGAGGCATTCATTTGTGTTGCGAGCTACATAGCCAAATTGCCACCATGATATAAATGTTTTACCATTTGCTAACCCGTTGACCTTTGACCATTGTTGTTATGAACCCTTCATTTTAAGCTTGGACCATTTTTGTTGTGAACCTTTCATTTTAACCCTTGGCCTAAACACATTTCCTGTGCCCAAGCCAACACTAGCGGAGAAACACTTCAATATTTGAGGGTAGCTTTTAGGTGTTTATGTAATTGGTGATTGAGTTTGGTTATATGATGGGAAGTATCATTGTAGCAATTTGGAAATTGAGTTGTGTCATTTTTGTACATGCCATTTATTCATGTTCTTAAGAGAAAAACAAAGAAAGAAAATGAAAAAAACAATGAAAAAAGTTGAAAAAAAGGAAAAAGAAAAAGTTGAAAAAAAATAAAAGAATGTTCTAAATAAGAGCGTTTGGCATGAAGACATTGTTATTTTATATACTCATTTCCAAATATACTCATTTCTAATGGTTGTCGTGGAAGGGTGTGTTCTTATTTTGTTTCTGGAGAATGCGTGATATTGTTGGTGGAAGTACTTGATCGCTCATTAGCTACTTGGCTTTTCGCTCATCATTTTCGAAATCGATTTGTCCGTCTTCTAACCCTTTTGACCCATAGCCCCAATATAATTATGAAAAATCCTCTTGATTATCATCTTGTATATTGCATTTCATTGGTGGAGAATGGAGGATTTTAACAAGCCTATGGTAGTTTTTATAATGGAAAGATGAACTGAGTAAACCTTGTCATATTTTAAACACATGAGCAGGAGTGTTCCACATATCCCCAAAGTGACTACCAGCTAGCTTGTATATAACTTTTAAGTGGGGTGGAATTTTTTGTGTAGATGTCATCAGTGGGGATTGAGAATTTCTTGATGTGTACATTGTGTACATATATGATATAGTACTTAGGTTACTTGAGTGACGTATTGGAATGTATACGTATTTTTCCCTGGGGTTGTATATATTAGTTTTTGAAAAAGAAATTTTTTTAAAGATTTTTGTGGGTATATCTCCTACAAACTCTTACGAGACCTTAATAATCCAGTAGGGGTAACCTAGGGGTCTGAAGAGCTTGTTGCACATGTTAAGACCCTGTTCTTTTCATGTTTAAATCAACTCACCCTACTCCTTCGTACTCATTTCCACTTCTTTCCACTCTTATCTACTTTTATTAACTCTTTCCCACTCCTTAAAATAAATATCACTAATTTCCACTCCTACTTACTTTCACCTTTTTTTTTAATGATTTTTTATTATTAATATCAATAACTATTATCGTCGGAATAATTATTATTAATTATTATTATTACGATTGACTATTATCTTTATTATTAATTAATCATTATTATTAATTAAATTATTATGATTAATCACTATTATTATGATTAATTATTGTTATTATTAATTAATTATTAAATAACATTCATTAATATTAATGATTATTTTTATTGATTATCATTATTAACATATTTATAATTATTATTATTCTTAAAATTATAAATTAGCATTTTTATTAATATTCATTATTATAAATAAGTAATTGTTTTATTATTAATACTAATATTAGTAATAATAATAATAATTATTATAAATATTAATTGTTATTATAATTATTACTGATTGTCATTAATAACAATAATTCCAATAATAATTATTAATAATTATTATTGATTTTTAATATTAACGTTGACACTAATAACTACTACTAATATTGACAATTATTGTCATCAGTACTATTAATATTAATAAGAATTATTATTATAATTATTATAGTTAATCATTATTAATTTTTTATGATTTAATATTATTTTGATTATTAAGTAGTAATAACCATTATTATAAAATTTATCTACTATTAGTATTATTAATTATTATTAAATAATAATAATCTTAATAATAATTATTATCAATATTAACATCAATAATTATTTTCATTATTAATAGTGATAGTATTAAGTGGTATTAATATTGATATTAATTAATATTGTAACTATTAATAATTTTCTTTAATAATAACAATTATTATTACAGTAATTACAATTATAATAATTATTATGGTTGTTAATATTTATAATAATTATTGTTGTTACTATTAATATTAATTTTAATTTAATACAAAAATTAATTATGATAGTTAATGTTATAATTAATTAGAATAATCATTGTAATTTTTATTTGCAATAATTATTAACGTTAATTATAATTAGTAATATTAATAAATATTTTCATTAGTCTTCTTAGTATTGTTAATTACTGTATTTATTATTACTAAGTATTAATAATATCACTAATTATTAAGTTTTATTATTTTTATTATTCATTAATATATATAATTAATAATAATTATTAACAGTAATATTATTGTGTTTATTTATATTAATAACTAATATTAATTTTCATAATTATTATTAATACTAATCATTATTATGACTACTATTATTAATAATATTATTAATTATTATTGTGACTACTACTGGTATTCATAAGTAGTAATAAATATTAGAATAATTATAATTATGATAATAATACTATTACCATGAATATTAATTTTAATGTTAATTATTATTGCTGTTAGTATTAAAAATTATTATGACTATTATTATTAGTTATAATTATTATCGTAATTATTATTATTAATAATTATTATTAATGACTAATTATTATTTTTATTATTAATTTATGATTGATATTATTTTGATCATTATTAATGATTAATAATAATATTAATAGTAATTATTTTTAATTTTCACAATAATAATTATCATTAATATGAATAAGTAATAAATTTTTTTCTGTCGCTATTGATATTAATATTATTAAGAAAAATTAATATAATTCATATTAATAATTATTATGATTATTATTAACATTAACAAGAATTCTTATTATAATTATTTTTCTTAGTTATTATTACGAATATTAGTAATAAATATTATTAATGACTCATTCTTATTTTTATTATTAATTTAACAGTTTTTATTATTATAATAATTTACTAACTATTTTTGATATTATTAATTCTTCGTTGTTGTTAAAAGGATTAATTGTAATTATTCTTATAATGATAATAATTATGAATAATTAATTAATTAACTGATAATTATTAATATTTTTTTTTATTATTAATAATGGTTGTAATGATGATTTCTATTCTTAACGTTATCAATTATTAGTTTTATTATAATTAATTATTGGTAATATTATGTAGGTAGTTGTTTTTATTATTATCGATGTTAATATTAATTATTATTGTTATCAGTAATAATAATAATTATTATTGATGTGAATAGTAATTATTATTGTAATTGTTACTAATATTTAATGCTAATAATTATTATTATTACTATTTATATTAATAATTAATAATCATTATTCATATTAATATTAGTATTAATATTAGTATTGGTTATTAATATTAATATTAATGATTATTATTATTATTGTTGATGTTAATAAGAATAATTTTTTAGTTATTGTTTTTAATTATTGATACTAATTATTATTATGATTAATTATTGTTGTTTGTTGTTAATTAATAATAATAATAATAATTTTTCTTATGTTACACAAATCGTTAATATTACTAATATCAATACCCTCACTCATTCCCACTCCCAAATCCAACAAATCACTTCTATCCACTTCCACCCACTTCTTTCCACTTCTACCTACTCCCATCCATTTGTTCTCACTCCTTCCCACTTCTACCCATTCTATACCTGCAATATATCCACGAAAAGAACAGGGCCTAAGTGGGTATATCGCTTTTCGATGACCCCGTGCTCCCCAAATCATGGCCCAGTTTCTCTGGCTAGTTTGAACAAGCTTTATGAGTTACAAAGCTTTCTGGCCAGTTTGAACAAGCTTTCTGGGTTACCAAGAACAGGGCCTAAGTCAGTATATTCTCAACTCTTCCCCTCCTGTCACTTATTACCCGCGTGAGCAACACATGATACTAATGCCCCAACCCGCCTTCTTTCTTTCTCATTTCGCTGCCTAGAAGCTCGAAGCCCTATTGCTCGATCGTCTTTGTGTGACCACCATGACTAAAGCAATCTCTTAATTCATCTGTTCTCTCTCCTTCTTCATTCATAATTACGTTCATTAATTTCAGCCATCATCTTCATTGTCACAGCCATCATCAATTCCCTAGTTACAAAGTATAAATGGGACTACGTTTTTAGCCATATGAAGGAGAAGCAAAGGGTAGATTAGAAGAGTTGTTTTTTTTTTTTTCTTATTTAGTTTTTCTAGTTTTTTTTTTTCGTTCTCATTCTTCACTTTTTCAAGTTTCAGATCTAGGTTTTAGTTTCACTACATGATGTAATCAGATTCTAGGTTGTTAATTTTGAGTGAGATTTTTTTTTAATTGAAATTGCAAGCGATGAAATTGCAAGCGATTGTTCAAGTTCGACTTGGTTTCAAGTTCTAGAATTTTTGGTTTCCCCATCAATTAAGGCTTGAGATGATGATTGAGCTCACTGTTTTCCTAACTTTGGTAATGGTTAAAAAAGCTAGAAGTTTGGTAATTTGTGTTTGAGGTAAAATTAGGCAAGACTTATGGTATTATGGTTTATTTTATTTGTACTCTTAATTAGAAATCTCAATATTGACTTTTCAATTTGTCAGATAAGAACATAGATTAACCATGACTTTGGATTTTATGAGATATGATTTTATTTTTCTGACCAGCAACCAATTTCATGTTGTAGGGTTATTTTGTGTGTGTGTGTGTTTTTTTTGGGTTAGTATAGCTATTGATTATTTATTTAGATTTGTTGGTTAATATGTTATTAAACGTAGTAGTTTAGACTAATAGTGGCTTTAATTTCATAATCTATCTCTGGGGATTGATACTTGTAAGTGCCACAACGATAAAACCCTGCACTTGTAGATTTTACAACAATACCATTTTTAGGCTTCTATAGTTAGGCCCCTCTTTGGCCGAGGCTTGGTAAGGCAAAGTCAATGTAACGGTCTCACTATAGGTGTCTATTTGTTTGTGATGATGTAGGATCCAAACCCTGCTGTTGAGGGTCTTGAAACTTGGCTTCTATAGACTTTTGTCGTGATGGTGCCTAATGCCTTTTATCCTTGACTTGGCGGATTAGTAAACTTCCTTGTCATTGGAGTAACGGGCCTTCTTGGTGGTCAGAAAAACTTATCTTTCTATATCGTTGGAGCAGCATACCTTCTTACGAGTTTGGCGAACTTATCTTCTTGTATTGTTGTAGCGGCGAACCTTCTTGCTAGTCAGATGAACTTATGATGTGTCCCTCCATATTGTTGGAGTAACGAATCTTTTGTCAGGCGAGTAGATTTCCCTATTGTTGGAGTAGTGGATCTTCTTACGGGTAACGCTGACTTGTTTTTCGCACATCACTGGGGTAGCGGACTTTGTCGTGGGTCAGGCATACTTATTTCCCGGGTATCGCTAGAGTAGCAGGCCTTCTCACGAGTCAAGAAAACTTGTAATTTTTTCTTATTGTCTCTGTATTGTTGGAGTAGCGGAGCTTTGTGCTGATCAAGATGATTTCATCAACGAAATGTCAGGATTGTTAGTTTTAGCTTTTGACTTATATAAATACCTTCGTAAGTATTATATTGTTCTCTTCTTAGAATTGCATGCTTTGCCTTGGATACTCATGGATGTAGAGTACCCCTCGGAGCTCTTTGGCGTTGGCTTCTTCCTCTTTTGTAGTTTTCAAGAGAAACACAACCATGTAATACCGGGGAGCCTGACCGAGTTCTAGTGCTTGACACCCCTTTGTTTTTACCTTTCTTGTTTGGTTGCACTTTAACTCATATGTTCATGTGAGTTATGGGGAATCTGGCTGGGTCCTCCCTTGGCTTCTTTTGCTTATAAATGGCTTGGCTTGTGAAGTTCTTAAATCATGCTCCTCCTTCCTCTCTTATTTCTCTTTGCTTTCACATGTTTTCATTACTTGTAAGCGCTTTCAAGTATGAGTTCAAGAAGTGCTCATACTCCTTGTTGATCCCGTCAATAAAGACTTGCACATGATTTCTTTATTGAAGCAGAATGGAGACCCATTGAAGCTTGGGATGGCATTGATCTTTTTATTGAGATAAAAAGGATGGAGTGTCCTCTGTGGATAGATCCTCTTGGACTTTGCTACTTGATAAATTAAAGATTGGGTTGATGTCCTTTCTATAAGGATGCTTGCGTAAGACCTTCTTTGAGGATAAAGCCCCCTTCTTTGATTGAGCCTAATTAAGGCGAGGGTGAAAGTATAAATGTCTTCTATGGTAGCTAATGACGCCATCTTGAGAATCTTTGATGTTGATTAGCTAGCCAGAGTTGTTACTCTTCCTGTAAGGTCACTGCGAAGGCTGATTGTACTCTTCTTCAATCCAGGGTTCCCAAGTGATCAAGGCAGAGGACGATCTAATAAATAGGTTAAAGACCTATGCATCAATGTAGGCACATTTTCCAGTCTGATTATGCAGACGTGATGACTAGGCAGACTCGATTACGCTACTTATACATACATGTGATAACCTAACCTTGTATGCATGTCAATCTCTTTTTTGGGAGAGCCCCCAGTCCCTCAAATCTTGTATAGATTGGTCGTCCAGGACTATGCATAGTGAGCCTGCTCATCACTCTTGGGCTCTTGAGGGTAATTCCCATCTTGATGTGGGTACGAGCCGATCTGTTGATTTCGACTTTGCATCTCATTATACTGACTACTTCTTTGGTGGAAGTAGTAATGGGCTCTAAGGTGATAAATAGAGATACTCTGTCAAACCCATGTATGATAATGGAATGCAATTTAATATGAATGCATTTGGACTTTTACATAAAAAATGCAAGAGTTGGACTGTGCATACATACTGATTATGCAGACTCAAGTAGATGGATATGATTGAGCTAATTATGCAAACATGATTCTGCTGACTATGCAGACATGTGATAAGGTAACCTTAGATGCATGTAGGCCCCATAATAAGTTTGGGGTCCATTAGATAAGGCCTGATTACTATATAGAAGACTGATGGGTTAGGCATGGTGATGTTCTGTGACTTAGGATAAGTGATAACAGGTTAGGTGACTGCTGAGTTAAGTTAAGTCATGGATCTTAAGTTGCCTAGGATAGAAAATCTTTTTTTTTTAATGGAGGAGTAACCCCTAATTTTACATTAAGGTGTTCATGTTCTGAAGAAGCCCCCAATTTCTATTTATTATAAAAGAAGTCCTAGATATAGAGAATAATGATAGTCGAAGCTACTTTTACTAGTTTTGGTTGGAGTAGCCCCTAGTCTACAACAACAACAACAAAAAACTCCCAGTGTGGGTTCCGCTTTCGCGGGGTTTGGGGAGATCCAGCTGTAGGCAACCTTACCTCTACTAGCATTGCTACCCATAGAGAGGTTGATTCCATAAGACCCACAAAAACAGTTTTGTGAAAAAGGTTTATAGAGAAAACGATTGCAAAACCATTTACCAAGTAAGAGAAAGAGGAAGAGAAAAGGTTCCGGATAGCAAATAAAGAGGGAGCAGAGACATACCTCAACAAACCAGGGGTGCTTGGTGCCGTCACATCCCAGAAAAGCACGACCCGCAGGGAAGCAAACCAAAAACCCTACCCGCCCCACACCGCCTCAGCTACTGCCCCCTACGGAACTGGTCCCCTACAATCAAAGACCTTAATCCTGTCCCGCCACAACCTCCTATCCTGAGCGATGTCCTCCGTCAGACTGACAATTCTCAGGTCCTCTCTAACCACTTCTTCTAGGCTCTTCTTCGGTCTACCCCTCCATCTCTTACCATCGGGGGGGTTGATCCTCTCACACCTTCGCACTGGGGCGGCCACACTTCTCCTCTTCACGTGGCCGAACCATCTGAGCCTCGATCCCTCATCTTCTCCTCTATGGGGGCCATTTCAGCTAAGCCCTTGATTACTCCATTCCTAATTTTGTCAAATCTCGTAAAACCACACATCCACCTGACCATTCTCATCTCAGCTACCATCAACCTTTGGACCTACGTCTTTTTTAGAGGCCAACACTCCGATCCATAGAGAGCAGTCAGTCTAACTACCATCCGATAGACTTTGCCTTTCAATCCCATGGGCACTCTCTTGTCACACAGCACTCCTGACACTGACTTCCACTTTTGCCAGCCCACTCTAATCCGCTGACTAATATCCTTGTCAATGTCCCCATTATGCTGGATTATCAAGCCCAGATACTAAAATTTAGCGACCTTCGGTATTGCCGTCCCATTCAGTGCGATTTCTCCCCCTTCCTCTATCCTTCCGCTGAAACAATAGTGGAGGTATTCCGTTTTCGATCTACTCAACCGAAAGCCCCTAGCCTCCAGCATATGCCTCCAACTTTCTAACCTGTCATTCACCCCCTACCTGGTCACATCAATAAGAACGATGCCATCTGCAAATAACATGCACCAGGACACCTCGTCCTGGATTCCTCTAGTGAGTTCGTCCAAAACTAATGTGAAAAGAAACGGGCTTAAGGCGGAGCCCTGATGCAGGCCCAAACTAACAGCAAAGTCATTGGAGATCCCTCCCGGAGTCCTAAGCCTCGTCTGCCCTCCCTCGTACATATCCTTGATTATACGAATGTACGCGGGCGACACCCTTTTCTCGTCCAAGCACCTCCACAATACCTCTCCTGGAACTCTATCATACGCTTTCTCCAGGTCAATAAACACCATATGGAGATCCACCTTTCTTTCCCTGAACAAGCCCATGAGCCCTCTGAGGAGGTAGATCGCCTCAGTGGTCGCCTTGCCTGGCATGAAACCAAATTGGTTCTCTGAAATCTCTACTTCCTCTCGCAGCCTTCTCTCAATCACCCTCTCCCACAGCTTCATAGTGTGGCTGAGTAGCTTGATGCCCCTAAAGTTATTATAGTCTTGGATATCCCCTTTGTTTTTGTGTAGTGAGATGACTGTGCTGGCCCTCCACTCTCTGGGCATCTTGGCGGTCCTGAAAATAACATTGAAAAGCTCCGTGAGCCACTCTAGACCCACTTCCCCCATAAACTTCCAAACTTCCATTGGTATCTGGTCTGGGCCCAAAGCCTTCCCTTTCGCCATCTTCTTCAAGGCTTCCATAATCTCCTCCTTTGTTATTATGTCGCCCGCACGCTGGTCGCTACACTCTCCACCCCTACTACAATCGTCTCCCCCCTTCCCCATTGAGGAGTTTAGCAAAGAACCTTTGCCATCTCTCCTTAATTTCAGCATCCTCAGTCAACACCCTACCCTCTTCGTCCTTGATACACCTTACCACTCCCAAATCCCTAGTCTTCCTTTCTCTCGCCCTAGCCAGTTTAAAAACCTCCTTCTCCCCTTCTTTCGTCCCCAATCTATGGTACAGTCTATCAAACGCCTGGCTCTTTGCTACTGCCACCGCCCTTCTGGCTACCTTCTTGGCCGCCTTGTATCCAATCTTCTTATGCTCCCTCTCGTCCGCCGAACTACTGCTCATGAACTCCGCGTAAGCCTCTTTTTTTGCCTTGACTTTCTCCTTTACATCTTCGTTCCACCACCAGGCGCCCTCCATCCTGTTGCCGCCTCCCTTGGAAAGACCTAGGGTTTCCTTAGCCGACCTTCGGATGCAATCTGCCACAGCATCTCACATCAAATCGGCGTCTTCTGCCCTCCTCCAAGCTCTCTCCTCAGCTATTCTTTCTACTATTGACCCCGCCTTCTCCTTTGTAAGGGTCCACCACTTAATTCTGGGTTCTCCGGCTCTCCTCTTCAACCTCGTAGGATACTTGAACTCTGCATCTAAAAACCTGTGTTGAGTTCCCAGCAACTTGCTGGGAATTACTTTGCAGTCCTTACACGATCTCCAATTTTCCTTCCTCGTTAGGAAGTAGTCAATCTGGGTCTTGCAAGAACTGCTCTTGAAGGTCACTAGGTGGTCCTGCTTCTTCTTGAAGAAGGAGTTGGCCACTAACAAATCAAAGGCCACCGTAAAGTCCAGCACAGAGACCCCGCCCGCATTTCTCTCTCCGAAACTGAAGCCCCCGTGGGCCCCATCATATCCCGCTACCTCCACGCCGATATGGTCGTTAAAGTCTCCTCCTATGAACAGTTTCTCGCTCTGAGGTACCTCCTGGGTGACCTCATCCAGGTCCTCCCAGAAGAGCTTCTTAGTTTCCTCTGGCAGGCTTACCTGGGGCGCATACACGCTCACCACGTTCACGAAAACTGAACCCACCAAAACCTTAATGGTCATAATCCGATTGCTCTTTCGCCTCACTTCGACCACCTGGTCCGCCAAATCCTTCACAACTAGGATGCCAACTCCATTCTTCGCCTTGGATGACCCCAAGTACCAAAGCTTGAACCCATCAATCTCTCTAGCTTTCGCCCCAACCCACTTCGTCTTCTGGACACACGCTACACTAATCTTACGCCTACGCAGAGACTTAACTAATTCTATCGACTTACCCATAAGGGACCCAATATTCTAGGACACTAGGCGTACCTTCCGCAGCCCTAACCCCCTTATAACCCCAAAGCTCCCCGGAGGACAGGCTGAAACAGCTACATGGCCTGCCACAGACGCAAAATAATAATAATAATAATAATAATAATAATAATAATAATAATAATAA
>JACYFF010031952.1:31499373-31513303 GCA_017589665.1 Selenicereus undatus | reverse complement strand
AAATAAATAAATAACAAAACCCCAAAACCCCCCTGAGTTTCCCCTGCCGGACCCGAACCCCCCTATGTTTCAGCTCTACTTCGCTAGCCCCTGGTTGCGCTCCACCACTTTTCGCCATGGGCACCGATTCCGTCAGCCACCACTAGCAATCCTCCGTCGTGCTGTTCCGGCCGTCTACGACCGCCCTATGTCACCATCCCAACTGGTTCTCTCTCTTCTTTGAGTGGGTCCAAGTGGTTGAGAGATAAAACCCTAACTATCCTTTAATTCAATTTTTGATCTTTTACGCTTGAATTTTGTTAGTAAATGGTGTAATTAACATTGATGTGTGTTCATTTGCAAATTTCTTGAATCATTGTGGTGGTTTGAATTGAGTTGTGAACTTGAAGAATTAGCTTGATTGTGGCATATTTGGTGGTTTGAGCGAATTATAATGAATATTTGAATAAAATTAATGAGAATTTGATGCTAAGATTTTGGGTATTGGGTGTGTGTGCCATTATCATGAGTTGGTGATTTAGGATTACAGGTTGGGTAAATCTTAAGCTTAATTGGGTTGCTTTAAGGATGTTTAAGTGAGCCTTGTGCAATAATTGAATAAAAAGTAAGGGAAATATATGTATATGTATGAGGTTATTGTATAAGTATATGGCATGACTAGTTGTCAAGTAAGGAAAATGGGGGAAGGGAGTAAATACTTTTGTGGATTTGGAGCTACTAACATAATATGCTAACATAATATGCTTTTGTTGTTTATTTCACTAATGATAATTGCATGATTGACACTCAACTTGAGCCTGAGACCAAGCTCATGAAGTCGCCTTAAACTGTATCGCAAACCAAAGTTTTATGACTAACGACAAATCGTTAAAGAGAAAAACAATAGCCATAATAATGTCGTTAATAATAATTACGGCAAACATAGCCACAATATCAATAATAATAATAATAATAATAATAATAGTAATAATAATCGTAATAATAATAATAACAATAATAATGATTGATAATGTTGCTAGTTGTAGCAAGTGTAAAGAAATAACGATGTTAACGAGCTTTCCATACTGATTCGAATTGTATTGGCGATAACGCCATTAATAACAACCTTAAGACGAGCCACACCGTTGTGTTGATTGAACGTGCATTAAACAATCGTCTGCAATAAGAGGGAGATGAATAAAAACAAAAATAAAACAGAACCAAATTAAGTTAATAATAATTGTTACGCTATTAATAAAAAGAGAAGTCAACTGAATTTAAAATTGTCATTAAGCCAAGAAATTTAATAAAATTTCTTCATCTTGCACTAATCGAGCAAATGACATATTTGGAACAGAAGTGCGGCCACCTCTGTCGCTTCAAGTTTCCAGCAAATGGTTTTTAATAAAACGGAGAGATTCTCAAAGGCCAGGTACGTACATTGGCTGTGCTCTTCGAAAACTCACATGTTTCTCAATTACGCAAAATTAACATAATATTCGTATAGTGAATCAGTTTATGCAATGTTTTTTCTCCCAAGCAAGTACCCCCACCAATTATCAATAATTAGGGCTTATGCCCTTTAATTTACCTACGCGGCTGCAACTCAGGCTTCCTGATCGGCCTGGGAGATGTGCACCTATCTCAAAAATGCTGCGGACATCAACAGGGTTTCACTTCCAGATAATAATCGACAAATCAACCTTTCTCATATATTCTCTCTCTCCTGTTTGTAAAATAAAATGTTTTGAAATGCGGGCAACCAACTAATTAAACTTAAAGCTTATTTTACTGCATATGGATGTACATGCTGAGCTTCGGTTTATATTTTGAATGTTTTCATGCTTTATGTTTTAGGCAAGGGATTGGTGAATAGTCCTCCCACTGACAAACTAGGAGGTAGCAAGAAATAAAAGGGCATTACAATTCCTTTGATGAGGATTCGTTAGCGAAACGCTCACAGTGATTTATAGGCTAGCGCCCTAAGAACTTGATGGTTGTGTATTCTTTAGGACTTTGCAGTTACTAGTATTTTGCAATCATACGTTGAGTTATCAAGTGCATCACAACTTGTATAAATGGTTGAGTGTATGTTATTTCAATTATGTGATGAGTCAGATCATTAAATGAGTAACACAGTAATACAAGTAAATTCAGTTAGCCTTATTCCGTTACGAAATGACGGTAATGCCTCCAATCAATAGGCTTTCGCTGCCAATCAATAGTAAATGAGTAATTAAGATAGAATAATAAGGTATTAGGAATTGGGGCCATTACAGTTTTGCTGGTGCTACCTAGAGTAACCACTAGTTTAGTGCAAAGAATGTGTTTATGTCCTTGTCGGCAAATGTTTACCATGAGGGGGTGGCCTAACTACCTAGGCAAATATAGGAGAGCCCCCCGTCTTGCATAATGGGTGAGTGCCCAATTAGAAAAGTTGGGAATACGAAGTGAGTATCCACTCTTGAATTTATAGGCACAGTTGAGGCCAAGAGTACTGAATTTTGGAATGTGGGTGAGATTAGAGGCTATCATGATTGAGAGGAGGTGGTAAAGTGGTTGAATGGTTTGTCTAATTCAATAGGAGTAGTTAATGGAATGCTTCTTTACCCTAATAAACCAAAGTTCTATTTTTACCGTCCTTTTACCTGGTCCGCCTTTTCAAGTTTTCGAGTAAGCCACTCTTTATTTGCTCTCTCTCTTTTTTTGGAGACCAAATGATTCAATTCATATTTTTCTTTATGGACAAAAATTTTCATGGCAATGCCTCAAAGGGGTTGCCTACGTATCCAATATGGAATCGAACTAGTCATAATTCAAGGTTAAGACATGCAGTTTAAAGGGGAGATGCTTCCAGGAGGACTTTTTAAGGCAGACTTTAGGATTATGGTACCAAAAAAAGGGATCGGTTGGAAGACTCAAACAACACTTATGAAATCCCCTAATTAATGGGGATAAGCAATTTCTTATCTTGTCTTCTTGTTTCCAAACTCTTTTCTCTTTTTTTTTTCTCTGTTTTCCCTCTTTTTCTTTCAGGATAAGACCATTTGGTTTGAACCTTTTTTATCACCTATGAAACATTCCCACTCCATGTTTAGGTCAAATGTGGTTAAGAAATAAACATGCTTATTTGAAGTTTCACAGGGATTTCAAGTGGTAGCTTGCCGGGTTTAATAAAGTTATTTGCGTGGATTGCCAAAGGAGGCCTCATATCTTACGCATATCCTAAAGTTGCATGACTTATTATAAGAATGATCTTTTCCCTGTTTTAGATGAGGGCTTGAAACCTTGGTCTTTTTTTTCTCTCTCTCCTTTTGCTTAGCTCGCCTTACGGGGTTTTCGAGCTAGCCCCTCATTTTTTTTTGTTTCTTCTTCTCTTTTTTATTTTCTCATGATTGTTTGTCTTTTCTTTTTTTTTTCATTGTAGGTTCATCATAGGACATAAGTATTTTAGAAAAAAAAGGATATAAGAATATGCAAAAGAACTAATGGAGAGGATGATTTTATCAATAAATCAAGATTACATTAGACTTGGATTCAAAAAGCGAATGACTCTAAGACTCAACACATGACTATAAGCTAAGCATGACACATCACATCTTCAAAATTCCACGGAATTCAACGTATCTTGTGTAAGGACATTTTGGGTTTGGATTCAAGTATGCTCACTATGTGAACTGATGGGACCTACCTTTCACTTTGGTGGTTTGAAATGGTAGAACATCATCATGTAGGCCAAACAGGTTATTGGCCTTCCAGTTGCTACCAGTCTCGGTAGGCGCCTCCCAAGCTAATTCTTCCTCTAATAGCATACATGCGTTCCTTCGACCAATGAAGTTGTCAAATGGTGTGAATCATAGATGCTATCTATATGTGGGTTAGAGGCTCCTGATGAACAACCTTATTTGATCAGTCTCTGAGGGTTAGTTAGCCATATAAGCACTTTTGGCCCCTATTAAGTGAGGAAAAAGCTTTCCTTTTCCTTCAACTTAGTTAACCCTAGGTCTCTGATTGTGATTGGTAGCTCAACATTGCATGAATATTAAGGTAGAAATTCTTAACGAAGATCATCCCAGTTTATAAGCTTTTATGGGTTTACAGTATTATGCCACCTCATCACATCCTTGTCAAACGTCTAAGGAAATATGATGTGAAACATGTCCTTGTTAATTCCTTTTAATGTCATTGCACTAGGAAAATTCCTCACATGATAGTAAGGATTTTGAGTTCTATGGAACTTGATGTCTCACATAGTACATCTTGGGGGTAATTTCATTTTTGGGATAGGAGCGAACCCCACATAGTCATTAAAGTAATTCTTGAACATGGAAGATTTCTTAAGAAGTTGTTCTATTTGATCTATTCATGAATCGGTTTGAGGAGTGCTTTTTACCCCTTTTTCTTCCTTCTTCTTATCATCTTCCCCTCCGTCGTTATGAGATTTCTCACTATTTTCCTTTAGGGCATTCTTGATAGGAGTTTGGAGTGTAGTGACCATCAATTCTATCTTTTTCACACTGTCGTCCAATCTAGTTTGTATTGTTTCTACCATCTTTACGAGTTGAATCAATTCGCTACCACTTGCCATTGGGATTCGTGAAGTATTGAACTTTAACTTTGATTTTGACTTTGACCTAGCTGGTGGAGTTCCCTTGGACTCTTCTCAATAAAGAAGTCTCCTAGTTTGTGGACTCTGCTCGTATGCCTTCTTTGTCTTCCTTATCCTGAGTAATAAAGTGATGTTGTAGAGAGGTGGAATGTTACGAGCGGTCAACATGCCAGATATGGGCTAAAGGAAATGCCTAATGACTTGCAATTTGAAAAGAATGAGACAATGGCTTGATGGGCTTGAAGGCTTAGGCTGAAGTGGGTTTAACGTATAGGGATTTTAAGTTGAAATTAGGCCTTGTCCTGTATTACATCCTAAGTTGGGCTTAAAGAGCTAACTTATGAGCCTAACTTGGACTCAAGTCTTTTTTCGATGAATCATAAGTCTATATTGACCAAAGTATGACTGTGGTTTGGTTTGCTTAGGGTGAGCTAGTTTTGGCACATGGGTGAATCTAAGTGGCCTCGTATAAGGATCCTAAATCTAGGAAATATAATGCATGGACCATGAACTTATGCATGAGTAAGATATCTAGATCTTCTTCAGACTTACGCATTATGAATATGGTGCACTATTAGATGCAACATAGAATGGACTAGTTTTCTAAGTTCTAATGGGCCATATTATGCATTTTGGGCCTAGATGGTCTCGTGGACTATGCAAGATGAAGCCTAAATGATGCATGACTCTTTGACCTCAAGTATCCTACAATTGATGGGCTAAGACCCTAAATGAACTACGCTAACTTAAGGACCTAACTCTAACACTGAGAGCCTATAATACTGCCTTATACTATGAATGGGACCTTGAACTACGGAGGCGTATCCTTATTTCTTAACTGGATCCCGACTGCGTTCTAACTAGGCTCGAATTTTACCCTTTTTGCTCTAACTTTTACTAGACTTTTATGCATGCAAACTAACAGGCTCTGGCAACTAGACCCTGATAGATCCCGATTTGGTCTTGGACTTGACACAGACTCTATTATGTTCCAGACACAGACTACCCATTCCTCTTTTTTTTTTCTTTCTTGACAACACCCACCAAGATTCTCTCTTTTCTTTTTTTTTTATTTTTATTTTGTACCAAAATTGATTCTTCTACATTGGAGTTAGAACCTTTTGAATTCTGGATCAAGAGTCTTGTTAGCACTCATTTGGCCCAATAACCGTTTTGGTTCTTAAGACAATTCTTAGGATATTTTTTAAAAACAAAAACTAGTACTTTAAATTGGAGTTAGAACCTTCTGGATTTTGGATCAAGAGTCCTATTAGGACTCAATTGGTGCAGATGCCATTTTGGTTCTAATTCAATTCCTAGACTCAATTTTTTCTAATCTAGACTCTTTTAAGGTTCAGAGTATCAATGTATACTCCATCGGGCTAAAGAAGTTAAATCATACAAGGTCACTTTGCATTCCAAATCATACATGTGATTTCCAACCTATACTAGAGTTCTATGTATTGAGGTTTTAGGTCAGGTCTCGAATAGTCCTCTCACAACCCAATGCTTCATATGCCTCCCATAGGGTATGACTAGAATATTTTGGATGCTTTATCGAGTCTTAGGGACTGAGAAAGTATGTCCTAAGTGGATGAAGTAATCGCCTGCTCGACTAGAAGTTTAAATGGACCCACTGAGTGAACAACCACTTTCCCGAGGCAGTAGAATAAGGGTTTCACCTAGAGACGCTACTGATCAATGATAGGCAGTGTTCTACAATACAAGTATGCCTAATGTAAGTATGATCAAGATAGTTTCCCGTATTTGGATTCAAATCTCGTCCTCTTAAGAAAATATCCGCAGTGGAGTTGCCACTGTAAGGATCCACCTCCCTAGGGATGGGATTCTCAATGAATGGTTGGGCTTGTTGCTAGGTTCTTTTATGTTTTTTTTTCTAAAGATAGTAGATTTTTTTTTTCTTCTAAAAATGTCCTCTTGTTGATCGGCCTAGCCAAAGAACCCAGTTGAGTTTGGTATGTAGGACCAGGTCCATCTCTCCTATACCGGGCCATGGCAGTCTCATCAGCTTGACCTAGAATCTGCGGGCAGATTTGATTCGTGAACTCGGGTGGGTTCCTACGTTTAGATCAGGCACCCTAACTTTGGTTCAGGCAAATTCTATTTCCTTGGTCCAAATTTCTTTTATCCAGCAGTGTATGAACAGATGCTGAATAAAACTATAAAGAGTTAGCTTTTAACTAAATAGTGTCGGTAGTGAGTTTTTAGGAAAACTAACAAACCATGAAGCATATCATACAGATAGGGACAAAGTGAAGTTGCTTCAAAAGGGTTTTGGAAAGGACTCTGAGCAATCCCTAGTATGGGGATCATTCTGACTCGCTAGAGTGGAACTAAGGTTCTAGATTCGAAGGCGATGGTGTGGTGATGGGATGGAGTGCATCCCATCACTGCCCGTTGTCACTGACGTTCTCCACTAATAATTATGGAAAATTAAAGCTTAATTATAATAACACACATTCATGCATAACATCATAATTATTCAAATAGTTAAGGCATAATGTCATTCAAAATTATCAAAAGAGAAAATTTTTTTACAGCATCATAGCAGGCGGGGATGAAACTATCTTAACGATTATATCTTTGCCAAACTGTAATCAACTAAATTTCATGAAAAATAGTAAACAGAAAAGGGTAGAATTAATAAAGTATGCTGTTAAGAAAACCCTAGCTGAATCCTTTAGGAACGCAGCAAAAGGTGGTTTATAGAATGGATGTAATTACTGTCTCCTAATGCTATCTCTTTCTTTTAGAAGAAAGGCCTCGACTTTTTTTTTTCTAGCTCAATATCACTCTTAATGGTATATTCAATGTTTTTTTCCTCTTCTATCCTAGGCGTCAGCCTCATAAGGGGAGGTTTGGAGCAATTGTAAGATTGTCTTTGTGTGACCAAAATGTCACGGGTTCGAACCTTGGAATTAGTCACTGACAAAGTCAGGTTATGCTGTCTACAATTCACCCCTTGGAGTGGAGCCGTTCCCCGAATCCTGCATGAATGCGGGATGCTTGTGCACCGGGCTGCCATTTTTTTTATCCTATGGGTTAGCCCCCCTTTCATAGTTGTTGAGGAGGCTTTGTGAGTCAGACTAGGAGAAGAAAATCTAATCATATTCCGATTAAACTTTGGATTGTCTTAGTAGACTTCAATTTTAATTAATTAACAATAATTAATTTAATTAGGCACGAAATCCTTATTTGCATTGAATTTTGTCTGAATTAGCCTAGTAGGCGTAGGTTTCAACTAAAAAGTGGAGAGAACTCGGGCGGGTTCCATCTCTAGAAAACCTGACCGGGTTCATGTGGAGAATAGCCCATTGGGCCAATTCTCTCGACGTTTTGGCATGTTATGCTTTTCCCAATTATTTATTTTTGTAGTACTGCCAATCTGCTGGGTCCTTAAGTATTCAAATTAGACTATTAGTTTTGTCATTGGGCTTATGAAAATAGAATGCCATTTTCAGGAATTTATAATGCCTAATTAATTTTTAAACGGATTAACCTAATTGTGACCCATTTAACCAATTTGAGAAAAATGGTTTAAACTTGGGTTACTTAATTACCCATTTGTCAGCTTATGTGTTAAACTAATACGTAATAATATTACTTTAGAAATTAGATTTACATACCATATCAAGGAGTTGTTGTACAAAGCTCCCTCAATTTATCATAATTCACATTTTTATATTTATTATTATTTATTAGGTTCTTAATTACAAATGTAAAAGTAATGGGTAAATGATAAACATGTTTATGGTTGATGTTCAAGTCATTTAATTAAACAGGTTAATAGATACTTTTTCGTATTGGGAGTATCAGCGTGAACTAAGTCATTTAGTTAAACGAGTTGAATGTGTCAACCTGTTTAATAAAATTGATTGAAAAATCTATACCAAACCTATTTAATTTCTGTTGGTTTCATGTCAGCCGGTAATTGTGTTGAGTTAGCTTTGCCTAACTTTAATTTATACAACTGAGAAAGTGGTGTCCTTTAGTATAAACTTGGTAGCACGGAGTAAATACAAGAACTGGCTATGTATAGACTAATGGAGTTCTTATCTGCACACAGGTTCTTGACATGCTCCAGACGATGCTCGGTTCTTGTGTCTCAAATCTTCAAACTGATCGGTGCAAATGCCGAGCACTCGAACTGGGCCTTCCTCATTACACGTCTAACCGATAGAGGGTCATTGTTCATCCGCTAGTTTTGTCTCGTATAATGGAGTTTCCTTGGTTTCTTGATCTGTATACCTCTGTTCCCGCACCAAACAAAACAGTTAGGGTAAAACAAGGTAATGCTTCTGCCATGACCATTGTTGTCTTACAAGACAGTTGCACTTCGCTTGGAACCTCACTTCTTCTTCTCATATCCTTCACCGTGCGCTTTGGCTTGCGCTTTGCCGGCTTCCTTGTTTGAACTTATGCAGAAAACTGAAAGCGACTCCCCACACCCTCCACCACCCTTGATTTAACTTCATGAGTAACTGATGGGTCCACACTGTTTTTGATTCCCTCTTCTTTCTCGTCACATAACGAAGCGGAATCATTTATTGACATGGAGGGCCCCACATCATACTTTAATTTGATTCTCATAGAGGATGTAGAAGAAGAATGGACATGACTTAACTCACGACCACTCACTATTGCTTCATCAACATTCCGAGAGATTGTGACACTCAGACTAGATTTTCTTAGGTGTATAAAGGTAAACATAGTAGCATCTGTATTTCTACTAGAACTTCTGCTAGGCCTGTGTCTAGTATCAGAAATAGCCTCCTGAGCAAGGCTTATTCCTACGGAACTGAGATATACCCTTAAAGACTTCTTAGAATTTGAATCTGTTTTAAGATAGTTATTAACACCTATGCCAGTCACACGACTAGTGTCCCCAACTTCCGAAACAACCCTCCAAGAAATGGCTTCCACGATTAATGAGCTATCACTAGAGAGCATGTCCCCCTCTTGAATCTCGTAGTAGCTTAGGGCTCCTCCTTAGCCCCAAGCAAATTCCTACCTCAAACATTGAAGATGTTATGTTAGAAACCTCCTCCTGAGCATAAGGCATTCTGGAATCAGTATTCATGTGACACAGCCTTGTGGACATCACAAGAATCCTCAATAGTGCCAGTTGAAGGTGGTGTAGCAGACTTTGAACCCTTCACTGCATTTTGGTCCAAGCTATTCATTTTGACTTTCTGTAACATCTGGAAGTGATATGTTGTCACACTAATAAGAACTTGTGTTAGCCCACTTCTTGAGGTGTAGGGGGTTGAACACTACTTTGGTTGTTCTTGGTTGCATCCATCATCCTTAACCCTATATTTATCTCCAACTTGTTTAATTCATTAAAAAAGATCTTACTTTTTGGTTCAAACGTCAATGCAATTTCCAAATTTGTTCTAGCATTCTCCATACAACCTAGGCTCAGAAAAGCTAATGTATATGTTTACCTAACTTTATTATTATATGCATCAAATGTCAAATCCAACTTGCAATGGAACTTACCACCCTCAAACCGGTTAAGTCTTAGCCAACACAACCAAATTTGAGTAGGAGTGACAACAAGCTTAGACATCAAACATGAATCTTGAGCACACATACACAAAGGAGTTGGAGTGCTCGTTCATACTAAGTGCATATGCTTCCAAGACATTTTAAAACGCTCTCATCCAACTCCAACCCTAATTTTAAATTGGCCCAGTCGGAAAAGGCGTCAAAATTGGGGTCCATAGTACACAAGACCTACTCAACCAAGGTCAACGCTCTGGTATATTGTGTCAATAGCAACTAAAATTTGCGTCCACAACAAAAACCAAACCACAATCTAAACTGAGCTTACAAAGATCCACCACCCAAAAGAAATCCAAGTCGAAATAAGAAGATACATAACTAAACAACATCGACATATTACGACATCAACACCCAACCAACACTGAGGAGCCACCAAATCAAAAATAGCCCTTAAGCACCTTAAAAAGTCACCATCTAATCTAACCCCCAAGATGGTAAATTAGATAATAGGAGGATAACTAAAACGACTAACATATCAATGGACAAGCAATGGCCCTATTTTGTAAATAACTATTAGTTCTTAGTAGTTAGCTGTTTAAATTAGTTGTTTATTGTTAACTATTTATATAAGTTTGTTTTATTAACTGATTGCATTAGCTGTTTGTAAAAAAGCGCTTGGTAAAAGTAATTGTTTACGTAAAAGTTATTTGATAAAGTACTTTTCTACCTTTAACTCTATGTTATTATTTATATACACATGATTTTTATTCTTTAATATTCAATTTCTCAATATTTATGAATTTAAATTTAAGTAATATGTACAATAACATTTATTCATAAAGTCCTATTTTGTTAATTATACTTATATTTATCTAATTTTTTTTAATATTACGAAGTAAAATTAACACATATACTACCCATATCATTGTTTGCTTTTGATTTGGACACAGAATTTTCTTATTATTAGTATGTTTTTATTTTTCAACATGAGCTTCAATTTACATGACAATTAAGATATTTATTATGTAAAATTAATTGATGTAAATGATTTAACTTTTTTGTTGAAAATGGTAATTGGTATAATTTAGATCAACCTTTGAACATTATGGTCATTTGAAAACCACAATTCAAATAGGCATTTGAAAAAGCTACTTAGTTTAGCTTTTTGAGAAATAACTTTTTTTGGACTAAAAAACGATCTTAAATAGCTATTAACCACACACTAAAACAACTGTTTGACTCAATCAAATAACTGAAATGTTTCCAAACAGTCAATTTTGATCAAAAAACTATCCAAATATCCAACAACCAAACAGTCCAATGAAGAAATCGAAAACAAACCCGAAAGCCTGGAAGAGCACACGTGAAGTTGATCCCCGTCTTGAAATAAATGGAGCTCGCTCAATAGTGCCAATGAACAAACCCTGGTAGAAATAGCAATGACCAAAACAAATCAAAGCAACGCACTATGACACCCCAGAACCAAAATTAAATCCAAATTGATGAAGCCAACGATAGAGACTATCAATAATCAAGCCCTCAGATAGTAGAAAGATGATAGAACGAAACCCTAGAACCACCAACGCAAAGAGCCACCAACCCAAGACCTAAAAAGAGAGGTGAAATTGATCCAGAGAAGAAGGGCAAAGTAGTCATTGGAGTCGGTGACCACCAGAAATTGTTGTCACTAGCACTAATTGGATGGTCGAACGAACTAAATTTATCCAAATTTGTTTATTTTGAGCTTAATTTAGATTTTCTTTTCCTAATTTAAAAATATGCCAACATGACTAATGACTAAGCTTTTTTAAAGGGGAAAACACCTATGTTGGAAAGAACTGGCCCCATGACCACACTCAGATATATAGTCACTCAAAACAAAACATAAATTATTACACCAAATCACCCAAACGAAAAAAGAAGAGAAAAAGTTATCGCCTCATCTTCAATAAAAAAAAGCCAATAACTTCACTTGCAGTTCATCTACTCGCCATATTGCTCATGTGGTTACTACTTGGTTGGGCTTCTTGGGCTATGCTTTCGTTTTCTGGTCAGTTCTGAAAATGGACCTTTTCCTCTTTTCTATCTATGAGGATAGATTTAATAATGATCAGAGTTAAGCCCTGTGATGCATGGATTGTTGATATGTTTCTTTAATATTGCATTTGTGCCACATTTATGTTATTAATCAATCATCTATATATCGATATTTATATTTTTCCATTTAATATTTTCTTTATTTTTCATAAGAACAAAGTAGGATAATTTTACAGGAACAAAAAATAGAGAATAGTAGCAATGAGACGAATTGGTAAGAAAATTGGATCTAGAAGAAAATAATTCAACCTCTCTAATTTATTAACACAACCAAAAGTATAGCCTTCAGTCGCTCTTAAGTCATTTAAAAAGAAACTTCTTCCATAACCATTTTTGTACCTCAGAAAATTACAAACTTGTGCATATACATAATATCTTAATCATGCAATATATAAGATAAATCTTAAAAGCATTCTCACATCATAATTAAACATGTTTGAGTATTTGAAGCCATATATAGGATTCCAAATAGGGTATAATGCAATTTAAATTTTTTTGAAAATAAAAACTTTTAGCATTGAAACCCAAAAGGGTTAGACAATAAAAATGGGAAAAAAAAATATGAGATCAAGATTAAAAAGTAACAATAGGGGGGATAAAGTTTATTATATGATGCTATCATATTTTAATATCGATCCTATTTGATTATACCTCAAATACCAGATTCTTTTTGGCGTAAATAATATGCATATCATGCTTCGTAACAAAAGTCATATAAAAGTAAAAAATATATACTCCAAAATAACACCAGGACGCATATAATATGAAGGGAAAACCATACTACAACTTAGTGAATGTACAAAATGAGAGAAAGAGACATGAGAATGAGAGAGAGTGTAAAGGTAGTTTATGTGATAATACATTATTCATTTTTCTAATAAAGGAAAGGTATTCAACACACTTGATGAAATTTCATCATCCCTAACTATTGTGATCCTTTGAATTAAAACAAACTAAAAGGATTCCCAATTGAAAAGTTAGTTTGTTCAATGCTCATAATAATTTTTTATTGATTTTTTTTTGTTAAAGGAATGCTTACGCTAAAATAATATTTACTTCAACAACACCAAATATGAAGAAAACAATAGGCTCAATGATTTGACATTTTGCATCCCATGACTGATGGAGTCAAGTATTTTATAGGTTAAAAATGCTTACATGTTAGAAATATCTAAAATAGAGCACTAAAGAATTGCAATAAAAACAATTGATGTTTTGACTATTAAAAATAAAGGAAAATTTATTTTTTCACCTTATGAATGAAAAATTCCACTAAATGCACCAATAAAAAGTTTAACAAATCCCAAACTAAATTTTATGAAACTAAATAACTTCACATAAAATAATATCTTGCGAAGATTTGCCAATAATTTTATATCAATTCAAACTAAACACATATGTTTTTCCACTGAATAAGTGGTGGATCATTTAACAATAAACTTATCTTCCTATGTTATTTTTTTAGACATCATGAGAGGAGGAGTTTCTTACATGATTTTTGATTAGATCTTGCCGATTTCAGGGCATGAGAAAAAGCCAACCAAGAGAAAGCAATCAGAGGTGTTGGAGAAAAATATAAAGTGGGTAAGAGTCCCACATTGAAAGATTGAGAGGCTTTGAGCATGCTTATAAGCTTGGGAGTTACTCCACCCATTGCCAATTGGTTTTGGGATGGAACCTCTCATGACTTGTATGCACTGCTCGGTGAATTAAGGC
>JACYFF010031952.1:31480372-31499363 GCA_017589665.1 Selenicereus undatus | reverse complement strand
GGATGGAACCTCTCATGACTTGTATGCACTGCTCGGTGAATTAAGGCTCGATTTATGATAAATTTAACAAGAGGCAACGAAAGAGTTAGCTTAGGAGATTTGTAGCTCATCGTATGGGTGCTCTGATGTGAATATGATTCAAATGGAGTATGTGGTTGCGGCACCAGAGGTAATTTCTCAGTCTAATCCCGCTCAATTCAAGAGAGGGTGCTTAGGAGACTTAATTAAACTTATTAGTTATAAGAGAGGGCTCCCCCTTAATTCAAGCATCCCAATTAATCATAACAATTTCATGTTTATCGAATCAGAATTTTAAGACTCATGATGTATAGGAGAATATGAATCATATCAACTTAGACATATAGATAATCATAGATAGTGGCCTCATCTATATAGCCACATATAGCATGAATGGTCTTGTCAAATAAACAAAATTACCCCCCTCTTACACAAGCAATCTGACTAAGATAAGTGCATCAAGTGAAAACATCTAGTGAGTGTACTGATGCTCATATAAAGGACCTATAGTACACTAGCAATCTCAAATTGCAATGGAATCCTAATAACTATCACTCCAAAGTGAGCATGAAAATGTCGATTAACTTCGAGGCATGAATTAGTAAGTTCAATTGTAAACATATGATTTATCAAAAGCATTATTGAGTATGATAAGCCACTTGATGATTAGAACATACATATAACCTTCAAGAAAATAATCATGTGATCTATTAACTTTGACGCATGAATTAATAAGTTCAATTCTAAAACATGTGATCTATCAAAAGCATTATTGATTATGATAAGCCACTTGATGATTAGAACATTTATATAGCCTTCAAGAAAATAACCAATACACAATATGTTAGGCATCAACTGTAAAGGAAAGACCATGCAATAGAATATGACATTTATGCATCGATACAGACAAAGAAAGGTTGTCATCCATCTATAGTATGTCATCAAAGTATAAACATATAAGCAAACATTACTTCTGGCTAAGCTTTACATCCTAAATATGAATACTTTTAAGTCCTTGAACTAGTGCCAAGCTAAGCATACTAGATGTGACTCTAAATTATGCCTATAAGCAAATAACTTTGAGATAATTTAGAGTTCAACAAATGATGAACCACACTACACATCATCACATGAGGAAGACATGGCATTTGAGGGAAGATTCAACTTGGGATAAGGAAACACAGATGATTCTTAAGTATAGGTTCAAAAGGATAATCATGAGTAAAGAAACACTTATGTATGTACGCATGCAAAAGTCATCACTTTTTATGAAATAACCACGATAAATGAACATCGGGATTATATGCAAAAAATAAATGGAAGCCAAAGTTGATCATGTAAAGGACCACAAGCATCTGAGTATCAAAGCATATTATCCTTTCCCTTTGTATGACTAATACATGTATGAATATTCTAAGTTTATCAAGCACTTAAACATATGAAAATTAAGCATTTAAGCACAATACATAATCATGATCTCTAACTAAAATTGTAAATATAGTTTCTGACCTGATCACAAAGCCCTAAACTGTGACTTTGACTGCTTAAACTTAATAACAAAAAGTTACAACCTTTGCATTTTGTGCTGAGGTATGGGAGTAAGAGGTCATGATAATGGGTACTTGAACTCTCTTTTGGGTTGTTGAAGTCTTCCTTGTTAACCTTCATTAAAGTTAGTCACTAAGTCAATGTCTTCTTCAAGCATATCTTCAAGGTGACCTTCCTCATGTTGGCTTTGATCACTTTCATGGTTCATTGACCAAGGACATTCTGTCCAGTTCTCACCTTAGAATTTCGAATAGGGAGATTGTTATAGGTCGTACTTTCCATTAGAGAATAAGGTTGAGCGATTGATCTAAAGAGCCATTGAAATTATGCCAATAGAGCTAACCTACTTCTCATTAACGACTTGGCAATTAAGAGACTTCATTAGGATCTTTTCACCAATGTGGAACATTAAGGACTTTTTCAAGTCTATTCCCATCGTGCTCTGAGATGCCTCTGATTTCTATAAGTGTGGCTCTCCGTCTCCTCAGGCTAACTTTGACTTCTTTTAGGTTGACATCAAGGATTGTTAGTTTTAAAATGTGTTACCGCAAGTGCATGGTGCCAGTTGTAGCTAGCAACTGCAAGTACGGGTCGTGTCCATAGGGAACTTAGTTTCAACCACCGAATTCAACTTTAACAATCGAGTCAGGCAAAAGTCCACTTTAGGTAAACGTTACTGACTAATAGTACTATTTTACTAAATTATCTAATTCAATGTTAACAAGGGTCCTAGATTGGGTTCACCACACTATTATGCTATATGAATCGCAATTAGGTCAAGCAAACCATGCCCATGAATAAATCAAAGTGGAAAGGATTACCATTTAGAGTGCATCTAAGCATTCTCTCAAAGGTAAATAGACTGGCTAAACTAATCTTAATTATCTATTTTCATGAAACTACGAGTACCAAAGCCACAAGATTTCGTAATCAATTATTCCCAGTTGAAACCCTAATTGTTTTCATGCTAGGCGGATCAATTGCCTACAAAGTCGCACTAGGTAAAAGATTCAACTTTTGTTGATCTCCTAGACCCTAATTAGAAGCAGTGAATAAAACTCTTTCAAGCAATTCAACAAACAGTTGGCGTACTAAGCAGGAATTCACATTACAGTCATGGACATGATTCACATAAACCTAAAACATGATTCACTTTTGCACAATAGGGGCTACACCTAATCCAAGACAACTAATTTAGCCCCTAATCATTCTTCCAATCACAATCACAATAAAAAATATGAAGAACGTGAATAAAGGTACAAAGTTTGAACTAGAACGCAAAAGAAAGAAGGAAAAGAACGTACTTTAATTAATCGTAGCAACAACCCACAAATTTGTATCCAATCAATCTTCAATCCAATGCTTGAAATGCTAGGAGAATATTGAAAACCTAAAAAAATGAAAAGTCGCCGTTTTTCGAGAGATGGCCACTCTAGAGAAGAAAAATTACAAGCTATCCCTAATTACATCGCATTCCCTCAATTAATCGCGGCCAACTAAAGTGGCACGGTCGTGCCATGTTGTATGATGCCACTGTGCCACTTCCCTGCCCAGCATTTTCCTTCTTTTTCAGTGTGGCACGACCACGCTTCTCAACATGGGGTCACCGTGCCATATCTCAGGCCTTGACAACCTCCTCTTTAGCTTGAAACCCGCCTCCCTGGCCTTCTTTTCACTCGACATTAGCAGGTTTTCCCTCTTTCTTTCAATCGAACTCTTGAAAAGCATAAAAACATATCATTTAAACAAATTCGGGTAAAGAAGGCCTATTCGACCATTATACTTTGAAGTTCAACCCCATAAACCGCTGAAAGGAGAGGTTAAAGTTAAGTCTGAAAAAGGCATAAAATAGAGGTTTATCAACTTCCCCATGCTTATCGCTTACTTGTCCCCAAACAAGATTGTTAACTAATAGGATGATGGGAAGAGATACATCGAATTGCCACCCTCCTCATGTAAGCGATGACAACTAAATTAGCGATCATGGTAGCTTATAGCTCGGAAACACAACAAGGGCAAACCTTTTTTCCAAAAACACATGGTTCAAAATGTAAAACACTCGACTATGATGTAGGAGTAAACACCCAATTTGAACCACTTAGAAGTGTCCTGCTCCCCCCTGAATCGTTGGTGAGCTAGTTAGACTGATAGATTCTCACTTTAGGAGTAAGAACTGAAAAGCTCCCCTCATGTGTTTAGGGCAGAAATTGATCACTCAAGATCACCCTCAATGCACTCATGCTACCATAGGCTTGGCAAAACTCTCAATTCTCCATCAATGGAGGCAAAATGTGCAGGTGTCAATCATAAGGACTTTTCAAGGGTTGTATTGGGCTTATGGCTACAGGTAAGGGAGGCTAGAATTTAGGTAGGAGGAGCTAAATAGCCAAGTAGAGAGTAATGACAACCATCTCCTTACTTAGAATACAATCATTACCAATATCCTATAATTCAAAGCACAAAGAAAAGAGAGTTGAAACTACTTCTCTTTTTACTAAATCCCTTAGCCAAACATCTGAAGGGGAGCCTTGGATCAACGTTAAGGTTGTCTCCGTGTGACCAAAAGTTCACGGGCTCGAGCCGTGGAATCAACCACTAACAAAGTCAGGTTAGGTTGCCTACAATGCATCCCCTGGGGTGGCCCTTCCCCGGACCTTGCGTGAACGCGGGATGCTTGTGTACCGGGTTGCCCTTAGCCAAACATCTTATTCATGCACTTTTCTTCTTCTTTGTTTGTGCCTTTGCTTTTCTTTTCCTTTGTTTTGAAAGAAAACGAGGCAAGAGAATGGCCAGGGTCCAAGGACTATTTTAACTCCCAACTGTACAACGCTAAGAACCAATCAAAGCCAGCCACTGGAATGCACCAACCAGCATATTACTCACATCAAAAGTAACTCACGACATTGCTCTACTAACTTGGCATAGGATAGGATTATTCATTTCAGGCCACATGTTAAGTAGACATGGGTGAATCAAATGATAGGGGAGCAACTAAAAGGGGTGACAAACAGACCATAATAACATAGGGTGGCTTTTTTGCTCATGTGGCATTATAAACAAATGAATGGCTTAATCATATTAACACCATGCACATGCTAGCCGTGACCTTGAAAAGGGTTACGCTAAGTTTTAGAGATGCCTATGCAAAGGGGTGAACACTCATGAAAGGGTGTTCAAGACCATTTAAAGCGAATGGTCATTACAGGCTCAAAAATATCACTGGGTCTTCTACCAAAATCAGGAATAGCTCAAATGGCCAACAATCAGGGTTTAATCGATTCACATCATAGCATCCCTCAAGGGAGAATACACAAGCACACGTAGCCAAGCAATCAAAAACATTTCCAAAACAGTTTCACAAGATATTAGCCCAAATTAAGCCTCATTTGCCAAAAACCACCACAACTAACTAATCATATCATCACCCCCTAAATGTCATTATTAGAGGGGTTTTCGCAACCTTTTTATTTTTCTCTTTTTTTTGAAAGCAATAAAATTAGCTAAAAGATCTATAAGTAGATAACTCAAGAGAAGGATGAAAGAGTTACCTCATGGTCTTGTACGACCCTACTCATCACGTTCCCACTTCATATCAATGGTTAGCAAGAAAATGTATACAATACATCATCTACCTAAATGACATGTCCTACATGCCTACCTAATGCATGAAATGAAATGAAGATCTAAGAATGCTTCTAAACTAGAATGAGACCTAAAGTTCTGAATGCAAAGAGGTATACACACATTGCAACCCACCACAATGCAACCCCCTAAACAGGCATAGATATCCCCCCATGCTAGGACTGTTCATTGTCCCCAATGAAAATGATATGCATAAGAAGAGAAAGGGAAGGGAGGTACAACTTACAGTCACTGGGTGCTATCGGGCCCAAGAGGTGGCCAGAAATGCGGAGGAAATGGGTGGAAGGTAGACGAATGGCCGGGAACATGGGAGGGAAAGGACGACGAACCCCCTTGGCCGCCCGAGAAGGTGTTAAAGCCCTCCTCTAATTGGCTAATGGACTCTACTTGGTGGCAGGGTAACTCATTCATTTGCCGATGCTCCTTATACTCTTAGGCTTTCCTCATAGCCCGTTCTTCCACTCGCTGAATCTACCGCTTGTCCCGTTCCTTCTAGCAATCAACAAAACCCCGAAAGTAGGAGACTCCATCCTCAATGGAGTCCATGTGTCCAGATAGACGACGAAGGTCATCACGCATGCCAACATAGTCCCCTTGAAGACCCGAAACCTCCATGTGGAGGTTGGAGAAGGACTGGAGGAAGGCAGGGTCAAGCGGCATATAGGCCGCAGTAAAAAAAGAGGACCCGCCTATCTCATGGGGAAAAGTTGGGTGAAGTGGTGGTGGAGGTGGTGGGATGACTGCCTCCTTAGCATGGATACCCTCAGGTTCGGGCCCTTCTCAGCCCTCATCAACATCGTCGTCCTCCTCATCGTCATCATCAACCCCCTCCTCATCATACTCAACAACCTCATTTGTGGCTAACTGTTCCTCCCTAGGTAGAACAGTTGCCCGAATAATTCGACGGTCATAGTTCCAATTCCTCTTGTTGGCGATTGTGGTGCACTCAACATTAGGATGGGTGAAGAGGATGGTTTCGTGGTGGGGGTACCTAATAGTTTCACCTCGCGTGTCAATAATGTGCATATGATGGAGGGTGCCGATCTTGAGGTGACCACCCAGGAAATGGGGCTCAAGAGTAGAGAGCCTCGAACTGTGGCCTAAAGCAATGGCAATGGCGGTGACAGTGCCACCAATGCTTATGATGTTCTTGTTGCTAACTTTGGCCACGTCCGCCAAGTGGCAGATTATAAACGCCTATGTGTCCATAGGGGTGCTTGACAGTGCACACCAGATAATGAACAACTCAGCCTTCAGGTAGCCATTTTGGTTGTCTTTGCGATCGAAAATGATATTCGTGGTTAAGTGCTGAAGATAATGTAGGTTTACATTACAGACTGTCGGGGGTCAAACACTCTAGGTCTCCCCCACTGGTCAGTGTAGTCCTTCCGCTTGGAGCATGTAATGCTCATCCAAACGAGGTCGGGTCGCCACAATGAGGGCACATCTCTATACGCCCCGTCAACTACCGAAAATTTCAACAACTCGTTAAACATCCTCAAGTTCATCCGGTGGTCCATATTGAACATGCAAAATGAAATCACTACCTCATGACCCCTAAAAGTACCATCCCAATCGACATGTAGAGAGCTCAAAAACTCAATCATAAGATGGTCCAGTGATGTACATTGTATGTTAGTGTAATCAGTCTATCCAAGTTTACCAATCAGAGTCAACATGTCATCCAACATCCTCAAAGTCCTCAATGAAGCAACATGAAAATATTTCTGGTCACTAGCGTTCCTAGCGGCTAAAATCTCATATCTAGACTTTTGTTCATCACTAACAAACTGCAAACCTCTAGTGCTAGCAGGCAACATTAGAGTTTAGGCATCCTTTGTACCTTTAGTAGAAGCGGTTGCAGCTGAGGAGGAGGTGGCTCGGGAGGACTTCTTGGGTTGGGATGGAGCCTTGGAACCCTCTCCAACTCGTTTCTTGCCCATGATTGTGAATGAAGAATAGATCGGGGTCTGAGAGTGAGGGTAGAAGCTTAGAATGGTAAAAGGAGGTGCAATTTCATTCTGTACAACCTTCAACCTTAGCAATGGAGGTTAGGGTTTTAGAGAGAGAAAATGGGTTGTGAAATGGGGTGAATTTGGGGTGAAAATGTGAGAAATTTTGAGAGAAAAACGAATGAAAGTGAAGAAACTGAAAAAATTTAGGGGAAATTTGAGAGTGTAGGAGAGGATTTGAGTGGGTAATGGTGAGAGAGACAGGAGGGTTTCGTGGTTTTAGAGAGAGAAAGTATAGAGCTTGAATGGAGAAGAAGGAAGAAGAAGAAGGAAATCGAACCTTTAGCCGATTTTTAATGTGGCACCGGTGCCACCGTGCCACATTGCTGTCTTGTATTGTATTTCTGAAAAGGTGTCACGGTCGTGCCTTGAGGCACAGGGCCACCGTGCTACTTTTCTGAGCATCGACCCATGATTTTCTTGCTCCCTCTTTTTTCCTTAAAGTCTTGAAGGGGGTGGCATGGTCATGCCACTGAGCATGGGGTGCCCATGCCAACTTGCTGCCTCCTAATTCACTCCTTTCAAGTAGCTCGCTTCCTTTGTCACTTAGTTTTTTTTTTTTGCTTGAGCTTTTTCCTCTAATCTTTTTTTTTTCATTTTCATTTTTTTCTTTTTTTTTTCAAAAGCAGTAATGCTCGGGTTGCTTCCAAAGAAGCGCTTATTTTAGGTCTCGAGCTTGACCTTGAGAGTCTCTGAGGAGAAGAGACATCGGGGAGGGCACAAGTAACCTTCCCCTCAAGTGACTCATCGGCAATGTAGTGTTTCAGGCGAGACCCATTCACCTTGAACGAGCCGGTGGTCTCAGTGCCAATCTCGATAGCCTCGTATGGGTACGCCTTCAACACCTTGAAGGGGCCCGACCATTTAGAACGAAGCTTCCCCGAGAGGAGCTTCAAGCGAGAACTGAAGAGAAGAACTGAGTCACCTTCCCGAAACTCGCGACGGATGATAAACTTGTCGTGCCACCACTTCATTCGCTCCTTGTAGAGTTTAGAACTTTCATAGGCATTCAAACGGATCTCCTCGAGTTCATTCAATTGCAACATCCTCTTCTTTCCCGCAGACTTCAAATCAAAGTTTAAGTGCTGGATGGCCCAGTAGGCCTTGTGTTCTAGCTCCACTGGTAGGTGCAGGGCTTATCGTAGGCTAGCCGGAATGGGTGGTTCAAATTGGAGTCTTGAACGCAATCTGGTAAGCCTAAAGGGAGTCAACCAGCTTGTCCGCCCAATCCTAACGAGATCTCGCAGCCGCTTTCTCCAAAATAGACTTGATCTCACAACTGAAAATTTCCACTTTGCCACTAATCTGAGGATGGTAGCCAAGTTTATACTTATGGTGCACTCCATATTTCTTTAATAAGGCCTCTGACTTCTTTTCGACGAATTGCGTCCCATTATCACTGATTAGTACCCCCGGGACTCCAAAACGGGGAAGATTACCTTCTTGAATAGCTTAACCACTACCCTTGAGTCATTAGTAGGGCTAGCTACTGCCTCCACTCACTTGGAGGGGTAATCTACTACAACTAGAATATACTTGTTACCCCTCGAGGACGGGAATGGGCCCATGAAGTTGCTGCCCCAAACATCAAAGATCTCAACTTCAAGGATGAAGTTAAGGGGCATTTCATTCTTCCTTGATAAATTCCCCATCCGTTGGCAGCGATCACATGCGCGAACATACGCGTGGACGTCCTTGAAAAGTGAGGGCCAAAAGAACCCCGCTTGGAGCACCTTAGCGAGGTCTTGGAGGTGCTAGCATGCCCTCCACATGCAAAGTCGTGACAATGGGAAATCACGCCCTGAATTTCCTCCTCAGCGAGGCAACATCGGCAAATCCCATCTTTACACAACTTGTAAAGGAAGGGCTTCTCCCGGAAATACATCTTGACATCATGGAGAAATTTCTTTTTCTGGTGAGAGGAGAGATCATGAGGGAACATTCCTGAAGCCCGGTAATTTGCATAGTTAGCAAACCATGGGGCATGTCCAGAGGTGATGCCCATGAGATGCTCATAAGGAAAAGCATCATCGATGGGGGCATCGTGACTCTCAATAATAAGCCTAGAGAGATGATTGACCACGACATTCTTAGCCCCCGCCTTGTCCTTGATCTCCAGATCGAACTCTTGGAGTAGCAGAATCCACCGGATGAGGTGAGGTTTCGTATCTTTCTTCTCAAGGAAGTGCTTGAGTGTGGAGTGGTCTGTGTACACGATAACATTGGAGCATAGGAGGTAGGATCGAAACTTCTCTATCGCATACACAACTGCAAGCAAATCCTTTTTCGTCGTTGTGTAGTTCTACTATGCCTCATCTAGTGTTTTACTAGCATAGTAAATCACCACTGGCTTCTTATCCTTTCCTTGTCGCAGAACTGCCCCAACCACATGATTGCTAGCATCACACATGATCTCGAAAGAGAGATCCAAATCTGGTGGTTGTTTGATCCTGTAAAAAGCCTCATGGCACTATCAGTGAAAACAAACGGGGCATCCTTGGGGAGAAGCTGAGTTAGAGGTTTAGCAATCTTAAAGAAATCCTTGATAAAGCGGCGATAAAATCCTACATGACCAAGGAAACTCCGCACCCCTTTTACCGAAGTAAAAGGGGGCAATCGCTCAATGACCTCAACTTTAGCTTTATCCACCTCAATGCCCCTAGCAAATATGACATGACCCAGTACGACTCCCTTCTACACCATGAAATGGCACTTTTCCCAATTCAGCACTCGGTTGACTTCCTCGCATTTGCGGAGTACCATGGTTAGATTTTCTAAACAAAGATCAAAGGTGCCTCCATAGACGGAGAAGTCATCTATAAACACCTCCACAGTGTTTTCAATAAGGTCCGAGAATATGGCAGTCATGCAACGCTGGAAAGTAGCAGGGGCATTACATAGCCCAAAAGGCATCCTTCGATAAGCAAAGGTGCCATAAGGGCATGAAAAGGTCGTCTTCTCCTAGGCATCAGGATGGATAGGAATTTGAAAAAAACCTGAATATCCATCCAAATAATAGAAGAAGGAATGCCTTGCCAGCCTTTCTAACATCTTGTTAATGAAGGGGAGGGGAAAATGGTCTTTTCAGGTGGCTTGATCCAGTTTGCGATAATCAATACACATTCGCCACCCCGTCACAGTCCTAGTCGAAATGAGCTCATCGCGCTCATTCTTGATGATGATCATCCCACCTTTTTTAGGGACTACCTGAACTGGACTCACCCACTTACTATTTGAGATAGCTTAGATGATCCCAACATCAACTAGTTTAATAATCTCCTTTTTCACAACCTCTTGCATGTTAGGATTTAAACGGCACTGAGGTTGTCAGAAGGGGTGATGACCTTCATTAAGAAAGATGCGGTGCATGCAAAATGAAGGACTAAGTCCCCGAATATCATCAATGTTATAACCAATAGCACCCCTATGCTTATGAAGCACATCTAACAATTGTTCCAACTAGGGACCATCTAGTTTAGCATTAACAATAACGGGAAACTGATGGGTGAAGTCAAGAAACTCTTAACTAAGATGGGAAAGTAGAGGTTTTAGCTCTACCTTTGGTGGGCACACCTCTTCTTTCTGGGAGGTGGGCTCCTCCACACCAAGGATCTCCCTGTGGGACTGCCTAGACGTGTAGGCAATGGACTCATTGAGGAGCCTAGCATACTCCTTCTTCTCCCCGAATGGGAGTCGGTCGCATAGCAGCAAATCAACGCGACCTCTGATGGGTCCTCCACAGAATGTTGAGTCTTGTCCTCCTGGTTGAGGGCTTGCTCTAGCACATCGACTCTATAGCACGAGTCGCCTGAGGTGGGGGGCCATAGCTTGTGGCAAGCTAAACTCCACCTTTCATCCCCTACTTGAAGGGAAAGCTTGTCGTTCCTTACATTTATCATCGCTCCAACAGTGGCTAGAAAAGGTCGCCCAGGTATAATAGGGATGCGGGAGTCTTCCTCCATCCCCATAACCACGAAATCACATGGGATGAAGAACTTACCCACTTATAGTGGAACATCCTCAAGAATACCCAAAGGGTATTTAACGGATCTATCAGCCAGCTGCAAAGATATGGTAGTGGGTTTTAGCTCCCCCACTTGCAGCTTCTTGCATATAGAATAGGGCATGAGACTCACACTAGCCCTAAGGTCGCATAATGCCTTGGTGATAGACACATCGCCAACTGAACAAGGACTGGAGAAGCTTCCGGGATTTGAAAGCTTAGGAGGCAATTTGTTATGAATAATCGCACTGCACTCCTCAGTGAGTACCAGGTAGCATTCTCGAGCATCTTCCCTTTGTTGGATAACAAATCTTTTAAAATTTAGCGTAGGAGGGCATATCAGCAATAGCCTCCAGGAAGGGAATGTTGATGTGGAACTTTTTCAGTATCTCGAGGAAGTTCCCATACTTGTGCTCCTCCTTGGCGTTCACTAGCCTTTGAGGATATGGAATAGGAGGCTTGTAAGGCTTCACTGGAGGTGAAACATGCTCAGCTCTAACCTCCTGGGTCCTTTCAGTATGGACCTTCTCACTGGGAATCTCAGTAGGAGCCTCCTTGTTAACATTGCCCTCATTATCTGTCTTCTTCCTTTCCTCCCTCACGGGTATTGGAGGACTTTGTAAGTCTCTACCACTCCACAGTGTGATCGCATTCATCTAACCCTTAGGGTTGGTCTCAAGTTAACCTGGTAGATGTCCCTGGGGCCTAGACTGATGGCTCACCTGCTGTGTAATCTGGGCCATCTAGTTCTCCATCATCTTCTGGTGAGTGGCCATAGTCTCAACTTTAGTAGTCAACTGACTTATTGACTCACCTAATGCCTCATTGGTCTTGGTTTGGGTCGCTATGAAGTGCTCTATAAGACTCTCAAGATTGGACTTGCGCTGGGGTGGTTGTGATTGTTGTGGAGGTGGGGTGTAAGGAGCCCTGTATTGAAAATCAAGGGGTTGGGGCTGAGTGGCATTAGGTGAGAAGGGGTTGTTGTTTCGGTAGGAGAAATTAGGATGATTTCTCCAACCAGGGTTGTGTGAGTTTGAGTTTGGGTTGTTTTGTGGGCGTTGGCTATAGTTTTGCATTGCATTGGCATGCTCAACGCCATGGAAAGAAGATTGGCACTCAGCGGCAACGTGGACTTGAATGCCACAAATCTCGCAAAGGGCCCCAACCTCAAACAATGCACCAGACGATCCTCCCACTAAACTCCCTCGAGGAGGATTCCTAAGCCTGTGAAACCGCTACACCAAAGCATCAACCTTGCTGGCTAGCAAGTCCACAACATTGACTTCATAGATCCCATTGGTCCTCTTTGGGGCTACCCTCTCGCTGGACTAATGGTAGTTGTTGGAGGCCATCTCCTCCAATAAATCCTTCGCAGCCTCTATCAATTTCCCCATAAGTTTGTCTCTAGCCGTGACATCAATAGACATCTTCAAGGACTGATCTAATCTATTGTAGAAGGTTTGGATTAGAAGCTAGTCGGGTACTCCTTGGTGGGGGCATTGGGGTTGAAGATCTTTGAATCTTTCGCATGCCTCATAAAGTGACTCATCACCTCGTTGAGAGAAGGAGGTGATTTCCGCTCTCAACTTAGCGATCTTTCCTGGGGGACAGTACTTGCTTAGGAATACAGTCGATAGGGCCTCCCAGGTAGTGAAGGAGCTGGGCTTTTCATTGAGGAGCCAGTCACTAGTTCTGTCCGTCAGCGAAAAGGGGAAGAGCCGTAGTCTAATTGCGCTGGCGGAGACCCTGTTGAGCATGATGGTGTCACACTTTGCTAGAATGTTGCGGAGGTGAATGTGGGGATTCTCCATGGGACATCCATTGAATTGGTCTTCCTCCATGAAAGACACAAGAGCGGGCCGCAACTTGAAGTTGTTCGCTTCAACGGCCGGGTTGACGATGGACGAGGTGAAGCCGGTGGCCTACGGTAAGACATAATCTCGTAGCACCCTAGGATTTCTATCGGCCATGATGACTTATTGCTGTTGTCGCTTCCTCGCACCGCTTTGCCTTCGTGCAGTGGCTTCTATCTCAGGGCCAAAGGGAATGAGTAATCGATCCCTTTGACTGCACTTGTGCATAAAAAGCCAAAACTACACCAAGCATAAGAAAGTCCAAGGAAAGCTAAAAGAATAAGGAGAAAAGGAAAAATAAAAAAGAAAAAGAAGATGCCTAATCTAGAGCGTTTTGAATCGCTTTTGATGTTGAAACAGATAAGTTCCCTGACAATGGCGCCAAAACCTTATTAGTCTTAAAATGTGTTACTGCAAGTGCACGATGCAGTTGTATCTAGCAACGACAACTATGGGTCGTGTCCATAGGGAACTTCGTTTCAACCAACGAATTCGACATTAACACTCGAGTCAGGCAAAAGTCCACTTTAGGTAAACATTACTGACTAATAGTAGTATTCTGCTGAATTATCTAATTCGATTTTAACAAGGGTCCTAGATTGGGGTTTACTCTATTATGCTATATGAGTTGCAATTAGGTCAAGCAGACCATGCCCATGAATAAATCGAAGTGGAAAGAATTAGCATTTAGAGTGCATCTAAGCCTTCTCTCAAAGGTCAATAGACTAGCAAAACTAATCTTAATTATCTATTTTCATGAAGCTAAGATTATCAAAGCCATAAGATTTCATAATCAACTATTCCCACTTGAAACCCTAATTGTTTTTACGCTAGGTAGATTAATTTCCTACAAAGTCATGTCAACTTACACATGTAGATAATCATAGATAGTGGCCTAATTTATATAGCAACATATAGCATGAATGTCCTTGTCAAATAAACAAACTTACCCCCCTCTTGCACAAGTAATCTGAGTAAGATAAGAGCATCAAGTCAAAACATCTAGTGAGTGTACTGATGCTCATATAAAGGTCCTAGAGTACACTAGCAATCTCAAATTGCAGTGGAATTGTAATAACTATCACTCCAAAGTGAGCATGAGAATGTCGATTAACTTCGAGGCATGAATTAGTAAGTTCAATTGTAAAACATGTGATTGATCAGAAGCATTATCGAGTATGATAAACCACTTGATGATTCGAACATGCATATAACCTTCAAGAAAATAATCATGTGATCTATCAACATTGACGCAAGAATTAATAAGTTCAATTGTAAAACATGTGATCTATCAACAACGTTATTGATTATGATAAGCCGCTTGATGATTAGAACATGCATATAGCCTTCAAGAAAATTATCAATACACAATATTTTAGGCATGAACTGTAAAGGAAAGACCATGCAATAGAATATGACATTTATGCATCGATACAGACAAAGAGAGGCTATCATGAATCTATAGTATGCCATCAAAGTATAAACATATAGGCAAGCAATACTTTTGGCTAAGCTTTACAACCTAAATATGAATACTTTTAAGTCCTTGAACTAGTGCCAAGCTAAGCATACTAGATGTGACTCTAAATTATGCCTATAAGTAAATAACTTTGAGGTAATTTAGAGTTCAACAAATGACAAACCACACTACACATCATCACAGGAGGAAGACATGGCATTTGAGGGAAGATTCAACTTGGGATAAGGAAACGCACATTATTCTTAGGTCTAGGTTCAAAAAGATAATCATGAGTCAACAAACACTTATGTATGTGCGCATGCAGAAGTCATCACTTTTTATGAAATAACCACGATAAATGAACATCGGGGATTATATGCAAAAAATGAATGGAAGCCAGAGTTGATCATGTAAAGGACCACAAGCATCTGAGTATCAAAGCATATTATCCTTTCCCTTTGTATGACTAATACATGTATGAATATTCTAAGTTTATCAAGCACTTAAACATATGAAAATTAAGCATTTAAGCACAATACATAATCATGATCTCTAACCAAAATTGTAAATATAGTTTCTGACCTGATCATAAAGCCCTAAACTGTGACTTTGACTGCTTAAACTTCATAACAAAAAGTTACAACCTTCGCATTTTGTGCTGAAGTATGGGAGTAAGAGGTCATGATAATGGGTATTTGAACTCTCTCTTGGGTTCTTGAAGTCTTCCTTGTTAACCTTCATTAAAGTTTGTCACATAGTCAAAGTCTTCCTCAAGCATGTCTTCAAGGTGACCTTCCTCATATTGGCTTTGATCACTTTCATGGTTCGTTGACCAAGGACATTTTGTCCAGCTCTCACCTTAGAATTTCAAATAAGGAGATTGTTATAGGTCATATTTTCCATTAGAGGATAAGGTTGAGCGATTGACCTAAAGAGCCATTTAAATTTTGCCAATAGAGTTAACCTACTTCTCATTGACGACTTGGCAATTAAGAGACTTCATTGGGATCTTTTCACCAATGTGGAACATTGAGGACTTTTTCAAGTCTATTCCTATCGTGCTCTAAGATGCCTCTGATTTCTATAAGTGTGGCTCTCCGTCTTCCCAGGCTAACTTTGACTTCTTTTAGGTTGACATCAAGGATTGTTAGTCTTAAAATGTGTTACTGCAAGTGCACGGTGCCAGTTGTAGCTAGCAACGACAAGTACGGGTCGTGTCCACAGGGAACTTAGTTTCAACCACCGAATTCAACTTTAACAGTAGAGTAAGGCAAAAGTCCACTTTAGGTAAACGTTACTGTCTAATAGTACTATTCTACTAAAGTATCTAATTCAATGTTAACAAGGGTCCTAGATTGAGGATCACCACACTATTATGCTATGTGAATCAGAATTAGGTCAAGTAAACCATGCCCATGAATAAATCAAAGTGGAAAGAATTACCATTTAGAGAGCATCTAAGCCTTCTCTCAAAGGTCAATAGATTGGCTAAACTAATCTTAATTATCTATTTTCATGAAACTAAGATTATGAAAGCCACAAGATTTCGTAATCAATTATTCCCAGTTGAAACCCTAACTATTTTCACGCTAGGCGGATCAATTGCCCACAAAGTCACACTACGTAAAGGATTCAACTTTCGTTGATCTCCTATATCCTAATTAGAAGCAGGGAATAAAACTCTTTCAGGCAATTCAGCAAATAGTTGGCGTACTAAGCAGGAATTCACATTACAGTCATGGACATGATTCACATAAACCTAAAACATGATTCACTTTTGCATAATAGGGGCTACACCTAATCCAGGACAACTAATTTAGGCCCTAATGATTCTTCCAATCACAATCACAATCAAAAATGCGAAGAACATGATTGAAGGTACAAAGTTTAAACTAGAACGCAAAAGAAAGAAGGAAAAGAACGTACTTTAATTAATCGTAGCAACAACCCACAAATTCGTATCCAATCAATCTTCAATCCAATGCTTGAAATCCTAGGAGAATATTGAAAACCTAAAAAAAAAAATAAAACTAAAAGTCATCGTTTTTCGAGAGATGGCTACTCTAGAGAAGAAAAATGACAAGCTATCCCTAGTTACATCCCATTCCCTCAATTAATTACGGTCAACTAAAGTGGCACGGTCGTGCCATGTGGGACTGTGCCACTTCCCTGCCCAGCGTTTTTCTGCTTTTTCAGCATGGCATGACCACGCTTCTCGGCATAGGGTCACCATGCCACATCTCTAGGCCTTGACAACCTTCTCTTCAGCTCGAAACCCGCCGGCCTTCTTTTCGTATGACATTAGCGGGTTTCCCCTCTTTCTTTCAACCGAACTCCTGAAAAGCATAAAAACATATCATGTAAGCAAATTCGGGGTAAAGAAGGCCTATTCGACCATTATACTTTGAAGTTCAACATAAAAAACCACAGAAAGGAGAAGTTAAAATTAAGTCTGAAAGAGGTAAAATGGAGGTTTGTTAAGGATCAACCACGTATTTCAAGTGTGTTTCCTTATTATGTACTCTAACTCTAATTCCTACTTTGTCTTAATGTCTTAAACATTGAGCCATTTCAAGCATCAATTTATGACCTTGATCTCTAAACTCAACTCAAGGTCCCTGAATCATGTTTATGGCCTTTGACCTTCTATAACAATTGAAGGAACGCATGAATACTTAAGAGTGGTCTTCTCCCTCAATTCACAAATCGTGAGCAACTGTAGAGTAATTCATATTAGCTTATTAATACTTTAGGGCGTTCAAGGTCTTTATAGACAACATGTGGAGCAATTAATAAATCTAGCAATTTCTATAATGTTTACATTCATTTGATATTAAAAGGTTTAAGAAAAACTCTAAGGCTATTATATCATTCAACTTTTGTCATCCAAACATGCTGTCATATAATTAAGTATAATTCATGCAACATATTAGAGGGGTTCAAAAATGATCCTATCAATCATGTCAAAATCAGTCAACTTATTACATCAAGTTCAATCATGAATGTATGTTTCAAGTGAGCATGTTGAAGATAATATAAACCATGTACGTAACAACATCATGGGTGTAAAACTTGTCAAGAGCTACAAATTTAACCACTACTTTGGTTATTAAATACTTTTTATAGCATAGGGAAGTAGGGATCGATCCACGAGGAAAGATTGTTTTAAAAAGGCTAGCTTAATCCTAAATAATGTTACTAATCCAATTTATTAAATCTAATCTTAATAATTCTAAAATAATTAAAATCTAATGAATTAAAATCTGGAAAAACACCCAATGATGCTCCTAAGTATTGTGGATTATATTCTGAAAAGAAAACAGTAAAAATAAAAAAAAACAGAATAGTAACTGAAATTCTAATTAAAACTCAAAACAGCAAACAATAATCAGAAAATAAATATTAAAAATGTCAAACAGTAACCTAAAATATGATTCTTTAGGTATATAAGCTTATAACTCCTCAATTGTATCCAAATAATTTTAGAAAAATCAAATCAGAAAATTACCACAGAATATCAATGCAGAATATTAAATCTGAAATTAGAAACAAGATAATCTGCATAAATATAAATACGAAAATAATCAAGAAAATTACCCTAATTCTAGGACACAATTCTCTAGACTTAACAATACCTAATAATCATGAATTAACAATTAAAACGGAAATTTTTACGATTAATGACCTAAAAACCTGCACATATCAATTTCACAAAATAATTCTTGGAAAATTATCAAATAAATTCAAAAAATTACGAAATTAAATATGGGCAGAGTAGGACACCCTATAAACTCTAGGAGCTGATAAAAATCGAAAAAAACAAAATTAACTATTTTGAGCCTAATTTCTAACTAATCGGTAATTAAATACTAAAACTGAATATAAATCAATCTAAAATTATAACTACTCCAAAAATCAAAATCTAAACTATCTAAAATTACCTAGACACTCCTAAAAGACTATACTTTTTGGGGGGGGTCGATTGAAATTATATTGAAGCTAATAAAAATAGAGCAAAAATTCAGAAACTAATCAAATTAACTCTAAGGAATAAATATTGATCAAAAGTTGCCAAAATTATGAAGAATACTTAGTATAATCTCAATCCACCATGCAAATTAATATTTATCATTAACACACAAGTTAATTTCATTCATGAGTTAAACTGTAAAAGACATCCACCAACGGTTCTTCCCCGTTTTTCATTAGATTCTAATTTAATTAGGCCCAGCGCTAATGTAAACCCTACTAATTTGATAACCTTTACACCAGCGCAAAAGTTTAATCAAACTAGAGCATTAAGAATTAGAAAAACATCATTTAACACTTTGTAACCAATTTATCGGCAAATCGATTTAACAAAGATCTAAAGCGATTACCTAATTAAAAGAGATGGGTTTGAGCCATCTATGATTAATTAGGGTGATACCTAAGTATAAAAGACTATAACTTTTAC
>JACYFF010031952.1:31442894-31480362 GCA_017589665.1 Selenicereus undatus | reverse complement strand
CCTTTTTATTTTATTAATGCCTAACCTGGAAAATATATAAAATAAAGTAAATTGGACGCAATAATGTGTATAATATAATCAAAATAATTAATAAAACGATGCATGATTAATGGCTTAACAATGGGACAATACAAATCATGTACATAATCACATCGTGAGACATATATAGCTTGAATCTAGAAAAAGGAAAAGATACAATATCATATAATAAGCCAAACATAGCATGAAATTGATGTGTTGCTACAGTCAAGGAAGAGAATATCAAAGCATTAAATGCATCCCTTCCACAAAGATAGAATCATGAGGCTGCGTATACGAGTTTCTTATAGGACTTTATGCACAAAGCAAGGAGGCAATAAATAGATGGGTTGCATATGATGAAATAGAAACATTGTATATCACATGATTCAAGTTCTTTCCCTCTAAACAAATTCGCCCATAATATGCAAAGCAATAAGACAACTTATTAAACATGGCGAGCATAAGAAAAACCTTGTAGCCGTTGAAACTAATCATTGTGAAAAGTGTATCGTGTTTTCCAAGCATTAAACCTAATATTTATATTTAAATTTTTGTTACCACTCGGGAAGAAAGTGGAACCTTCTACTTTTGCTCTTACTCGAATGTTTCTATTTTAGGTCCTTCAATTTCTAACTATAGCTCAAAATCATGTTAAATCACCCTAAATAAAGTAAATATAGTGGCTATAAAAAATTTAAGCTTTTAAAAACCAAACTCTTACTATAAACAAAATAACATCGAGAATATTAGGTCAGAGACTAGGTGAAGAAAATAAATTACTTAGAGATTATTAGTTAGATAGTGTTTTAGCCCAGGATATAGAGGATGTTTTCCTAATTTGTGCATTGTAGGGGTTGGTGAGAGAGTGTACCCGCCACGAGAACATGCAAAAAACCAAACAAGGTAAAGAGTAGTGTTTCCCTTTTAAAGTGCCTTTGACACTCAAGTTAGAGAGGGAATTACGAGAGGTGTCTAATCAAATTACCTAATTAAACACCTCTGCTTGCTTGACTAGCCTACTTCTTGGGTTAACCTAGCATTGCTTATGTAGGGATTTAAAGAATCTATTAGAGATCTAGCATTAGGATTCCACTCTTAATGGATTAGATTTCTTTCCTAAATATTAATCTCTTATATATTTGGCTCTTTATATGAGATTCAGTCTAGATTGAGATCTCATCTCTTATTCACATAAGGGAAGCTAGGTTTAGTTGGTTACAAGAGCTATAGGGCCAAGTTTGTTGTAGTCTTCTTTTATAGTGTACTTTTTAAGGCCCAAAGGCAGAAGCCAAGAAATAAGCTTAGGTTTCTCTAACTGAGCTCCACACATAGATTAACATCTAGGGTTCAATCTTCTGTACTTTGAACTAGACCATTTTCCCTTGAGGTTTAGTTAATTTCTGAATCAAGTAGACCTAAATCTTGGTGGCTTCACTTAACCTACGTACCTTTCTAGGAGCATGCCTACTTCTAGAATTCCCTTTGATCCATGGCATCTAAGGGTTGTTTTGGCTCCTTTTGAGGGCTTAATCTCCTTCCTAAAGAGTCATTTAAATCTATCTCTTAAAGAATTCTCTAACTCAGTTATTCGAATTAATTTCCTAACTAAAATTTTTCCACCCCTGTAGAGATTTCCCATTAGAAGCAATAATTCATTTCTCTAAGATCTTCACCTCCATGTGTTTTAGTAATTCACTTAATCACTTTTGGCTATGCTTCTTGTCGCCTCACCATTTTCTCATGCTATTTATGATGAGCTTTTTATGGTTTTGAGAAGTTTATGTGATCCGGACATTCGGTGTCCTTTGGGTTTTTCCTTCTAAAGGTGAAAGATTCACTTATCATAATTTTAGTTATAAACATCGATTAATCCTTGTTGGAATTTCTATTTGATTGTTGAAATTTACTGTATTTCTTTTTTGAATTCCAGTTTTAGTGAGTTTTTTTAATAAAATGATCAATAGCGGCTTGAAAGCAAAAATAAGATCCAAAAGATAAAATAGATCTCGATGACATCAATTACACAAAAAGATTTTAATATCTCAAGACTCTTACCAAGAAACTCATAAAGACTAAAACAAAGCTTTTTTCGACACTAACTAAAACAGTGGATAGATTACCCATAAAGGACTCCAAACATGCCAAGAAGGACCTCAATAAGCCACACCCGACTAGGCTGAATAGCTTAGTATCTCTGAGGAACTCAAACAACCCTAAGAAGATGTAAATTATAAGATAAATGCCTTCATCTCCAATCACAAACCTAATAAGATTTTATCTTATCTTGGACTCCAAGATAATTTTCGAAAGGGAAAAAAGATCTTCAACCCAAAATATAGAGATAATATAATTCTATAGATTATTAGACTCTTTCTCTAAGGAACCACGCCCCCCACTTGCGATGAATATGAAATTTAGGAGACGCACCAACAATCTCCACCTTGGATTAAATTTCATGAATACCTTGACATTGCTAATAGTCCCCAAAGGACAATCAAACTATTTAGTGGAAGACCAAACACCATTTGAACTCCCCACAAACTGAAGTTGATCTTGCCATCAAACTTTTTGGTATCGAATTTTCTGACAATAGAAATCCTATAACCAAAGTCGTGAGAAAACCATGATTTAAATTTAGGAGTGATACGTTTTGTTAGGTGAAAATAAATCTGATATCACCTATTAGGGTTAATATTAGAGCAATTATTAGTGGACGGTGAATAGAATGACAAACGAATTTGAAAATAACAAGACAAGATCATACCAAAATAGGAGAAGGCAAGATATTCAATGTGCAAAACTCAAACGGGAAGAACTACGAGCAATGCCAAGCACATTGAATCCCCTAATTAAGAGAAAATATAGCGAATGATCTCAACAACATAAGAGATCAAACCAAAGAGAGAGTATAAAATGATATCTAATAGGCCTAAAATCACAAACGAGATCCAAAAGAAACAAAAAATCTCTATAAGATCATTTACACATGTAGATTTTAATCTCTTAAGTCTCTAACTAAGAAACTCTCACACATAAAAACAAAATTCTTTTCAACCTAAACTAGAATAGTGGATAGATTACCCATAAAAGGGCTCCAAAAGTGCCAAAAGGCAAGTATGTTGTAACACCCCGACCTCACGCTGGTCGTGTTACACGCCACAGTCTTTCCCTAGGAAAGACTGTTAAGGCAACCTGCTTAAATCTATTTGAAATATAACCTATTGAGACTAAATATTTAAAACTTAAGCCACTATAACATAATTGGGTCTTGAGTTTAACCCTAGGGCTAGGAATGCTAGGATTTTCTTAATTTTCTGGGGGAAAACGGGCAGAGTTTCCCGGAAAAACTGACCGTTTCCCAGGTTTAAAGCCTTACATTATAACCCTGCAATACCTAAAGCTACAAAATAAAACCAACAACTCAACGGCTACACGCCGGAGTCCACAACTCTACGGGCCACATGCCCGGAGTATAAAGGGCTTTCTATTTTTCATAAATGTTACAAGAAGATAAATAATTACATAACCTTACAAACATAATCAATATTACATAACAATATCATAAACACAACAATACAGTCCAAGCAAGTCCACTCTGGGGGCTCCACGCATCAGTCACATACCTGTGGATCTGGGAAAAAGGGGGAAAGTAATGGGAATGAGCAACCACCTAAACCCTCTCTCCCAAAACGTACTTAAAATACATGTTAACTTACTAAAGCCTTTTGTAATTCATTTTAGTTGAAGAGCTTTCACATAATACATCATATTCGAATCATAAACCAAGTGAAGGAATAGTCATACTAAGAAGCTTAACTTTAGTAGAAACTGTAATACATTGACCTACCATAATAAAGTTACGTAAACCCAGAAACATAACATAAAAGGGGTTTTACACATAATCTTCACTTACAGAAAAACATACATAGTAACTTACTCACGTAAATGAGGAGACTAGACTCTTCGAGGTACTTTGTTACTGCTATCCCGAGTCAGCCACACTCGAGTGGTAACATACGCCTATCCGGACAGACATCATACTATGCTGAGACGTAATTTTCATACTTTGACTTCATACGAGAATCAAACCACCATCCCTGAATCTATCATAACGTAACATATGTGATACCAGGCGGGAACTAAGCCACCATCCCTGGGTCTCAGACTTAAGCTTAAAGTTTCTAGAATAGCTCCTCCATGTATACATAGACATAAACATAATCATTCGTACACATACATACTTATATTGATTCATATATATGTCTTAGGAAATTATAACATTCATACACATACATACTTAGTAGACAAACATGCTTATACGTATTCATATACAGGTTTTATGAACTTATAACATGAAAACATAATTTTCTTACAACTTTAGCTTTAGGCAAACAACAAGAAAGGCCTCTTAAAAATATGGTGAGTATACTAACTCACGATTCAAAACTTGGGTTATTACTACCGTGCACTTCAAAGCTAGGATTCGTAAATAATCACCTTCAGTTGCCCTTTTTACGCTCATTTCAATCTTTCAAACGCAAACGGATGAACATGATGCAAGCCAAGTTTACTAACTCACAAATCGATTTCGTGAATAGCTTAAAAGCTTTTCATAATCGTAATAAATTTGCTAACATGCAAACCAACTTCGTAAAATACGTTTACTGATTCGTAAAATGACTTTGTTTCTAGCTTAAGAGCTTTGTATAAACGTAATTAGTTTGCTAAATCGTGAAACGATTTCGTTTTCAACTTAAAAGCTTCTTAATAACGTAATACGTTTGTTAGTTTGTAAAACGTCTTTTTTTAAACTTACAAGCTTCTTAGGAACAAAATAAGATTTGTTAGCACATAAATCGGCTTCATAAATAACTTAAAGACTTCTTATAACGTAAATTGTTTACTAAATCGTAAAACGACATAGTTTCTAACTTAAATGCTTCGTATAAACGTAAAACGACTACTAACTCATAAATCGACTTCACTTTTTAGCTGAAAGCTTCTTAATAACGCAATATGTCTGTTAAATCGTAAATCAAAACTCGTTTGAGACATAACGTGTTTAGTTAACGCTTAATTCAAACTAAGTTCGAAATCGAAACCCATTTGAAACCTAGATACTTAGTTAGCAATAAATGCAAGCTAGATTCGTTTGCAAATTCCATTTTAAACTCAAGATGGGTGTGAGGATAAACTAAAGGCTTAAAATGTTCCCAAACTTGCTAACATTCAAAAATCTAAAGCACTTGGGTCGTTTACGAGGCAAACATCTCTTCATAAATTTTCTATGTAAATGCTTCTTGAAATGTAACAGTTTTACCAGCTCTTGACTCGATACTTCATAAAGACTCAAAAATCCATCTTGAGGCCAACTTATGAAGTAGTGGCTTTTCAAACGCGTTAACCCTAGACTAGGTAACCCAAGTTTGTTAGAATGAAATAGTTAGTATTTACAAACTTCTTAAAATAAGGCTTGAATGTACACCAAAAGAATAAAGACTTTATTTACTTTTAAACCACCCTCTTGTATCCCAAACGATCTTCAATACTAACTAGTTTGATATGAAAATCGAAAGCAACTTTAGAGAGTTATATGCAATTCTAAATTTTGAAATCCACCATTTTAAAACATCGGGCAACCTTTCAAGAATAGATTGGTTCTGCCTTGGCATAACAATAGCTTAATTCATTTGTTTGTCCACACATACAATTGAATTCATACAACAACAATCCAATCTACCAATTCAGTGAACTGATTCATGTAATTATTATTCGAAATCCTTAAAATAGTAGGGATTAAAGGTTCACCCACCTCGAATCCAAGCTATATGCGTGCAAATTAGCTAGATTGAAGCTAAATTCGAACTCCATACACCCAGAAAATCTGCTGCCTTTGCTTGAGGTTCGAACACCACCAAACCCAAAACTCTAACTCACAATTTCTGAAGTATTTAGGCACGATTAGCACGGATTGAACGGAATTCAAGCAAGGATTCAATTTATAGAGGTAAGGTTGCTCGAATTCTCACCTACATGCGTGAAATCCACCGGTGTTCGGTCGGTTCTGCGCTGAAATGGGTTCGGCCACGCACAGGGGGAGACGCCGACGCCTGGTGGGCGTCGCCTGGGGTCCGGTCAGGCCTGAGGCGTGGCGTGGCAATGAGGAATAGAGAAGAGAAGGCAGGTGTGGAGCTTAAGGTCTGCGAATGGTGGAGGAAGTAGAAGAACGGGCAAGGAGAAGGGGGTGTCGGGTCACGCGTGAAGGAGGAAGAAGAAGCGGGCACGAGGGGGGGTTCACGCGTGTGTGATAAATTTTAATCCCATTCTCCCCTTTTGACCCAATTCTACCTATTGTATTAATAATCGAATTCCTGGGCCTCTAATCTTAAACTGAATTCCTAAATATAATCGTTGGTCAACTTACTGGCCCTTTGATTATATTAAGGATCGATTTAGTAAATTACTGAACTATTACCAAGGTTCAATAATCTGAACATATTTGGGAATTGCTTTTGTTGAAACTTTAAGGAATCAAAGGCTTATCTTGTTACACAACTTTAGGAAATCTATTTTTGGGATCTAAAGCTGAATAGATCAATAACTTGGACGATATGGCAGTTGTAGGTTGGTGGACATTAAAATAAAATTTTCAACCCCAATAGGCATAGTATTTGATAAGCAAGTATGACAAAAATGCGGGTCTCACATATGTCAACTACATGAGACTAGGTCGAATAACTTAGCATTGTTAGAGGAGCTTAAACAACCCTAAAAAGGTTTCAACCATGTTATGATGCCTTCAACTCCAAGCACTGTCCTAAGCATATCCTAACTATAAGATCTTATCTTGGACTCTAAGCACAAACTTTCTAAAAAGGAAAAAAGATCTTCGACCTAAAACATAAAAAAATATAATTTCTATAAATCCTCCTTTTGTAGGTCTCTTGGAATCAGCCTCTCTACGGGCAGGAATGCCGGTAGAGGTAAGGTTGCCTACAGCTAGATCTCCCTAGTCCTGACGAAAGCGGGACCCACACTGGGAGGTGTTGTTATATTGTATGCTATAAATCATTAAACTTCTTTTACAAGAAACAGGGCCGCACTTGAGTTGAATGTGGAATTTCGGACACGTACTCAAAAAACTCCATCTTGGACGAAATTGTATGAATAGCTCAACATTGCCAATGAACCTTGAGGGACAATCAAAGTTTGGTGGAATAATAGTAATCATATGAACTTTCTATAAGCTGAAGCTAAGCTTGTCATCAAAATTTTTGATAGTAGATCTTATGACAATATATATCCCGTAACCAAAGCTTTAAAAACTGTGTTCTAAATCTAGCTCTGATACCACTTGTTAGGATTGGTATTCAAATATTATCAACAAAAATGAATAGAATGGCGGCAAAATAGAGAATAAGAAAATGAGATAAGCTAAAATAGAAGAAGACAAGATTCAATATGGAAAACCCATTCAATATGGAACACCTAGACGGAAAAACAACAGACAACGAAACCGTCGCTAGCGGTTCCGAAAGGAAAAAAAAATATATGAGTTGTTTCCTAGATCAAAAAGACAGTACTTGGTTTCTTCCAATAACTAAAAACTGTATCATGCCTGAATCTAACTAGGGTTTGAGGTGGTGAGGAACTAGAACGAAACAAAGAGGGAGTCTAATTGTAAGATATCTAATGAAACCATCACTGGAATTGAGATCTCATTCAAAGAGAAAGATATCAAATATATGAAGTTTCTCTTCGTATATTATCTTGATGATCCGATCCGTAAAGACCATGGTTGGAAATTGTTTGATCGTCTTTCTCTATGAAACATAATCAACTTGAATTCGGGACAACTCTCCGAAATCTTAGTGAAGCATTGGATTTGTTATCTCATGCCTGCTTTTCATGAAAAAATACTAATTGAAGTGGAGGGTTCCGTCAACTAACAAGGGGCTAGGCCAACTATTCAATCAAATGATATTAGGCATATTTCCCATCTCTTCACAATAACTAAGTGGGAATCAATAGAAAAGGAAAATCTCTTATGATACACCAGATCCGGATAGGTTATTGATAGAGTGAATAGATCTGCCATTTCTTGAAATCTTTCTTCGTAACAATCCATATCCGATTCATCCTACGGAACCATATCACATCCTGGACATGATGAAATAGGATGATTTGAGATGGTATTTTGTAAATACAGAATTATCTTGAATATATTAAACATTTCTTTATTTTTCGATTGCTTGGAAGGGGCAAAAGAAACATCTTGTTGTTTCTTCAACAATTATGATCTCTAGTGGACCTCTCAGTAGGATTTGAACACAAATGCTCAATGAGCCCCCAAATTAAGAGAGTGCACATCTAATGGTCTAACTAAGATAAGAGATGAAGCCCATAAGAGATTATAAAACAATCTCTAATAGGACTGAAAGCACAAATGAGATCCAAAAGATAGAAAAGATCTCCTTCAAATCAATTATATAAGTAAACTCTCTCAAAACTATCACCAAGAAACTCTTAAATGTAAAAAACGAAAAAAATCATTTCTCGACCTCAATAAGAATAATGGATATATTGCCTATAAAGCACTCCAAACGTCCTGAAAGGCACCTGAGCCGACTGCACAGAATTAGGTTGAATAACCTTATATTTACAAATGAGCTCGAAACAACCTTACAAAGATGTCAACTGTAGAATTATACCTTCAGCTCCAATCACCAACTTAACAAGATTATAGTCATAAGATTTTGCCTTGAATTCCAGGGACTAACTTTCCAAAAAGGAAAGAAGATCTTCAACCCAAAATATAGAAACAATATATTTACATAAATCACTAAACTTCTTCTCCAAGAAATGAAACCCCATCTGGGCTGAATATAGAATTTAGGATACACACCCACTGAACTCTGCCTTAGACCAAATTCCACGAATATCTCGACATCACCAATGAACCCTGAAGGGAAATTGAACTATTTTATAGAGGAACTAACGACATCTGAGCTCTCCATAAACTAAAGTTGATCTAACCATCAAATTTATCAATGCCAAATTTATGATTGTAGAGATCCTATAATGAATGTTGTAAGAAAATAATGGTCTGAATTAGGATATAATACCACTTGTTAGGCAAAAACCTCTCTGATACTACTTGTGAGGGTTAGTGTTCAAGAAGTTATTAGTGGAAGCGAATAGGATGGAAAACAAAATCAAGAAAAATAAAACAAGATCAAACTATAATAGGCAAAGAAAGATTTAAGTGGAAAACCTAAATGGGAAAAACTTCAGACAACAGAGCACAACAAATCCACTATTTGATAGAGCTAGTGCAACAAATGATTTGAACAACACAAGACATTAGCCAAAGGTAGATTATAAAACAATCTCCAATAGGCTTGAAAGTAAGATCAAAAGTATGAATGATCTCTACTAGGTAAATTACATAAGTAGATTTCAATGTCTTAAAAATTCACCAAGAAACTCTCAAACATAAAGACACAACTCTTCTCAACCTGAACGAGAATAATGGATAGATTGCTGAGAAAGGACTCCAAGTGTGCCCAAAGGCATCAGAGTCAATTGCATCAAATTGGTTAAATAACCTAATATTTATAGAGGAGCTCAAACAAGCCTAAGAGGATCTCAACCACATGATCATGCCTTCAACTCCACACACCAACCTAAGAAGATCTTGATTATAAGATCTTGCCGTTAACCTCAAGCACAAACTTTCTAAACAAGCAAAAAGATCTCTAATCCAAATAAAGAAACAATAAAATTTCCATCAAGCACAAAGTGTCTTCTCCAAAAACCAAAGCCCCACTTGGGTTACGTTGAATATGGAATTTGGGACATGCTCCTAACAAACTCCATCTTGGACTAAATTTCAAGAATACATCGATATTGCCAATGAACCCCGAAGGGAAATCAAATTGTTTGGTAGAAGAACAAACACTATATGAACTCTATATAAACTAGAGTTGATCTTGCCATCAAACTTCTCGATACCAAATTCTGTCATAATAGACATAGTCACCACTAAAAAAGTTCAAATTAAGGATGGAAAAAATCAACGACAGACTTGGCGACGGATATTGCGACTGAAAAACTGTATTACAAAAAGGTCAGATTGTGCGACAGATATGGTGACGAAATACCCAATTCGTCGCCATGAATGACAGAATTCCGTCACCAAAAATTAATTTTTGATTTTGAAAAAAATTATGAACGGAATTTCCATCACCCAAAAAAAAATTTGAATTTTTTTTTTAAAAAGTGGGTTGGCAACGAAATTTCCATTGCCAGCCCCCTTTAATTGAACTAGAAATTTTCTGCTTCATTGCTACTGCAATTTAATGAGAGAGAAAGATGAGTGGCGAGTGGCGAACGCAGGACCTCCTCCGACCACCGCCGTACTAGCCCCCACCGGTTTTTTGGAGTTATTTGAGGTATTTTTCTCAAATAAACTACTTGTAATTTCTACAAATTTTTGTATCACATTGTTAGAATTTCATAGTTAGTTCATATTTATGTTGAAATGTGGTGTTTGTGTGAGGTTATTGCTTTAATTTGGTTCAAGATTGGGGTAAATGCGATTTGGGGTTTAGGTTTGGTAGTTTGAAGTTAAAGTTTGATAGGTTGGTGGAATGAAATGTTTTAATTGATAATGTTATTGAAATGTGCTATTTGTGTGAGGTTAGTGCTCTAATTGGTTACAAGAATTTGGTAAATGCAATTTAGGGTTGAAGTTTGGTAGTTTGAAGTTGAAATTTCATATGTTGGTGGACTGAAATGTTTTAATTGATAATGTTGTTGAAATGTGATATTTGTGTGCAGTTATTGATCTAATTTGGTTGGAGATTTTGCTCAATGTAATTTAGGGTTTAGGTTTGGTGATGTGAACTAGAAAGATGATATGTTGGTGGATTGAGATGCTTTAGTTTATAATTTTGTTCAAATGTGATGTTCGTATGAAGTTGTAGCTCATATTTGTTTAAAGATTTCGCCCAATACAATGTACATTTAGATTTGGTAATTTTAAGTTAAAATTTGATATATTGGTGGAATAAAGTGGTCAACAATGTATGAATTATTAGTTTTGTGATATTCATGAGAATATAAGTATATTTGTCGAAATTTATAAGTTTTTTTTTGTGCATGTGGAAATTTTAAAGTAAACATATATAATATATAATTGCATAATTTATGTAATTATTATAATTTTTATTAAAATTAATTCTTATCAAATACCTTATGTGGTTATTGTTATTTGAGCAGAATATGAATGGTCATCCACATCGTAGGTGGATGTATAATAGATTACTGCATGATCGTAGTGGTTATACACAAGAATTTCTAAATGGAGTAAACCAATTCGATCAATTTGCACGTAGACAGACAGAGTTTCTGAATGGAAAAAAGTATAGATGTCCTTGTGCGAAATGCAGAAATAGGGTGTACTTGACGCCTGATGAGGTGAAGATGCACCTTATGTATAGGGGTTTTGTGCAAGGGTATTGGTTTTGAATAAGTCATGGGGAAATAGAACCTCAACAATATGATTATGGGTATTTAAATAGTGAAATTCCCGAAGGTGGCAGTTCAAATCATATTAATAATGACTATTCTGAATCCTATGTAGATCGAATGAAGGACATGATGGATGATGCTATAATAGCAAATTAAAATGTGAGGGAAGAGCTGTCAAGCACTTACTAAGAACCATTTTACAATATGGTTCAAGCTGCTCAACAACCCTTATATGATGGTTGCTCTACCCACAGTGAGCTATCTGCGGTGGTGGACTGTTGAGTGTTAAATTTGATCAGAATATGTCTCAAAATTATTTTAATGAAATTGTTCAATTAATGAAAGAGATGTGTCCCCTTAACAACCACGTGCCAAACAACTATAGGCAAACGAAGAAGGTTGTTAAAGATCTCGGCAACAATGTGGTCCAAATTGATTGTTGCCGGAAAGATTGCATGCTATTTTATAAGGTGGACACAAACCTGGATGCGTGTAAGTTTTGTGGGCATTTAAGATGGAAGAGGCAAGGTCACAACAAAGGAATTGAAATCCATTGCCATACTCGAGGATGCATTACTTGCCGTTAAAACCTCGACTACAGAGGTTGTACGCTTCAAGAAGTTGTGCAGAGCACATGCGATGGCATTATGAACATCAACATTAGGACGGTGTTTTATGTCATCCATAAGATGGGGCAACATGGAAACATTTCGATACCAAGTACCCTGAATTTGTTGTACAACCTCGAAATGTGAGGCTTGGCTTATGTACTGATGGATGTAATCCTTAGACATTGTCTTTAAGATCATACTCCATTTGGCCGGTGGTCGTTACACCTTATAACCTTCCCCCTGAAATGTGTATGACCACACCGTTTATGTTCTTGACTTGTGTAATCCCCGGGCCCAAAAATCCCAAGAATAAGATAGATGTATACTTACAACCTCTTATTGATGAGTTGAAAGAGTTGTGGGATGTTGGAGTTGAGACTTATGACATTTCTACGGGGCATATATTTCAAATGAAGGCTGCACTTATGTGGACCATCAATGATTTTCCTGCATATGGAATGTTATCTGGGTGGAATACTAATTGCCAATTGGCATGTCCCGTATGTATGAAACAACAAAAGGCTTTGAGATTGAGAAATTGAGGTAAATTCTCATGGTTTGACTGTCATCGGTTTTGTTTACCAAGGAATCATGTGTTCAGAAGAAATAAAATAGCATTTAGGAAAGGCAGAACTGTTACAGCGGGTCCTCCTCGCCGACTATTTGGGGAAGAACTTTATGCCGAGGTGTAAGATTACCTAATGGTAACTACAAATGGTGACTTTGTCATATCAGGATTTAAGGAAACTGAGCACAACTGGACGAAGAAGAGCATATTCTGGGAGTTTCCTTATTGGCAACACCAACTGCTTCGCCATAATTTGGATGTGATGCACACTGAAAAGAACTTCTTCGAGAACATTATTAATACTGTTATGGATGTTCATGGGAAAACAAAGGACAATGCCAAATCAATAATAGATGTTGCAGAAATATGTGATGGACCAAAATTACATTTACATTCAGGCCCAAGTGGTAAGCCGGTTAAACCAAATCCGAAGTTTGTACTTCCTGTGGATAAACAAAGAGAGTTGTGTAAATGGGTGAAGGAGCTTCAAATGCCTGATGGATATTGCTCTAATTTGAGGAATATTGTGGACCCTAATGAGTCTAAGTTCAATAACAAGAAAAGTCATGATTGTCATGTGTTCATTAAGACTCTTTTACCAATTGCATTTGGTGTGCTCCCAGATGATGTGTTGAAATCTCTTATAGAGAAAAGCCAGTTCTTTAAGAACTTATGCTCAACAACATTACGGGAGGATATGCTTGAGGAACTGCATCGCAACATTGTCATCACTTTGTGTAAGTTGGAGACCATTTTCCCTCATGGATTTTTCAATGTAATGGAGCACCTGCCAGTGCATTTGGCAGAATAGGCTCAACTAGGCGGTCGAGTACAATACCGCTGGATGTATCCATTTGAGAGGTAAATTATACTATGATCGATGAAACCTTATCTCAATTCTTATATGTGGAATCACTTAGAAGTGAATGCAATTGTGAATTTGGTAGGTTCTTTGGCCGATTGAAGAAAAAGATAAAGCAACAAGCGTGTCCTGAAGGTTCAGTCACAGAAGCATACCTAGAGGTAGAGAGGACATTCTTCGCCTCCTATTACTTTGGCTCTAATGTGCCCTCCATGCGCACTAGGTGCAGGAGAAATGAGGATGACGATGAACATATTAATCATTTTCCAACTCTATCCGTGTTTGCACCACAAGGGACCGTTATGGGTAGGGAAAAATCAAGGTATCTCACAGAAGCCGAATATATTGTTGCCCATCTTCACTTGCTGTTAAATTGTGATGAAGTCAAACCTTATATAGGGTGAGTGGTATTTTCACTTCCAATTGAGTTTATCAGTCAGAGCGCGAGTATATTAATATGTTTCATAAAATGTGATAGAATTTTCACAGAACAAGTCAGAACTGCACGTCCCAATGTCAGCAACGCAGATGTTGACACCATCATCAAAACTTATTTCACATATTAATTTAGTCAGAATGTAAGTATTATAACTCATTTATTCATAATTTTAACATAACAGTTAATTAGGTGCATTGTATTAATTAAAACCACATGTTATGTCACAGTAGGTGCATTATATTCAACTAGTCAAGACCGCCAAACATTGCTACTTGAGCCAATTGGTTGCGAAGCCAAATCGGTATGTGTTGATGTAGATGGCATATAGAGTAAATGGATTCAAATTTTACACAGAAGCTCGAAGCATCGGGAAGAGAACATATAATTGTGGTGTTGGTGTTTGTGGCACTGGGGAAGGCGTTATTGAGAATGATTATTATGGTGTACTGAAGGATATTGTCCAAATTGAGTATGTAGGCAAACCACTTAAACAATGTGTGCTCTTCAGTTATGAGTGGTTCGATCCCACATTGAATCGTGGCACACGATCTCATAAACTAAGCAACCTTATTGAAGTCCATCGTACAAGGAGGTACCGAAAGTACGACCCATTTATCTTCGCAAACACCGCATCACAAGTTTACTTCATGCCACATGCAGATCGCTCAAGGGATAGGGCCAATTGGCTTGTTATCATACCAACCAAACCAAGGGCGAAAGTGGATCAACAGTACACTCTGCCTACTACATACCAACAAATGAGCATGACGACTATCGTCGAACCTGTGAATGACATCATCCCTACATCATTAGTAGATGAAAGTGCACGACCAGAAGAGGTTAATGATGAAATAGGATTTTCATTCATTCAGTGTAATGATGAGATAGATGAGGTAGAGAATGATGAGGGTGATGAAGAGGGGGAGTGGGATGACGGTACTGAAAAAGATAAAGCACCAGAAAATTTGCATTTGTATGATGATGATGACGATGACGATGACATTGATGATGATGAGGATGCAGATGATTGAGTGCTTATGAATTCTTATGTATTTGAGTACTTTGCAAGTCAAACAATTGGTTGTGACTTTACTTATATTGTATGAATGAGCTTTTTAAAATATGTGTTACCTACGTACCTATTATGATGTATGAGTAAACGGTTTATATGTGCAATCATTATATGTTTATACTTGGCTTTGTTATCACCTATTTCAGGTATGGATTCCAGTTCTCGTCGAGGTAGAGGACGATGGCGTAAGAGCTCTGTCGTAGATCCGACCACAATGGACATTGATCCATCTTCCCCCCAGGTTCCTCATATACCAGTTCAGCCAGGAGCCACAATGGCTGTTTACATACCAAGTATTTCAGGACCACTGCCTCCCCCATTTGGGGCTTTCCATCATCAGACCTCATACATTCTCAACCAAAGCACCATGTACGGCCAATTTGCCTACAACATTTCTCCAAACCCCCGTGTTGTTCACACTGTGCAACCTACTCTCCAACCCGCTCACCCTAATACAAACCAGTCCCAAGAGAACATTGCAAGTGATGAAGGTGAAGCACAATCCAGTCATGGGAGCCCTCGAGCTAAGACTTGGATTGAGCCAGATGGTAATAGCGAAGTCTTCATTTGTTGTATCTTATGGAGTACTACATCAATTTTGCATAACAAGTAATCAATTTGATGTGTTATGTTCAATTAGGTTTCTCCCCAATGATGGTGTTGTTAGTAGGATTTCGCTCATATTTCAAAGCAAATTTGACGAAGCTTGGCCTAGCTGGAGCAAAGTGCCCAAACCAGCACGAGATTTGTGGTTTGGAGAGTTCAAGGTAACTACAGTAACTTCGTATTAATAGTTTTTGTGAATGTGATAAATTATTATTGTATTATTTGATGTGTTTTTTGTTTCATAATTGCAGAAGTGGTTTACGTGGGATCCGGTCCATGAGGACCGTATAAGAAGGAATTTTGAAAACCGAGGCAATGCACACTTGAGAGACTTCTTTGGCAAAGCAAGGAAGCACAACAAGAAGCCTGTTTGGCTCGGTGATGCTCAATGGGAGGGACTCCAATAGCACTGGGCGAATGAACGTCACAAAAAATTGCGTGAAACAGCCCAGAAGAACCGACTGGGAACTGCAAAAAGTGGTGGCCTATCTCTCCACACTTGTGGCTCGATCCCTATGAATGAGCATAGGCGGCGTCTGGTAAATGAATTAAAGTTTGCTATATATTTGTTTAAGTTTAATACTGTATTTTGTGTTGTGCTTGACATAATTCTTTTTGGCACGTACATAGAGGGAATAACTTGGGACGGAGCCCACCATTGTTGAATTATTCAGTCGCACTCACAAACTCCATGGTAAAGAAGATGCCCCTTGGGTTGACAAGAAATCACAACAAACATATGTAAGCAATTAGCTATTCTCAATCTTCATTGGTAGATCAACATGAACTTGTATACTTTATTTTAAATAATTGTAGTATGCATGATTTCGTGCGCATGTTGCGGTATTGTAGGAATTCTTTGAACTTGATTTTCAAAATGTTATCAACTCTCAAGGGACAGGGGATGGCACTTCTCAAGATCCAAACTAGCCATTTCCAAACCCAAATGAGTTGTGGGTGAAGATGTTCAAGAACAAGAAGGGTCGTATTTATGGCATTGGTGACGAGGCTGTCAACATGAGGGAATCCGGTTACTTCATTCCCACTCAAAGATCCGGTACAGTTTTCATATTAAAGTTTCAACGACCATGGTTATACATTGAATTTATTTAATTGCAATACTAATGCGTACTTCATTGAAATGCCTGTCAGCAGGTACCGGTTCTACGCCATCGCAACAAGAGCTCAATGACTTAAGGGGTGTAGTGACCAACTTGAGGGGTGAGCTAACTTCACAGGCTGAAATCGACCGATTGGTTGTGGAGAAATATAAGCAACTGGAGGAATCCAACAAATTGCTCACGCAAAACAACCAACAACTGAGCCAACAAATGATGAGCATCGATCAGCGCCTCCAAGCTTTCTTTAAAATACAATAGGCGTCTGGCTCGAGATCTCAGCCACCATTTACTCATCACTCGCAACATAATGAGGAAGAGGGTGAGGCAGAGGATGAAGATGAGGATGATGATGATCTTCACCTTGGTGATTGAGTTGGTTACAGTTTTCCTTCAGCTGGTGGCTCTTCTGCTTGGTTCTTTACAAAGTACATCTCTTGCTGCTTGCTTCCCCTCCCATTTGTGTTTATTTCACTCCCCTCCCCCTCGTGCTTATTTAATTTTCCTCCCATTTGGCGCTTGCTTCTCCCTCTTCTGTAAACATATATATAACTTCATTCTCAATTACTTGCAGCTTCTGGTTTATTTGGATTTATGGTTTGGGATATATAGAGACTTTATTTGGAATTTGTGGTTTGTGAATTGAAAACCCTTGGTTAGAAGTGTTGCGTTGGATGTGATATTCCACCTTTGTGTGGTTTGAAATTGTTGAGAACGCTTCGAATGAAATCATATTCGAATCCATTGGATGTTGATTGAGTGCAAAGATCTTGTAAATTTCTTGCAGGGATTGAAGTGTATCTATGGATATCATAAAAAAGAAGCGATTTTATTTTTAAAAAAAGAAAACCTAGCAACGGAATGGCGACGGATTGAGAAAATTTTTGTTTTTGGGGGTAGAGGTGGCGACGGACTGAAAAATCTATCGCCATCTACGACGGAATTTCCGTCGCTGATTCCGTCCCTAATGACGACGAATTTTTCATTCCATTGCCACCCCTGCCCCACCAAAAAAAGTATGTCGCAATTTCTGTTGTTGAATCCGTCGTAAATGAGCGGAATTTCAAAATTTCGTCGCCGGGTACTCAGCGACGAGCGAAAATCCAACAGCTGTATTCCATCGCCTATTCCGTCATTGATTAACCGTGTTCCGTCACTGATTCCGTCTTTATTTGGTCTTTTTCTTGTAGTGAGTACAACCAAAGTTTTGAGAAAAAGCATGACTAAATCTGGCTCTTTACCACTTGTTAGGAAAAAGACACTATGATGCCAGTTTTAAGGGGTCATATTTGTGTGTACCAAAGTGAATAGGATGGCAAACAAAATCAAGAATAACTAAACGTTATTTAACTAAAACAAGTGAAGAGAATATTTAATGTGGAAACAAATAAGAAAAACTACAGGTAGCGATGAGTACAACAAATCCACTACTGAGAAAGAGTATAATAATTTATCTCAACAACATAAGAGATCAAACCAGAGAGATTATAAAATGATCTCTGACAGGTTTGAAAGCACAAATGAGATCCAAAAGAGACAAAATATCTCGACGAGACCAATTATATACGGAGATTTTAATCTCTCAAAACTCTCATCAAGAAGCTCTAAAACATAAAAGCAAAACTCTCCTAAACCTCTAACTAGAAAAATGGAAACGAGAACAATTGCCCATAAAGGGCTCCAAACTTAAGAGGGATATGAGTCGGACACCAAATTAGGTCAAATAATCAAGTATTTGGAAAGAAGCTCAAATAAGCCCAAGAAGATCTTAGCTATAGGATCATGCCTTCAGCTCTAACCACCAACCTAAGAAGATCTTTATCGTAAGATCTTACCTTGGATCACAGGAACTAACGTTCCTAAAAGGAAAAAAAGATCTTCTATCCAAAATATAGAAACAATATAATTTATAAAAATGACTAAACTTCTTCTGCAAGAAACAAAGCCCACTTAGGTTGAATATGAAATTTAGGAGACACATTGAACAAACTCTGCCTTGGATGAATTTCTTGAATACCTCGATGTCACTAATTAACTAAGAAGGGCAATCGAATTGTTTGGTGAAAGAATGGATACCATCTGAACCCTCCATGAACTGAAGCTGATCGTGCCATCAAACTTCTTGATACCAAATTTTGTGATAGGAGGCATTCTACGACCAAGGCTCTAAGAAGACCTTTATCTAAATCTAGCTCTAATACCTTCTATGTGGTAAAAATAACTATGATACCAATTGTCAGGGTTAGTATTTGAGTAATTATTAGTGGAAATGAACAAGATGGGAAACCAAATTGAGAATAACAAAACAAGATCAAACTAAAATAAGAGATGACAAGATTTTACCTGGCAAACCCGAACGGAAAAGGCCAAAGGTAATGATGAGCACAACAAATCTACAATTTAAGAGATAGTAAATGGACGAACTCAATAATACCAGAGATCAATCCAAAGAGAGATTACAAAATGATCTCTAATAGTCTTGAAAGCACACTGAAATCCGAAAGAAAGAAAAGATCTCGATGGGATTAGTTACACAAGTAGATTCTACTATATGAAAGTTCTCATCAAGAAACACCCAAACATTAAAAAAAAATCCTCTCAACCTCAACTAGAATAGGCGATAGATTGCCTATAAAGGGCTCTAAACGTGCCAAGAGGCACCTAAGTTAGTCACACTTAAACTAGATAATAATAATAATAATAATAATAATAATAATAATAATAATAATAATAATAATAATAATAATAATAATAATAATAATAATAATAACTGTAGTAGTAGTAGTAGTAGTAGCAACAACAACAATAATGTTGAACCCTAGGGATGAGAACTTGAAACCCCCCAATAATAGGAGGGTTCAAGTTCCAGGGGTTTATGGGGGAACTTGATCCCTCCAGGTATCAAGTTCCTTTTCCTAAATTTATCACCAAACATTAAGGAGTGGAACTTAAACCCTGAGGATTCAAGTCCCCAACCCTTTTTTGCTCACAAAACACCCCCTAAACTAGATCGAATACCCTACTATTTATGGAGGAGCTTGTAAGAAGATCTCAACTGTAGGATCATGCCTTCAAGTCCAAGCATCAACCTAAGAGGATCTTAACCATAAGATCTTGCCTTGGATTCAAAGCACCGCCTTTCCAAGAAAGGAAAAACATCTTCAAGTCCAAATATAAAAATAATATAATTTCCGTAAATCACAAAACTCTTTCTCTAAGAAACAAATCCCCACTAGCTTGAACAGGGAATATAGGACACATACCCAACAAAGTCTAGAGGACCATAGGAGAAGGACCCAACAAATTAATGAGGAGCATAACAAGTAGAATAAAGCTTCTAAGGGAGGACGTCCTGGTCTAAGTGCTCAAGGATCATGTCATGGAGCCCCATGATGGAGTTTTGCTCTCTTTTATTGGCCTAGAGGATTCCCTAGTTCCGAGTGCATCATGGCTTTTGTCGTATATGCATAAGTTCCCACTAGTCTTTCCTTTTGTAAACCATTTATCCTTTTTTCCACTCGAAATGGAGTCTCGTTCTAAACACAATTAATATACCACTTGAATCAGTAAAATAAGTCATATGGTATACTATATTTATCTACTTGTTGGAACTTCGTCATTTGACCTATGAATTTCGCCCAACTGCTCTTCCTAAAATCATTACTCTTCATTTAGATCTAAAAGCTAGGACTTGGTCTAAACGACTTCTAAGAGCTTGCCACTTTTAGAAATTTGGGCTTCCAAGTTTTATTTATTATCCTCCAGGTGCTCTTCACTCTTTCCTGTTTTTTTTTCCCTTTCAAGAACGCATTGTAACATGTACATCTTACTAAATTAATGAAAAAAGTACATTTCAATCAATTGTTTTTACTTCTTGTGATTTATTTTCACATGCTTTTTAATTTTCAATTTCCTATTTGTAATAAAAAATTGATACACTAAATTCTGTCTTTACAGTTTTTTATAAACTGGGGTGTTGTGAATTCAATTTTTACTAGACAAGCAACCATTTCTCTTTTTTGCACTACACATGCTACCATTTCTCTTCTTTCTTCTTCAACAGTTAACCCTTCAATTTTTGAAAAATTCTTGTGACGGATCTTACAATGGGTTTGGGAGACCTATGACCTAACTTTTTTTTCCCCTTAATTCTCAACGTAATTTCTCTAATTTCTCTTCTCTATCCCTTTTCCTCAATTCAAATTTTCTGCTTTTGAAAACATTTTTGTTTATGAGTATGCTAGTTCTCGAAATCAAGCGATTACATGGGATTTTGAGGTTGTAATGTGGTTGTGCTTTGTGGAGGACATATTGTGTAGAGAATGGAATTGTCTCTTGGTCTTGTGGTGGAATTCTAATTTTTGAATTTTCTTCCGTTATTCCCATGCTAGGCTTTTTTACTTCGATTAAGTGAAGCAAGAGGAACTTCACTCCTTGCCTTAGGATTTTGCAATTTCATTTTTAGAGCGTAAAAGGTGGCATCTTGTAGACCTTTTGGGTAAAGTGCCTTATCTTCTCCTGCTATAAATTCTCTGGTTCCCTGGATGTTGCTTGACTACTCAGTGTATGCAGGACTTTTACAAAGAACTCACCTTGGGTTTTCGATAGTGCAACCCCTCAATTTTGCTGATACCTTTTCTTTGAATCCTGAAGACACTATAAGGGGTTGTTGTCTTCTAAGTGTCCTTGGTAGTGTTGGGGTAGTTGGATTTGAAGAGGTTTCTTATGGGGCAAATGGTTTTCAAGAGGCTTTCTCACCGTCTCACTATCCTTATGGTGAGGCTAAGCATGAGGATGAGGAGGACAAGGCCATAGTCTCTACATTCCATTTGCATGTTTAGACTTACATTCCTTGTAAGCTGTAGGCCATGACTACAAGAAAAGTGATTTTTGGCTACAAGTTTTAGGCAACAAAAAATTATTGTTGTAATAAATATGTAAGCCTACATTCTTTTTTGGTCCTTGTGTAAGCTTCTTGTAAAAGCCATATTTTGGGGTTTCCTTCCCCAAAAAAATGAACTTTTGCTCTCTACTAAAAATATCTTTTTTTATTGTAACAAGGAAGTTATTGCCATAAATTTTCAGTCACCAACAGCGATAGTGTGGGTTCTCTTAAATAAATTGTATTTTTGGTAAGGATTGTGTCATTGCTAAAGATTGGTTTTTACCATTTTTAAAAATAAAAAATAGAAACCTCCAAATTTAAAAACATTAGAAAACCCTTTTGAAGCATCCAGAATTCCAGATAGTCAGAAACCCTTCTTTATTCTTGCATCTCTCTCCTTTCCCCTCTTTCCATCCATACCATCTTTATACTCCTCGTCCATGGTGTTTTTGATTTGGTCATCTATGCAATTATCCGCTTCTCTCTTGTCTTAGTTGTGAGCTTAAGTCATATCAACCTCCTTCAAAATTCACCACCCCTTTGGTCTCCTTTCAACATCGCTGAAATTCTAGATATTGAGTTGATCTCACTTTCAATTTCAATCTCGGGTTTGTTCTTAGTCTTCTAATTTACTTTCCCTCTTGTTATGATTAATTTGGGTTTGCAACTTTGGGTATAACTGGGGATTTTTTTCATTTTTTGAGCTCTTTCCGTTTCTATGAATTTAAAGAATGTTTACTGTTAATTCTTTACTTAGATGGGTTTTTGTGTATTTATAGTTAGGAAAATAGATCTGGTTAGGGTTGTAATTGATTCACAAATCCATATGGTCTGTTAGTCTTTTTACTGTTTTCCATTTCAAGGAACCAATTCAATTATGTTAATGCCCTATGTCCTTTTTCTACTCTCAAATTCATGGTAAAATTCAGTCAAATATGTATTGGATATTGTTCTACTGAATCCCTCATTCTTTATGCAGGCTAGTTTTTGTAATGTGATTTTATATTGCTTCTAAATTGTACATTTGCATCTCTGAAAAATCTCCTGTGTAAATTTGATGTTAAAGGAAGGTCTTACTACTCTCACCTCTCTGTAGTTCTATGATTTGATTATTTGTGTGGACTATATTGAAAAAGGGGAACATGACGACATTCATTGATTTCAAATGGTAAACGTCTGCATATTTCTCTAATTTAGGTATGTGATTATGGGTACAATTGAAGTTGATGCTTTCAAGCTATTTGTTACCTATTAAAATAATTAATGCGGATTGTACATTAAGACCTAGAAGATTTCTCTTTTCTGCATCAATGAAAAACTAAGTTTATAAAAAATCTTTTTACTCTGAGTGAATACACATGCCTTTGATCGTTACTAAAAGGACCCCCCCCAAAAAAAAATTGTCTATCAATAATCAGTAAGTGGTTAAAGATGACCTTTTCATGTTGATTCTACTTGAGGTGGTGGATTTTCTTGAAATAATATAGAAAGAGAGTACAAACGTTAATGCTTTTGAATATTAAATACTAAACTCAAGCAATATGATAATCCATTCACACTGAAATTTTTATTTGTTAACTAGTATGGTGGGGGCAAACATTATAATTTAGACTCGTATACAAATGTCAAAAAGGGTATTGCAATTTTGAATTTCATATGAGTTTAATGATTAAAAGAAAAAGTGGTATTATCCACTAACTCACTGAAAATCTTAGTTGGATGAGTAGTTTTATTTGTGTACTTGGTTCAATAATTTAATGTTTGACTTTTGCATCATTATTCAAGAAAATTTGAGTTGTACTTATACATGCTATAATAAGGATGCAAGTTACTGTATAGGTACCTTATGAGATGCTATAGAATAAATCATTATATATTGAAGTCTTGAAAGTATAATAAGAATCTGATGCTAACTTTATAATATATTCTTTTGTACAAAGGCGTCATTTTTTTCATGTCCTTTAATTATTTTGTTTTATCATTTCTTTATATGCAGGTGATGTTTTACAAGTTTTATCTTCATTGTGTTCCCATGTGGTGTAGACTTTCTTATTGTTCTTCGACATCAATAGGAAGAATGAGAGGTGGTTATCATTTGAATAGCATGAGGTTTAAGGGATCTCTTATTATTCTTAGTGTGCAATTATTTGTTATACATGTTTACTTTTCTCATACATGGTTGAACATCAAGTTTAGTGCAATCTCTTTATAAATTAGCTAGTACTACCACATTTTACGTACGTAAAAAGATTTTAAATTATGTGGTTGTGTTCTTTCATTAACTGTTGCAATATGATTTCTTACTTTTTAGACGAGTTCTTGTTTCTTATTATAACTTGATGAGGGCATCAATTTTAGGCTCCATTATGTTTTTTATTATCATGGATGTATGATGCATGAAAGATAATTAATTGTGCTACGTGAATATAGCAAATGGTACCAGATAAAGAATTGATGAAAATAAGAGATTAAAGTTCACTTTTATATGTACAGGGTGTTAAGAATTTCTTAGAATATGCCTATACTGGATTAGGCTTAGAGGATACTGTTAGATGTCCTTACTACAGGTGTCGTAATACAATGTATAATGAACAACAACTTGTGAGGTTTGATCTAGTGAAGTATGCAGTGAAAGAGGACTATATAGTTTGGCCCTTACATGGTGAAAAAACAGATGATATAGAAACTAAAAATAATGCAGATGTAGTCCTTGAAGTTCAAACATGGGTACTGATGACATGTTTAATATGCTCAGGGATGCATTTGGAATGGGTTTGGGGGATCAAACTAATGAAAATATTCATGATGGGCAAACTTCTTATAGGTAACAACCTGTTGCCGAGAAAAGAAGTTTCACCTCTTTTTAAAGGATTATGAAGGGCCACTATCTTTTAGTGGCTCAAGGATTTCTGAGTTGTCGTATATTTTGAAGCTACTTCATTTAAAATGCCTAAATCATTAGAGTGATTGTTTGATTGTCTGCTTTAGTTACAAAATGAAGCCTTTGGTCTTAATCTATCAGCTTTGTATTATGAGGCTCAAAAAATTACTAAGGGCTTGGGTCTTGATTGTATAGAAATTCATGCTTGTGCAAATGTTTATATCATATGTTGGGGTCGATATGCCAATATAGTAAAGTATCCCACTTGTGATTTACCTTGGTGGAAAAATTATGGAAAAAATTTGCCCCATAAACCTTTATGTTATTTTCCCTTAAAACCAAGGCCTCAAAGATTGTAGATGTATAGTAAGACTACTAAGGACTTATGCTCGCATAAAGAAGAATGTGTGAATAAAGGTGTCATAAGGCATACTGCCAACTCCATTGTTTGGAAATCTTTTGATGAGGACCATTAGTTATTTGTTGGTGATGCTCATAATGTGAGACTAGGGTTAGCTTGTGATGGCTTCCAACCATTTAAAACTCTCAACACAACATTGGCCTGTTGCTCTCATCCCTCATAATCTGCCACAGTGAAAAAGTATGAAACCACATTCTTTTATACTATCTCTATTGATTCCAGGACCAAATTCTCTAGGAATGAATATAAATTTCTACTTATAGCCATTAATTAAAGAACTTAAGGAGCTTTGGGTGGTAGGAGTTGAAACATATGAGGCTAATCTAAGGGAAAACTTTGTAACGCATGGTGCACTATTATGAACTATTAGTGATTTTCCAGCTTATGTTGACTTACCTGATTGGATGACGAAAGGAAAATTTGCATGTCGATGCTGCCATAAAGAAACACAACACTATTCTATAATGCAGAAGGGGAGTTTCATGTGTCACTGTCGTTGGTTGACACAAAATGATAAATGGAGAACACATGTCTATATCTTTGAAAAAACAATAGAAAAATGGAAAACACCTACCCCTTTATTAAGCGATGATGTGCTGGAACATTTTGAAGGATTTAGTCAATGTTGTTTTTGGAAAGGGGTCAAGAGAAAAAGGGAGGACTCTACCAGCTTTTATGGTTGGAAGAAAAAAAAGCATACTTTTTCATTTGCCTTACTAGAGAATGTTAAAATTATGACATAACTTAGATGTAATGTGTATCAAAAAGCATGTTTAAAAAGCAACGTTGAGTACATTGATGAATATAAAATACAAAACTGAGGATACTACAAATGCACGCCTTGATTTGATTAACATACAAATAAGAGGTGAGCAACATCCTATTTTAAATGGAGACAAGGTGTATATTCCTGTGGCATCATAAACTTTAACCCAAGACGAAAGAACTCTTTTATGTGAAATGCTTGAAAATTTGAAGTCTTCTTATGGATACTTGTCAAACATTAGTTGCTGCATTACAGAGAATAGAAAAAAGATATCGTGTATGAAAAGTCATAACCATCCTGTGTTTGTTGAGCAACTCATTCCATTTGCGATTAGTGGGCATTACCCAAAAATGTTTATGACCCACTAGTTAACCTAAGTTCCTTTTTTCGAAATATGTGCTCAAAACAATTAAATCTAAGTTACTTGGAGGCTCTGAATACAAATTCCATACACATTATGCAAATTGGAGATGGTATTTCCTCCAACATTTGTTGATGTCTTGGTGCACTTAGTAATACATAGCAACAGAACTGGCAATTACAAGATCAGTCCAATATCATTGAATGTATCCAATTAAGAGGTGTGATGCCAATCACTATACTATGTTTCCTAATATCAAAACTATGACGCACTTAATGATGTCTATTTATTGTTTTTTGCTCAGGTATCTAGAAACATTAAAAGCTTATATACATAATAGAGCACATCCTGAAGCTTCAATTGCAACATGTTATTTAGTGGATGAGTGTCTCATATTCTATTCAGAATACATAAATGACATTGATAATAAATTTATTAGAAGGGCCACAAATGACCATGATAATGAGTTCTTTTTAAGTGATAAACTGGAGATATTTAGGCCAGTTGGGCCACCTCTTGAAAAAGCTGCACCAAGTCAACTCAGTTTATCTGAGTTGGATTAAGTCCCTTTGTATGCCCTTGATAATTGTGATGAACTTAATGAATTTGTAACGTAAGTTATTAGTTTTGTATCTAAAACATTTGTAATATTATGTTAACTTTATCTAATGCGTCCCCTATTTTTTCTCATAGGGAGCATAAACAAGAATTGGAAAAAGGGAATCCCCATAACATACAACGAAGACACAATGCCCAATTCGCTAGGTGGCTGCAAAATCATGTATGTTCTTTCATGAAGAATGTTCACCATTGTATTCTTGTAATTTTCAAGATAAAATTGGGTTTTGAAGAACTTCTTGTGTTCTTTGATTAGGTGGAACAATTGCGTAAAGAAGGGTCCATCAGCTCAAATTTCACACGATTGATAGGGACAGAAATGGAAAATGCCAGAATAGTGGTATAATGGTGCAAGGAGATGATGGCTTTGAATACTAGTGAGTGCTAAAAGACATTTATGAGTTCCAATATACTGAAGAGAATCCTGTATTTGCTTTCAAATGTGATTGGTTTGATGTAGTACACCATGGCAGAGGCTACAAGAAATATGAATATAGGATAATAAGTCTAAACAGTGGGTAACTAATTTGGTTTAAAAGGAAGTGAAAAAAATGTACATAGAAGATGTATAAATAGAAGGGCTTCTGGACCATCAAATTGTGTTCAATATAAAGTTCAGCACACTAGCCAAAATTGCGATGCTGGATACGAAATGAAACAAACATGCCAAACATCCCCGATAATGAATTATAGGGAACCTTTATACCTAATGATGATGGTGAACATAAAATTACATTGTAGTACTATTAGAATTTTATAATATATAAGGCAATCAATAACTATGGATAAATAATGATAGAACAACCAACAACAAAGAGGCAACAAAAAAGCAAGACAATAGGGAGGATTGCTATTGTTCTCAATATCCAAGAAGTTATAGATCTACCAAATCTTCAACGAGTGGACCCTGAACCTCGTAGAGAAAATGAAATCACTGGACATGACTCTAGAATGAATGGTCTTGCATCTGGACAGTTTATTTGGCAAAGCACACATGGTATTTGTTTAATAAATAGATTTATTAATAATATTCAGTAGTTATTTGGATAACTAAGTTTCTATGATAGCACTATGAGTAAACCCATAGGTAGAGGAGAAAGAGGGAAGTATAAATGCATAGTTGTTGATATGAAGATGGGATGAGGTAAATTGAAACTTAAGGTCTATATGCCCGATGAGCTACTTCAGACTATTTGTGATAATACAAGACAATTGGTGAACTACTATGGTTATTTTGTGAGAACAATGGCACCTGTAAATGTTAAAAACTGGGAAGACGCTTTTTTGGTTGCCATTGAAGAGAGAATGTGGAGAGAAGTTCAAGTGCATACTCCTATTTATGCCTTGTCATCACATCAGCCTTTACATCTTTTTTTAATCTTGTAACTCATTGTAAGCTATATTTTGCTACACTTATTAGGGGCATTTTGAGCTCACAGACAATACTCATTAGTCATTACATGTCTCATTTACAATGCATTGTCATAGAGACAATGTAAGGCCTACATAGACTTTGGAAGCCTCACTTACATACCTCTTATAATCAATGTGGTACAAAGGAGGACGAAAAAGAGAAGAATTCCCCATATTATTTGCCTAAGATCAATGGATGTATTGTGTAATGCTTAATTTAATTCATTCTTTTATATTATTTTCAGTTATTATGCACTTTTCATATTTAGTGTTAATATCTTCTGTTTTTCTCTTACACAAAAAATTAGCGTAAGGAATTCAAAGAATAAACTTTATGAGAAATGGTGTAAACATACTATTGGGAATCTTTCATTTGTTGAAGTAGAAGATATGCAGGTGAATTATTTAATTATAGATTGTGTACGTTATTATATGCTTCTTGCTGTAGTTGGATCACTAATTTGGAATAACTGGTAATTCTTTTGTAGGCATGAGAAAATAATAATGTGAAACCTAATGCTGATGTGATTCAGTTTGCTGAGCATACTCATTTTAATTTCCAGGGCAGCTGGAATGAGCTAGTTATGGTCATTCTAAGGAAGTACATGTATGTGTTATGCTTACATAATAGGCCTTTTTTATTTTCCCTTATTTTTATCATCGCTTTGATATGTTACATCTTTTCACACTTTTCTTCATGTTTTATAGCAAAAATGTCAACTACTCATTACAAAGCACTCAAAAGATAATGCTCCCAAAACAAAAGTGGAGATGCTACCTGCTGCTCTTAGGCCTAGGTCAGGGGATTTTTGTGGAAAAGGTACTGGTGTTCGTGGGTATACCAAAAGGAAGCAATAGCAAGAAACGGAAGAGAAGATTCAATAAAAGTAAGAAAAGATAAAAATAGTTGGAAGCAACATTACAACAATTTAAAGAAATGCAACAAAAGCAAAAAGAGGAGCAGCAAAAAAAAAAAAAAGGACCAACATCATATGCTAGATGAGCTGAGGCGAGAAAGGTATGAAAAATTTAGTCCTTGAGTGTGTGCGTCACCTTCCCTGTGTGATATAATTAAAGGTGAGTTTGTTTTCTTTTCATAAGGATAGGAATTATAATATAATCTATTATTGTATTGCTCTATTATGTGAAAAACATTATTTAGTAAGAATAATAGTTGATTACATAATCTAAATATGTCTTGGGATTACATTTCGTCATGATTACTTGTGGCTTCATAACATGTTCATTTGCTCTTTGTTATTGTGCTCATCATTTTTAAGTGTGCCTATGACTAGCTTGCATTGCCTCAATTTTCCCTATTTTATTGGTAGGTTTATAACACTTTAGTTTTGTGATTGGAGCAATTTTTCATATATTAACAAGCTGTAGGTTTGTTTACTTATTTGTATGCTATGGATTGTACATAAATGGTGTATGGACATATGTGATTTTCTTGCTTATGTTGAATTAACAGGAAAGGTAATCATTGTAGGCAAAATGAATAACAAACAAAACTCCTAATTCAAGATATTTTAGTGTGCTATTTATAGAAGATAGAAAATTTCTAATCCTAGTTATTTTGGGAAGCTATTCAATGTAGACTCGGTATATCATAGGAAACAATTCATCTTGGGCTAGAAATTATGAATTTCGCTCTCATTTTTGAACTTGAGATATTTTTCAGAATTTACCTGGAGTCCTATTGCCAAACAATTCCTTTTTAGGTGTTCATTGATGATGACTTTCCAAATGAAAGTGTATAATTATATATCTCATAGTTGATTGGCCATATTATATATAGGATGGAGATACTCGTGTTTGGATCTATTGTAAAGGATGTCATTTGACATTAACAAAAGCATTTGCTATGTTACGGGCAAGACAACGTTAGCAAAGTTGCTAGCAACAAGTTCGGCTTTGCCAAAACATCTAAGCCAATATGTTTGGTTTGCTAACAAATACCTAAATGCACCTGTCACACCATTACTAGGATCGAATATCAAATATATGCAATCATGAATGTTGTTGCCAAAAACAGTTATAGTAATAAGTTAAGTCATTGCTAAAAATGAATAATCTATAGCATAAACATATGTCATTGCATAAGATTTTTTTTATTCCCTTATGATTGTCTTACATATGGTAGGCCCTTGTCATTACAAAATATGCTCTAAGGCAATGGCAAGTTGTTGTTGTATTCTTTTGTGACACTCATATAGGCAATGACCCCATAGTAACTTTTGCTATTGCTATAGATATGTAATGTAGTGAGATCCCAGCTATTATAATAACAAATGTTATTGCCAAAAATAGTTTTTCTTGTACTGATGCGGCTAGTATTGAAAAAACCTGATGCTTGCAAGTGTTTGTAGTCCGAAGGCTTCAATTTCAATGGAATTGGTTGCTGCCCCTAAACTAGACCACATAGTTCAAGATGTTAAGGCTAGATTTTTGAGACTAATGCAATATCAATTTACTAGTCTTTTCCTTTGGTTTAAGATGACTCACTTTACAAATCTTGTAAAGATTTCTTGATTTTGTAATGAGATTCAATTTTTTTAACGCAAAAGTTTCAATTGATCTTGAAGTTCGGACGTATGTATATAAGGTATAGCGTGAAATTAATAACTTTTACAACTCTACCTACTGTAATTACTTTATGCAAGTTCCCTAGATTTTATCACATCTTGCCCTTGACTTTGTTTTTCTTAATTTGTTGATTTAAAGGCAAAAACATAAAGTCATCCTTTAGGTGATTTTCTTCTTACCCTCTTGACTTTATCTTTCTTGCCTCTTTACTAGGAAGTAGAACTGTAAGGTCATTCTTAGGGGTAACTTTTGAGATTACACTTTTCCATAAGTAATTGGGTGTTTTTACGTCTATCAAATTTAAAAATCGATAAGTTAAAGAATGAATCTGCACTTTCTTCCCTTTTATTACAATGGAGAAGCCAAAAAGAAGCAATATGCAGATTTGATGATGATTGTCTCCCAAGTTCTCAATTTCTCTCAACCCTCATTGGTTAGGAGTCTTGCTAGAGGCTTAAGAAGTAGGTTCTTAGGTGAGGGATGAGTTAACTTAGGCTACCTTTATACCTATCTCTAGTGCTTCCTAGTTCATCTTTAAGCTTTGTTCCCTTACAACTGACGTTCTAATCTTAGTAGGGTCTCAGGTTCCTCAATAGGACCTTGGAGACCTCAGAGACTATGCCTCTTGAGGAGCTTTTAACTATCCTAAAGGTGGAATATTGATGGGATTAATATTATTTAACGTGTGTGCGTTGTAATTTATAACCTCTTAATAAGGTTTGTGTGTGTCCTATGCCTTTGCTATCATAATTTTTATTATACTTTCAATAATTAACACATGAATCTTATTTTATTTTAGGTTTGATCACAACATACGAGAAATCTTTTAGTAGTTTAATGTAGAGTTTTAGAATGCTAAAAGCTCTCACTTTGAGTACAAAGTCTTTCTGGGTTAGCATAGAGTCATCCTATAAAAAAAAAACTTTATAATGAAAATTTTAACTAAATTTAAACTAGCCTATACGATTATGAAGGTAATGGATGTGTTAGATGTTGAGTACCTCTTGCTGAACTTCTTGCATTGAAGTACACTTTTATGGAGGCTTTGTCTAGGTAAAGTCCTTTGTCAGCAGTATCTTGTCTTCTGGTGACAGGCATAGGATGTCAGCTTGATCTTGCCAAGCCTTTACTTAGAATTTCCATGCATCCTTAAGATATGCAGGCATGTCAAGATCTCCCCTGAGGGGGAATTTTTGTAGCCAAGCTCCTAGAAGAGAGGCAAGGTTCCTTACTCGTTGACTGGCTTTTATTGTTCCTAGTTTTATAGAGGTAGCCTATCTCTTGTTTCCACAATAGTTTAAATGGAGGAAGTATCTCCTTATTGGCCTCAAGGCTCAAGGTGCAGGCTTATAGCTTTGCTTCACATTCTTTATTTGTCCTGGGATTAGGTCATGAGTCCTTCATTAGTTTCAAACTATATTTTCAAGATATAAGTTGATTTTGTGGCTTTTATATAATTTAATGTTGTTTACCAATGATAATGTTACACACTTAAGTTGAATTTACCACCGCAAAAATATATCTCTAGTTATGCCACCTTCTTCCATCTTTAAGGGCAACCTAACTGAACCTCTAGGATATAAAGTGTAACTGGTGAACCCTGAGATGGGATATGGAGTAGAAATTAGGTCCTTATTCTATAGTCCCAATCCAGTGAACCAATCATATAACATGATATCCCAGCACTCAGCTAACCTGGAATCCGGTAACTTGTATAGTCTGATCATGAGTGGGTTATCTTCAAGACTGGGTGGGGATCTAGTCAGTTTAAGCGAGCTCCTTGGAGCTAGGATTAGATCTTCCCTTCCTTAGGTTCTATGAGGTCCCCTTAGAACTTGGGCATCCCAACCTTTATAGGTTGGATGATGTGCGGCTACATGCACCACTCCTTAAGTCCTATCTCTAAGGAGCCAGTGTCTTCTCTCACCTTATGCTTTCTAGAGATCTTCCTCATCTTGTAAAGTTTGTCCATTAGATAAGCATCTAGACATTCTTTCTTAGTTAGGTTCAAGAGGACTCTATCTAAGACCTTTCAATCTTCTGTGTAATGCATACGATCTCTGTAAAAGTCACAATTTGTCCTTGAACCTAGATATTTGTTTCCTTGTGCTTGGTTCATCCAACAAAAATCTTTCCTTTATTTCCATCAGAATTTCCCTCTTTAACACTATAGTGATGTTCTCAGGCATTCCTTTTCCTGAATTCGTCTCCTTTTCCTTACTCTGCTAATAAACCTTCGTCTCCCTACTCGAGCTTCCCTTTTGTTAGTGTATAGGTATTTTTTTCAACTTATGCTTGTAATTATCCTTTACCATTTTAGAATCTCTCATATAGTTTTGAATTATTTTTGTGGATTTAAGATTTGAACTTTAGATTTGGAATTCTATTCTTGAAGGCTACCATGGTCACACCTTGATTCAGGTTTGTGATAGAAGGAGTTTTCCAATTGAATCTATGGAGAAAGTTCCTTAGGGTCTTCTTCATCTTTTTATATTGTGTTCAAGAAGGATGAGCGGGTCTTCGTATTCTTCCTACTTTTAACAAAGTGTGTTAAGAACTTGTTCTTCATGTCCTACCATGTCTTTGTAAAGGAGACATATAATTTATTTAACCAGATCTAGCTTACCCCTTTAGTGTCGCTAGAAAGCACTTACATAGTATCACTTGAGTTAGAGAAGGCATTGAGTACGCCTGAATCTAGGAAGCATAAAGACATGTTCTTCTACTTTAGTAGTTCCATCATAGGCATCTATCTTTGGAATGTTGATTTATCTAGTAGAAAAATGTTGATTATATCCTCATGAAAAAAAAAAGAATTTAGTCCAACATTAACCCACCAATGGTTGTTTTAGCATTTTGGGTTCATAGACTATCAGGTCGATTGTCATTCTAACTAGAGTTAAGATAGATCTTGATAGAGTATCAAGGCTTCCTATAGGGTCCATTGTTGGCTAGTTCATTCCATTAGATCTTGGATTACTATGGGATCCGATCTCATCCACTTGGGGTGCCTTTTCTTAGAGTCAACTTCCTCATCCAAGTTAGACTTCTTTGTGGCTGATTCCTAGAAGGACCTAAGCTATCTTTAGCTGACCTTTGAGGTTCCTGATGGAGGAGGTGGATTATAGTTTCATTTCAAGGTTTGTATGTACTTCATCAATGGTCAGAGGGCTATTGTAATGGCTTGGCTTAGTTTCGTATGCACTAATTGAGTGGGTAACCTCTATAATCATTCACGCCTTCCACTAGTGGCACCTCCTTGGGGAGAACTATAACTAAGGCTCGTTCAAGATTTATTCTTTTCGAAGCACCACTTAACTATGCAACCCTAGTTTTACAATAGCTCATTCGGTGTGGGTTTAACTGCCACTTTTTCTTATGCAATGTAAACTTTATTTGGATCTGCCTGCCGTGAGAATCTGCGAAAAACTCAATAAGGAGGAGAATGATGTTTCTCCCTTAAAAAGCCTCCGAGACTCAAGTTAGAAAGGGAATTAATAGATGTGTCTAATTGAATTAACCAATTGAAACCACTTAGCTTGCTTCAATGGCCTACCTTTTGGGTTTAACACAACATTCTTATATAGGGGTTTAAAGGAATCTATTAGAGATGTAGCATCAAAACTCTTGTCCTAGGTTGATTAGATTTCTTCTTGAGTACTTTATATCTTAGATATTTGGCTCTTTATTGGAGATTAAGCCAAGATTGAGATCTCGTCTCGTTTTCTCATAGTGCAAGCTAGGGTTAGGCAGTTATCAGGGATATTAGGCCAAGTTTTCCTCATGCTTCTCTTAAATCTCATTCTAAGGCCCAAAGCTAGGAGCTTAAGAATGAATTCAACTTTCTCTAACTAGGATTCACCCATAAATTAACATTTAGGGGTGACTCTTGTTGATCTTGTTTAAATCAGAAAGAATATAGAAAAAGACCAAACACGGTATTTGTTTATGATGCTCACCTATCCAATAGAGCTACACCTCCAACTACCTCCATAAGTTAGGATTTCAATAAATATATTACCTCCTTGAGTCAAAATATTGTGAAGTTGAAGTCTAAACCCCTTCCTGAACTCTTAGTGAAGAAACACACTAAATTCTACCTTAAAATTCCTTCATGAACTCTCAGGAAACTAATAGTCTAAATTCTACCTCTAATAATTTTCTTGAGCTCTCAAGGAATTGATACATCAAAGTTTTCCTTAGCTCTCTAAAAACTTGTTATCTTGTCACACGAACCCTCCTTGACTCTTTTACATCACATTAAAGTTTTTCAAGCCCTCATTAACTTTCTGGCATCACATTAGAGTTTTTTCACACTTTATAACAAACTTGATTGGAGCTCTCTCTACTTCCTTTTACAATGTCGTCTAAAATGCTCACTTCGCTCTTGGACTTCTGATACCTTCAATGCACTCATTCTAAGGTTAATGATACAATCACTGGCTTTGATAAGTAGCCCATAGGGCATAGCATTCCAGGGTCATTTGGATGCATTTTTAGGGGATTCATGAGTTTTATGCTTAGTTTTTACCCTAAAAATCCCATTTTATGCTTGGTTCTTGTGCTCTGATGACTTTTACAGGTTTTGAGACCTTTTTGATTGAGTGTTGACCCTTAAAAGTCATCCTTATGACTCACTACGGATGCCCCTAGTCACCATGCCCATGAAAGGAAGAGAAGAATAAGAAAAATTCGAGACAGAGGCACCCACGGACCGTTTGTGGTAGTGGCCATGGTCCTTGGCAGGCCTGAAACTATAACAACTCTTCATTTTGCTTGGCTTGTGCAACTGAGAATCAATGGTGGCTGTTATTTGAGGAGTGCTTGGTTGTTTGAAAGAAAAAAAACACCAACCCATCTCTTCATAAATCTCTCAATAGTTTTGTAGTTTCTATCACTTTTTGGAGTAAAAAGAAGATTGGAAAAGGATTACTTGCATTTGGAGTCTTAAAGATTGAAGAAATTGCCATGAAACTCTATTGTTGCTAAGCTTTATCTATCCTTGTTCTTTAAACTCAATAGATTAGTCTTGTTTGGTTGTTTTTTTATATTGCATAATTGTGTTTGTTTTTAATCATCATGAGTGAGTAGTTTTTCTAGTCTTGGGATTTGATAGCAAAGTCATAAACATGAATCCTTAATCTTCATCAATAATGTAACACCCCTAGCCCCTAGGGTCAGGAGCGTTACGTTTTCCTATTTCTTACTTAATTTCTGGGGTGAAACGGACAGAGTTTCCCCTAAAAACTGACCATTTCCAGGCTAAAAGCCTTACAAAAATTCCCTGCAAATCAACGAAAGCGTATAACATTTAAAATAAGCTCAACGGCCACACGCCGGAGTCCATAACTCAACGAGCCACCCGCTCGGAGTACACCAAACAGAATAGTTCTTTAACGCATGAAAAGTAAAAGATACAACTCGACGGTCTACAACACCGGAGTACTGGGGTTTACATCCCAAAATACAGCCAACTTTAACCAAGAAAACATCTAACTATTCAGATGGTTGGCTCACACAGCCATACAGAGCGACTCATGAACAATATGTGTTATATGAACTAGAAAACTTAATTTACAACACTTACAAACCAGGAATACATTATATTAAATCGTTATCACATGAATCTACTTCTATATGGCACACATAACTCCTTTTCATGTAGGGGTAGACTCCAGCTCGCACAAGTAGCTCGATTTTCACCTGCCATAACAAAAGACTGGGGGAAAAGGGGAGAGAGTATTGGGGTGAGCAACCACATGCTCAGTGAGAATTTCCCTACTCCTTAAAAACCCAAAACAGTTGCAGACAATAATACTAATAATAGCCACATATCACGCATTCATATTTTACTATCATATTAGGCAATCAAAATTCCCAAGGAAATATCAGCACCCTTAAAACTTCATTCTAACCCCTCAACTCGTTCCTAGGCCCTTAATGACCAATCTTTCTTTCTAACAGGCATTCATACACTTAATCAAATAGCACGGGGATGAATATGATGCTTTCAAATACTCCTGTGAAAACATAGTGATTCATTATATTCAAAGAACAGTTTTTAAACCATGCAACCTCCTTTAATGCTTATAACTTTTCTAAAAGCTCTTGAAACACCCAATTTGGTAAGAAAGGATTTGGAAAAACATTCTTTCATAAGATAAGCACCTTGAAAAGCTTAAATGTACAATGCGTTACTAGGATTTAGCTATACTTCACTTGAAACTTCATTCAAGAACATATTCATAAAAGATATGAAGGTTCCGTACATTTAAAAGCTTCGTTCTTTTCTTTTAAACAAAAATCGCTTTACTTGGCCTCTTGAGGCTCGTGTTACTTTAAAGGAACTTCTTTTCTTTCCTGAACTGCTTAGAATGGCAATTTGCCAAATCTCCTCTTTAACAACTTACTTATAACATAAAACATCTTATTGTGCTGGCTAAGGGGGTCAACACCGCCCTTCAGTGAGATCGTCACTCTTATTCTACGTTATCCCCGGGGTGTACGTACTTAACTTTTGGCCAAAACGCGTCTCAGTAGATAAATTCAAACTTTGATATTGTCCTCTATGGGGCAACAGCTCACACCAGGATAATCATATCCTGAGTCCAGTCCCCCTCAAGGTTTTCTTACGCGTCACACATCATAACTTATCTGGGGAACAGCTCACACCAAGATATTTCATATCTTGAGTCCAGTTCC
>JACYFF010031952.1:31359751-31391043 GCA_017589665.1 Selenicereus undatus | reverse complement strand
GTCTACGTGTGGGGTATTCGTTCGGGGGCCATGCACGTGAACTTCACACCTTATTCTACCTAGATTTAGCTAAAATAATTGGTAAATTAATCTATTTATTTGTTGTTTGTTGGTCTTGTAGGTAATAACGGGAATAACTCTAATGGCGAATAATCGATGCGTGAATGCCAAAAGTTAGGCAAGTTAACCCGGAAATATTGAAGGATAGTCCAAGATAACCATGATGCAAGGTCAAGTCAACAAGCACAAAAATTGTGGGAGAAATATGGACGAAGGTACAAAAATTTGGCATGGGCACCCAGTGTCAGGCGGTAAGGGCTGCTAGCACCAGGCAGCATGGGGTGCCCGTGCCAAGTGGCATGGTCGTGCCAAATCATACTTCAGCTCTATCTATGTGCAGAATTTTAGAAACTTGGCACGGTTTGCCATACCAAATTTGCTGCGTCAAGATCTATTTAAAGCTCCCTTCCTCCATTCGTGTAATCATATGAATGTGGGGTTTCGAATGTCTAATCATATCAATGTGGGGTTTCGAGAATAGGGTTTAGCATAAGGTTTTGGAGGGATTAGTGCAGTTATAGTTTTATTTTTAGCCACATTTCAAGAGTTATAAAGTTTTGATCCAACTAGCTTTTTTCTCTCTTTAATCTTCATTTTCATTCAAGTTCTTACTTTGTTGAGTTTGATTTACTAGCTTAACACCCAGATTTACATGCTTTGTTTGTTGATGGATTGAAATTAATGCCTCACTTTTCAAGCCATCCTTCTATTCTCTTATCTACTCTTAATTTGTCATTCTCTTTTCTAAGAATGTAATTTCGAGCTCTTTCTCTCTCCTCCATCTTTTAGGGTTTGAAAACCCAATTTTACAAGTTTGCATTTCTAGATCTCAATGGGTTATATTAGGAGTAGTTGAGCTAGATTAGCTAGAATAAATGGGGTATCCACCTCCAATCATCATCTACCTACTCCAACAATGCAGGCTAACCTCCATCATTGGATTTTCAACCTTTTGAGGTACTCCCCTTTCTGACTACTCATTTAGTTAGTGAACTTAATGCTTTCTTAGTTAATTAGATGCAGTAATTGTTAATTAATACGATGCTTTGTGTTGGTTTTGTTAATAATGACTTGTTTTAGTTTAGTCATATTTAGATTAGAATTAGTGAGTAATTACGTTAATTAATCATCCTTAGTGACATTTATCACTTTCCCTAGGTTAGAGTTGAGAACAAAAATAAGTAGTGACTTGATTTCTACACCCTCCCAAAGGACGAAAAATTTTCCACCTTACACACCAGAAACACTTCAACAAATTGGTTTTGCTGTCGGGGACGGTGGCATGAAATTAAGTTACTTCTTGTAGCTATGTCCCTTTTTAGTTCATTGTGTGCTAGTGTGCTCTCTTTTATTATTTCTTTATTTTTTTCCCTTGAGTGATGTAGTAGCTACTTGCTTGGAAGACATTGAAAAACACAAAAGAAATTAGAAGATGTGAAAAATAAAAAAACTAGAAAAAAATTGAAAACCCAAAAAGTTGTGGCTCATTGCATGTTAATGATAGGTTTGGGAATTTTGAGGAAACAACTGTGGTTAGTGTTGAGCCCATGCCCACTAAACTTAATAAGCCCATTCTTGAAAGATTGGAACTCAATCAACCATGTTCATTGAGGGATCACTTCTATTCTCCCTGAACTTCCCCTTAATTATGCTTTGACCTCCCTCCTATTCCTAAGGATGTGACATTTAAGCTTAACCCAAATTATGTCAGCATGCTCACCAAGTTCATCGGCTTTGAAGATCCTTGTTTGTTTATTCGTGAGTTTAAGGAAGTGTGTTTTGTTGATTCGCATGCCTAGGGTACTAAATGATGCTTTGAGGATGAAATTCATTCACTTTGCTCTCCAAGATGATGCTAAAAGGTGAATGTGTGGTCCTACGGTTAGTTCCTACAAATCTTGGGATTCTTTTGTTGATATTTTCCTTAAGAGGTGCTTTCCCGCTAGTAAGACATTATGCTTAGGAATGAAATCGTCTCTTTTGTTCAAATTAACATGAACATTTTTAGAATTATATGAATATGTTCAAGGAGTTGCTCGATCTCCTTACCATGGTTTAGAGATATAAAACTTGCGCTAAATTATTTATGAGGGGTTGGATGCAAGTACTAGGATAATGGTTGAATCTATGTGTGGAGGAGAGTTTGTTTGCAAGAATGCTAATAAGGCTTGGGACTTTCTCGAGGATTTAAGTGATAAGGCATATGAGTGGGAAACAATTAAGGAAGCCCCAAGTCTTACATCTAAATTTTTTAAGGATAAGGGCAAGCTACCTAATGACTTTGTTGCTTTGGAAGGTACTACGTTTCTTTGTGAGTATCAACTTGAAGTTCCTCTTTTTCATCCACGTCAACTTGTTGAATGCATTACTACCCCGTGTTCTTGTGATCGTCTTGGACCACAATGTTAGCTCATACTCTTACTGTTTGAATCAAATGCCTTTTGAGGGCGTGAGTGATTCTTCTTTGCATCTCATATTGATCAATCCTCATCTTGAGACTGGGGATGCTCTTTGGAGCGATATGGTTCTTGACGATACACCTTTCCCTTTAGCTCCCTTGTGAAAGAATGACAAGATTGAGAAACTAGTCATTAAGGCCACATGTGGTTTTTGAGCATGACATGATTATGGCTTCCAAAAATATTTTTTGTTAAGGAGGAGTATTCACTTGAGGAGACTTTTTTAGAGGAGCCTTGTGTTTAGGAGATTGACAAGGTTTTACCTTGTGATGTAGAGCTTGTTGATCCCATCCCTATTAAGTCCCCACTAAACCCATTCCCACCTCTATTTTCTAACCACCTCCTCCTCATATATTGTTTCACCCTTTCATCAGTCCTCCAATGTCCGCCTCCCCCAAGTCCAAGACTTGCATGATTTATGCCCCTAACTTAGACCAGACTCATGAGCTTGATGTAACTATAGGACTTACGGATTGGATGAAGGATTTAGCTTTCATAAATAGTTTATGCATTCATGCTTCTTATGAAACTTCTAGACCCTTATCCTCTACATTGACTGATGTTGGGTATGTGTGTAACTCTTATGATTGGGCCTAGAGCTTTGATAAGCTTAAGAGAGCTCTCACTTCTATTCTATTGATGTGCTTCCTTTGGAAAGTCCTTGAACCTAATGGTTTTAACTTTTTTTAGGATTGTTCAAGTTTAATTAATAAGTTGATTAGGGCTTTGATGGGGAATTATATAGGTCACAAAATGTTGATAAGATGGAATGGCTAATGCTCTATGCTCCTCGTTGACACCGCCTGAGGGAGGCATAGTTTAGCTACACTCAGCACCTAACCTAGTATGATTGCTCCAACTCTTCTCTCTTCTCCTTTTTCTTTTCTTTCTTTCTTTTTGCGCATAGTTGTGGATATTTAGAATTGTGATTGTGTGGGTGATCCATTTTGAGGTGAACTTTGGGATTTGTTGAGTCAAGTTCGCTATGATCACCCTTCTTTATGTTTGTGTATTTTTTTTTTTGGAGGCATGTTTTTGTTTTGTAAATACATGTTAGTGTTTTATTTGGTTTTGTTTTTGTTTTTGTCTGGATTTTGGATTCTTTGTTCTTGTTTTGTACTTTATATTTTGTTTTTGTTTTGGTCTTATCGGTGTCATCGGTTTATATATACTTATGGATTCATGTTTCGTTTGTAGTTGGATCGCTTATGTGATTGCTTTTTGGTGCCTTAGTTCCCACAATAAGGACATCGTGGAGTTTGGTGTAGGGGTGAGGTGTCCATTTATATAAATTTTCAGAATTAGATTTTTATTTTTCTGGGGGGATTTGTGGTCTTTCTCACGTGATTATGATCCCATGTGCTACTTTAGTGATTTATATGTAAATAGAGTTGCATGATGACATGTCTACTTGAGGATGTAGATCTAATTTTTCACAATAACCCCATCTCATATGCGTGATTTTGTGCGTATCTTGACCACTTTATCATCAATTCTTCGGGTCTTGCTATTAGGTTGACATTTGAACTTTTTGTTTATCAAAGTTGCCTTCTAATCTCTTGAAATAATGCCAAAAAAAGGAGAAAAGGAAAGGGCTTGAAAATGTGAATAAAAATCAGGGTACTAATGTTCAAAGCCACTATCTTTATTTGTATCTTTAATTGACTTGAATATGTGTTATTTTACTTGATCACACATCTATTTGGGCAACGAAATAACTGTTTTGCACAATCTAATAAAATCCCTTTTTATGGAAGGCTCAACTATTTGTAAGTCAAGTGGGTATTTTTCTTTTAAAAAAGATAAAAAAAATGCTAAAAAATGGAGCAAAGAAGTTAATTAGGCAAGGAAATGGGGATTATGTCAATGTTAGCAACTTGATTCATAAGGATTGAAGCACATTTGCACATGCCCAAAGGTGTGCATATCATTGCATATTGTTGTGTGAGGTGAAAAATGGAGATCTAAGTACTTCTTGAGACTTAGATATCATTTGATTATACATTCTATTTGTACATAATTTGGTGATTTGGTTAATAGGGTGATGCAATTGCCTAAATCATCTACATAATTTCCAAATTATTGGAATATATGATCATCCTTTAAACAAACCAAAAAAAATTTCTTATTTATAAAGAGCTTGGTGCATACGCTAAATGCAACCGTGATCCCAACGAAAGTGAGTTAGGATTTTCTTTTTGTTATTTTCCATATCTTTTTAGCTAGTTTAGTTTGTTTTGCTTGATGACGAGCAAAGCTGAGATGTGGGGGTATTTGTTCAGACACGATACGCATGAATTTTACACCGTAGTGTATCTAGATTTAGTTCAAATAATTGGTAAAAGTGGTTTGTTGGTTTTGTATGTAATAAACATAATTGCTCAAATGGCGGATAATCGATGCAAGCATGCCAAAGGTTAGGCACATTAACCCCAAAAATATTAGAGGATAACATAGGATAACCATGAAGTAATGTTGGGTCAATAAGCACAAAATTGCATGAGAAATAAGGAAAAAGAACAATGCAGAAATTTGGCATTGGCTGCTAGTGCTAGGCGGTAAGGGCTATAAGTGTCAAGCGACATGAGGTGTTTGTGCCTATTGGCACGGTCGTCCCAAATCCTGTTTCTACTCTATTTCTGTACAGTATTTCAAAAACTTACCAGATCTCCCCATGCCAAATTTGCTGCATCGGGATCTATGTAAAGCCTCCTTCCTCCATTTGTGCAATCATCTAACTTTTAGCCGAGGGTTTAGGAGATATTAGTGTAGATTTAGTTTCATTTTGCAGCCACATTTCAAGAGTAATGAAGTTTTGATGCAATTAGCTTTCTTTCTCTCTCTTTAATCTTCATTTCCATTCAAGTTCTTACTTTGTTTGGTTTAATTTACTAGTTTAGTGCCCAAATTTAGATGCTTTTGTATGCTGATGGATCAAAATTAATGTCTCCCTTTCCTAATCATCTTTCTATTCTCTTATCTACTCTTAATCTCCCATTTTCTTTCTCCAAGAATACAAATTTTAAGCTCTTTGTCCCCCCTCTAACTTAGGGTTTAAAAACCCATTTCTACAAGTTTGTGTTTTTGGATCTCACTGAGTTAGTTTAGGAGTAGTTCAGTTAGATTAGTGAGAATAAGTGGAGAATCCAACTCCAATCATAATCCGCTTGCTCCAACAATAGAGGCCAACCACCATTGTCGAATTTTCAAGCTTTTGAGGTACTCCTCTTTTTCTTTCTTTTTTCAGTTAATAAATTTAATGTCTTCCTAGTTAATTAGATGCTTTGATCGTTATTGCTAGTTAATATGATACTTTGTGTTGATTTTGTTAATCATGCTTTATTTTATTTTAGTTTAATGAATCATATTTAGATTAGCATTAGTGAGTAATTAGTTTAATTAATCATATTTAGTGACATTTTTCGCTTTCCCTAAGTTAGAATTGATGTCGTAAACAACTCGTGGCTTGATGTCCACACCGTCCCAGAGAATGACAACCCAGAAACACTTCAACAGTTTCATAGCCATAATGGCTCATTAGATTAAAGCTCGTCGAAGTTACAAATCAGATTTTGAGGGAGGATAAGTTTTTTTTTAAAAAAACTTATAGCTCATTCTTTACAATTCATCAATATCCTTCTCAACTTGAGGATAAAATGTTTAGGTTATCATATTATTTTTCTCATACTTCCTTTGAAGATTACTAATTACTTCCAATTATAACTAGTTTTAGCTATTTGTATGTTAGGTTATGTTAAAAATTATATTGCATTAAACAATGATAAAAAAAAAAGGCGGGGAATTATTATATAATATTTTTTTGATTTTGTTAACAGCCAAGAAAGGATGAAAAGATATTAGGTGGTAGCTTTTCTCAAAAATTGTTGATGAACTTGTTAAAGGCTACATAGTGTTATTGTCTTGTTCTTAGCTAGCTACTACTTTGTAGTTTTTAATATGCTTTGTTAAACTTTGAAATTTTTCAAAACAACTTTCTGGTTTGTTTTTCTTTTACATTTGCATATGTTCCTTGTCCTCTTACTAGTGAGAGCATTTCGTAGGAGCTCTTGAAGTGGTCTTTAGAGTGGAACATCAATAAAAAGATTTCATCTCTTATAGTGGACAGTTGTTCTTACAATGGTGCAATCAGTGGCATCCCTAAAGATGATACAATAGTTGGCATCCTTAAAGATCGCTTGGATTTAAGGGCACTTTCCATGAGGGGTAGGTTCTTCCATATGTGTTGTTGTGTAGATATTCTCAATGTCATCATTAATGATGGATTATAAGTGATTGAAAATAAAATTTAAAAGGTTTGTGATAATATCGCATATAGAGAGCAACACCTAAAAGGGAGGAAACTTTTATAGAAGTTTTTGATGGCTTTATTATGCCTGGATTAAAGAAATTAAAATTAGATTGCATGACAAGATGGAATTCAACTTTCTTGACTCTTCAAACAACTTTATTGTATAGAGAAGTTTCTTCTAAGTTGGCTGAGGGGGAAAGGTAATTATGAATCTCTTCCTACTAATGAGGAATAGGAGAAGTTGACTGATAGTTGTGGTAGATTAGAAAACTTTTACGAGTGAATCCATTATTCTCTAGCACTAGCTTCCGTACTGTAAATATTTACTTGCCTAATGTGTTTCAAGCTTTGTTAGCTTTGAGTTGTTAACCATATGATCCATATGTTGTTTATTTGAACCATGGCTCAAAATATGCTTGATAAAATTTTTGAAATATTGGGATGTCATTCATGGGATATTTGGAGTTGCTTTTGTTTTAGATCCCATATTCAAGTTGAAAATGATAGAAGTTTATTATAGGAGTAGTTTTTATTTTTGATACAGATGAAAAGGTTGATATGATCAATGATGTTTTTTATTCCTTGTTTTTTAATATCAAGAAAAGTGCAACCACTTAAAGGCTCCTATTCCTAATGCATCTAGTGATTCAACTAAGGCCTTTTCTAGAGCTTCAGATTCTAGTGGAGGCGTGGATTACATATAAGACATCTTTAAAATTTAACAAAAAATTATTGAAAAGCATCCACACATGTCATAAAAATCAGAAGTGACTTTTACTTGGAAGAGGCAATTACCCCCAAGGAGTGATAATTTTGATATCTTGGTTCATAGGAAGGTTGCTAAAGGTATCCTATTTTAGCTTTGATCACTAGATATATCTATGTTAAACCTGTCTACACAGTAGCATTTGTGCCGATATTTAGTGTGGGTGAGAGGTTCATTAGTCCACATCGCAATCTTCTGCAACCAAAGACTTTATATGCTTTGATGACTGTTATAGAATGGCTTTTAACTACAGTCAAGTTAGATTTAGAAGGTATATCTTTCATTCTTTGTTATACTTTTAACATTTATATAGGTAGGTTTCTTTATATTTAAATGTTATGAGATTCAATAATTTGATTACTTTGGCTACATCTTTTATGTTGTAGATGACGATGTCGCCTATTGCCATGGTACTTTTGATCAAGATTATGATGTTGAAGTTGGGGAAGAGTTTGATAGCTATACGGTGAATTAAATTGCTTTGGGATATCTTCTTATGTTTTCACTTTGCATTGGACCCTTCGGGTTGTATGATTAAAACTTTGATTTGTATTTTGATTCTGGTAAACATTGGTTTTGTAGTGCTCCTTGGAGTTTGAGGACTTGGTCACTCGATCTTTGTGTTGTTATCTTTGAACCTTAAAGGCTTGGTTTTAAGTGTCGTCGTAATTATTGAGTTTTAGCTTTGAAGTTTGAGCATTAAGTTGAGTGTTGAAACTTCAATGTTAATTCTTTAATGGCTCAAATTAGATTTGATTTCTCTTTTCATTTTGTTCTTGTTGATTGATTATTTTGCCATTAGGCTAACAACTTGAATAATTACTTGAGCTTTTGGATATAGTGCTTGCATTTTATATAACGTCATCGCTAACAAATTAGCATAGCGGGGCCCCAGTCCCCTGTCAGGAGCTAAGGTGAGGGCAAAATTGCCCCTAAAAGTAGCTCTGGGGCGAGGACAGGGTGTAGGAGGTGAGCAAGTGAGGGTGTGGAGAAATATTCCCCATCCCTAATGCCCTCTATTGTCATTCATAACCCTCAATCTCTATGCCTCTCGAGTCTAATAATTGCTTATTAGTAGTGACGAAGGTGAGATATCTCTCTAACCTTGGTTTTCTTAATTCGCTTTTCTTTGAGTAGATATGTCGATAGTGTGATTTATGGATGGTTGATGTTTGCTAACTGATAACAATGTTTTTATGCAAAGAGGAAATACATCAAATTATGATGATTTAAAACCCATTTATATTGACTCAAATGGTGAGGAGGTTACAAAAGTTGACAGAAGGGAAGTGAAGAGGCCTACTACTACTCAAACAGGGGCAAACAAGCATCATACTCTTGGTGGTGTTAGAGTTGCTAAGCCTCCAAAATGCCAAAGGAAGTTAACTTCTATTGTTTAAAGACACTATGAATTCATTCTCCCGATAAAAAGGGTTATTTGATCTGTAAATGCAACAGTTATGGTCAAACTTGTCATGGCGATAGCAAGTATGCAAACGGAAATCTAAAAAGGGATTTGGTAATTGTCAAAGAAGGAATTATAGAGACATAAAGCAACTTCTCTCAGAGTCATTTTGGTGCTTTGGGAAGTTGGTAGCCTAAATTTAAGTCTAATGTGTTTCATCAGTTATTGGCTTTCTCTAATGTCAAGCACGAGTTGTCATTCCAATTATTTAAATGTTTTGAGGGATCTATTGGTGTACTTCAATGCAAATGGGAAATTCGCCTGAAGGAACACAATCCAGGAACAATATGACTAAGGTATCTTCTATGGAAAAGGAAAAACTTGAACTGTTATTGGAGTCTTTCCCAAGGAGAATTTCTTGCACCATTGATTGTTGGACATTTTAAAACAAAGACAATTTCATTTCTTTAACTGCTCAATATATTGATGTTAATTGGCTTCTACATAAGATACTTTTGCACTTATCTCTTATGCCTGCATTCCATAGTGTTGTTGACCTTTCTAAAAAATTGTTGTTATTGTTAAATAATTGGAGTCTTGATTAGAAAATGCTTCTTCAAATGATTTGTGTGCTAATATGTTCAAAAGTCTTTTAAATGTTTATGTATGATTGTGATCAATTTTATGTTAGTAGTTATGCCCACTTCAATTTTCTCTTTTATTTTTTCTTATTGTTTAGTAAGACTAACAAACCAAGAGATTAATGTCATACGTACAACATTGTAGTAACCAATATGGGCTAATACATACTATTCAAATATAGGTTTGTGATGTCGAACACTAGTCAATATTGGTCTATATTGCCAGTAAATTTAGTATCAACCTCACGCCAACTAGCATCTAATGGAAATTTTAAATATTTTAATTTTGTTTCAATGTATTTGTTTTAAAAAATTAAAGTGTTATGAATATGATTCTTCAATATATTTGATATACCCTAATTCTAGTAAAACACTAATACAATATTCAGTGCCATATTCATAAAGTTCCTAGAGAATATATTTTAGCAAATTTATACTAAGGTTAACATCCTATATTAAAAGGAGGAAAATATAGTACACGTGAGTAACCCCCACTCAACCATTAATCATCATGCTTTAAATCATACACCATGTATTCAATAATAAAAACTACTTAATAGGGGCATAATTTGGAAAGTAAAAGGCATTAGCGTGGACAAAAAGGGAATCAAGAACTTAAAAAAGCAAGGTAGCCGATTCTAAGTTGGGAACTAAGTGAAATTCAGAAAATAGGGTGTGTGGGAAAGCAACAAATTGTGTAATTTGGAAAGTTGAGAGGGTTAGTTCTACTGAATAGAGGTGTCAGGTAGGCAGACAGACACCCTCATAGAGGCAGGAATTCTTTCCCTCTTTTTTAGATTCAGGGTATTCTCTCTAAAACCCCTTAAGGGGGGAATAATTAAGTTATGTTATTTCATGTTTTGTTTGCTTACTAGATTAGCTTTCCCTTTGTTTAATTACACTTTTATGTTTATTAATAATTAGATTTGGTTGTTTTGGTTGTGGTTAATCTCTTTGATGGCTAATTGATCTTGTACAAGCCTAACCACACCTATTTGTGCTTGTAATTTTGATTTTCTCATACTTGCCATGTGTTCAACGAAATGCTTGAAGACTTTTGTTCATATTTCTAGGCAATTGACTTTACGTCAATTTGCTAGTGTGGGTATGGGAAATGGCTAAGATCTTAACATGAAAATAGTCCAAACCCTAGCTAGGTCCAAACTTGTTACTCTTGTAGTTTAATTAGACTAACCCCAAGACAATTGGAGCCTAGAGCAATTAAACTAGTCTTTGACACTTGAAAGAGTGTTGGGTGGTCTTTTATGCTGCAACTGGCAAAGCCTAAATACTAGTGTAGATTTAGCTAGATTAGGGCCTATCTAGATTAATTTGAGCATTAAGGGGTGAAATCACAACACAAGCCTCATTTTATTGCTTTCTTAGTTCGTTTTGTTATTATCACCTTCGATTTGCCTAGCTTAAGTACTATAGATAGCTCTAGTGTTTGAAAATATGACTCCCTTTCATACAACCTATACTTGATTGTGAGCTACAGCTACCCCATGCACTTGAGGATTTGATTTGTCAGAACTCATAATCAATTATCGGTAGGCCAACTTAGTAATTCTCTCTCTCGCTCTCTCTCTCTCTCTCTCTCCCCCTCCCCACCTTTCATTAGCTTGTGCATCGGCACCTTCAACGGGGATGACAATGGGGGGATTTCTCAAACCCGTCGGGGTCCTATCTCGAAGCGGGGAGAATTCATTGTCCCTGTCCCCATGCCCACTTCCTTGCCTCAAAAATTAATAAAGATTACATATATATACCCTTAATTTATTAGTCCAATTCTTACTTTTTTTAACAGCATATGAGTACTTTTAGAGAGAAAGAAAAATCCTAGCCTCTGAATCTCACTGCTAGTTAGCCTCCACTAGTCCACCCATCATGATTTTCAACTTTTCAGTTTTAATTTTCAATTTCAAATTTGAGTAACCCCATCAAGCCCTTCGACTCTCCTTTTATCTTCTCTTCGATTCAAACCTCAATCTAATGATTCTAATGTGGTGCTTCAATCAGTCACCTAAGGCAGGTATCTATGATCACTGCCATCCACTACTGGTCGAGTTTTGCTTAGTAAGTTCTCATTTGACTTCTCTTTCTATTTCAATTCAACTTGTTGCTTCTCTACCACGTGTTCTCCTCTTCATTTGCATACTCATTCAGCTACTTAATTTTGCTTTTTTCTATTTTTCTTCAGTCGTAGACTTATCGGGGCTCAATCTGCTTCTTTTATCGAAATTTTGGTAGTTGGAAACCATGTTGTCCTCCTAGCCGTGCCATTGATTCTGAGGTCAGGTCCCTCATCTCGTTGTGATACATCAAAAACAAAAGAGTTGAAAACAAAAGAGCTTAACTTCTTATAATGTGATCCCTACTATAGCTTTGAATACAAAACAACAAAGCTCATTTCTTTGTTCTTTGTCTTGTTTGGATCAACATATGGATGATATATGTGTGGAAAAGAACTTTTTATTCCCACGTTTGGTTCATCAGTTGGCATAAATGAGAATCAATTATTGTCTATCTTCTATATTTTAAAGTTCCACCAAAGTACGAGAGTATAATGTAGATCGATTATGTCCGGTTGCATCTATGTATTCTACCCATTTGCTTTCACTTATTTTAGTTATTTCTCCTCTATTAATCATTATAAGTTGCTTTCACTTATTTTATTCCCTTAATTAATTCTTTTATAAATTATTTATGTATGCATAGATTAGGGCTAGTGGTCCTAGTGGAACATCTTCATATGCTACAAGTAAAAACATGAAAAGCACAAATCCAACTCTGACTCCGACATATAATACCGACACGAATGTTGATGCATGTGAAACACCACATGCTACCAAAGATGAGTGGGATACATTAGTATTAAGAAAGCAAAGGAAGTTCACATCTAAATTCTGGAAGCATTATGATTATGAGGTTATAGCGTCATACCAAAAGGCTATTTGTAAATATGGTGATAAAAAAATTTGGTGGTGTCTCAAGGAATGGGACAAAGCATTTGAAAGATCGTCATAGAATTTTTCCTATGAAAAAAGAAAAGGACATTGCAAGTGACTTTATCCAAAATAAATTAAAGATAGTGCCTTTCGGCAATTCAAAAAAGGCATGTTCTTTTTGCTAATGGATTTGATGAAGAGCTTACAAGGAAGGAGGTTGCGCATTTAGTCATAATGCATGAGTATCCTCTTTCTATGGTAAATCATATTAGGTTCAGAAGATATTCAAAGGCTTTCCAACCTTCTTTCGCCATGATATCAAGGAATACACTTACAATGGATATTCTGAAAGCATTTGACTCTGAAAATGGCGAATCCATGAAGTTGTTGGGAAGTGAGCAAAGCAAGGAGGCCATTACGATGGATATGTGGATAGCTCAAAACCAAAAATGTGGATCACAACAATAACAACTCATTGGATTGATAGTTCATTGAAGTTGCAAACTCGGATTCTAAGGTATAGAAAGTTTTTTAACTTTTAGCTCATTCTTCATAATCCACCAGTATACTTTTCAACCTGTGGATAAAATTTTTAGGTTATCATATTCTTTTTCTCATTTGTCCTTAGAAGACACTACTAATTACTTAAAATTATAACTAGTTTTAGCTATTTGTATGTTGGGTTATGTTAAAAATTGCATTACATTAAACAAGGATAAAAATAGAGGTGGGGAATTATTATATTATATTTCTCTGATTTTGTTAATAGCCAAGAAAGGATGAAAAGATATTAGGTGGTAGCTTTTCGCAAAAATTGTTGATGAACTTATTAAAGTTTGCATAGCATTATTGCCTTGTTCTTAGCTAGCTACTACTTTGTAGTTTTTAATATACTTTTGTTAAACTTTGTAATTTTTTTAATAACCATTCTGGTTTTTTTTTCTTTTAGGTTTGTATATTTTCCTTTTCCTCTTACTATTGAGAGCATTTCTTAAGAGCTCTTGAAGTGGTCTTCAGAGTGGAACATCAATAGAAAGTTCCATCTCTTACGATTGACAATTATTCTTACAATGATGCAATAATTGGCATCCTTAACGATCGGTTGGAATTAAGGACACTTTCCTTGAGCCATAAGTTCTTCCATATGCATTGTTGTGCACATATTCTCAATATTATCATTAAGGATGGATTAGAGGTGATTGAAAGTTTAGTTTAAAAGGTTTGTCATCGTATAGCATAATGGAAAGCAGCATCTAAAAGGGATGAAACATTTATAGAAATTTGTAATAGATTTATTGTGCCTTACTGAAAGAAATTAAAATTAGATTGCAAGACAAGATGGAATTCACCTTTCTTGATTCTTCTAACAGCTTTGTTGCATAGAGAAGTTTTTTCCTAAGTTAGCTAAGAGAGGAAGTAATTATAAATCTCTTCCTAGCGATGAGGAATAGGAGAAGTCAAAAGATATTTGTGGTAGGTTTACAATGTGACTACATTATTCTCCAGCACTAGCTTCCGTACTATGAATATTTACTTTCCTAAGGTGTTTCAAGTTCAGTTAGCTTTAAGTTGTTGGTTACATGGTCCAGATGTCCTTATTAGGACCATGGCTCAAAAGATGCTTGATAAAATTTTGAAATATTGGGATGTCATTCATGGGATATTGGGAGTTGCTTCTATTTTAGATTCCATGTTCAAGCTAAAAATGATATAAGTTTATTACAGGAGCAGTTTTTATTTTTGATATAGATGAAAAGGTTGATATGATTAGGGATGTTTGTTATGCCTTGTTTCATGAATATCAAGAAAAGTATGAAGGCTCTTATTCCTAATGCTTCTAGTGATTTAACTAAGGCCTTTTCAAGAGCTTCGGATTCCAGTGGAGGCATCTTTGAAATTTAATAAAAACTTATTGAAAAGCATCCACATTCCATAAAAACCAGACTTGACTTTTACTTAGAAGAGGCAGCCACCGCAAAGAGTGATAATTTTGATATCTTGGTTCATAAGAAGGTAGCCAAAGGTATCCAATTTAAGGTTTGATCCCTAGAGAAATCTATGTTAAACCTATTTGTATAGTAGCATTTGAGTCGGTATTTAGCGTGGGTACGAGGTTCATTAATCTACATCGTAATCGTCTCCATATAAAGACTTCATATGCTTTGATGTGTGCTATAGACTGGCTTTTGACTATAGTCAAATCAGATTAAAAAGCTATATTTTTGATTCTTTTTTTATAATTTTAGCATATATATATATATATATATATACACACACACACACACATATATATATATGTATGTATGTATGTATATATATATATATATATATATATATATATATATATATATATATATGTAGGTTTCTTTATACTTAAGCTTTATGAGATTCGATAATTTGATTGATTTAGCTACATGTTTTATGTTGTAGATGAGGCTGTCGCCTATTCCCATGGTACCATTGATCAAGATTATGATGTTGAAGCTGAGGAAGAGTTTGGTAGCTACATAGTGGATTAAATTGTTTAGGGATATCTTCTTATCTTTTGACTTTGCTTTGGACCCTTGATGTTGTATGATTAAAACTTTGATTTATATTTTGATTGCGGTAAACTTTTGTTGGGTAGTGTTCCTTGGACTTTGAGGACTTAATCAATTGAATCTTTGTGTTGTCTTCTTTTAACCTTCAAGACTTGGTTTCAAGTGTCATCATAGTTCTTGAGTTTTAGCTTTGAAGTTTGATCAATAGGTTGAGTGTTGAAACCTCAACGTTGATTCTTCAATGGCTCAAATTAGATTTGATCTCTCTTTTCATTTTGTCCTTATTAGTTGATTATTTTGTTAAATAATTGCTTGAGCTTTTGAATATCGACTCATAATTTTGGCCTTTTGGGCTTGCATTTTATATAACCTCGTAATTACAAAATTAAGGTAGCATGGCCCAAGTCCCCGTTAGGAGCTAGGGGTAGGGGCAAAATCATTCCGACAGTAGTCGTAAGGCAGGGACAAGGTGCGAGAGGTGGGCAAATGCGGGTGCGAAGGAACATTCCCCTATCCCCTATGCATGCCATTATCATTCGTAACCTTCAATCTCTCTACATCTAGGGTCTAATCATTGCGTATCAATACTAATGAAGGTGAGATATCTCTCTAACCTTTATTGTCTAGCTTTGCTTTGATAAGCAGTAGATCTACTGATAGTTTGATTTATGGATGGCTGATAGTATTTATCGATGGTTGCTGACTGTTAACAATGGTTTTTTGTAAAGAGGAATGACATCAAATTTTGATGATTTAGGACCCATTGATGTTGGCTCAAATGGTGAGGATGTTGCAGAAGTTGATAGTAAGGAAGTGAAGACGCCTACCACTATTCAAACAGGGGCAAACAAGCCTCATACTCTTGGTGGTGTTGGCGTTGCTAAGCCCCCAAAATTTCAAACAAAGTTAACTGCTATTGTTCGAAAACACTATGAATTCATTCTCCCAGATGAAGAAGGTTACATGGTTTATAAATGCAAAAGTTGTGGTCAAATTTATCATGGCGATAGCAACTATGCAATTGGAAATCTAAAAAGGCATCTGGGCAATTGTAAAAGAAGGAATTATAGAGACACATGCCAACTTCTCTCAGAGTCATTTTGGTGCTTTGGGAAGTAGGCGACCTAAATTTAAGTTTAATGCATTTCATCAATTATTGACTTTCCATGATGTCAAGCATGACCATTCCAATTTGTTAAATATGACGTTGTGAAAGATCTATTGGTGTAAGATCTATTGGTGTACTTTAATGCATATGTGAAATTCTTCTCAAGGAACACAATGCAAGAACAATATGATTAAGGTATTTTCTATGGAAAAGGAAAATTTTTAAGTGTTCTTGGAGTCTTGCCCTAGCAGAATTTCTTGCACTTCCGATTGTTAGACATTTTTAAAACAAAGATAATTTCATTTCTGTAACTGCTCAATATATTGATGTTAATTGGGTTCTATATAGGAGAATTCTGAACTTCTCTCGTATGCGTGCATCCCATAATGTTGTTGCCCTTTACAAAAAAATGTTGTTATAGTTAAAAGATTATGGTCTTGATTAGATAATACTTCTTTGGATGATTTGTATGCTAATATGTGCAAAAGTCTTTCAGCGCTTGTGTATGATGGTGACTAATGTTATGTTAGTTGTTGTGCCCATATTCTTAACTTGATTGTGCAGAAGGGTTAAAAGACGTGGATGAGGTCATGTCGGAGGTTGGTAAGTCTGGTATGACAATGGCTCTCAAATTAGAAAGCAAAGATTCCCTGAGTCTTATGAGCTCTGTGACATTATTTATGGTAAAGATTTGAGTTAAGATGTCCCACCAACATGAAATTCAACATACCTTATGTTAAGTGCCCTTTATTACGGAAGGTTCTTTAGTCATTAGAATTTGTTGATAGCAATTTTACCTCTTGTCCAAAAATGGATCAGTGGGTCAAAATTGAAAAAAACTTGTGGCTTTTTTTTAAAGTTTTCTATAAAGTTTACCTATGGTTTCTCGAGGGTAAAATATCTTACTTTCAATCTCTATTTATTTAATGTGATGAAGGAAAGATTGGTGATGAAAGAAGAGATGGAACATAGTGATGCTTTTCTGCAAATATGGCTATAAGGATCTTTGCTAAAGTTAAGAAATGTTGGTCCGAATTTAGTGCAACCATGCTACAGGGAAGAAAATCTATCATTTTTTTAAATGACAAAGGAAAAAAAAAAAGCACACACACATGTGAACATTAGCAACTATGAACACTAATAGTGACCGCTTTTTTTTAACAAGCCAAGTGTATTAAGAGCATTCACTGAAAAGCAGCGCTTACCAAGTCAACTTATTTGATTTTGATTCAGGGACAACTTTGTAACTTTTTGTCCATTACCTCATTAAAATATTCATGTATCTTGTTGAATGATTTGAATTTCAACATATCTTTGCTAAAGAAATTCTGCATCGAAGAAAAATGATGAAATAGTTATGCAATGAAATTTACCACTGAAGACAAACCATTCTAAGCAAGAAATTCATCAAAGTACATAGTTTAATCATTCAATGTTTTACTTATGATCACTAATGCATTTATTATTGGGGAATAAGTTGATTTGATGCATGTGCACTTTGATACATGACATAAACAATATGCTTGAAGTGGAGAGATCACTTTTTCTTTCTTGATCATTGAGTATACAGGAGCATAAGATGATCACATTCATCTCGACCTCCTCTCCCGGCTTTAAAGTGGCCATGACAAACCTAGTTGAATCCTTATCGCTACATCCATCAAACAAAGGTTCACTACAAAAAATGAAAAGAATGGGTACACAATTACCAGGAAAAAAAAATGTAAAATTTATACAGGTCATGACATATTGATCACAAATCACACAACTAATGATCACCAATGTCAAACTATTGATCAATTAGCAGACAATACATTGACTCCCCAAAATGCATCACTTATCATATAACCATTGAATTACAATCCATGATGGAAGAAGTAAACATTTAGATAAGTTATCCCAAATTGATCACCAGTCACAAAACTATTGATCACCAATCACAAAATTATTAATCCCAAATCACATAACTAATGATCACCAATCACATAACTAATGATCACCGATGTCAAACTATTGATCAATAAGCAGAGAATAAATTGACTCCCCAAAAGGCATCACTTATCATATAAGCATTAAATTACAATCCATGAGGAAAGAAGTAAACATTTAGACAAGTTATTCCAAATTGATCACTAGTCACAAAACTATTAATCATCAATCATAAAATTATTGATCATTAAACAAATAATTGTTGATCACCAATCACAACCTGATGGTCACCAAACATACAACCATTGATCACCAATCACAACCCTATTGATCACAAGCAAATAACCATTGATAACCAATCACATACCCATTAAGACAAAACACTAAAGAAGTAAACACTTATATAAAGTAAGTCAAATATTGACCACCAACAACACAACAATTGATCGCCTATCACATGCTTGTTGATCACTTATCATAAAACACTAAATTGTAAGGCATAAGGGGAGAAATAAACATTTAAATAAGTAATCACACATCTACTGATCACCAATCACATATCTACTGATCCCCAAGCATACAACTTTTGATTATTAACTGCCCAATAGACTGCTTTGCCAAAAGTATAACTTGTCACTCAGAGATTGATTAGAATATTACCTCTCATCCACATCTTCAACATTGACAAAAACATACTCAGATATGACCACCTCATCTTCATACAGTTCATTGTTTAACTTTGTCAGTTGGATGAAAACAGCGAGCAGTAGGCGGGAGGCAACTTTCTAGGCTATCATATCCTTATTGCTACTGATGGACCTACTTCCTCCAACTTTTTCGGAGTTGTGGTAGCATTAACACTCTTCTCATCATCCTTTTCAGCCAAAACCTCTTTCTTTTATTTAGGTTTAGGATTTGACTTTGCCGTCACTTTGGGCTTGCTACCATCAGTTGGTTTTTGCTCACCGTTAGCCCTAAGCCTTTCTTTCTTCCGCTCGACTACCTATTTGGCAGCCGGGACACTTGTCATTTTTTTAGTCGCTACTGCTCTACACAACAGCCTTAACCTTGTTAGACAACTTTGCTTTTTTCACACCTGTCTATTTTTGAGCCCTCTCTGCTTTGGATGCTAGCTTCTGCTATTGTTACCCTGGCTAATTTACAGCAGCAGATTTAGTTGTTTGCTTGACATCTTTACCATGCACAGTAGGCTTGGTTTGTTTGACACCTTATTCTTTGAGTGGTGGAGTGCTCTCAGTTTTTTTGCTCTGGGGTTACCTACCCTGAGCCTTCAAAGACACTGCCTGTTTGCTCTGTTGTGGTGGTTGTTTGGCAATGTGAGGAGATGGTGCTTTTAAGTTAGTGCTCTACTGTAAAGTGGGTTTTTAATTTTTATGGTGGGGTTCCTAACCTCAACCCTTTTAGAAGAAGGCATGTCCCCTGCTTTGGACTTGTTCTCAATTGACTTCTTGATGATCAGATCACGGTTTGCCTGAGAGGTGTTCCTAAAAGAGAATATTAATAGAGCACCATCATCTTCATACTCATTACCATCATGCTTTTCCCTAGCAGTTTTTGGATCAGGCATAGATGTGTTCTGAGGGTCTAGACTTTAACTGTCCGGCTTGCTCAGTCCTAGCCCTAGACTGAGTGAAGGCATGTTATCACCCTTTTTTATTTTCTTTTTTGTCTGATCCATGAGCACATTCTCATGATGCTCTTCCTTTTCAACACTAACGCTTGCATCTGTCGCTGATGTGGTTGCCAAAATTTGTGCTTCACTGTCTAGTTCACGAAGTGCAAGTGTGGGGCTAAATGAAGGACCACCATCATCCTTATTTGGTTGTTGCTTCGATTGAAGCTTTGCGAACTCCATATGGGCACTGTGAAGGTCGGCAACAGCCTCCTATATAACAGCAATGTTGAAATCTTGACCTTTGCCAATTACAGGCGGTCCTTCCATACTGCCCACTTTTTATGATTCTTGATGTGTGATAGTAGCATCACAGAATGAGACGATTATTGCCCTCACTTCATCTCATACCTGGCAAAGATCTTCATTCTCACCGTACTTATTGCACATACAGTCCATGACGGTGATAAAATTTCTGTAAGCCAACGCCAATTGGTTCATAGTAGAAACTATTTTGTCAATATCTTCCTACAAATTTTAGAAAATAAATAGATATGTTAGCTGATTAGTAAACTGATGAAGAGAAAACTAATCACTAGAGCATCAGGTTTGATCACTAACACCATCAGTATTGATTACCACTCAAAGAAGAATTGAAATGGAAGCAACACTGACAAAACATTCAACATTAAGTAATATGATTACCAATTTTATGCCAACTGATCACAAATAACTTCTTTAATGATCACCACCCAAACAAGAACCAAAATAGAAGCAATATTCAAGCATTAAGTAATCTGAGCAGCAATCTTATGCCACTGATCACAAACAACATGTATAATGATCACTATACACAAAAGCAATGAATGTCAATCATAAAATAAAAAACATTAATTTAATTAGTCACTAATGTTATTGATAATGATCACTAATATGACCACTGATCACTCAGTACATATGTAATAAAAGGACAGAAATTCAAGTTGAGGTAGGTGATCAGTAATCTGTATCTCTATTAAATCACACTAATCACACAAGTATTGATGATCACCAACAGCACATTTATTGATCACCATATACTAATCGCTATTCACACACAAGGACTAAACTCTACAAAGGGGAATATTTATTACATCAAATTCTATCTTCTTTGTGTCTTGAGCAGCTTCAATTTGAGCCTTTAGTAGTTGTGGAAAATCTAGTGCTGCTAGAACCATCTCTTTACGAACGACCTTCTCCACTATGCCTTTCTATATTTTTTAAAAAATAAATATGTTACCATATTGAACTTTAAGCATTGTGCAGAAAAAAGGAAACATTTATCTACTTTATCAGTAGCATTATTCCTATTTGAGCACCAATCACATCATTATTGTTAACTTAGTAAAGAAACTCTGAATTGTAAGCATTTGCACACTGAACAATAACTTAACAGCTCAGTCTAACCTATAAATGTTGATCACTAATGTATCAATAATGATCACTAATCACATAATTGTTCATCACAAAAGTCAAATGGTGCACTAATGTTGTTGCACTTGATCACTAATTAGATATCTATGCATCAGCAATGGAGGTTTCTCAAACAATTTGTACTGATCATTAATAATACAGTTGTTGATCACTAATATTACTTCTATTGATCACAAATATTACTTGTATTCATCACCAACGAGGGTTTCTCAAATAATTTGCAATAAAGATAAATATGTTTTGTTTACTTCCTCAATTTTAGAGCTCCTGACGCCTTCAGTAAGGAGTTGCTCAGCCTTTATTTGGTGTGGAACATTTAGGAAAGGTTTAACCACACCTCTACAAAAATCGTGGTTGCGGTCCTTGTCTTCTACCCTTTTCTTGATGTCCTCATTAGTGGTCCGTGTGGACATCGTAGGGAATTCTCTCTTCACTGTTCTCTTAATAAAAACAACTATGTGTAAGTATAGCATCTACAAATACAACAAGATTAAAAAAATATCTAATTAGTAGACGCAATTAGATCACTTACACACGTATCAATAGTTGATTACTAATGGACAACTTAGTGATCACTAATTTATAACTTACTGATCACGAGTAAGTTAATAGTTGATAACTAGACATTCTGGCATTCCTTTATTAATGATCAATGTGTTTCCTTATATTGATCACCAATTTTATGAAGGGCTAGGTTGTTGATAGGAGTACTCACCATCACGAAGAATAGTGGATCATCGAAATGCATAACTCACCACTAGTCTTTCCTCGGTCTTTTTTAACCAGTATGCACTTCGGCATTTAAGTGAATTTTGGGACACTCTGAACAATTTTCCATTCCTTGAGCCACCTAGCATCCAACTCATCATATTCATCATGCATAGAAGACTTAGTGATTTCTACGATTTGCCTTGCCCCGAAAGGCATGCCCTGGGTCACATACACATCAAATGCTATGACTGAAAACTTCTTCCTATCTGAAAGTCTGAAGTAAACAGCATATGGATCAAAGCTCTCTACGAGCCATTTGGAAAACTTCCCTAGGATTTGCTTCAGATCAACCTTCAAGAAGGAAGCAAATTCCATTAATCTGACTGCCTCTGTCTTGGCTTCATTGAATTGTGCAACTAGTGATGAGAATGAACATGTAGTAATTCTCGTAGTGAATGCTTTCTCGTACATCCTTTTTTCACTAGCAATGTCCTCCTCAAATTTTAAAGGATGCTTTTCTTGGACCATCTAAAGGTCCTATGCTAAGCTAGTTGTTTTTACTAGCACCAAATCAGCACCAGCATTAGATTACAAATCTTTTTCCTCAATCCCTTGACTGCCTTCAGATTTTATTGAAGGTTTGTTCCTCTTTGGAGTAACTTTTGTGGTTTGATGAATGGTGGCCTCTTCTTTCTCTTTTTTCTGGTCTTAATCATGATCGAACTCTTCGCATTCATAAGTGGGATCAATTTCTTCTAAGTCAAAACTGTCAGAAATTTCCATGCCAAATATGTGGTCTTTGTATACTGCAACCTTTGATAAGCGTTGTGTCCTCTGCAATCGCCTATCAGTGAGTGCCTTTTCTTTGCCTTACATGGAGTGTTTTTGGAAGCATTCTTCTTGTTGCTCTTGTTCTTCTCCTCCACTTTCCCTACACTTTCTAAGCAAATTTGTCACCTTTTCTCAATTGCTTAGGAGATTTCTCCCTATTTCCCTTCTTGCTTAAAGGCTTGTCTGCGTTGTTTTTGCCATACTTCCACTTTTCAGGGCCTTTCTTCGTTGGTTTCTTAGGAAGTCCTTTTTCCTTTGCCTTCTCCTTTTCCTTATCATGTGCATGCTCTAGAGAGGGGATCTCCTCAATGCTCTTGTTCTTGATCTTTTCCTTCTTCTCAATCTTCTTCTTTTTGGGCTTTAGAGTTGGTTCGTGAGAAAGATTTTCTTTTTGTGGCAACTTCTGCGATGACTTGTCACCCTTGTCCTTCTTCTCGGTCTCCTTTTTTTCTTTTCTGACTTTATGTGTTTTAGTGGGTTGGTCTTCAATGCTCTTTTGTTGTGCAACTTTTTCCGATGATTTTCAAGTACTAGTACCTGCATTGCACTGGCTTCGACATTTATGTCACTCTTGCCTTTCTGTTGTGGTTGTTCCTCAGCCGGGGACTTATGTTTGGACCCCTTGTTATCATCTGCATTGTCTTTTTTTATCAAAATCACTTGGAGCATCGTCGTTGATACTCGTTTTGTGGGCAAATACTTTGTACCGACGCCTTTTTCCTTGATCATAACTACTGCTACTTTTTTCACTAGATCCTCTTATTTCATCATCACAATTTTCAATTTCTTTTGCATTTGATGGTATGTTAGGACTGCAGAATACAAAAGGCAAGTTAGTATATGTACTGTACTTAGAATTTGTGGATAACCAATACCTTTCTACTTCTTTGGTGAACAGATTTTCAGTGTTAACGTCTTCAATGACCTTTTTTATTATTTTACAAAATGATCCTCAGTAGAATCATTTTGATTACTATAGTAAAATCACAAATTTATGTATAAACCATACAGGAAAAAAAGCAGCATACTTCAATGAACCCATAAAATATAATGCATCACTAATCATAGTTCAAATGATAACAAATCACGACTGCATTTATCGCAAATCCTTCGCACATGATACGCCAATTATATATGTATTATGTGTGTGTATTTGACTTTGTTATCGTAAAAAGGCTTATCACCAATCATAACTTTACTAATCACCAACCATAACACTAGTAATCACCAATGATACCTTTATTGATCACTAAATTAATTCCTATTGATCACAAATTAACTAAACATATGTGTAGTATGTGTGTGTGATTAAGTTGGTGGCAGCAAAAGTGCTAATGACCAACTGTAACTCTACTGATTACCAATCACACACTACTGATCACCAATCATACCTCTATTGATCACAAACAAGGCATGAAAAATTTGTAAGCAGATCATAATAAGTAAAACATTTACATAACAGATCACTAATCATATTCAAAAGGATAACCAATCACAACTAAATTGACCACCTACTATGAAATGATTGATTACCAAAAACGCAAAGATTTCAGCAATTTGGGTACAGTGGGCAAACTGATCATTTAAATAGGTGATCACTAATCATATAGATTAGTAATCAAATAGAAGTATTGGAATTCATCAACAGGCAAACACATATGTAAAACTTTCACAAAATACTATACCTAATGATCACTAAATATACAACCAATGATCACAAACTGCACATGTAATACGGAAAAAAATACTTAAGGTTTGAATTTGAAGGAAATAGTTAATCAATTTAAGAAAATGATTTGGTGAAAACAATCTCCTTGAAATGGCTCACCAGATAAAATCATATCCAAAAGGATCATTAATGTTATATGTAACAATCACTAATTATCTTCCTAACAATCACAAACTTGACATGCAGTATGAAAAATGGTTCCTTGGGGGTTTTTCCACAATATTTGTAGGAAATATTTGAAGTTCCTCATAATTTGAATTTCTTTCAAAGACAGTGCCGAAATTCATCATTAGAGAAACACATACGCAAATCGATCACCAATACTATACCTAATGATCACTAAATATGTACCTAATGATCACAAAATACAAATGTAATATAAAAATATTCACTTAACATTTGAAATACATTTTTTGTACCTCTTGGAAGATGACTGTTCTCCATTTCCCTTGGTTGTTTCCTAAACTTTCTATGTGGCCATGATTTCTCAGTAACAAACACTAGAAAAAAAAAAAGCAAATGTATGCCAAAACGAAAGATTAAAAAAATATCCTTTGAAAACACATTATACCACTAAACTTGATCAAACCGTACAATATTATCAGAAAAATAAATTAAACCTTCAAACCAGAGATTCATTAGTAAAAGATCAACGCATGGTACATTTCTATGAACCAAACAACACTTTTTTTTGCAAAGTACAAGCTGCTAGAAGTGGATTTCAAAGCAGAGTACTGCAAAGCTCACTAATCATTAATGGCTTATGCTATGGCCTTTTTTCCTCATTAAAATAGATGAAGTTAAGAAGAAATGGAATTATGATATATATGTAGTGATCAAAGAATTTGAAAAATTATTATGGTTATCTATACTTTTTTTTAGTGAGCTATGATATTATTTTGGTGAGTTGTGACGGTTATCTGGTGAGTTATGAAATATAATTGATGATCAATATAATTTAGAGCGTAGCATTAATTGTCTATAATAAATGAAAAAGTGACGAGATAAATAATACACAATTTTAGTGAGCTCATTCACATTCTTATTCATATTTTGAGGTCAAATTTTAGTGAGCTTCATTATAACTTTTGGTAAGCTATAGTACATGTTTAGTGAGTAATACTCTATATTTATATTATAATGTGCTATGATATATCTTTTGGTTAACTAAAAATATAAGATTCTTTAAATACACAAGAATCGCATACTTGAAAGGTTTCAGTCCTTATACTATTTGTGACGCCCCAATAATACATAAATCATAGTTGCATTTACCTACCTAAGCATAGCATCAAGAAATCCATGAATGGGTGTTACCGCCATCCGCAAGGACAAGGCTTCGCTTGAATATGAAAATTTAGCCATAAAATCAAAGTTTATCTTCAAAGGGCAAACACGTCCATTCAAACCATTTAATTACATACAGGAATGATTCTAACTTCTCCGGCTTACATCAAGGTTATAACAACATACATAACTCAGTTTAAATATACAGTTGTAACCCCAAAACATGTTGCAGTTCAAATATATAGCTGGAACACCAAAATGCACCACAAAAAGGCATGAAAACATCTTAGCACTTCCATCCGCCAATCATATGGACGGTCCTGATTTATTTATCACCTTCAGCCTCCCTGCCCGCCTGAGAGCAGTTTACTGAGCATTTTCCTAAAACAAAACATAAAAACATTTCGAACTATGAGCCAAAGCTCAGTACATGCATCCCTGTACTGATAAAGATTCAATGGGGAAAGAAATTATGAGGGCCCGTTTTGCAATTCATTTTTATTTTAAAACAGGGAATGAGATGTATATAAAGCTAAATTGTCAATTATTATCTGATAGTGCACCCCTTAGTAATTGTTACGATTTATGTATAGGTGTACACCTGCCAAACCGACCGGAAGACCTGACCTGAAGCCACGAGGGTAACTGAAGGGCAATGCCCTGTAACTGATAACTGATGGGGTCACTAAATCACTGGTTCAATTGATTCATTGATGTACTTACCAAAACATTATAATTTCGATAAATACGTGCTGATTTCTAAAGATACATTCAATGAATGTACCTGGGATTTTTAAAAGCTAGATCACAGAATAAATAGATCCACTAAAATGGAGAGAATGAGCGTTTAGGCCTTGATTTTGTTCAAAATCATTATAGACATGTGAGGTTAGAAAGAACTTATTTTTATAATGGATACATTTAAATAAAAAGGAAATAGGCTTTAAAGGATTTGTACAAACCAGTTGATGGGTTAAACTAAGATGCTGAAGTTAAAATGCAGGGTTAAGGCATGGTGGAGAGTTTAAAGGGTAAGGGCTTATGACGAGGTACAGAAAGAATAAAGTAAAACTTAAACTCCCGACCTCGAATTGAGACGCAAAACCCCAATATGTAAAGCTTAAGAGGTCCTCTAAAACTTTCCTGAACGACACATAACTAGATTACTACAACAGGTTCCATAAAATGGGGTCAAAACACCAACATGGCAGATTTCAGTGCTGAAAAATTCATTCTGCCCAGGTTCAGTAAAATGGTCATAACGTCTTCCACAGAACTCGAATTAATGCGATTCAAAATTCCTCTTCAAGATAACATCCATACCTATCTACTCACCAAAAATCAGAATTTTTGGTTGAGCCGATTATTACCAGTTTTGATCCAAAGTTTGTCCTATTTCACTGAAAATTCCAGTCTCACTGTTTTAGGTTGTTCTCTCACTTTTCACACCAAACCTCAACTTAAACTCTTTCTTAAGAGCATGTAAGCACACTATGGTACATCCCAACATCATACAAGATCACCACACTCAAATTCACTTCATATATATATCCAACAAGGCTTACTTTCTAGGCACATAAACACATACCTCAAGTTTAACACAAATTTGGTCCAAACCATGCATTCATGGATAAAACCCTAACTTTGGGTCAACTTGAACCCCATCTCATCTTTCCAACACATCATAAAAACCATAATAAACTTCAATACATTAAAAGATAAGCAAAAACAAGGAGAAAACAAGCCATAAATATCACTTGAACAAGAAGCTTGCATACCAAAGATGAAACCCTAACCCTAACTTCATCCAAAATCAACCCCACCATAAACCCTCAACAAGGTGACTCTTAATACCACAAAAACAGCATAATCCATCATTAAAACAACCAAAATAAAGAACAAAAACCAACAAGATCAAAGATCAAAAACAAAAATCAGCATAGAGGTGAAAGAACACTTACTTTGTGCTAGCAAAAGAGGTTACAAGGATCCCTGATGCTTATGAAAGTGAAAGAGGTGTTTGGGGGTGGTGAGTGGGGGTTTTTTTGTGAGGTTTTGGTGGTGGAAAGGTGGTGATATGGTGGTGGAATGGGGCTGCCGAGTATAGAGAGAAAGAAGAGAGGGAAGAGAGAGAAAATCACTTGGTGTAAAATGAAGATAAAAGCCACTTTTTAATTTTTATACTCCCTTTATTACATGGCTTATTACTTGTCTGCAAATAGGGTAGAAAAGTCAATAATATCATGCTTGATTAAGGCTTAATTAAGAGGATTTATCTAATCAAATAAAGGTCAAGTCTTGTTGCATCGAAATCAGCTTTAAACGGGCTCGGGTTTAGCGAAAAACTGAAACCGAGTGCATTTACGATTTTTTTGTTTTTTTTTTTAAGTTTGAGATAAATGGTTGTGGTGCCATGAACAAGAATTTTAAACATTAAATTCTTAAATGTCAAGACCTAACTCAATTTCCAAAATTGACGAGAAGAAATCCCCGAATTGCAAAGTAAGGGCCCCGTTAGAAATGTCCAAATGAGAATAATAAAAATATGGGAATATAAAATGAAATGATGTGAATGAAATGAACTCAATCACATGGATTAATGACATGAAATTAATAAACAGAATTTAGGGTCGGACTATTACACTATTACTATTTCTTTTAGTGAGTTGTAATAGATATTTAGGAAGTTATAAAATATATCTGGTGATCAAAATGACTCAGTGAGCAATACTAACTATTCCTAACTAAAATGAGTGAGCAAACAATGCAATGCACGATTGCACATTGTTGTTCATATTTTGAGGTATAATATTTTCTTAGTGAGCTGCATTATAACTTTTGGTGAGCTACGGTATATGTTTAATGAGCAATACTTTACACTTATCTTCTCTAATGTGCTATGATATATCTTTTGATTAACTCAAATATTAGATTCTGTAAATGTGTCAAAATGACATACTTGAATAGTTTCAATAACTTGTACTCTTATTATTACTTTTAGTGTGCTATGATATTTATTTAGCGAGCTTTGATAGATATTTAGTGAGTAATAAAATATATTCAATGATCAATATGATTCAATAAGCAATACTAACTATTGCTAATCAAAATGAGCAAGCAACCAATGTAATACATAATTAGACATTTTTATTCATGTTCTGGGGTATAATACTTTCTTGGTGAGCTGCACTATAACTTTTGGTGAGCTATGATATACATTTAGCGAGCAATACTCTATATTTATTTTCTAATGTGCTATGATGTATTGTTTGATTAACTCAAGTATAAGACTTCTTTAATGTGCAAGAATGGTGCACTTGAAAAGTTTCAATTACTTGTACTCTGACTTTTTAGAGAGTTATATTTTTCATTATGTTTTGGCGAGATATAATATACATTTAGTGAGCAAATAATTACAAAATTTGTATTTCAATTATCTATATTATATTTTATAGTGAGTTATAACTTATATTTAATGCTGCATATGCATATACACAATTAAAAAAAAAGACCAAGTTTAGGTGTATTAAATAAGTATATTAAAAAAGTTAAGTAAATGAAGCATTAATTGATTAATAAAATAATTGGTTTTTTTTTATAGAAAAACCCAAGACGAGAAGACAAATAAATTGAAGGCTCTGGCCTTACCTTTCACTCGATTCAAACTCATGACCTTCGTAAAAAAGGCCTAAGGTGCACCTGACCACTTGGGCAATTCTTAAAAATTGAACTTTTGTGCAAAATAAAATAAATAAGGAAAAGCAGGGCAGATTAAACGTGTTGTCCGCCCAGTTATACATTACAGTTTTTGATTGATATACATAGATACATTGACAATTACATGACGATCTGCATGGAAATTAAAGTTGAATCGAAGAATTAAGGTCAGCATGTGTTGACAAGATCTATAGCATCTACCCATTCTACCTAGAGAAGACAGTGAATCTTAGACTAGGCCTAGATTCATAAGACCTCGACTCAAATTAAATGGTTTGGGCTTAGCCAGATGGAACCCTATGGGTGTTAAGAAGGTATGGATGCAAGTGGTCCTTGATTGAGTCTAGGTTTAGATCTGAAAAATTGAAACCTAGATCCGACCCGAGATATGCTTAAGTCCCATTAAAATTTTGCAGAGTTTTTGTAAATGTGAAAATTGACTAAACCATAAGTTTAAATTACTAAAGTCTTTTGACTTCAGTCGCCTTATGCTGCATCACTTCCTTACACTCATGATCACTTCTCCTTATCCTCAATCTCTCTCGACTCTCCCTACTCGCTTAGTCTCTTGGGGCCAACTGATCCAAATCTCTCGCTTTGAAGGAATATTATTTTCATATCAAATATAACATCGTCCAAATCCAATTTTTTGTCATTAAAATGTGGGAATTCATGTTGGGTGTGGAAAAAATTAAAAGCCTACTACAAAAATTCTTTAATTTAAAAACTGGTTGGGAACAGCTAAGGATCCGTGAACCGTCAAATCTATAAGGTTTGGATTTGGGTCCCATCTTTTCAAAACCAATGGGCCTATAGTGGGTTTGGGTCCAGATCTTGAAAAAAAGGAGTTTGGGTCCATGTTAACCTGACCCAAATTTGACCCATTGTTATTCCTAATTTTGCTGAATGCACTAGCACTTATTAGCTTTATGCACATGCGTCATACACGACATTTGAATGATAAAAGCTACATAATGATTTTGAAAGGAGGACATAATATTTTTCTAGCTAAAGTTCAATATAATTACTACAATCATTATTATAATGTATAATCCACATAAAAATTTTAATCAAAAGTATAACATAAATGCCTGAATGACACAAGTATAATAGTTGTTATCCTAATTTATCAATAGATTTATTTCTAGAAAAACAATGTTTATTTTATTTTTTAAAGAAGATCAACTTTAATTTAAGGATCCTTCAAAAACAATACATTTTTAAAATTTAATTTTCATCTTAATTTACGTTTAAAATGATACTTAGATAAGATTTACTGCTGGTACATGTACGCGTAAAAATTTCATAGTCAGGGTTCTTATTGTGGTCAAATTACACTAGTCTACTGTGGCGGTTGTAACCTTATTTAGTAGCTATTAGAATTGTAAAAATTATTTTTAGAGCAAACATTACAAAGCGGTGCTGAAAGGTGATTGCCCTTTGGGTATCCCACATGCCTGGCTGTTATGACCCCTGGATAATGGCTGAGATCATATCTCCCAGTTGGAACTTGGAATTCTGGTGATGTGAAGCCCTTAAGGGCAAGCACCCTCCCTGGATCATATCTCCTAGCTTACTAAAATGAATGTTGAAGGGTGATTGCCCTAGTGACATCATACCTATGATGCCTACTAACCTAAGTCCTCATTATGTGAACCTCGTCGCCAGGCTCTTTCCCTCCCCAAACAAAACAAAAAAGGAAAATAATAATGGCAACCTTTGTTTACATATATACATAAAAACAGA
>JACYFF010031952.1:31282982-31314723 GCA_017589665.1 Selenicereus undatus | reverse complement strand
GAGATGGTTTTAAATGGAAAGTGGATTTTGCGAGTAAATTGGTGTGGAATATTGCTTCTAAGGCGGATGGACTTTGGATTAAGTGATTTAACCATTATTACCTCCGGGGCAAGACCATATGGTATTGTGGTGCAGCCACAAAGGATGGCTGGTGCTGGATGAAGACTCTACAAGCTAGGGATGTCACAGCGAAATAGGGTTCTATAGGGACACCTAAAAATGGATTGATTCCATTGACGAAAAATATACATTCACTGCTGGCTGCAATTGGCTGAGGAATAAGAATGCCAAGGTCTCACGGTATAGATTAGTATGGCACAAAACAAGCATAACCAAATGCGCATTCATGGTGTGGCTAGCTTTGCAACAGAAACTGCTTACCAAGGACAGGCTACAACAGATTGGTGTTCAGATTAGCTGCTTGCAGTGTCTACATTGTCAAATAGAAACGGAGCATCATACTCACTTGTTCTTTGAGTGTTGTTCCACAAACACTGCTTCAGAGAATACAATAAGTGAAATCCTGCAGATAAATTTTGTTGTCACAATTTATTTTTTTTGGGGGGGGGGGGGGGGTTGGCAGGTACATACTAGGTAGACTGAGGATAGTGTAATGGCTAAGAGGCCCTCAGAGTGCACCCTGAGTTTTACTATAATGTCCTGATATTGAGTGTGAATATATGAGCTTATCTTTAACCCCAAAAAAACAAAAGATATTAATTTGGCCTTGTTTTAATATTGATTTTGAACTTTTGACTTTTTAGTACTGTTAATAAAGTAGTCTACTATGGGCCTTTTTTCATTGGTCTTTTCCAATTTATCAACTTAAACCAACTTTAATCCACTTCAATAAAAAAAATACAAATTTCAACCAACTTCAACCCAATGCAACCAACTTCAACTTACTTCAACCCACCTCCTTCGAAATTTTATTGTCGCTATTTTAACCAACTTCAACCCATCATATGAAAATATACCAACTTCAAACCACTTCAACTTCAACCCACTTGAACCTACTTCAACAAAAAATACCAACTTAAATTCACTTCAACTTATAATTTAATGAAAAGAGCAGACCCTATGTTGAACTAATAATTTACTATTATGAGTCTCAGATGGATGCATTAAGTAGTCCTATTTTAGAAATTATATGTTTTTTTGGGTTAGCTTAGATATTATATTTAGCCCTTTAAAACTGGGTACTTTGTTTTATTTTTGGAATGGGTGGCGAGAATTCAGTTTTTCTTGTAATTTTATCCTCTTTTGTTTCAATGGCTTTTCCTTCTTTGATGACTTTTTGGTATAGTGTTGATATCATAGAGACTAGAATCGTCCAAGCGCTATATAAAAAGATAATAATTTATATTTTTTTTTAAAAAAGACCCGTCCAGTTGGTGCTAATGTATGTTCAGGACTTTATCAAGAAAAAGATCTACGTTCTTCTCACAAAGTCTGACGATGGTAAATTATTATTATTTTTTTCACTACATACACATTAGGCTATTTGGCGGTCAACTTTACGGTACTAAATTTGCAAATATTATTTGAAAAAAGATGTCATAAATTGTTTTTGTGAATTTTAAAACTTGAAGTATGAACTATAATGAAAAGGTAGTTTATTTGAACAGTTTCAAGGGTTTCATACTGCTTAAAAGGGGTACAAAATTACATTTCCTTAACGAACATGCTAGATATTCCAATAATAGAGGCAGATTATTATATGTTTCTAGAAACATATGCTCTTACTTATCACATTTTTTTCCATAAGTATATTGGTCATATAGACTACTTTAATATATTTTTACAAATGTGACTTCTGAGAGCATATGCTCCGAAAAGTATGATAAGAGCTTTGAAAAAAATTAAAACCTAGATACAACTTCAACATGAAACAGAGTATTTCCACAAACCATTCTAAGTGATCCAAAGTAGAACAAATGTAATACATAAGGAAAACTCATCGAGCTTAGCCGCATCTTTGAAAAGGGAATACCTAGCTGAGTAGATGTCAACATAAACAACTGACACATCTTTGAGTTGCTTATGTAGTTTGTATACCAAATCCTTGATGTTCTTGTCGAACTCTCGCGAAAGTTTGTTGCCAGATGTACTACAACCAACTTCATCCCTAGGTTCCAGCTGTCGAAGTCCCAAGCAACCTAGAGGGCCTATGTTGTGAATTCAAAATGTTCTTCCACCTAATTCAGTAATGTTCTAAAACCAAGTAAAGGTTGTGTAAGAAATTTGAAGGATTATTTTCCCCCTTTTATTCATTTAAAAATTGTGAACATTTGATCCCAAGGAACATTTACTAAGGATTGCTTTTGAGTTGTGATTGACTTCAAAAAGGAAACAACAATGATAGTAGGGCTTGTGAACTAACTAAATCCTTGTACATATTGGCATCGACCAGGTTTTAATCCATAATTTGCTTTGCCGATCTGATCCACTTGCTAACCTCCCTTTGATTTTTGGTGAGTACCAATTTCAGTTTCATTTTTAATTGTTAAATTTGATATTAAGATATATATAGGAATGAAAATCGCAATGCTCATTATTAAATTTGAAAATAGACAAACAAGAATATCCAGGAATACCAACTTCGGCCATACAACAAGTCAACAAGCCAAGAAAACGACCAGCAGCATCAGGAAGCGGTGAAACTTTTTAAATACCCAAGTCCCAATGTTAAGAGTCTGCTTTTAAGATCCTTTGACAACTGCAGCATCACGCACATCGGAAGACATGGTTTCTACAACAGCTCCTGATTATTGCTGTGCACAATACAGAGTTGTAAGGGTGGAACTTAGCAGCTTGCCAGCAACATAATGCGTACTTACAAAATATGAAGCCACCATGTTCAATAATCATATCTAGGCACCTGGAACCGACTTATACGGGCCAAGGACCCATTTTCATTCTAACATGACACACACTGGGGTATACCCGACTGTATTTAACTGATAGGTTAATGAGATGATATCTGATCGGCTTTGACGACAAGTTTGTGAAGCATACATTGGTAATTGTTGAAATCTGAAGTCAGCATTCTCTGCATATTACAAAATGCAGAACTCTAAGTTACTCGAGATTATAGCATTATGTGTTGCCCAAGATTATAGCATTATGATAGATCTAGATCATTCAAATAAACAAAGAAACAACAAACAGGTAAATAAATTTCTTACTTCAAAGGAAAGCTGAGAGGTAATGCCACCCTTGAGTCTGTACCATCCAAAAATCCTCGTTAATGTTGATTATAGCATTTACATAGTAGACCAAGTCCACATAAATAAACAGCGACCCAAACAGACAGGTAAATAAGTTTCTTACCTTAAAAGAAATGCTGTTGAGAAAAGCCATGCCTGGTGGAGTTGAACCACTACTAATCTGGTCTTCATCTCCAGATGCTGCTACAGATGATGGCAGAACTTTAAGACAGTTGGGAAAATACAATGTCACACATCTATGTAGAGATAGCATATTGATGTGGAGAACTTACTAGGTCAGAATTCCATGGTTAGGTAGATGGTGCTATTTTCACTAGGTACCAAGGATTCAAAATGTTTAAGTCGTGATTGCAGTTTCGGTCGCGATACGAAAAAATCGCTCGAATGCGTAAATCACGTTCTATATCGCGGCTAAAACACGGTTCGGCCAACTCAAAAACCTTTCCAATGCGGCAGTATCGTCACGGATCAGCCACATTTTGAATCCATACTGCGTATTCCGTATTCAACTAATAAAATATTATTAAAAAACACAACTTTAACAATGCAAATAAGCACTGCACATCAGCATCAAGCAAACAAAGCTGCCACTTAGAGTAGTATCCCTAAAAAAAGCGTAAAACCCATGCAAGATGCAACTAATGAAAAAAAAAAAAAAATTACATGTCTGTGTGTGCGTGTGTGTGTGTGTGTGTAAAACACAAGGCTTCCTCTAATAGAGGAATCATAAATTGCCCATGTTTAGTAGGACTGCTTGGTACAGAAAGTTCATTGCTGCTTACTCCTCCACATGCAATAAGAAAATCAGATGATCCATTGGGCAACAGAACCAGATCCATGGGACAATTATATCTCTGTAAAGCAGAAGTTCAGAGATCAATCATGAGCAACTCCTAATTCAAGCTGCGGCGACACAAGAAATAGCTGAACTTGGAGCTCCAGGAGCATGTAGACAACTATAGCATGTGTCTGAGTAAATGAGCTCATTACTTTATCATTAACCCTCAAGCCTATTCATTCAGGTCAAATCTATAGTTCCATTCTCTTTTATGCGATGGATGCTTATCCAGCCTATCACTTAAGCTTCCAGAGTTCGATCATTATGCTTTCCTTTCTCCCTTGCCGGAGGTTTGGTGTTCATAGATACTAGCTGGTAGAAGACATCCCCAATCATATTCGTAACTCCTTTTCCCACATTTCAGAACAAGCTCCATGTTAACTTTCAGATATGTGCGCACCCTCGCATAAAGAGGCGCCACTTTGATGATAGCATATATGAATGTGTAATTGACCACCTTATCCATGAGGAGTAGTGCTTGGAAAAGAGAATGTTTTTCTCAACCGTTTTCCTTGGAGTCCCGACTTTTATGAGGGACCTGTAAAAGGGAATACTTGCTGGCCAACTCTCAATCATAATTTCAAAGTCCGACAGCAACATACATTCTGTCAATGCTTCTATTTACCAAAGTGACCTCAATTTTGCATATGAATACCGCATCTTTCAGAGATATGCTGCATAGGCCATGAAGAACGCTTTTTGATATCTTTCCTTCTATAGAGCTCGAAGTCACAGTAAACACTCTTCATGAGCCCTGCACTACATGCATTCTTCTAAAAAGGGAGGGAGATAGGTGGAAATGAAACGGCTAACATTTGTAATACATCAAATGGATCAAAAAAGTGATCTTCCCCTGCAGATGATGGACTATGTGTACAACTCTTTTACTCTCTCTCTATCCAAGACCTTTTAGCTAGTAAAGAGAGCTTATACAACTACAATAGTTTATGTACACAAGTCATCTTAAAGGTGTTCATGCCCAAGGCCCAAGCAAAATGAGTTGTAGACACCAGGATATGCTTCGCACTCCTGCATTTCTTTTTAGGTGTATTGATAGCACAGCAGTAGTAGAGACTGGTTAGTTTGATGCCTATTTCCGGACCGTCAAATAAATTTACAATATCCTTTCAGAAGTTTATTATTTTACAAGTTATAGTTTGCTCATAAGAAGAAACCTAAGTGATGGATTTCTTCCCCCTTGGCTCTGATTTATGAAATTTATAATAGATTTTGCATGGCACTTATCCCTTTCCATCATATTCTTTTTCTTTCATGTACGCTCCCCTCCTACACAAAATTAAAAAAGGGATAAGCAAAATGAAGATCTTCTCCTTTGACAAACCCTGAAGACAGTGCTCCTCTCACTTACCCTATGTTTTTCTTTTATGAACGTCGCCCCCCCCCCCCGGGCCCCCCCCAAAGAAAAAGATCAAGAAAGGAGGAGAAAATGAAGATCCCCTAGATCACTCCGATTCTTCAGTTTACCCTACTATACCCATGTTGGACCCTCGATACTCAAACAAGGGTATGACACTCCACACTTCATATTACAATAAAAATCTACAAATTTCATTGAAAATAGCAGAGTTTAACACTTTGACACGTATCCATATCAGACACCTGTACTCAAGTCTGAGTAACATAGAAGATCCTCTTCCTTTATTAGGACAACAAACCCAAAAGACAGCACTCTTTACTTTAGTGCATGCACAACATTAAACCTAGCATTCTTAATGCGAAAATGATAAGTGACGACAAAGTGTTCCAGCAAAATACCTTCAAAATGATAAAGTAGCTGCGCCATTTATTTGCGCCACCAGTAACAAGCAACTACCCATGATATCTATTTTACTGAATTTGCCTTTTCAAGACTGCAGTCACCACAAGGATCGCTGATAACGCTGGTAGAATTCTCTTGCTCATTCTCATCTGACAGAAACTTGCATTGCATGAGAACTGAGAAGAACTCCTATAGCAAACAAAATGTTGCTCTGATTGTACTTTTTTTTTACTTCAGCGAGCCACACATAAGCTAGATCAAGATGGATAGGGGAATATTACGATGAGAGCAAGGATCTTTGAGAACCTTAAAGGATTGTGTAGCTCTCTCATACCGGAGTACTGTTTCTTTAGATAAGTAGGTGAACTTATAATCAACTAGAACTTGGTTGTATTGCAATTTTCCAGAAGAGCTGCACATATGAAAGCAACAATAAGCACAAGACCAAGAACATCAATTAACACCCGCTATCCATTGGCAAAAATAATACTGGATGAAAAACTATAAACCAGTAAATGTGTAACATAAATGAGGAATGAGGTAGCTCTATTCTGTGCACGACTGCACGCAATAAATGTTTTGAAATACACTGAGATCGTCATTTTCTTAATTTTAAGCAAATGGATAAACGAAAATGGAGAGGGAGAATAGGGGCAGCTAATTGAAATTACTGTCGGAAGTCTCTTCCACAAAAGAAAACAAGTCTTGGCTAGAAAGAAACTGTCTTTCTATAACACCCTAAATGATGAGGTTTAGCTGAGCTTGGCAAGGAGCCAGGTATATGTTCTGGCTCAATAACTACTGTTAAAATCCTGTGTTTATGATCACTAGCACTTATTAGTGGAGAGCCCAAGTGTTGGATTACCCAAGGCTGGCCATCAATAACTCTGCTAATTTCCTAATGGACCTTCAGTAAAGCAGCTAGCAAGGGTTAGCTACCCAACTTCAAAGCATATTCTCTGAAATTACCAAAGAGAATAACTTTTTGCAACAACTAAATCGGGCAAGTAGGCACCTACAAAGTCAATTAAGAGAGAACAAAAAGGGCAACAGCATTACCACAGTTAGCGGTTCACAGTCAGAAAATCTCGACAATGCAGCAGATGCCGAGATTCTCAAGAGTTCTCCAATGCCTTCAACCCCTACATGTACAGGAATGTGTTAGGCAATATTTGCTACACTGTTGTGATGCAAAACATAGTCAAAAAGCAATGGGAACAAAGTAATTACACAAAATCAAAAGTACAGTGTGTGTGAGTCTGCTTGCTCGCATTGTGTGATTGCACGCATGCGGACGAATGTGTGAACAGACTAAGCATGATTTCCCGTAACAAATCTCCCATTAGCTTCCTCAGGGTCCGGAACCTTTTACTGAAATGGCTTCCATATGAGAGCTATGCACACTGAATTATTTCATGTGACAAACAACAAAATGGAAATGGCAGCAAGAGATCTGCAAGAGTTTTAATAAGTTGTGTTGTCATAATGATACTAGTATGTATGTCATGCTTCGCACAAGCATGTATTGAAGCTTTAAGGCGTTGTCATCTTTTCGGGGTATTTGTAGCCTAATCATAGTATTAGTATTACTAATATATTTTAAAGTTATAAAACATTTGATGTTTCATATATGGTTGGGATTTACATACATATACAATAATTGTGTATTACTTTGTTGCTATTAATATGTTGTTCATTTCTGACTTTTTAGTGTGTCTAGCTACATCATTATCGTTGTTATAATTATAACAATTTAAATTGACTTTGTGACTATTATTATCATTATGAAATGTTTCTAACCACTAAATTAATTGCATTTAACATTAATGGTTTCATTCTTATTTTATTGTATACACAAACCATTTTTGACTTCTCAAACCCTAAAAATAATGGAGTATGTCAATCTACAATTATTAATTTTTACAAAATAAATTCAATTCTATAATCATTTTTTACTTTTAAGACATGTTTGAATAAAAGTGTACATTAAATGTCCATCATTATTATTTCAATTTAAAACTAACAATTAACAATTGGGCAACTTGAAACTAAGGGGCAAACAAGAAAATACTTGACCAATCTACAATGCAAAATGACACTCATCCAACAACACATACAGTTGTATATTATATACTACGTTACATCTCGTGCTTCGCATGGTCATGAGTTAATCTACATTTTGAGAATTTATCAAAAATACAATTAAACAAAAACTTTGTTTAACTGGAGCTATTTAGTCATCTTTAAAAAAATGAGACAATATAAGCAAGAGATTCGAATATGATGACTTAAAAAAAAAGATGAGGGAAAAAAATCTGGTTCCATTATTAAATCAGTAAAAAAAATTTATGAAAGAACTACACAGATAATAGATGTTTGTTCCATTTTTAAAATATAAGAAAAATATTTCCTTTTTTTTAAATTTAGACAAAAAAATTATTTCAAACATGATTAGATTTTTAATTCAAATTCAACATTGTTAATGACCTTTCAAAGCACTATATTACATTAAAATCAATATACTAATTAATAACCGTTCATTTGTCAATTAACTTAATTATATAAAAAAGAACCAATGAAAATACGACACTGGTCATCCACACAACAAATTATTTGTTTTTTTTAACAGTAGCTTTTTACATTATTTTTAAGTGTGAAAACATACATATATATAAAATGTAATATTTTTAATATATGGTAGAACAACACAAGAGCCATCAAAATTTGAATAACTATGACGATATTTTCTACAATTAATTAAATAAATGTCTCGACATAATTATCTCTGTCATCTATTTTTTTAATGATAGTTTGTTAATTCAAAAAACAGTGTTTGTAACTGCTTCCAATATATTGCAGAATTCTCCCCTCTTTGATTTAGTGTTCATTCACTTCATTGTAATTTTCTGACCTTAAACAAAATAAATTATTTTGAAATAATAAAAGCCAACAGAATGAATAGCACTATAAAATCATATGCAACTTCTTCCAATAAATTGAGTTAATTGAATTGTTAAAAAATGCACTTTAGTAAAACAATTCATATTCTAGAGATGACACTGATTAGAACAACATAATTGCATGATTTAATATATTGAATTGATGGATAAATACTAAATTTAATAATGTGGCCAAGACCATTTATTAGTTGTCACAAAATTATATTTTTTATTTAAAAATTAAGCGACCAATGATAATATGACAAATGTCATCACCATGTTAACTCATTCAGTTTTATATTATATATATGATGGTAATTCTGACAAGTGATATTTGGACAAATATTTCAATAATGTCAGGTATCTCCAGCAAAGACCCTAAGGCTACTTTCAACCACCTGCATCAACCCACTTGATCAGCTAATTTCCCCTTTTCCTCGAAAAGGTGCCTTTGGAGCTTTTGGGACAAGGTCTCTAGTAAGCTTTAGATCAGTACATTTTCCGCATTCCAATCTTGACACTAAAAGAAAGTATGTCTCTAAGAAGATAAAACTAATTCCTCCAATTAAATCAACCTGATCAGGGAGAAACTTGGGGGGTGCTTCAAGCAGTTGTAGCATTTTAATTCGGAAGCTCTTTGAACATTGCTGAAAAGATTGAAAGAAGCTTTGGATGGACACCTTCAGCTCATGAAATCATCCTACTGATTTCCTATGGTACTTCGACTTTTCATTTTGCCCCAAGTGCAGGTGTTGGACACATAACACTAGGACATAGGTATAGACACTCAGCCCTTCATTTCCGACCAACAATGTCCAAGATTTTTCAGAAACTTGCCAAGTCAGGCATGGCACTAGTGTCGGACACTCAATGCTTCCACATGGGTTTGGCCAAGTCCAAGTAACATAGCTGATTTCGAATTCTATCAATGCCTTCATTTCTGAAACTGTAAATGACATAAGAATGCAGTCACAACTCGTAGGTAGAGAGCTGGGGCTTCCTGAAATTGTATTGCAAAATGAAGATATACTGGCCAAACAGACTTTCGCATCAGGGCAAGGCCAAGATGACACACAGAAAGCTCAGCCATTTCATTCCGTTCATGTTTCTGCAACAAACGTAGGTAATGCAACAAACAAGGTTTCAACTGAACTTATAAATAAAAAAATAATAAATAAAGCACCCGTAGCAGATTTAGACAGGTTATGTTTATCAAACAATTATTCTAATGAATAATAAGGCTAACGAAAGCCACAAAAGCTAGTGCGATGGAACCAACTTTCATATATAGTTTTCGAATGCATACATTAATGCAATCAGCAACAGTAACATCAAGTGGTAATAAACAGATAATCAGAAGATATTTGTGTAGATTTCTAACAGACATAATGCTTCTGCAGCAAAGAAGCAAGCCACAATCAGACCACCTTTCACAGCCACTTAATTGTCAAAGTCTAATGCTGCCAAATGCTTTTAGAAGGAAAACCAGATTTAATAGAGGCAAAACACTCATCAATATATCAAGGCCTTTTAGTTGAATCCTACATATTCTGCCTCTATCACAGACGAACTAAACACTTCAATGCAGATGCCTAACCAGATTCTTCGTTCTCTTCTATCTGGGAATTACAAGCACATAAGATTTACAGAAGGTTTAAAATAAAAGCATGAGCTACGTCACCTCGACTCTTCATTTTACTCTACCGCATCTTTGTCTGATACTCGACACTCAGACAAGGGTTTACAACCTAACTTATTGCAAGACACAAGGCATGTATTAATTTCTACGAATTTATGGAAAGATACCTTTCAAGTTGTTCATGTTCAAATGGCTGCAGCAACTATGCTGAGAGGCAAGTCCTTGAATGAACCCAAGGAATTCACAGTTCAGAATAAGTTCTCTGTAAGGACAAAAGACGGCAGTTAAGATACCGTTAGATGAAAAGCAAAAATCTAATTGAAAATATGTAATAAAAGCTACAGCTCAAATGATACCTAAATGATTTAACCGAAGGAACACAAAAAGGCTCCAGAAACCAGCCATTGATGAGTCATCAGTCATGCACGAGTGAAGACTGATTAGGAAGCTGAGCAAATGTTCCTGGGTTGGGCTCACAGCCAACAACCATCATCCTCTGATAGACGGCATAAGCAGAGTCAGGATCTCCTGACAAACCATACCCTCGAATTAGAGCATTATACGTAAAAGTATTCGGCTCCAGGCCCTTAAGCAACAGCTCTTCATACAGTTTCCGTGCCTCCTCCATCATTCCATAGGTCCCCAAATGGTGTATTAGGCAATTATAAGAATATAGGTCAGGACAAATCCCTCTTGTCTGCATCTCACCAAAAAGGGAGAGAGCATCTTGAACCCTGCCATGTTTCCCAAGCCCATTGATCATAAGGTTGTAACAGAGCAAATCAGGATCAAAAAACTGCACTTTTACTTCCTGAAAGTAGTCGCAAGCATCATCCACCTTACCCACCATCAAAAGGCAGTCAATAAGAATAGAATACGATTTTACGTCCGGTCTAATCCCTTCTTTAACCATCCTTTCAAACAAATGACAAGCTGTTTCTAGATCTCCAGATTTACCAAAGCCATTAATAAGAATATTGTAAATAGCACAATTAGGTTGGCATCCATAATCAATCATTTCCTTAAAAAACTGCATTGCTTCCTCCAGTCTTCCTGATTTTGAGAGACCGTCTATCAGGGGGCCATATGTACGAGGTGTGGGTGCAAAATCCCCGCTAACAAGGTTGTAATACAAATCCACCGCTTTGTCTATGTCATTAGATTTCACAAGGCCTGAGATAACAATATTGTGCGTAATCGCACTAGGAATACAACCTCGTGTTTGCATCTCTTCATAAAGATCAAGAAGATCATAAATCTTTCCAGACTTCCCAAAAGCATCAAGCAAGATATTATATGTCGAAACATCTGGGGCACAACCAGAATTTTTCATTTCCTCAAAGAGATTCCAAGCTGTTTCTGGAAGACTAACATCCACAAGCCCACCAATCAAAATATTATACACTTCCAATTTTGCCTGCCCGATGTAGCTTTTAGTCTTCACAAACAAGTTATATGCTTCAGGTGCCCTTTTGTGTTTGGACAAAACCTTGAATAGGGGTACAAAAACAGAGGCATCACGACAAACCTCACTAGAAATCAAGGATTCAGCAAATGCCATTGATTTATCAGGGCCATTCTCAACAAGAATCCCACTCATGAGGTTTTCCCAAAAAGATGGCTCAACGTGATGTTGAACATGAAACCTGAAGATCTCGATAATCTTCAAAGCATCCTCAACCCTTGAGTTCTTTACCATACTAGGAATAAAAGTGCAAATTGTTACACAATCTGGAAACAGCACTTTCTGCATCTGGAAGAACAACAGAAATGCATCATTCACTCTGTTCCCTTTAGTCAAACCATGAATCAAAGAGTTGTAAGTAACTACATCTGGAAAGCAATTCATGAGTCCCATCTCAGAAAACTTCTCAATGGCCAAATCGACCTCATCATTTTTGCAGAGGCAGTGTATAAGTGTATTATAAGTAACAGTATTAGGATGACAACCATTTCTTGTCATGGTTGTGAATAGTTCACTAGCCTCTTTGATTCTACCTTCGTTCCGCAATGCAGCTAGCAGGGTGTTGTAGGTCACAACAGTTGGAGCAAGTTTCATATCCTTCAATCTTCCATACATTTCCCATGCTTCATCTACTCTATCAGCCTTGTGAAGCATGTTGATCAATGAGTTCATGAGAATCACGTCAGGATCCAATCCATTTTCTATCATCTCACCCAACAACTCGACAGCCTCATCCAATCTACCAACCTTACTATAGCACTTCATCATCATGTTATAGGTTATAGAGTCTGGAGCAATCTCACATTTTCTTAGTCCATTAAAAACATCTTTTGCCTCTTTCAGCCTCCCATCCTCCGCAAGGCTATACAAGAAAGCATTACAAGCAACAACATCTGGAACAATCCCCTTGGTTTTCATGCTCTCAAACATCGCTTCAGCTTTGTTTGATGATCCTGATTTTCCATAATAGTCTATAAACAGAACATAGGTGTAGGCATCAGATTTGATCCCAAAAGAGCTCAAGCTCTCGAAAAGACTTTGTGCCTCGTCCAGCCTATTTGCTCCCAAGAGGCCACCAATCAATGTGTTGTAAGTATGAAGGTTAGGCACAATCCCTTGTTCCCTCATTCTGTCCAATAGAGCAAATGCATCCTCGATCTTTCCCACCTTGCATAAGGTATTTAAAAGAATGGTGAAACTGACAGCATCAGCAGCATACCCATCAGCTTCCATCTCTCTCCAAAGTTCTTGCACACTATCCAAGTCTCCACAATCACTAAATTTGTCCATCAGTGTGATGTAAGTTACTCGATCAGGTTTCTGACAACTGCCTTTCATTTTCAGAAATAACTTCTTAGCATCATCCAGTTTTCCAGCAACGCAAAGAGCGTCAATGAGAACTGTATAAGTAACCACATCAGGTGCACATTCTTCATCCTCCATTCTTTTCAGAATTCCAAAAGCCTCATCCACTCTTCCCGCCCTACCAAATACTCTAATGCATATAGTGAATGTGTAAACATTAGGCCTCAGTCCCAAACTTTCCATCTCTTTCAGCAATCCCATCACAGTTTCAGTGTCCCTTCTTTTCCCCACTGCAACCATAAGAGCAGAATAAGTCTTCAAACTCGGCTTATTTCCTTCTCGAATCATTCTCCTATACACATCTAAAGCCTCCCTAAAGTATCCTGACTGAAGAATCAAATGTATCAATCCATTGTATGAATAAGCATTCAGAACAAATCCAACTGATCTCAACTTGTCAAGAGCCAAAGGTGCCTGCCTTATTCCACCTCTTACATTGAGCACCCTAAAAATTGTCAAGTAAGTAGCTAAGTTCCTATTAATTATCTGCTTCTGCATAAGTTCAAACACAAAAGCCATATCCTCCACTCTTTTGTGCACCCTCAGCATCTCAAGCATGTAGTTACAACTTTCAGTCGTGTGCATGATGTTGGGCATCTTAGAGACAGACTTAAAGTAATCAAAAGCCATGTCAGGGTCCGACATTGATCGCAAAGCCTCGATGACCCTTTCAAACATGTCTTTCCTTTGCTTCCCATTAACAATTAAGACTTTGTTTGAATTTTCCATCACAAACCCACAAGAATTGATTGGTTTCCGTCGATGTTTCCTCCAATGCACTACAAGTCCACCAGTGTAGACAACAATTTTTTGAGTGTTCCTTTCTCCAAGTGCCACACTGTGCTTCGATGAACAGCATACCCTCATGGATGCCGTTTCACAGTAGCAATGAACTTCTGCTCTGAAAGAAACAATAAACAAAGTTGCTTCAACACCAAAACCCAACAAAAAAGAGGAAGAGTGCAGATTTACTGGGTAAAATCAACAAACTTTACATGCAACGAACGTTCAAAAAAACTCGATAGATGTGCACATACACAAAGAGGCTTTTCTTCGTTTTTACTGTCTTGAGTTGTATTACTTGACCCATTTTGACTGTATCGAGTAGATTGAGCATGTTGCCAGATACGCTAGTCTGTTACAAGAAAAGAACTTCAACCCATCATCTTCAAATAAACGCAGACAAGCACCAAATGAGCAACAAACACATTGAATATCAGCAATTTCTCATTTGAAATCCTGGCAGAAAAAACATAGTTTCGAGGATTTTTTAAAAAATGATAAGGAAGATTCAAATAGGAACACCAAAACAGAGAATTGCAGAAAAATCAACCAAATTCAGAACTAATTATATTCTAACAGAAATACTCCTAAAATTGCTACTATCACAATCACATTCTGGAGTTTCTCGCACAATCTCCATCATCAATATCCAAACCCACAAAAACCACAACCGATAATTCGCATAAACTCGAATCGAACTAAAAAGTTAGCTGTAATTGAGAAAGAAGGAGAAATACAGATAGATGAAGCATATGCTTAGAATTTGGCCGCGGGAGATAGCCATTGATGCTGCAGGTGCAGTGCGTCGAAGGTGCTCGTAGATGAGTGGTAGAAGGAAGAAGAAGCTGGTTATGGAGGGGAGGAGGTAGTTTGGAAGAAGCAATCATCATGGGGGACTGTGTGTGTGTGTGTGTGTTTGTGTGTGTGTGTGAGAGAGAGAGAGAGAAGAGTGAGAGAGAGGACGAGGAGGGGAGAGGGAGTTTGGAGATGATACCGCGATAATGATGTAGATATGAATCGAGCTATCAAGGTTTACCCGGACCACCACAAAAATTGCGCCACACTGCTAGATGGTAATTTATTATGTATAATCGGGTGGACAATTAATTGTCCATCCGGATTCATTAATAGAGGTTTTGAGTCCTTTAATTGTCGAGCTCTAATTCTTTGAAAAAATATTCATGCTCCTCAATTTTTTAAAATTATGGTTTTAATTCTCTATATTATTCAATTACTCTTCACTGCTTCGATTACTTTAGTGTTCAGCAATTAGTGAATGATTGGGTTTGATCTTAACATCGCTATTGATGTTGAATCTTCATCAAGCGGAAATTGTTCGTCAAGTTTAACAGTATTTTTTCGATCTCTATTTTTATTTTCGGGATTGAAAGTTGTGTTCGTTAGTTTTGCGTTTTGATGAGTTAATTTTGAGATTTTTGAACTGGATTGCATTCATTGTATGTAAGTTTTGATTTGTGACATATGAGAAACGATAGCTCACCGTTATAAGTTGTGTTCATTAAATATAGTCGTTGGCTCACTAAAGGTATACATTTTGCTCACCATAAAAAATATGTTGTCACGTGCTACAGAGCAGTTTTTTACTCACTAAAAGAAACGTTTGGCTCACTAGGGTTGACCTGTGTGCTCACCGATGTTGCATTATAGCTCACCACAAATGTTGTGGTTGTTTTTTCAAATGATATTTTCATTGTTGCTATATACATATGAGAAACAACAGCTCACCAATATGAGTTATGTGCTCACTAAATATAGTTGTTGGCTCACTAAAGAAATACATTTAACTCACTTATATTGAGCTTATATTCAGTAATCATAAATCAGTTCTCTACTCACCAAATGTAATCACTATAATTAGTCTTGTGCCTACACAGAAAACAATAACCTACTATCAGTATAACTCACTATAAAAAAATATGTTGCCTTACACTATAGAGCATTTCTGCTCACTAACACAAGCATTTGGCTCACTAGAATGAAGATTGTGCTCACGAATTATGTGTTATAGCTCACCACAAAAATCATGTTGTTTTTGCATATGATATTTCATTTTTCATATCTACATTAGATCGTCCTGTTGCTACGGATGTTGATGTTGATGATTATATTAGAATTTTGTGTAATTCTATTGGTGTTTCAAAAGGCAAAGACGCATTCGTAAGCTATATAATATATTTAATGAGCAATAAAATGTTAGTAAGAAATATTTATATTATCTTTTATTATGACATAAGCGCATTCGTATTATACATATTTGGTCAGTACAAAACAAATATAATCCAACTCACTGAAAATATGTCATAACTCACTAAATATAAGTCATAGTTCACTCAAAGGCGAATATATCATACCTTAGAATATGAACAAAAAAGTATATGTGCTAACTAAAATTGTGTACTATATTGTTTGTTCACTCATTTTTTTTATTATGAATGATTAGTATTCCACACTAAATCATATTGGTAACAAAATACATTTTATAGCTTACTGAATATCTATCATGGTTCACTAAATAAATAGCATAGCTCACTAAAAAAAATAGTATAGATAGCCAGCAAATAATATTGTCAAGTTCTTGGGCTATATTACAGCTCAATCATTTTTTACTATGACATAAGGTGTTTGTATTATATTTTGTGAGTATAATAGAAATATAGTGAATTAATTAAATGTAGTCCAACTCACTAAATATATGTCATAGCTCACTAAATATATGTCATAGCTCACTAAAAAATATAGACAATTAAAATATAGTTTAATGAGCTTCACATGCACAATAACATTTTTTTTAGTATAATAGCACATTTTAATAAGTTATATAGTATTTTTATTAAGTAAAACCTATGGTACATAAGATGCATTGGTTTGATCTATCCGCTTACTAAAAGTATGTATTACCTCACTAAAACTGTATCTCAGCTCACTAAGTATTGTAGTGAGCTGTGCATTTTTAGTAAGTTGAAATTCGATTGTACAATTGCTTATGTACAACCGGTTGTATGATATAACAACTCAGTAAATAAATATCATAACTCACTAAAAAAATATAAACAACTAGAATATAGTTTAGTGAGTTTCAGATTCACAATAACATTTTTTTAGTACAATAGCACATTTAATAAGCTCTATAGTATTTTTACTAAGTGAAATTTGGGTACATAAGATACATTAGTTTTGGTATATCTGCTCACTAAAAGTACGTTCTAGCTCACTAAAACTGTGTCTCAACTCACTAAAATATTTTAGTGAGCTATACATTTTTTTTAGCGAGCAAAACTGGATGCACAACAGAATATTTTAGTGAGCTATAGGGTATTTTTAGTGAGTCGAAATCCGGCGGTTTTCTTTGTTTTTGTAAGTAGCGCGCCTTATGGATAATTTGTGGGCCCGGTTGTACAATTGCATTTGTACAACCGGGTGGACGATATACCATCTGCTACTAGATAAGCTCAAGTTAACTTTCAGACATGACTCATGGGTTTAAGAATGAATTTATTAAGAACCCTGTCAAATTCAACCTTAGGCTTCTTCTTTTTGTGGGTAAATCTTCTACTCCACTTCTTCTTACTCTTTTTTACTCCTTATTTCTTTTCACTTTTTTGCATTTCTTCTCACTCTTTAAAATAAATACCACGTCTATCCATTTACAACTATTTTTTTATTATAATTTTTATTATTAATATTAATAGGTATTATTGTTGTACTTATTAATAATGATAATTATTATTAATTATTAATTATTATCATGATTAACTACTATTTTTATTAATAATTAATAATTAATTTTAATCATTAATTGTTATTAATAATAATCATTATTAATTAACAATAATATTAATTATTTTTAATATTAACAATAAATATTATTATTAATTATTAATAATAATTATTAATTAATTAATTGTTTTGAGTGTAAATTTGATTGTTTTATATAAATTTGGTATACAAATAGAGATGGTTATATATAAATTTGATAGCTATGAGTGTAACTCTTATTATTGGGATACAAACAGAGTGTGAAGAGGCTTATTCTTAGGTGTTTTAATATGAGCAACAAGAGATGTTGTACGTTTTTCTAAAAAGGATGCGGGTAGCAGTTAAGTGATGGCAAAATTTGACTTACATTTTTCCCCCTTTTTTTCTTCACTTACAAAATGAAATTCATTGTAGTAAGAGTTTTTTAATTTGCATCTAGGCAAATATTATTTGGCGGATAAATGTTATCCAAATCGACAGGAAGCCTTAACACGATAGTCAATGATAATATATCATCAATCAGAAATTCATGGTGCAATTCCTCAAGACTATAAGGAAATATTTAATCGATCTCATTTTTTCTTGAAGAAGTTGCATCAATAGGGTTTTTAGCCTTCTGAAGGATCAATCGAAAATATTGCGTGCTATATCTCGATATTCAATTAAAGATCAAAATCGGGTCATATTGGCAACATTTGCATTGCACAATTATATAAGAAGGAGTATAGTTCATGGTCCAACTTTAAAAATCATAGATGAAGACCCTGATTTTATCACTTCTGATTCACTTCCGGATGTAGCCAACAATCCCATAGAAGGTAGTGTTGAAAGATCAAGAGTGCACGAAATCTCAACTATTCGTAACAGCATTGCTTCAAGTTTGGTGGCAGCCAAACGGCATAGAATATTATATATTAATATTTTTAACTTTTTCGGTTGAGAGTTTTCTTTTTAGTTGAATGTAATTTCAAATGTTTGATACTTATGCTTTAGATTATTTGGTTGCCCTCTCCCCACCTCCTCTCCCCTAGTTGTTTGGAATATGAGTTTTTAGTGGATGCAGGTTATTAGTGACGTTTTAAATCATATTTTTATTAAAGTTAAATTTAATGAAGATCAAATTATTTGAAATACATGCATATTTCAATTCATAACAATTAATATAGATTTAGGTTCATATAAATTTCAATTTGTAAAAAAAAATAAGCATATAATAATAACAAAAGAAAGTTGTAAAATGTAGGCATCACATAAGTACATAAAAATTAGAAAAAAGAAAATAACTAATGAACACAAATTATTCAAACTAGTAAGAAAATAACTTTCAAAGGATGAAGCTAATTTGAACATAAGACATAAAATTAATTATTTTTAAAAACAAAACAACATGACCAATCACTTAAAATAAAAAGGGCATTAATGAAATTTTACCAAATACGTCTTCCAGAAATAGCTAACTTTACCAAACAGTTTTTCTATAAAACAACTAATGTAAACAACTAATACAAACAATTAATAGCTAACAATTATGATAAACAGCTATAGATGTTTGTCAAACAGAGACAAAATCAAGCTCGATTGCTCCAAATTCTCAAGGGTAACAATTGTACCCTCCTCAATTAAGGCCAAATTCTAGATTGCTCCAAAACGAGAATCTCATGCACACTCCACATATTTGGGTCATTTCTCCAAATATTCGAATCTAGTGCCCAATTTTAGCTTATGAGAATAAAATAGACATCTTAGGGAAGTAGAAAAACATGAGCTTTCTTTGTTTGGGCTTTGTTAAGTAGGATTTTAACTTGACCCAAAGTCAACAAATTTTCGGACAAAAACCTGCACTATATGAGTTGGGTTTTTATCACTTTAGGAAATCAAAACGCATCCTAACTTGGAATTTTACTGCATCATCCTAAAGTAGACTCTTTAAGCTTCCCAACGACATAAATCATCCCAATTGGACTTTGGTTGGATGGTGAGAAGTCAAGCCGAAATTGAGTGAAATGCTGGAGCAGTGACCATCTTGACCAAGCAAGGTCGACTTGGACTTTGGTGTGGATGATGGTGTAGCTAAAAGTGGGCTTGGGGCTTGATATGAATCAACCTCCCCCTCTTAAGTAGGATTTTCCCTCAAATCCTCAGAGTCATCCTCCACATAAGGAGCTAAGTTACCCACATTGAAAGTAGCGGTTAGATGCATGTCCCCTGATAATTCTAACTTGTATGGATTGTTCCCAATCCTTTCAAATACTTGAAAGGGTCTTCTCCTCGAGCCATGAGTTTATTTTGCCTCCTAGAAGGGAATCTCTTTTTTCTTAGGTGTAACCAAACCAAGTCTCTCGGGTTGAAAACCATGCGCTTTCGATGCTCGTTTGTTCTAACCTTGTAAGAGGTGTTGACCTTCTCTATTTGAGCACGAATTTACTCATGGAGCTTCTTTATTCCTTAAATCTCTTATAAAGCTTGTCGAGAGTTATAAATTTAATCACTACTTCGGTTATTAAATAATTTTTATAGCGCAGGGAAGTAGGGATCGATCCACGAGGAAAGACTGTTGTAAACTGATAGCTTACTCCTAAGTGATTTTACTAATCCAATTTATTAAATCAAAACTTAATAATTCTAAAATAATTAAAATCTAATGAATAAAAATCTAGAAAATTACCCAATGATGTTCCTCAATATTCTGAATCATATTCTCGAAATAAAACAGTAAAAAGATTTCCTAAATAATCTAGAAAAATAAAATCAGAACAGTAACTAAAATTTTAATTAAAAATCAAAATAGCAAAGAATAATTAGAAAAATAAATATTAAAATTATCAACAGTAACCTACAATATTATACTTCAGGTCTGTAGGCTTATAAACTCTAAATTGTATGTAAATAAATTCAGAAAAAAAACCAGATCAGAAAATCAGCACAGATTATTCAGCAGAATAATAAATCTAAAATTAGAAATAAAATAATCAGCATAAATATAAATACGAAATTAATCAAGAAAATTACCCTAATTCTATGACACAATTTTCTGGACTTAACCACACCTAAAAATCGTAAATTAGAATTTAAAATCAAAATTTTCATAATTAATTACCTAAAAACCTGCACATACCAATTTCACAAAATAAATCTGAAAAATTATCAAATAATTTCCAAAAATTACGAAATTGAATACGGCCAGATTAGGACACTATGACCCTAGGAATTAATTAAAATTGAAAAATAACGAAAATAACTATTTTTAGTCTAAGTTCGAATAAACCGGTAATTAAATACTAAAATTGAATATAAATCAATCTAAAATTATAACCACACCAAAAATCAAAATCTAAGCTATCTAAAATTACCTAGACACTCCTAAAATACTTATATTTCTGGGGGGTTGATTGAAATTATTTTGAAGCTAACAAAATTTGAAAGAAAATCAACAAACTAATCAAATTAATTCTAAGCAATAGATAATAATCAAAAGTTATCAAATTTATGAAGAATACTTAGTATAATCTCAATCCACCATGCAAGTTAATATTTATCATTAACACACAAGTTAATTTCATTCATGAGTTAAACTGTAGAAGATATCCACCAGCGGTTCTTCCTCGATTTTCCTTAGATTTTATTTTACTTAAGTCCAACCCTAATATAAACCCTACTAATTTGATAATCTTTACACCAGTGCAAAAATTTAACCAAATTAGAGCATTACGTATTAGAAAAACATCATTTAACACTTTGTAACCAATTTACCAGCAAATCGATTTAACAAAGATCTACAGCGATTACCTAATTAAAAGAGATGGGTTTGAGCTATCCATGATTAATTAGGGTGATACCTAAGCCTAAAAGATGATAACTTTTACGTATTATAATCTTCTAAACTATCAATCAAAATTGTATTTAATCAACTAGCATGCATTCTAATCGATTTAACACAAATTTCATAAACGATGGACACTAATCGCTAAAGAATCATGAATAGAAATCAACTAGGCATTAAAGCACAAAACTTGTTTCAAAATAATTAATTTAGCATGGCTTCAAGAAGATTATACTAAGCATAAAAATTACTCACTCATATAAAAAATAAAATTACAATAAAAGCTCAAATATTTCATGTTTAATAGTAAACCTACCACACAAAATAAAATAAAGCAAAATAATAATAATAATAATAATAATAATAATAATAATAATAATACTAAAACACAAAAAAAGAACAATCCTACTTTGAGGGGATGATAGATGCTAAAGATGATGCTGCCCGGTGATGGCGATGATCGTAAGGAGAACTCGAAGATGATGAAGGGAGCAAGGAGGTGACGATGATGATCGATGGGGATGACGATGGTGAGGACGGTGATGTGGCGATGGAGGATGATGATGGAACGATGAAGATGATGATGATGGTGAGGAGATGGGATGTGCGCGATGAAGGGCTGCGTGATGATGAAGCTTGAAGATGGTGCTGTTGAAGATGAAGCTGTGTGGGGGTTAGGTGTGGAGCAAGAAGATGAGGCGTGATATGGTTTTTTATGTGAAGGCTGAAGTTCGATGATAATGGTGATGAGGCGTGTGAGGAAGAAGAAGGGGGTGATGATGCGTTGATGAAGAGATGGGATGCCGTCACGATTATGGTGAGGGAGATGGGTTTATTAATAGGATGAGGATTTAGGGTTTTTTCGCTTAGGTTTTCTTCTCCTCTTTTCCTTAGATTTCTTCTTCTCCAAGACTTGTAGCTTTTTACCAATTCTTGAAACCTTAGCCCAATGTAATAATTTTGAAAATAATACTTTCCATAATTATTATTTTTGGACCGTCTTGTAGCTAAGTGCGTAAAACTCGAGCTTCTACGTCTTCTCTTCTCCTCTTTATTAAATTAACACAAACCCTGAAAAATATATAAAACAAAACAAATTAAACGAAATAATATATATAATATACTCAAAATAATTATAAAAATAATGCATGAATTATGACTTAACAAACTCCCCCCCCACTTAGACTTTGGACGTCCTCGTGCAAAGAAAATTTAGACTCGACCTAAAAACTTATCCTCTTTCTTTCCTACAAAGTCATGCATAACTATGATGTTCATACTGGGCTTTGGCTTGCTTTAGAAAAATAGTTTTACTAAATTAATTAGTTTTTTCCCTCAATAAGTGAATACATGTCAAACATCCAACTATCCTTAGAGAGTTTATTCATCACCCTCACAACATTTTTCATAATGAAGTGACAAGATCAATATTATCCATCTTTTTTTTTTATTATGCATACACCAATCAAGAGGTCGAAAAAGAACTTAAGATGGAAAAATTTAGGCATGGTTTGGCTATAGAGACAATTGAACTAGGTAGAATAACTTCATTAAATTGATCTTAAACTTGCCTTGTATTTATTTTCCTCTTCTTCTATTCAAACTTGCCTTGAAGTATAGATGAGCAATGTGAGAAGCATCGTCACTCTTGTGACGTGGAATGAAATGAGCCTTCTTGGAGAATCGGTCAACCACAACCATGACTGAGTCATGCCCTCTTTGGGTTCTTGGCAAACCCAACATGAAGTCCAAACTATTGTCTTCCCAAAGGTCATTTGGTGTGTGGAAGAGGAGTGTCTCGCCCACATGGAATGTGCGCTTGGCCTTATGACATGTAGTACATTTACAAACAACTCTATGGACATCACTTGCCATTTAAGGCCAATAAAAGTGCTCCTTCAGGATCTCAATTGTTTTGTTGATGCCAAAATGACCTCATAATGGACCACCATGGGTCTCTCTCATAAGTAGCTCCTTTAAAGAGCCCCTAGGAACATATAACTTATTGTGCTTAAAGAGGAACCCATCTTACAAGGTATAGGAGTCATGATCCTTAGGGTTTGCAACAATTTCTTAGAAATCTTCATCTTTCTTATAAAGTTCTTGGATTGTGTAAAATGCCAAAATTTTGGTCTCTAGAGTAGAGAAGAGAGTATATCTTCTTGAGAGTTCATCAGCCACCACATTTTCCTTGCCATCTTTGTGTTTGCAAGTGAAAGAAAATGACTGAAGAAATTCCACCCACTTGCATGCCTTGAATTGAGCTTGACTTCCCTATTGATGAAAGACAAGGCCTTGTGAACCGAATGTATTACAAAGGGCTTTGGCTTGAGATAGTGACTCCAATAGGCAATAGGCCGAATGATAAAATAAAACTCTTTATCATAAGTGGAGTAGTTGAGTTTGGGGCAATCAACTTCTTACTAAAGTAGGCCAAGGGTTGTTTGGCTTGGGTGAGGACCGCCCCAATGCCAACGCCGCTAGCATCACATTCAGCCTCAAAAGGAGATTGAAGTTGGGAAGAACCAAGATAGGCACCGGACATAGCCTTTCTTTGATTGTTTTAAAGGCCCTTTTGGCAGCCTTTGTCCATTCAAAACTTCCTTCTTTGCACATTCGGTTAAGGGAGCCATAATAAAGCTAAAATCTTTGATAAATCGGTGGTAGAAAAGGGCCAACCCATGGAAGCTTTGAACTTATGTGATAGAGATTGGAGTAGGTCAACTCTTGATAGCCTCAACCTTAAATTCATCAACTTGAATTCCTTCACCGAACACAACATAGCCAAGAAAGATAACTATATGAGTGAATAGTTCACACTTCTCAAGCTTGGCATATACTTTTTGTTGCCTTAACACTTGAACACTTGATAAATGTGTTCCACATGAGATGTCTCATCATGGCTATACACCAAGATATTACCACAATAAATTTCCCAATGAATGGTCTTAAGACCTCATTGATGAGCCTCAAGAGAGTACTAGGAGTAATAGATAAACCAAAAGGCATCACAAACCACTCATACAACCCATACTTGGTCTTAAGAGTGGTATTCCATTCATATCCTTCATTCATTCTAATTTGGAGATGGCCACTTCTAATGTCAATTTTGGAAAAGAACTTAGAACCATGTAACTCATCAAGCATATTATCCAATCAAGGGATAGGAAATCAGTACTTGATGACGATTTTATTTATGGCCCTAGAGTCAACACGCATATGCCAAGTCCTATCTTTCTTAGGTACCAGTAGAGCAGGAACCGAGCAAGGACCTAAGCTCTCTCTAATGTACCACGGTCTAATAACTCTTGGACTTGTTTTTGAAGTTCTTTTGACTTACTAGGATTGCATCAATAAGTCAACTTGTTTGGCAAAGGAGCACCTAGTAGGAGATTAATTTGGTGCTTAATTTCTCTCAAAGGAGGCAGCCTCAGAGGTAAGTCATTGGGAAATACATCCTCAAACTCTCTCAAGAGTGATTGAGTGAGGGAATGCATGGGTTTCTCTCCTCACATGTGTTTGATTACACCATAAGTAAGGAAAATAAAGGCTTGCTCTTACCAATGACTCTCTCCAGCCGTGTTTCACTCATAAATACGGTTTTCTCACTGCCGTTCCCTGGTTTAGATTTGAGCAGTTTAGGTGGAGGTAGTGGTGTCAAAGTAAGATTATGACCCTTGTACTTGAATGCATATGTATTGACATGACCATCATAAATCACATGATTATCAAATAATCAAGGCCTACCAAATGACAAGTGACATGCATCTATAGGAAGGACATCACATAGTACCTCACCACAACATGGACCAACCGAAAATGCAATAAGAGCTTGCTTAGAAATAGTCACCTCGCTTCCTTGCTTGAGCCATTGGAAAGAATTAGGGGTGGAGTGCACCTTGGTGGGTAATTGAAGCTTGTTAATGAATGTTGTGGAAGCTACATTGGTTTAACTTTCTCCAATGATAATGAGCTCACACACCTTATCTCTAATAATGCATCAAGTATGAAAGATTTGTTCCATTTGGCTTGACTCCTTGCCTCTTAGGTATGGAGAGCTCTTCGAATTACAAAGAGGTCACCGATATCCCCATATCTGGAGTGATCAAAGTTTGATCCTCATCCTTGGCTTCCTCCTTATTAGTTGCTTCCTCAATAGCTTGAATTTCTTCCACTTTTCTAATGGTGAGAGTTATCCAGTTGGAATAATCTACTTGAAAGTGTCCATAGCTAGGTATTTGAAACACTTTTTACCCCCCAATCTCTTTGGCGGTTCACTAGCAATCCCTTTACCCTTGTTAAGGGCTTTGGCGGGTGTAAGGGTAGTGTTAACTTTGTTGTAGGAGGAGTAACCCTTGGGGTTAGTTTGAGGGCAAATAGAGGAGGTGGTTTGAAAGGGTTTTCGACCCTTAAGTTGCTTTTTAACTTTGATGACTAGGTGACACACATTAGCAAAGGATAAGTAAGGTTGTAGATCCACTTTGTTAGCAATGCTAGAACATAACCCTTTGATGAACCTAGAAATCTTGAGTTCAGGTTCTTCATCCAAGCCAACCCTCATTTAGAGCTGTTCAATGTAAAACCCTGGAAATTTTTATTTGTAATGGCAGTGTGTCGTAACCTAGTGAAGTTTCGAGGATGAAACTTTTCTAAGAGGGGCAGTATGTAAAACCCCATAAATTCAATTTGAGGAATTATGTTCAGGTTAGACCGACCTAGACCCAAGTCAACCCAAATCAATGCCAAATGAGTCCTTGTAAAATTTATTTCGTTTAAGGAAGTTTTTTTTCAATATTTTGGATGTTTTAAATCTTTAAAATTTCCCTCCTTGATTTTACTATAAAACCTTGGAAAGGTTTAATCCTCAAAAAAACTAAAAGAAGAGAAAAAAAAAAAGAAAAACTGGGTCGGTCATCATGTTCAACAAGTTTTGAATTTTTTTTTATCTTTTCCCCTCTTTTTCCAAACCCTAACGCCTAAACACCCCCCTCTAAACCTTTCTCCCTCACACGCCTCTCTTTCTCTCTAGCCTCACTCACTCTTTCTCTCTCTTTCTCTTTATCTTCCTACTCCTTCCCTCCCTCGCCGCCGAACAGCTGCCTTCAACCGCCGGCCGGCCTTCCTTGCGCTGCCACCCCATGGCCCATCTTCCTTTTTTTTGCCTTGGTAAGGTAGAGATCCATGCATCCCCATGCATCAAAAACCCAAAATTTTGCTACTTTCTAGAGTTTTAATCTTGGTTTATGAACTAAAGCATTTTCTAATACACAATCTCTTGTGTTTTTCAGTGTTCTTGACATTGAACGTGGGCGGAGAAGGCGACTCCTCTAACTTAGGACCAAAACCGATCGAAGGTATAAACTTTAATGTCGTTTTGATTTTCTTTGTGGTTAAAACATTATTGTTTTGGCTTGCTTGGGATGGGGCGAGGGTCTAGGGGTCAGTAGCGGGAGATTTAAAATTTTTTGGTGGCCCGACACACGCAAAAACTAACCCCAAAGTGGAGTGATGGACTGGGCAAAATATACACTGCAGTACCCTGACTTTGAAAATTCGGTGAAATTTTTCTAAATGCCCAAAAATAATGAAAATTTTATGGTAGGTAGATTTGGTTGTGCTAAGTACGTGAGTTTTTGAATCGAACAAATCGGAGTTAAAATGAAAAAGTTGTAGGCCATTTATTGGGGACTGTCGAAATCAGGTCAGCGAATATAGTCGGTAAATTTTGGGATTTTTGACCTAGCTACTGTATTGGGCTGGAAGTTGATTTTTGGAGGTCTGGTGTGAGAGTTATGAGGTTGGGAATTCAGGTTAGAAAATTTGTCAGTTACTGCCGAGCTGGGTGTGGGGCTGCTTGTCCCCAAATTTGAAGAATTCGCTAGGGTAGGTTCGGTTGCTAAAAATGGTAAAACATTTTGGGTAGTAGCCTCTGGATGTGCCGAACGACCTCGTTATGGAATCGCCCTGGTTGGAGTTGTGTGGCCCGAGTTAAAATCTACCTATCTGGGGCTGTCCAGACTAAAACATACTCTGACATCGCTGAAAGAAGTAGGAAAACGATCTGGTTCGGGACGGAACCGAGCAAAACGCTAAATATAGAAAAGGTAGAGGACGGCCCAAAGTTTCTGGATTAGGTTAGAACGTTTAAATTGGACATCAGGATCAAAAGTTACGGTCTCTAGAAGTGGGGCCCAGATTCTGGTCGAATTTGGACCTTAACTTAGGTTGAGTTGGAGGCCCTGAAAGCCTGGGAAAATTTTATAAAAATTCGTGGAAGGGCCAGAGGTGTACCTTATTGAATTTAGACCAATTGTGGGCTGTGTGTGGGCCCAGCTGCAGACCAGTAACCTCAGTTGAGTAATCGAGCCCGTAATTTGTACGGTATTCAGGTAACAATCATGCCCTAACCCTTCCCCGTGTTGTGAAACTACGTGTGTTTTGAACATGGTAAGAACTGCCCTATTTACTGTTCTTAAGAAACAAAGATATGTGAATCTGAATGTGTGTACATGCCGGAAACTGCATGACATGGTATGATATGAATTCGAGATTGATTATGTTAGTGGAAACTTCGGAATTACTACTTTGTTGTTATGATTGGGGGAAGTGACTAAGTTTGAATGAACTTATCATTTTAAATCGATCGCCGGTAAAGTGAAATGAAATCATTAACTGAAAAGGGATGAATATGGTGAGTTTTAATCAAACTGGGTTGATTGAAGGCCATTAGCCTTCCCCGGAAAACTAGTGCATGCATGTGACCGACCACGTGCTCTGCTGAGGCGTGGGCCAGGATTAACGGTAGCCATCCTTATTAATGGTAGGCCAAGACATGGGTAAGCGGTAACCGCCTGAGTAGCGGTAGGCCAGAAAAGAGTTAAGCGGTTGCGCTAAATGGGAGCGCAGGCAATGAGACATACTGGAGTCGCTCACCTAAATCAAATTGCTGAATCTTGAATTATAATTATATTCTTGAATTGGGTACCTAGAAGAGACTATAATAATGAGATGTGTGCCTTGGAAGTCTTGTTGTTTCCCTGACCCCTTAAAATGTTTTCAAAATGAATTTGTGTGCATAATTGACTGTTAGGGGTGATTGTTACAAAGTTTATCTCACTTTTATAAAATGTTTTGTTTTTAGGTGATCTAGTCATGCTCAGGGCTGGGGACATGAAAGTAGGGCAAGGCGCGGACGCAGAAAATTCATAATTGAACATTGTTATCGATAGACAGTAGTTTGATCTTTTTGGGATCACTGAAATTCCGAAAGATGTAAAATTTTAATGATTTGTAAAGACTTATGGTGTTGATTGTTTGTTTGGTATCCAGCCTGGTATTTCCAAGAAGGGAATACGACGGTAACACCCCGTTAGGAATCTCCACTGCCATGCAGGTTAATAATAGTCTAAAATTAATGAATTAGAAATCTGGGGGTGTTACGAAGTGGTATCAGAGCTCAAGTTAACTGGCCTGGAGGCTCGCCTAAAAGCTGCAAAAAGCTAATACAGAAAATATTAAAAATTGGTAGACTTAAGGATCGTTCGGCGAATGAGAGTAGAACGGGGTAGGGATTACATGCATTTACATATAGTACTTGATGGCTGCATGACTGTGTGTGGTATGTACAGCTTACGTGTACTTGTCCTTTTATAGGGATGAAGGGTATTCAACACTGTGGTTGTGTAGGGGGTCCTTGTCTGCATGAGCAGTTGGCTACGAAGCCTGGGTAGAGCGTGTGGGATCATATACAACATGTGAGGTGGGTGTTGGCTAAATATCAGGAGGATGTACTCCATATCTGCTTGAGGGTTGAGGACAACCGAGTGATATTCTTGTTGCTGACCCTGAGAGGAGACCTTGTGTGGCGTTACAGAGTTGATGAGTTGCACCTCCGGGCTCGTGATCATCGCCCGTGGGGGAAGTGTTGTTGGTGTGATTGGGAACCTATGGGATGAGTGTAGTAGACTTAATTAACTACTTGAGACTGGAGGGACCCCATGACTTAGAAAGTGTTCCCACAGCTAGTAAGGAGGATGCCCCACCCCCAGGCGGCGCACTTACAGATGAGGAGGGAGACCTTGAAGGAGTGGAGGACAACCCTGTTGAGACAGATCCCAGAGTGGAAGCCGACCCGATGGGTGACCCAAGTGCAGAGGAACCAATAGAGGAGGAGGACCCTGAGGAAGATCCCGATGAGGACCTCAGTGAGGGAGAATCGATGGAAGAGGAGGATCCTAAAGGGGATCCTGAGGAAGATTCTGAGGTGAGTGAGGGACAGCTGATGGAAAGTGAAGACCTTGTGGAGCATTCAAAAGAAGAAAGAAGGGATCGCACTGTACAGAACTAGCAAACCAGAGGATCGGAGGACTTGGAAGAAGAGATAAATTCCTTGTGGGATAGGGCCGAGTGTGAGATCGGGGTGACCCGCTGGAAGTGGGGTAGATATGGGCGGATATGTAGGGTTACTTGTCCATTGGATGCCTCTGACCAGTAGCAATTCATAGTAGTTAGAAGGCTTGTTTTTCCTTTCTCGTTTTGCTAGAGTAGTGTGTTAGTTGTCTTTTTGATTCTGTTATCAAGCCACTGTGGCTAATAAAGTTATAAACTGTGATGTTATGAAAAGTGTTAGTGTGGAACAGTATGTTATTAGAATTTTATGCAATAAAATCTCTTTGGATCATCTAAATCCCATCGTTGTTGTTGTGAATCATGTGAATGTGATACCAGTATGATGTGAGATGCAGGAGTATGTGATGTAGTGATGGTACCAAATGGATGTGGTGGAATGCAAAAATCGAACACCTGTCAAATGTTGTCTGCATCTGTTGTGTTATTTGAATCCCGGTAGTAAGTAGGAAATGAGCTATTAGGAAGGGAACTAAGCCCAAATCTTTTCCCGAATAAGATGGTAGGGAACAACAACGAGTCTCAAATCGGACCTCATCATGCTACGAGAGTCCCTGGGAATCCAGAGGTTAACATGTCGGCCCTTCGAGAACAACTGGAGGCCCTACGCCCTCGGAATGGGAATGAGTCTCGCAGCTAGGTGGACGAGAATACCCCACCCACTGGAGATGAACTCACCAACTTGTTGCTACTGGAGATGCTACAGAAATAAGGAGAGCAATTACGACTCCAAAACGAGCAGATACAAAAACTGATGGAAGTACGGGACAAAAGGGTCGAGGAGGATAACTCCTACATATTCAAGAGGTTCTCAAGCCATCATCCACCTATCTATGATGGGACACCCGACCCTAAGACCTTCGAAGACTGGATTAGGGGCATGGAGGGACTATTCGACGCACTCCAATGCCCCGAGGAGTGGAAGGTAGGATTTGTTGTGTTCTACCTGAGGGATAAAGCCGACCTATGGTGGGCTACGGTGCGGGAGAGGCAGTATGAGCTCGGGTTTGGCTGGGATAAGTTCAAGGAAATGATCAAGGATCATTTCTATCTGATCCCCCTCCAGAAGGCCAAGGAGAGCGAATTTATGTAGCTACAGCAAGGGACCATGAGTGTCCTCGAGTACACCTCCAAGTTCATGGAATTATCACGATTCGCCCCAGCCTTCGTAGTTGACGAGAGGCTGAAGATGAATAGGTTCGAGGCCGGGCTGAATCCAACTATCAAGGAAAGGATGTCGGTGCGACAGTATGCCTTCTACGTTGACCTATACGACGTTGCGGTCAACATGGAAAGGACGACGAAGGAGCAAAACAACTATTTCAACGAGGAGAGGGGCACCAAGAGGAAGGGGGACAACCGGGGAAACTACTAGATGCAAGAGCAGAACCGTCGATCTGCTGGGGGTCAGTACTTGGGCAACTTTAATTGTAACAGTCCGGGACCCCGCTGGCTGATATTGTCCGCTTTGGCACACCGGCCTCACGGCTTTAAAACGCGTCAACCAGGGTGAGGTATCCAGCCCCTTATAAAGAGGCCTTCGTTCCCCTCACCTGCCGATGTGGGAGACTCCTCTCCCCTTGGGGACCCCGACGCCCTCGTCGGACAAGATAAGGGGCCCACCGACCCGAGGCCTGGCTCTGATACCAAATCTGTAACGCCCCAAATTAAACATGTTTCACTGTTTATATTCTCCTTA
>JACYFF010031952.1:31257659-31272982 GCA_017589665.1 Selenicereus undatus | reverse complement strand
TAAGGAGAATATAAACAGTGAAACATGTTTAATTTGGGGCGTTACAGCAGCGGTCGTCTTTGCTTTTTACATCTGGAGACATTACCTGTTCGGGGTCCGTTGTGAAGTGTTCACCGACCACCAGAGTCTAAAGTACATTTTCTCACAGAAGGATCTGAATCTGAAACAGACTAGGTGGCTGGAATTCCTAAAGGATTATGATGTTCATTTTCAGTACCATCTAGGGAAGGCCAATGTAGTAGCAGATGCGTTGAGTCGTAGGCAATACCCAACACTGAGTTGTTTAATAACACTCCCGGATGAGTTGTGTAAAGAATTTCATAGATTAGAACTTAATGTGATTACCCCAGGGGCCAAACCTATGTTTTGCGCCCTGGAGGCACAACCGACCCTCATAGAGGAAATCCGACTAGCCCAAACCACGAACCCTCAACTCGAGCGGATCAGGGAATAAATATTGGTGGGTAGAGCACCTGGGTTCGTAATTCATGAGGATGGTACCATACGATTCCATAATCGTGTGTGTGTTCCAGCCATAGAGGCACTTAAGAAGAAGATACTAGACAAGGCGCACAATACTCCACACTCGGTACACCCTGGGGGTAACAAGTTCTCGTGGAGTAACATGAAACAGGAAGTGGCTGACTATGTGGCAAAGTGTCTGACCTGCCAACGAGTGAAAATCGAACACCAATGGCCAGCGGGACCTTTACAACCGCTGGATGTCCCTGAGTGGAAATAGGACTCTGTGTCTATGGATTTCGTCATAGGTTTTCCGTTGACTCAACGGAAGAACAATGCCATTTGGGTGATAGTGGATAAACTCACAAAATCAGCGCATTTTATAGCCATGAGGAATACTTGGACCTTGGATCAGTTAGCTCGAGCCTACCTCAAGGAGATAGTACGGTTGCACGGGGTACCCAGTTCCATAGTATCGGATCGGGACACCAAATTCTAGTAGGGATTCTGGCGGAAGCTGCAAGAAGCGTTTGGGACGCTACTGTGCTTTATTACTGCCTTCCAACCCGCTACGGAAGGGCAAACGGAACGCACCATTCAAACCTTGGAAGATATGTTGTGGGTGTGCGTTTTGAACTCTAAGAGCTCATGGGATGAACAGTTGGCACTAATCGAGTTTTCTTACAACAACAGCTACCACGGGAGCATTGGCATGGCCCCGTACGAGGCACTATATGGGAGAAAATGCAGGACCTCGCTCTGCTGGCAGGAGATTGATGAGGCCTTGACTGTCGGATCGGAATTGATCCAAGCCACCACGGATAAAGTGAGAGTAATCCAGGAACGAATGAAAGCTGCCCAGAGCTGCCAGAAGAGTTACGCTGATCGGAGGCGTAGGCCCCTTGAATTCCAGGTAGGAGACCAGGTATTTCTCTGCGTTTCTCTAACCAAAGGAGTCGCGAGATTTGGGAAGGCAGGGAAGCTCAGCCCGAAGTACGTCGGGCCGTATCCGGTCATACAGAGAATCGGAGAGGTAGCTTATCGACTGGAACTACTTACCGAACTTTAGAGAGTACACAATGTATTCCACGTGTCGCAATTGCGAAAATACATTCCTGATCCATCGCACGTAATTGAACCTGACCCTATACAACTCCAAGAAGACTTATCATATGAGCAACAACCTATACAGATCCTGGATTGGTAGGAAAAGCACCTCCGTAGGAAGACAGTGACCTTAGTGAAGGTCCTTTGGGCCAACCATGAGACGTCCGAAGCCACTTGGGAGCCGGAGCAGGAGATGCGAGACAGATACCCTCACTTGTTCCTTTAACTAGGTGTGCAGCGGTTTCGAGGACGAAACCTCTTAAGTGGGGTAGTATGTAAAACCCTGAAAATTTTTATTTGTAATGGCGGTGTGTCATAACCTAATGAAGTTTCGAGGACGAAACTTTTCTAAGAGGGGTAGTATGTAAAACCCCAGAAATTCAATTTGAGGAATTATGTTCAAGTTGGACCGACCTACACCCAAGTCAACCCAAATCAATGCCAAATGAGTCCTCGTAAAATTTATTTCGTTTAAGGAAGTTTTTTTTTAATATTTTGGAAGTTTTAAATCTTCAAAATTTCCTTCCTTGATTTTACTATAAAACCTTGGAAAGTTTTAAACCTCAAAAAAACTAAAAGAAGAGAGAAAAAAAAAAAGAAAAACTGAGCCGACCATCATGTTCAACAAGTTTTGAATTTTTTTTTAATCTTTTACCCCCTTTTTCCTAATCCTAACGCCAAAACACCCCCCTCTAAACCCTCCTCCCTCACACGCCTCTCTCTCTCTCTGTCTACTCCCTCCCTCCCTCGCCGCCGAACAGTCGCCTCCAACCGCCAGTCGGCCGTCCTCGCGCCATGACCCCATGGCCCATCTTCCTTTTTTTGCCTTGGTAAGGTAGAGATCCATGCATCCCCATGCATCAAAAACCCAAAATGTTGCCACTTTCTTGAGTTTTAATCTTGATTTATGAACTAAGTGTTTTCTAATACACGATCTATTGTATTTTTCAGTGTTCTCGACATTGAATTTGGGCAGAGAAGGCGACTCCACTAACTTAAGACCAAAATTGATCGAAGGTATAAACTTTGATGTTGCTTTGATTTTCTTTGTGGTTAAAACATTCTTCTTTTGACTTGCTTGGGATGGGGCGAAGGTCTAGGGGTCATTAGTGGGAGAGTTAAACATTTTTGGTGGCCCAACGCACGTAAAAAGCGACCCCAAAGTGGAGTGATGGACTAGGCAGAATATGCACTGCAGTACCCTAACTTTGAAAATTCAACGAAATTTTTCTGAAAGCCCAAACATCGTGAAGTTTTTATGGTAGGAAGATCTGGCTGTGCAAGTACGTGAGTTTTGAATCGAACAAATTGGAGTTAAAACGAAAACGTTGTGAGCCGTTTACTGGGCGTGGTCGAAATCAGGTCAGTGGGTATAGTCGGTAAATTTTGGGATTTTTGACCTAGCTACTGTGAATTTGGGTGAACACCGAACATGGAAGTTGTAGTAGACAAGATTAACTTTCTGTGTTGGGCTTGAAGCTGATTTTTGGAGGTCAAGTGTGAGAGTTATGAGGTCGTGAATTTGGGTTAGAAAATCTGTCAGTTACTGCCGAGCAGGGTATGGGGCAGCTTTGTCCCCAAATTTGAAGAATTCTCTAGGGTAGGTTCGGTTGCTAAAAATGGTAAAATGTTTTGGGTAGTAGCCTCTAGATGTGCCGAACGACCTCGTTTTGGAATCGAGCCGGCTGGAGTTGTGTGGCCCGAGTTAAAATTTACCTATCTGGGGCTGTCCAAACTAAAATAGACACTGATATTGCTAAAAGAAGCAGAAAAACGATCTGGTTCGGGACAGAACCAGGCAAAACGCTGAACATAGAAAAGGTAGAGGACGACCCAAAGTTTTGGGATTGGGTTAGAACGTTTAAGTTGGACATCCGGATCAAAAGTTACACTCTCTGGAAGTGGGGCCTAGATTCTGGCCGAATCTGGACCCTAACTTAGGTTGAGTTAGGAGCCCTAAAAACCTGGGAAAATTTTATAAAAATTTGTGGGGGGGCCAGGGGTATACCTTATTGAATTTAGATTGATTGTGGGCTGTGTGTGGGCCCAGGTGCGGAGCAGTAACCTCAGTTGAGTAACCGAGCCCGTAATTTGTACGGTATTTAGGTAACAATCATGCCCTAACCCTTCCCCGTGTTGTGAAAATACGTGTGTTTTGAACATGGTAAGAACTTCCTTATTTAATGTTCTTAAGGAACAAAGATATGTGAATATGAATGTGTGTACATGCCGAAAACTGCATGACATGGTATGATATGAATTCGAGACTGATTATGTTAGTGGAAACTTCGGAATTACTACTTTATTGTTATGACTGGGGGAAGTGACTAAGTTTGAATGAACTTATCATGTGAAATTGTTCGCCGGTAAAGTGAAATGAAATCATTAACTGAAAAGGGCTGAATATGGTGAGTTTTAATCAGACTGTGTTGATTGAAGGCCATTAGCCTTCCTCGGGAAACTAGTGCATGCATGTGAGCGGCCACGTGCTCTGCTGAGGCATGGGCCAGGATTAACGGTAACCATCCTTATTGATGGTAGACCAGGACAAGGGTAAGCGGTAACCGCTTGAGTAGCGGTAGGCCAGAAAAGAGTTAAGCGGCTGCACTAAATGGGAGCGCAGGCCATGAGACCTACTGGGGTTGCTCACCTAAGATCAAACTGTTGAATCCTGAATTATAATTATATTCCTGAATTGGGTAACCAAAAGAGACTGTAATAATTAGATGTGTGCCTTGGAAGTCTTGCTATTTCCCCCACCCCTTAAAATGTTTTCAAAATGAATTTATGTACGTAGTTGATTGTTAGGGGTGATTGTTACAGAGTTTATCTTACTTTCATAAAATGTTTTGTTTTCAGGTGATCTAGCCATGCTCGGGGCTAGGGACATAAAAGTAGGGCAAGACGCGAACGCAGAAAATTTATGATTGAACATTGTTATCGATAGACAGTAGTTTGATTTTTTTGGTATCACTGAAATTCCGAATGATGTAAAATTTTAATTATTTGTAAAGACTTATGGTGTTGATTGTGTTGTTTGGTATCCAGCCTGGTATTTCCAAGAAGGGAATATGGCAGTAACACCGCGTTAGGAATTTCCGCTGCCATGCAGGTTAATAATGGTCTAGAATTAATGAATTAAAAATCTGGGGGTGTTACATTCAAACTCTTTAATTTACTCTCTCTACCTTTAGATTCTCTTTCTTGAGGGGGGTGATCTTAAGGTAGAGTTCTTGTTTGTGAGAAGGGGTTAAAAATCTCTTGTCCATATGCTTTTTGAGCTTGGACTATGTTTTGATTTTAGATTTGGCTTCTCTAGCTCTACTCTTCTTCAAGAGCTCATACCATAGTGAAGCATACCTCTTCAACTTAAGAATGACCAACTTGAAGGACTTTTCATCATTATATTTTTTGAGTTCAAAGGTCTTTTCCAGGGCTTAAACTTAATCAAGATAGTTCTCAGGATTAAGATGACCACCAAATTTTGGAGCCTTAACTTTGAGATCCTTAAGGTTATCCCTTAGATGCCTTATTCTTCTAGGCCGTCCTTCCTCACCATCAAAGTCTTCGTGAGAGGAAGAATATTCGACGTCAATAGGGGAAATATGGTAGCTTCTTCTGTAAGGGTTTCATGGTGCGGATTGCCTTACTTGTTCAACCTCTTGAGTAAGCTTCCTTACTTGCTCTTGAAGCTTGATAAGAGCCCTACCTATCTCATGGGCTTCCTCAAAAGGAATGTTCTTCAAGTGAGAAGCATATCCCTCACCGGTCATGGTTAATAGTAAGGTGAAAAGGGGATATAAGGATAAAAAAACAAGGGAAGCATGGACGTGCTTGAAGGACCATGGACAAGAAAATAGTAACAATAAGGGGGCACGGTCGTCCTCTATGGTGCGGGGTGGTCATGCCAAATCTCTGGAAGAAGAATGCGCGTGTAGGAAAGGTGGCATAGTCGTCCCAAGCAGAACGGGGTGCCCATGCCAAATCTCTGCCTGGGTCTTTTGACGGGTTTTTTTTAATTTTATTTTATGAAGGCTATGTGTGGAGTTTTAGGGATTTGTTTACGTTAGGGATTGTGTTTGGACTGTAATTAGGATTCTTTCTGGACTCGTAAGGGGTGATGAAGGTAGGTAAATGAAGAAAAATTTTGAAGAGCCAAGATTTGGATTTTTGGGGTGAAATTGAAAAGGTGGTGAGGTATTTGAATCAATGAAAGTTTTGATTCAATAACCACCCAAGAGAAGCTCTGGTTTTGATACCAATTTGATAAGTGATAGAATCCTCATGCTCTTAAGACAATAAATAACAAGGAAAACAATCACACTTGAGGATGTTTCTTTTGGCTTCAATCCTCAATCAATCAATAGGTTAGAGGTTTATACCCAAACTAAGATACTAATTGGAGATAATTATTTTCCCCTAAATTTCTCTGCTAAAGGCTCTTAGTCACCAAAGAAGAATTTTAAAGGAAAGTCTACTCATTACTCTTAATGAAAGAGATGAATATGTACAGATTTTTGTGAGAGAAAATGACCATATGCCTTTCTATTCATAATTCAACTCAAGGTGAGTTTACATGGAAATGATGGGGTGTATAAATACCCAAAATGGAGGAGATTAGTTGTTATAATAGTGAGGAAAGTGTACTAATAGGGGGATTACAAATTATCTTAGAAAATAAACTAAAATTACTAAGATAATTACAACCAAGATGAACTGTATTTTTCTAGATTCATCTTCCAACTTCTAGGGAGCTTTGAGAAGGCTATACTCCACTAACAGAGGTACTGCCACTTCGAGTGTCTTCCTTATAAGTGTGCAATCACCTCATGCTAATCAATCTCAAGAAAAACAGTTGTACCCTCCTTAATTAAGGCCAAATTCCTCATCTTTGTGTCATTTATCCTAATATTCGAATCTAATGTCCAGTTTTAGCTCATGATGCTAAAATAGACATCTTGGGGAATCAGCAAAACTTAGTTTACTTTATTTGGGCTTTGTTTGGTAGGATTTTAACTCGACCCGAATTCAACAAATTTCCCGACAAAAACTTACACTATATGAGTTGTGGTTTTTATCACTTTAGGGAATCAAAACGCATTCTAACTTGGAATTTTACTACATCATCCTAAATTAGACTCTTTAAGATTCCCAACGAAGTATAGATTGCCTCAATTGGGCTTCATTTGGATATTGAGAAGTCAAGCTGAAATTGAGCGAAACGCTAGAGCAATGATCATCCTGATCAAGGAAGGTCAGCTTGGACTTTGGTGTGGATGAGGGTGTAGCCAACAGTAGGCTTGGAGCTTGGTATGAATCACATGGAGAGGGAACATTAGGTTAATCATCATTGGCATTGCCACAGTTGCCAGATTGAAGGATGATCCAGGGTCTAACAAGGACGTCAACTCTTTAAGTGTCAAAAACAATAATATATCCCACATTAAAAACAGTTCTTCTTTTTAAGCCAAGTGAGGACAACGTGTTGCTAAGGAATCTTTCGGGGAAAGGTTTAAAAAATAGTTTATTGGCCATTATGTTATCTAACAAGCTAACATAGTAGGTTGGAGCATCACAATAATTATATAAGACCTCCATATGGAGACAATTTATATATGAATGATAATGCATATTTTAGAAGTTTCTAACCCAACTTTAATAAGGAATTAGTAAGTTTCCTTCATTAAGAGGTTAATTAAAATTAAGAAATGCACAGAGCATGTGCACATGTGAATTAGACATCTATGGTTGTAATGTAATTACCTACTTAGACAACACTTTATGTGTACTAATGAATTAATTTGGTTTCTAATGCTTCATTTAAATCAACTTGATTATTTACAAAGCATATCTATTAAATTATTATGGTAACTCTCTTCTATAAATTTGATGCTTTGCTATGTAGAACGTGTGTTCCAATATATGATGCTAGGCTTTATTCAAAAATGTTATTTCTTTAGTGTTGTTGCTTTGCGTAAAGATTATTTAGCTCCATGAACAAACAAACACCTTTGGATAAAAGAAATCGCTTTCCAAATTATGGTCTCACTTGTCTTATTGACTCAACATTGTTTTCATCATACCACTTTATTTGAGAACTTATGAATTAAGGTCCTCCTTATTCTATCTTAACTGCTATGATTGTTGTCGCTTACAAAGATAGAATAATTGGAAAAGGAAACTTGACGGATATTATCCCGACAAAGCCTTTGAATAAAAAGCAGGCTCTACTTTAAAGTAGGGACATATAAAACAGTTTTCAAAATTACACGACGAACATAGGCATGTACTTTTACCATGCCCATTTAATGAGAAGGAACTTAGTACCTTTACCAATCCAAATGTGAATTGGCTGGGTTATAGTAGAGGAGGTTTAAAACATACCTCATTAGGTTTATATGAGAGGAAGCACCTAAATCAGGATATCAAGAGGCATCATTTGTTGTGCCTATCTACATTATAACAAAAGCATGCTTTGAACATTGAGGTTGGTGCTGCAAGAAATGGGGTTATGAAGGAATTGGGTAGCATAGTTTGAAACACAACTGTCACATACCTAAAGATGGGGAGAACCCTCGTCATATTTGAATGGAGAGTGTATTTCCAATTTGGTAGAATGAGCAAAAATAGTGGGATATTAAAAATAATGGAAGTACGATGCTTTGTTAAGCCATTACCATGATAACGTTATACAATTTATGGACCAATTAACTGATCCCATATAGCTATTTGTACAAATTGCACTTTGAATTTGGAATGAGCATTTAGGAGTTAACGATATTTCTTTATCTTTTGAGTTGTTCTACAGGATTAGCCACTCAAGATCTCTGGTCTCTACGTAGACCCGATGAACAATATGGCATTCATAGAATGAAATGAGTCAGGGGAAGAGGGGCCTACAAGGAAAGAATAGGAAGACTGAAAAGTTGGAAGAAGATTTTTTTTTTAGTTTTTCATATGGAATTAAGCTAAGCATTTTATTCGAACAAACATAGAGTTCTTCGGGCTAAAAGGCTGAGACGAACCATGTAGGGCAAAGCTCGACAACCCAACTTTATGAACATATTGAGGAACTTGCTAAATAAACAAGGCCATGCAAAGAGAAGGGGCATACTGGGAATCGTGAAAGTTGAGGCTGAGAAAGATTGACTTGTCTTCGTGAGTTCTACTTAATTGAACAGGAGCAATATAGTGCGTTATGCAGTGACAAAAGAATCTTGGGTGGCACTGGACATGGCAAACGATGGAGTGAGATAGGCTTGGCAATGAGTCAGATTTGGAGGGATGAACCTCCACCTCTATCCATCACTTGTATCCATCCATTCTACTAGATCCACGTGCCACCACTCAATCGCTCACCTACATCCAATCCATATGCCATCTGCGTGTGAAACGAGTAGTAAACGGGTTAACCAGCTGACGCTAACATGGCAACAAGCTATTCACCCAAAATGACTAACAAGCTCACAACAGGCTATTAGCATGGGGGAAAGAGGATGGTATTGGAGTTTGGCATGTAGCAGCATAACTATTGTCAACGATAGAGTAGCAATGACAAATGGAAAAGTCCAAAGTTCGACTATCGCAAAAAGAAAAGTTAGAATTAGGGAGAGTACTAAATCTAAAAAAAGAGGAAGTAAGAAACATTAGATTGATTCTCGACATAGCAGGCAGTGGGATTTGGCGGACAATCATTATAGAGTTGGTATAAAAGAGTTGCACTACTTATAAAAAAGAGGAACGAAAATGTCTGAGAGTGATCTCAAGAAGAAAAATAGAAGCAATAGGTGAATAAATTTGAAGCACTTACACTAGTTATTGACAAAGCACTAGGTGGCGAATGCGCCGACACCTATGATGGAAATGAAAGGTAGGAGAGAGGAGAGAGGAGAAAAATAAGAGAGGAGAAATAGTGAGAGTCCATAAAGTTAGAGCAAATAGATATGTTTTCATTTCAATAGAAAGTGGATCCAATGGGTAAAATTAGTGTTTTAATTTTGTAAATATATATAAAAATTAAATTAAACGGGTTACAGGTTGGGTGGACCATTATCCGAATTCGACCAGATCCGTCACCTGGTTATCTATCACTCGCTTAATTCGCCCCATTTAATTGGATTTTCACTTGAACTTTTGGGTCAAGTAAATCGAGCATCCGTTGGGTTCATGTGAAACTGCCAGACATAGAGTGAGTGAAGAATATAGGAGAGTGGTAGTGCCAATAGGTGTTGACGATGAATCACTTGGACTAGAGGAAGCTGGAGGAAAATCCATGGTCGTGAACTGTGAAGAGAGATAGTGGAAAGAAATGGTGGAAGCTAGAGTTCTAGTCATTTGAGGCACAAATTAGCAGTAAAGAGAAAGATTCATGTGAGAACAAGAGATAAACAAGCTTGATTTTTTAACTTGCTCTGATACCATATGAATAATTTAGGCTCTAAGCCAACTGGAGATCCTTGGCATTCGATGTATAATGAAGGTTAATAATATAAAACTAGCATTAAGGGTTGTACATAGTTTAAATTATGAGTGTTTTATTCTTTAAGTAATAAATTTGACAATTCTCATTATGATAAATAAATTGATGTTTGATAAAACATAAACCATAAGTAAATATAATACTTTCCAACTGCCATAGTAATTGGTTCTTTATTAATAGTTGTTACTACTATTGAAAATATTAATGTCATGAGATTTGAAATTAGGGTGGTACATAACTTTGGAAATGAGAATCTTTATTATTGCAATCATTATAGTAACATTTGTGTTATCAGCCATTGCCAAATTTTGGTAATCTTGGAAATTATTTTTTAATTATGTATAACTTCTTTATATTTGGGAAGAAGAAAATAGTAATATTAATTGAATGTATGAAGAAAAACAAATCAAAATTATATTTCAAAACACTTCCAATGATAGGGATGAGAAAAAATATATATTATGCGAGAGTGTCACGTTACAATTGGAGAAGAAAATTCGTTTTGTTTTAGTATGTTTACATTGATTACAAAAACACCCTTAGTCATTATTATTGTTCGTTATATTTGCACAAAGTGCTTCTTAACCTCTTGCTCTTGCTTACTTCTAATAGTGCGCAAACAAACAAGTTCATCAAATAGAAATTAAAGTAGATCAACTAAATGATTTAGCAAATGTCCAAACCAATTTTTCAGTTAATTAGGGTTTTGATAACTAAACTAGCATTCTCTAAGCGGTGCAATACATATGATAATTTTTGAATAATTGTATGTAGTAAATGTATACAATATAGTAAATCGTTTATTATTTCATATGATGCATGGAAAAATTTAAGCGAATGATACATAGGTAAGCTCGTTTTGTGTGTGTGTGTGTGTGTGTGTCCGCGTGTCTGCATGTGTATGTCTATATATAAAGAGATAGAGAGAGAGAGAGAGAGAGAGAGAGAGGGAGACATAAGTAGGTAGATATGAAAATATGAATTGTAAATAATGAATTAGAAATATCAAAATTGATTGTGATCTTTTTAGAAATAAATATCATAATATAGATAAATAGGTCGTGATCTATAACACACAAAACTTTCTACTTTCTTTATTTTTTTTAAAAGACATTAATCAAGGTAGGGACTCTAGTGCTTTTTTTAAAAAAAAAACTATTGATTATTCTAGAAAATTTGTGAAAATGATGTGTTTGAAAAGTTTAGGAGGTTTTGTTGTGTTTATATATATAAATAAAAAAACAATTAAGAGTTAGCTACCACATTGGAAATTATTATTAGGACGCCTTGTGTGGTCCATTTTCATAAGATCGGTGAAAGGACATGTATATAATATGTCATTTGGGGAAAGGGGTAGAATAGATATGATAAGCTTAATATACTTAATAAAGTTTTTTGTTATCTTAGAAAAAGAATGGGGAAAACAATCCTAGAACAACAACAACTCCAGTGCGAATCCCATTTTTGCGAGGTATGGACAGATACATATGTATGCAACCTTATCCCTGCAAGTACTCGCGCAAATAAAGATGTCGATTTCAAATGACCCACAAAATTTTTTCAGAAAACTTTTCAAAAAAAGCAGTGCAGTTGAAATTATATCATTCCATATAAAAAGAGAAATGAAGATAAGAAATAAATCCACAATGACATATATTATTATATAACAATAACTAAAATAAATTATGAAATATAATACAAACCCAATATATATTCAAGAGTATATATATATACATACATACATACATACATACATACATACATACATATATATATATATATATATATATATATATATATACATACATACATATACATATATATACATATATAGCTTTCTTAAGCTTACAATATATTTTATTAATATATTTTGATGAAAGACAAAAAGGAATTGGTTTATTGGTATATTTATATTTGGACCTACTTTAGTGTTTCTATTATTTAATGTAATATGATTATAAGTAGATATTGACATGATTGATTTTATCTTTGGGATAATTTAGTATTTAAATTTGAATATGTGATCTTTGTATTCAAATTTAATTATGTGATCTTGAGATAATATTATGATTCTCTATATGCTAATATTTTTGAAATAATCATCATTTGCCTAATTATGATAATATATTTTGAGCTTATTCTTTGGAAGGATGTTGATGCTAAGAATCAGGTCTAGCATATCTCTCCAGCAAGGCAAGTAACCATTGGAATCAAATCATGGACATTGTAGCAGAACTGCTAGATTCAAGGGCTTGAAATAGGGGATTCAAGGCCTTGAACCAATGCTGAAAATCATAATTTCCATCCTTGGAGCAATGGTGACTTTCCTAAAGTTCTTTCAACTTCTTCAATATCATTTGGCTATAAATTAAGAGGTTTTTGTAGCTGGAGAAAAGTGCAAAAGAAAGAGAAAAGAGTAATAACATACACTTGCATACTTTGAGCTTCAAATTGCTATTCACTTATTTGAGTTGTATTGTTCAATATTGTAAGTAGGTGGGATATAGAGTTGAAGGGTCAACTCTACCAATGTCTTGTTGAAGGATCAACTTGTAACTTGAAACTTAGAGTAGGTGTACTCTAGAGTTATGTAATCCCTCCTAATAAAATTGGGTTAATCCTAGAGTTAGAAAACTCTAGGTGGGGACTAAGTCTGGTTGAGGCTAACATCGTTAAAAAGTTCTTGTATCTTGTCCACATTTATCTTTTCGCTCTTTATTGCAATTAATTTGCGATATTGATCATCACTCTATTCACCACCTTCTCGGATGATTTAACTAGCCAAACCAGGTCAATAATTGGTATCAGAGTTAGTAATATTTTTGTGAGACTATACCGTCTAATAGTTCGATCCCATGGCTAGTTATGATTTTGACTCTGACTACCGTCCGCGTTTTAAAGGTACTAATTATTTTTTGTGGCAGGAAACAATGGAATGTTATATCAAGCACAAGGGTCTCGATATTTGGGCGATCATGATCAAAGGTCCAATAGTTATTGAGAAATCGGAAGATGAATATGCTGAAGATGATTACAAGTGGATATCCAAAAATTTTAAAGCTATAAAAATTTTATATTGTGCTCTTACTGTTGATATTTATGAGTTTATCTCACATTGTGATAGTGCCAAGGAAATTTGGGAGACTCTTTATAATTTATATGGTACTAATCAAAATATGGTATTAAGCAAATTTGTGGCACATGATGAAATAATCATGGAAGAAAATGTTAAGCAAGTTGAGGATCACCAGCTACATGAAGAGCAAAAATATGAAAATGATGATCCAATTCAACGGTTTATACATAATGATGTCAAGCATGCCCAAATTAAGGAATTTCTTGAAAATGGTGAGAAAAATAATGATTCTAGTTATTCATCTATTCTCCAAAGTGGTAAGAATGAGGTAACATCCATAATTAAATTTTCAAATAATAGTCTTTCTCCAAGTTATCATATTCTTTATGATTTAAATACCACACCAAATTTTCAACTTTCAAAGGTTCTTGACTGTGGTGTTAAATCAAGAAAATGTGTCAAAATTTAGGGAAAGAAAAATTTTACCTCATTAATTTTTCTTACTTCTAACAATCTTGAACCCAAGAAGAAAAAGATATCAAGATTTGGTCGAAGAGCATCATTTTTGAAGAAATCAACAAAGAAGGCACATGTTTGTGGGAAGTTACTAACTCTTCATGTAAGTACTAATAATCAACTTCCGATGGCATTTAATCCTCCTAAAAATTCAAGTGGATGAGAAAAAGTTGGAGCTTCGCAATGGCATATGGTAAGTTATGGTTTGGCAAAAGTGAAAGTAAGGTAAGTTCACTTATTTTGTCATTACTTATATTTCAAGGCCTTGAAATACAGTTCAAGGTCTTGAACTATAGGCAACAACTGAAAATTTTGGTGTGACTGAATCAAGACTTGGAATTTTTATTTCAACAACATGAATAGAAATCAAAATTTGAATTCTTACCAAATGGATGGTGATGTTACTTTGCATGATCTAATTCCTATTTATGGCATTTTGATTTCAAAATTTTGAAGTTTAATTTTCTAAATTATCTTTCGAATGTGAGCATGATTAATATTCTATTATATCTTATGCTATTATGACATGTGATTATAAACATATGATCTCAATGCTTTTGTTTATAATTATTATGCTCGCTAATACTTGCATAAATGATATTGCTTGTTTCTATAAGGGAGAATTATATTACTTGATATTTTTTGATAATTGATTTATTCTTGAAGGGGGGAGAATTGTTGTATTAATGGTCTTATATGTTGATCCTTTGCAATTAATGCTTATGAGAATATCAAGTCAATAAATGCATGTCAGGATATATTATTGATCAAAATGTTAGTGCCTAATTCCTTATATTTTTTTTATAAGTGTCATCGATTGCGGGGGAGCATCTTTATATGTCATTAATTTGTTAAGAGGGAGCTAAATGTTTGCCATAATTTTTACATGCTCTGATTTTTTTTTCTCCCACTTGTGCTACCTTTTTTATGAAACACAAAACGGGGAGAAGTATTTGGCAATGAATTCATGGTCTAACAGTCAAAATTGTATTAAGGTGCAGTTTTTATTGGGTTTTCTCTTTCATCAAAAAGGGGGAGATTGTTAGCTTTCTTAAGCTTAAAATATATTTTATTAATATGTTTTGATGAAAAACAAAAAGGAATTGGTTTATTGGTATATTTATATTTGGACCTACCTTAGTGTTTCTATTATTTAATGTAATATGATTATAAGTAGATATTAACATGATTGATTTTATCTTTGGGATAATTTAGTATTTAAATTTGAATATGTGATCTTTATATTCAAATTTGATTATGTGATTTTGAGATAATATTATGATTCTCTATATGCTAATACTTTTGAAATAATCATCCTTTGCCTAATTATGATAATATATTTTGAGCTTATTCTTTGGAAGGATGTTGGTGCTAAGAATCAGGTCTAGCACATCTTTCCAGCAAGGCAAGTAACCGTTGGAATGAAATCATGGATGTTGTAGCAGAATTGCCAGATTCAAGGGCTTGAAATAGGGGATTCAAGGCCTTGAACCAATGCTGAAAATCATAATTTCCTTCATTGGAGCAACACTGACTTTCCTAAAGTTCTTTCAACCTCTTCCACATCATTTGGCTATAAATTAAGAGGTTTTTGCAGCTGGAGAAAGACGCACAAGAAATAGAAAAGAGCAACAACATACACTTGTATACTTTGAGCTTCAAATTGCTATTCACTTATTTGAG
>JACYFF010031952.1:31239182-31257259 GCA_017589665.1 Selenicereus undatus | reverse complement strand
ATATATATATATATATATGTATATATGTATATATGTATGTATGTATATATTAGATGATATATTTGGAAGAGAATCCAGCTGTTCCGGAAAGATTGAAAAGTTTAGAAAGATCAACAATACATTTTGAGAGGGAGAAAGAGGAGCACTGAAGTATTACCCTGGAAAGGATCACGCTTGAATGTTGAAGGAGCAAGTGGACTTGCATCGCCTATTATAAAGTCTGTGCAACTTGTAGGTTCTGGCAAGAAATAATTTTACATTAGCTTTTAATTATCAAGTTGTTAAAAACCATAAAATCTATGAACAGAGCACATATTGCACCAATAATTATTTAACAAAGAAATAAGAAAAGAAAAAGAAGAGATATTAAAGCTGAAAGAGTTAAAGAAGCAAAGCACTTCCAATGGGTGGAGATCTTTTAGTGGTAGGGCATTTAATATTACAAGAGAATAATTAACTGCATTGTATCTGTGAACCCCTAAAAATTCATATTTATAATTCTCGAACAATAATTAAGGTGATTTTTAATTTCGAAAACTTATCGCTAGTCGTTTCATTTTATAAGTGGTAATCTTAGCGTCAAACCTTCGTATAAATTAGGACTTCAAACCAAGTTTAAAATTGCTTATTACTGATCCAATTCAATCCATTTAATAAGGTAAATATTAATTTTATTTATTAACATTTAGATTTTAATTATTTTAAATTTCCTTCCAAAATTTCAATATTAAAATGTGAATTTATGGTTATCTTGGAAGGGTTATAAAAAAAATACCCCAAATCTATCACTTGCTAAATTTCCCCCATACATCTCTCTTTTTCCTTCCTTAGTAGAAAAATAAAATAAATTTCACTGCTTTGTATAACATTGTCAAGCTTCCTCTTCCACCCAAACTCATAACATCCTCTCTCTCTCTCTCTCTCTCTCTCTCTCTCTCTCTCTCTCTCTCTCTCTCGCCCCCCCATTCCATGACCACTGCCACTTGCCAACCTTCTGGTTTCCCACCAACGGCTGCTCTGTTAGTTACCACATAACCATCTCATTTTCTCTTTGTGGTGTTCTTTGGGTAAGATGTTTAATATTTTTCTTTTGTCATGTTTTAAAATAAACAAAATAAATGCATCAACTTTGATCAATTTTCCGGCCATTAATGCATCTTTTTTATATTGGCAAATTTAAATTTTAGATTTTGGGATTGTTTGAACATACAACACATCCCCTTTGCTCATTCATCTCCTTCTTCAAATAAGAACCGTAGTTACTTGTTTTTATCTCATCCTTGGGATCGCTTTAGTTTTATTAGGTTTTAGTTGAAATATGTGATGGATGGGATAGATTATGGTGAAGCCTTGTGTCTCGTACTAAATGGCCATAAGGTTTTAAGGGAGTGGTATGAATTTTGTTCTGAACAAAATCTAGAACTACACTGACCCGATTTTGAAAACAATTTGGAATTATATAACTAGCTAAAATCACAAAACAATTTATAGATGTAGATCTATACATCTTTTTTGCTACGAATTTTAAATTGTCAATTTTGGACTTCTAAAATGTGAACTGCCATGAGTGCACAAATTTGGCATGAAACTAACCAGATAGAAAAATATGAAATTTTGAGACAATAGCTGTTGTTATTTGTGATTGCTCATAAAATGAAAGTTTTAGTAGACAATAAGAGATTTCCAGATTATGTTCATACACCTTGAATCAATATTTCAAAGTAAAGTCATAGTCTTAGCAAGTTAGACTAGAATGTTGATCTGACTGCTCATAAACCCTAATTACTTAAAAGGTTATAATAGTTTTATTATTAGTAAATGATGATTAAAAAGTTTCTAAATTCTTGAAATCAGTATTTGGGAGATTAGCTATGCACATGTGATCCTAGGGACTTGTTAGGCTTTTGGGTTTAAAAATCTTGGTTTTGAGTTGTAAAATCTTGTTTGAGTTGGCCCATATTGTGACACATATTGTATCATTTAGGCCCAACAATCTATGATCAAACTCAAGCTAGGTCGTTATGCTTGACTGAGGTAATGTTTGTGCCCTAATTCCCCTCCTTGCTCTTTCAAAATGTGTTTTGGATGTTTATGAATTTTTTATGCAATATTGTATGTTAAGGGTACCTTAAAGGTAAAACTTGAACTTTGATACGTGATTTATTATGAATTTTCTACATGTATAATATGGTGTTCCAATTGAAAAATTATATTTGAGCAGTTTATGTTTATAAGTGGTTCACTATGCAAATAAAATTGTTAACTATCATAGATTGGGCATGCTTGGAGTGAAATGAACTTGCTCATAAAATACTAAATCCAACAATGAAAGACTAAGGCGAGTTTGTATGAGGGTACCTCCTGAGACTAAGGATTACTCTGATATCGAGGTAAATTAGTCCCCTCAGGTATAGCATGTGATGGTTTAGGTACGTGTCATTATAGGTTAGCTTATGCCAAGTCATGGATTTTGGTAACCCATCAGGTTGTTTAGCGGAAGGCCACAAGGTCCTCTATTGGGGTCATTCATCATTAACTGAACTCTGGTTTTGGTTCTAAATAATGGTTAAAATTTTGCAATTTAAAGATCTTAAAATGATTGGAAACCAATTTCATTTCAAACCGTGTGAATTATTTCCCTTTCACCCCCAAATGCTTGAAATGAATTTAAATGGTATTTTACTATTAGAGGTAAGTATTATTAAGCTTTCTCTCACTATACAAAAAGTTTTATTTTCAAATAATAATTTACTGCATGGGAATGGGTTGTGAGTGAGGTCAAATAGAAGCTCGAGTTAAACTTTTATTAGTATGGAATAAGCATTGGACCTTGCAGTTCAAGTGACTTTAACCATTGAATTTTGAATCATTAACCTTGGATTTTATTTTTGTTTACCAATAAATCTCTTTTGCCTTATATATCATAATTAAATACGATAGTGATGCCTAACTAGATTACCTTCTGCTGCGTTAATTAAGTTAAGATTTAGAATGAAAATGAATTAGATTTTCAAGGCGTCACAGAGAGGTATCAAACCTCTAGGCTCTACTTCCTGGCTTCCTTAGGATATAACATCCTGAGGTAATGCTTAACACTTGAAGGCATAGGTATTGAATAGAGTGTAAGTATCAAGAAGGTAGCTAATTGCATGTTGTCTATTTAGTTGCATTATACATTTGTTATACTCCTTCAATTTATATGTCATGTATGTGATTAGAAGTGCTTGATGTGTGGCTTGAAATTAATGACCATTGTGAAAAATATGGCGTGGATTTTTACGGAAGCAAAAACAAAGAATGGTTGGAGAGGAAAGTATCAAATGAATCAATAGATCAAGGTCCAGTCGCATATGTCTGAAAGTTCTTTAGAGACTTCTCTACCTTAAGTACTATTAGGAATTAATAGTCAACCTAAACTAGTTGAATCAATTAATTTTAGGTGATTATAGGAATAGAATTAATCTAAGGGATATGCAGTTAAAGTCCATAGTCTTGGATAATAAGTGATCTTTAGTTAGTACCAAAGGGAGGGAGTGACTGTTCGTGCCAAAAATGTGTCATTTTTACGATACTTTTATGCCTGATTTATGCTTGAAATAATTGTTATTTTTAGATTTAGATTTTATTTTATTTGATTTTGTAGGTATTGAATAATTCGGACAAAATGCGGAAAAACGATGAAAAAAATGTGACAGCGAAGCATTGGGCTAGATGGACTCAAACCCAACCCAAAAAATCATTAGTCTGCTTTCTTTTATAGCCCAAAGAGAAAAAAAATAATAAACCGAAAAAGGCCCCCATGTGTAGCTCACGTGACTTCCCCTCCCCCCTTAATCTCTTCTCATTTTCTCTCTCCTGAAAGCCCGATAACACCCCCAATCTCACCTTCTCTCTCCTCTCGGCTAACAGAAGCTCGAAACCCAGACCCTCACTTCACCATCTTCATCATCGCCATCTCCATCTCATCTCCCTCTGAATCATCTCTCTCGCTCTCAACCATACTATCCTCATCCGAATTTCACGCACAATCAGCCAGCACATTCCCCCATCTCTATCGTCCACCTCAACCCCCCAAATCGACGGTCGAGCAGAGGCGAAAAACGACTATAAATCAAGCTAGCGGCGCCAGAGCTAGGCAATTAGGTTTTGTTCTAGGTTTTAGTCTTAGTTTTTCAAGTTTTGACTTTAGTATTTTTAGTTTCGATTGTAGTTTAACAAATTAGGGTTTGGATTCGTTTTCATCTATGCGATTTTCAAATATGTTTGGGGGTCTTTGAAATTTAGGAGTTTTAGGTTTTATTGTTCAGATTTAGTTTCATACTCTATCTAGATTACTAGGGTTTAATTTTGGAGTTGAGTTGTTCGATTTCCATTCATTGTTGTTCTTCGAACTTTAGATCTATTTCTAGCTTGCAATATTAAGTGTTTGAACGCTGGATTCATCAGTTTCTAAGTTGAAGTTTGTAATTTCTGGGTTTCAATTTGTCCGAATTGACAAGATTTTTCTAGTTCCCCTCTCCCTGCTCATGGTGGTCTTCGAGTTCTGTTTCGATCCTCTGCTCTACTAATGGCTTCATCTCGTGGACACAAATTCTGGGTTTGATGCTTCATCTCATACTCTTTTCTTGTTGAAAGTTGCTGATAAATCCAGAAATGTGGCTAATTTGATTATGCTTTATCCAGAAACGTTATTTCTAGAAATGTTGCTTCATCCCCTCCCCTACTGTTATGCTATATTCAGTTCAGTTTTGGTGCTTTGTTTTTTTGTTTCCTTCATGAAGTGTGGTTAACTCGATTATTCTTTGATGTTAATTGATTTTAACTTAGTTCGGTTGATTTTTGTAGAGTAATTTGTTTGGTTCAAAGCTGATTTTGGTTGTTCCCTGAATTTCTTCGTTATAATTATCAACACTAGCTGACCAACTTCAGTTTAGATTTCTTACCTGAACATGGTCAAGCTTGGTTTTGCTATTCCATCTAGTTTAAAGGTTATTAGAATTTGCAGATATTTAGGGAATGTATAGAATTTGATTTGTTTGCAAGCTTTAATCTCAGTTATTCAATATTTTAATTAGCGTAGAATGATGCCAGTTTAATTTCGTGCTAAATGACCTTAATCTCTTCCATCGTCATCTCAGTTATTCACTATTTTAATTAGCGTAGAATGATGCCAGTTTAATTTCGTGCTAAATGACCTTAATCTCTTCCATCGTCCATGTGGAGGTGATCTTCCATCGTCCCTGTGGAGATGACCCTCAAGTACTACGACGATAGTCATACACTTGTGGCACTTCATTTTACACTAAAATTTGTTCTAACAAGTTTTTGGCGCCGTTGCCGGGGACGACGGCATTAGATTAGGTCGCATTTTCTTTTTTGTAGCTACTTTAATATTAAGTTGCTTTATTATGTTATTAAGTTGTGACTTGATTTAGTACATTGCTTGTTTTTTTAAGATAAATTTTAGTGTAGCTACTTTAATATTAGGATAAATTTTAGAATTGATATGAGGGATATGCAGTTAAAGTCCATAGTCTTGGATAATAAGTGATCTTTAGTTTGTACCAAAGGGAGTGAGTGACCTTCATGGTATATTACCTAGGAGGGCCTATAATTGCCTCCGTATTCCATTTAACCTACTAATCTATATACCTTACCATTATCTAAAATTTGTCACCTTTCTGTCCTATTATTTTCTACCTTATTTGAATAACTTCTTCCACTTCTTTCTACACGTATCATACTAAGTCACCTTATGGGAATAAAATTTGCTCTTTCGTTGTTGATATCATTGTCTTTCCAGTAAATTATACCAGATATCATTTTGGAACTTTGTGATCCCTTTGATTTATGTGCTTGTTGCTTTAACTCTTGATCTTGTATTTTCACTTGACTCTCATATTTATTGCATTGACATTCCTACCTTTGTTCTCCTCTTGTCCCTCAAAATTCTTTCCATTTGCTTTTCTTAACTATGGTCTTATCTCATTATTTATCTTTTCGTATTTTTGTGAAAAGTATGCTTATTTAATCAACTAGTTGACCCTTCTATTAAACTTTGTATTTGGTTGCCATTCTGTATGCTTCCTTTGGAGTTATGTTTGCTTGGTGACTCTTAAGATATTATCATTTGTACTCATGATTTATCTTCCAGTTATAGTTGTGTGTGTACTTGACACGAACCCTATCATCTGTTTGTTTTCTTTCCAAGAATTTTGAGCCTCATATTTTCCTGGTGCTATCTCTTTGAGATTTGTTTCTATCCATTATAACCTAAACTATCCCTATCCTCACCCTCATGTGAAAAGATTGAGACCACACCAGGTCCTAGGGGAGGATAGCAATATTCTGACATATCATGTAGTGAACTTATTGAGAATTTTCGTTATTATATATGCAATTGGGTTCTTTTACATTATCCATATTTTAAGGTTATACATGGGTATCTTTATTAGGTATCACATGGTCCATGCATGGTTATACATGGGTATCACATTATTAGGTATCTTTATTGTGACTAACATGTTCATGAAGCTGAAGACTGAAATGATTGGAGACCTAATTAGGAAAATTAACAAGAGAATATGAAGATAGATTTAGGTATGAGGAAATTACTATTGTAGTGATCTACTGAGATATGTATTATTTGGCTATAATTTTAGGGATCATTTACTAAATGAGCTTATTTTTTTGGGTTTCGTTACCTCCATTGAGTTTGGGTTTGGCTAGCTTAACTCTTGTGAGATGATAATTGTGAATGCTTAAGGAATGTTTAGGAGAAAGAAAAGAAAATGCATTTGTGATAAGAGAGGAAGCTTATTGTATGTGTATGATTCTAGAGATGTATCTACAAGTTACCTGAAGTTTAAGGAATTTCATAATGAACTAAGCATGCTTAGCATTCATTGCTTAGTGAGTCAGAGATAATAATGAATACATTTTTGTGAACCAAGGGAGGAGGATGAAGTGATCTACCTCCTAGTAGGGACTACGTAGTGAATTAAGGGCAAACACTCATGACATGGCTAAAGTGGGACCAAATTATGAAGTAACACATCTTTGAAAGGTGTCACCAATCGAGAGGCTTAAAAATCGAAGATAGATCCACAAGCTAACACTAAGCATCGCTTGCTATAGCTACGCCTTGGGTCTATTTGCTCATGCCTACATAGGGGAGATTAACTTGTCGCGTGGTGTAGGGCTCCCTGTTCGATGGCATTGCCTTTTGATGTTGGAAACAGGGCACTACTTTGGGAAAACTCTAAGAGGCTTCCAGGCTAGTCTAAACTTCATTTCCACATTCGATAAAATGATTGAAGGGTAGATGAAGAAACAATCTAGATATTAGAGGTCATATTTTGAGCTTATGCTTTGGTTTAAATAAGTCCTGGGATGAGCAATTAGCATTGACCGAGGTCTCTTACAATAAATCTACCATTCTAGAATAGGAATGCCTCTATTCAAACCGTTGTATGGTAGATGATGTAGAAGTGCCCTATGTTGGTAAGAGACTGATGACACTATCACCATTGAATATGAACTGATCTAGGTGAAGGTTCGAGTGATCCAAGAGAGGAAGAAGGTAGCTCAGAGTCGTTAAAAGAGCCACACAGACAAGCGGAAAAGTCCTTTGGAGTTGGAAGTCAAGGACTAAGTCTTCCCAAGACTTTCACCCACCAAGGTTATTATGAGCTTCAGACAATCAGGCAAGCTCACCTTATTGTATTTGGTCCTTGTCCCATCATAGAGCAAGTGAAAGAAGTAGCACATTGATTACAATTGCAAGAAGAATTGTCAAGAGCCCACGATATATTTCATGTGCCCCCAAATGTTCAAATACATCCCTAACGCATCTCATGTCATCGGGTTGAAACCTTTATCACTCCAAGAGCGCTTGACCTACGAGGAACAATGGATCAACATCTTACATCATAGGAGAAGCAACTTCTCAAGAAAGTGGTTCCACTTGGGGAGATTGTTTGGGCTAACCACACCACGACTGAGACAACATGGGAACCAGGAGAGGAGATGTAAGCTAATTACACGTACTTGATCAGGTACATGCAAGGTTCAGGGATGAAATTTCTTTTAAGGGGATAAAATGTAAGACCTCAAAATTTTAGTTATTTACAATTGAGTCCTTTGTGAAGTTTAGATGACTAAACTTCTTTTAAGAAGGGTATAACGTAAAACTTGCTTACAAAAAATCATATTTGCAACTCTCGAAGAGTAACTAATGTGATTTTTAATTTTGAGAATTTATCGCTAGTTGATTGAGCTCTTGGGTAGTAATTTTAGCATCAAGCCTTTGTAGAAATTAGGACTTTAGACCATGCCCAAAGTTCTCTATTTCTCACGCAATTTAAAGCTTTTAATAAAGTAAACATTAATTTTATTTAACAAAATTCAAATATCTATTGTTTTTAGGTCCCTCCAAAAATTTCAAGTTTAAAATTTGAATTTATGGTTATCATGGGAGGAATATAAAAAAAAAAACCCCGAATCCATCACTTGCTCAATTTCCCCTATAAATCTCTCTCTTTCCCTCCTTATCAATAAAAACAAAAAATAAAGTAAATTTGGTTATTTTTTGATGTGTTGCAGCTTCCCCTCCTTCCAAACTCACAACGGCTTGTCTCTCTTTCTCCATCTTACGACTCTCGCCCTCACTTTCTCTCCCCCTTCCATGACCACCATCAACGGCCAGCCTTCCAGCCGCCCCTCACTACCGTAGCCTAGCCACCTTCTTTTCTCTTTGTGGTGTTCTTTGGTGAGATGCTTAGGGTTTTGCTTTAATCATATTTTAAAATTTTAAAAGAATTGAATGTATGTAATCCATTTTTAGGCCATTAATGCATCCTTCCTGTGTTTACAAATCAAATTTTTAGATTTTAGGGCTACTTTAAAATACCTTCTTCTTTACTCATTCATCTTCATCTTGAACTAAGAACCCTAGTTGCTTATTTCTATCTCATCCTTGGACTTGCTTCAATTTTCTTACGCTTTAGCTAGAGGAAGTGATGTACGAGATGGATTGGGGTGCAGTAGCATTTCTTGTATTAGTTGGGTATGAGGTTTTAAGGGAGAGTTGTGAACTTTGGTCTAACCAGAATCTAGACCTACATTGACCTGACTTTGAGGAGTAATATGAAATTACATACCATGCGGAAGATCATAAAAAAGTTTAAAGATGTATATTTATGAGTCTATTTTGCTTCAAATTTTGAATTATCAATTTTGAACTTAAAATGAGAGAGAAATAAATTTTCTCCTGTGAGTACGCAAATATGATCTGAAAATTACCAGATAGAAAAACATAAATTTTGAGCCAATTACTGTCTGTACATGTAATTTCTCATAAAATCAAAGCTACAATATACATTAAGAACTTTGCAGATTGTGCTCAGACACCTTGAATTGATACTTTTAAGGCCATGTTCTTTTCGTTGGCAAATCCAAATTTACCAACCTCAACCAACTTTAACCCATTTCAACCCACTTCAACCTACTCAACCTCCTTCCCACTATTTTAATCCACTTCTACCGATCATACAAAAAAACTTTCAACTCACTTCAACCAACTTTAACCAACTTTAACCAACTTTAACCCATTTGAATCCACTTGAACCCACCTCTACCAATCTCAACTAACTTGACCCACACCAACCCATATTTCACAACGAAAAGAACAGGCCCGAAGTAAAGTTATAGCCGCTGCAAGTCAGGCCCCAAAATTGACCTAAACTGCTCATCAACCCTAATTGCTTAAAGGATGAATAATAGTTTTATTATTAGTAAATGATAATTTCAAACTTTTCTGAATGCTTGAAAATCAGTATTTGGTAGATTAGCTATGGACATATGACCTTAGTGGCTTGCTACGCTTTTGAGTTGCAAAATCTTAGTTTTAGGTTTCAAATCTCCCTTGAGTTAGCCAATATCATGACATGTTATTTTATCTTTTAGGCCCAACAATGTAGGATCGAGCTTAAGTTAATTTGTTACAATTCATTGAGGTAATGTCTATGCTTTATCTCTCCCGGGTTGCTCTTTCAAAATGTGTTATGAATTGTGTATGTGACATTGTTTGCCAAGAGGACCTTAAGTATAAAACCGAAATTGGAATATGTGATTCCTTATGAATGTTTTGAATGCGTAATATGGTATCTGATTAAATATTTATACTTGAATAGTTCATTTTTATAATTGGTTTACTAAGCTAATAAATTGACTATCATGGGTTGCGCTTACTAGGAGCCAAATGAACTTGGCTATAAAATACCAAATCCTAAAGTGTAAGACTACGACGAGTTTACGTGAGCGAGTTTACATGAGCGTGCCTCTCGAGATCATGGTAGGTTTACCCTGATATAGAGACAAGTTAGTCTCCCTGGTACAGCATGCAGTTGTTTAGGTACGTGTCATTGTTGATAGACGTATGCCAAGTCTTGGGTTTTGGTAACCCATAAGTTTGTTCGGTGGAAGACCTTGAGACTCTGGTGGGGCCGCTCACAATTAACTTAGTTCTATTCTTGATTTTGAATAATGAGTAACAATTTCCACTTTAAAGATCTTAAAATGGTTTAGAAACAATTTCATTGTGAACTGTTTGAATTATTTCTCATTCACCTCCAAATGTTTCAAATGAATTTAAATGATATTTTACTATTAGCAGTAAGCCTTATTGAATTCCGTCTTACTGTTTGAAATATTTTGTTTTTCAAGTATTGACATGGTGCATGGGGTTGGAATGTGACAGAGGCCAATGTATAGGATCTAGTTAAAATTTTATTAGTATAGAATAGGTGTTGTACTTTGTAGTTTGACTAAGTTTGACATTGACTTTTAAATCATTGCCCTAGAATTTTACTACGGTATTTCAATAATCCCTTTTGCTTTGCACTTCGTAATGACATGAGGTAGCATCGCCAACTAAGTTATGTTCCATTGCATTAATTAGGCTAAGATTTCGAATGAAAACGAATTATAATTTTCAGAGCATCATAACATAGAAAATGGGAGAAGAGTTAGGACGGAATGTACTGTTAAGCTTGTCGAGAGCTACAAATTTAACTACTACTTCGGTTATTAAATAATTTTTATAGCATAGGGAAGTAGGGATCGATCCACGAGGAAAGATTGTTTTAAAAATGCTAGTTTAATCCTAAATGATTTTACTAATTCAATTTCTTAAATCTAATCTTAATAATTCTAAAATAATTAAAATCTAATGAATAAAAATCTGGAAAAACACCCAATGATGCTCCTAAATATTTTGGATTATATTCTGGAAAGGAAACAGTAAAAAGCTTTCCTAAATAATCTGGAAAAATAAAAACAGAATAGTAACTGAAATTCTAATTAAAAATCAAAACAGCAAATTATAATCAGAACATAAATATTAAAAATGTCAAACAGTAACCTAAAATATTATTCTTCAGGTATATAAGCTTATAACTCCTCAATTGTATCCAAATAATTTCAGAAAAATCAAATCAGAAAATTACCACATAATATCAATGCAGAATATTAAATCTGAAATTAGAAGTAAAATAATCTGCATAAATATAAATACGAAAATAATCAAGAAAATTATCCTAATTATAGGAAAAACATTTCTGGACTTAAAAATACCTAATAATCGTGAATTAACAATTAAAGTCGAAATTTCCAGAACAAATAACCTAAAAACATGCACATATCAATTTCACAAAATAATTCTGAAAAATTATCAAATAACTTCCAAAAGTTACGAAATTAAATATGGGCAGACTAGGACACTATATAAACTCTAGGAACTGATAAAAATCAGAAAAGAACAAAAATAACTATTTTTAGTCTAATTTCTAACAAACCGGTAATTAAATACTAAAGCTGAACATAAATCAATCTAAAATTATAACCACTCTAAAAATCAAAATCTAAACTATCTAAAATGACCTAGACACTCCTAAAAGACTATACTTTTCGGGGTCGATTGAAATTATATTGAAGCTAATAAAATAGAGCAAAAAAATTAACAAACTAATCAAATTAACTCTAAGCAACAAACAATGATCAAAAGTTGTCAAATTTATGAAGAATACTTAGTATAATCTCAATCCACCATACAAATTAATATTTATCATTAATACTCAAGTTAATTTCATTCATGAGTTAAACTGTAGAAGACATCCACCAGCGGTTCTTCCCCGTTTTTCCTTGGATTCTAATTTAATTAGGTCCAGTCCTAATATAAACCCTACTAATTTTGATAACCCTCACACCAGCGCAAGAATTTAATCAAACTAGAGCATTACGTATAAGAAAAACATCTTTTAACACTTGATAACCAATTTACCAGCAAATCGATTTAACAAAGATCTAAGGCGATTACCTAATTAAAAGAGATGGGTTTGAGTCATCCATGATTAATTAGGGTGATACCTAAGCATAAAAGACTATAACTTTTACGTATTATAGTCTTCTAAACTATCAATCGAAACCGTATTAAACTAACTAGCATGCATTCTAATTAATTTAACACGAATATCATAAACGATAAACGTTAATCGCTATAGAATCATGAATATGAATCAACTAGGCAATAAAGCATAAGACTTGTTTCAAAATAGTAAATTTAGCATGGATTCAAGAAGATCATACTAAGCATAAAAAATTTACTCACTCATATTAAAAATTAAATCACAAAATTCATCCAAATAATTCATGTTTAATAATAATCTAAACAAACAAAATAAATTAAAATAGAGTGCAAACACAGAAGGAAAAAAAAGAAATCAAGCTAGGTGTTTTGGTGATGGTGTGAAGGATGCTTACGGTAGTGATCAAGGGGAGGGTGATTTACGACAGATGACGCAGGCCGTGGGATTTGTGGGTTGATGGTGTGATGAATGGATGATAATGATTATGGTGAAGGGATATGATGATGATGATGATGAGAAGATGGGTTGATGTGGTGAAGGCTATGATAGGCGTGCGGGAGTGGCGTGCTGATAGAGAGAGATAGCTGTTGAGGTGTAGCATGGGGATTTTATTAACGTGGGTTGGGGTTTTTGTTTAGGGTTTTCTTCTCCTTTCTTCATTAGGCTTCTTCTTCCTCAAGACGTCTAGCTTTTCACCAACTCTTGAAACCCTAGCCCAATTAAATAATTGTGAAAATAATATTCTCCATAATTATTATTTTTTTAACCGTCTTTATAGCCAAGTATGTAAAACCCGAGCTTCTATGTCCTCTATTTTCCTCTTTATTAAATTAATACTAATCCAAAAAAATATATAAAATAAAACAAATTAAACGAAATAATATATATAATATACTCGAAATAATTATAAAAATAATGCATGATTTTTGGCTTAACAAATTCCCCCACATTTAGACTTTGGACGTCATCGTGCAAAGAAATTTTAGACTCGATCTAAAAGCTTACCCTCTTTCTTTCTTATAAAGTCATGCATAACTATGATGTTCATACTAGGCCTTGGCTTGCTTTAGAAAAACAGTGTACTGAATTAATTAGTTTTTCCTTCAATAAGTGAATACCTGCTAAACATCCAACTATCCTTAGAGAGTTTATTTATCAACCTCATAACACTTCTATAATGATATAACAAGATCAATAATTATCCATCTCTTTTTGATTATGCATACACCAATTAAGAGGCCGAAAAAGAATTTAAGATAGAAAAATTTAAGCATGGTATGGCTATAGAGACAATTGAACTGGGTAGAATAACTCATTGAATTGATTCTAACTTGCCTTGTACTTATTTCTCTTTCCTCTTTATTATTATTTTTACAAAACTCCACTTGCGCACATATTCGAGGCCTATATAGGGTCTTAGAAATTAAACACTCCCTGTCTCACACTCACTCGAATAGAGGTGCTAGAGCAAATAATTCATTCTTATCATTACTTTTATTTTAATGGCTCACTAGTATGGGAAGCAATGTTTCCAGTGACAGTATTGCCTCAAAGGGTAGCACCCAATAGCGCATGCCTCAAATGGGTACTTGTCATTCCCAACTTTAACTCTATGAACAATAGACAAGTAACATCACAATTTTAATGAATTATTCAACTAATTCAATAGAATAGGAGATGGGCCATGTCATTTTATTGCCTCTTAATCGGATATATTACATGACTAAATAAGATGGATAATTAAGAGAGTTACTCATTAAAAAGATGTATGAGAATCAACTCAAACTTCTCTAAAGGATAACTATCATACTTAGAAGTCTTCACTTATAAAAGAATAAACTACAAAATAGCTAATAAAACAAAATTTTTCTAAACAAGCAAGCCTAGCATAAACTCATATCATGCATTGTTTATAAGAAAATAATTTTTTTGTTTTTTCGATTTTCTACTCTTTTTTTTCAAGAATAAATATTACGAAAATTAAATGCAGGATGCACCCCCCCACACTTAATTCATGCATTGTCCCTAATGCATACAAAAAGAAAGAAATAATGAAAATAAAAGCAAAATTAAATGGGTACTTCCCTAAAAACGTTGGGAGGAAAACGTTGGGTTGCTTCCCAACTAGCGCCTTTGTTTATAGTCGTTGGCTCGACTTCATGAAGCTCTTGGATCCTCTAATTGGATCTGTACTACTAAATTATCATTAATCTGGTAGGGGACTTTTTGAAACTCAGCATGATTAAGACTCTTAGTAAGCACAGTCAAAAATTCATCCTCATTGGATAAGTCATAAATATCTTGGGGCAATTCAACAGTAACATCAAGTGCATACACGTAACTCACATCAGCAGGGAATCTCATGGCATCAAAAATATTAAATTTAATCACTTCACCATCAAATTCCATGATTAATGTTCCTTCATGCACATCAATTTTAGTCCTAACTGTTTTCAAAAATGGCCTGCCAAGCAAGATGGGAATATCATGACATGCATCACCCATGTTCATCACATAAAAATCAGCAGGAAATACAAGTTCATTCACTTGGACTAAGACGTCCTCTAACACTCCATCTGGGTAAATACTGCTCCTATCAGCTACCTAAAGCACTACATCAGTTTTCTTTAACTCTCTTAATTTCAGTTTGTCATAAACAGACCTAGGCATAACATTAATGGAGGCACCCAAGTCAAGCATACCCTTATCAAAGCAAAGGTTTCCTATTTTGCAAGGAACAAAAAACACACCAGGGTCTTGACACTTAGGGGAAAGTTTTCTTTGAAAAACAGCAGGCACATTTTCCCCCACACTTATCTTCTCATTACCAATGAGCTTCCTCTTGGTAGTGCATAATTCTTTTAAGAACTTAGCATAACGATGCACCTGTTTAATGGCATCAAGGAGAGGTATATTAATTTTTACCTTCCTAAAAGTTTTTAAAATCTCTTGGTTAGCCTCATTTGCCTTAGACGCAGGGCTTTTAAATCTACTAGGGAAAAGTGAGATTGGCTTGTAAGATTTTCTTTTCTTTTCTCCTAATTCCTTAGTAGTTTGATTAGACTCTGTATCTAATTCTGGTTCAGCCCCCTTGCCCTCTAACTCAGGCTCAACCTCTCTACTCTTCCTAGGTTCTTGTAACTCTTTCCCACTCCCAAGTGTTATGGCACTAACATTCTCCTTAGGGTTAGGGTAAGACTGCGATGGTAATCTATTTTGCATTTGAGCCTACAAGTTACTAACTATGATATCAGTTGTTGTTTATCTCTCGTGAACCTGCTTAAGAGTTGTGTCCAAAATCTGGAACCTATCATCCATCTTCTTAAGGACTTGTTCTAGTAGGAAGTTAGTCCTATCCTGATTAGAAGGTTGATGAGATATTTGGTCAAAACCAGGGGGATTGATTTGAGGGCCATACCTAAGATTAGGGTGGTCCCTCCATCCTTCATTATAGGTGTTAGAATATGGATCATACCTCTAATTTTGGTTAGAGTAAACAGTATTAACATTACCCTCTTGAAGTGTAGGACATGCATCAGTAGGATGCCCCTCTAGACAACAAATGCCACATATGACTGCTTTTTGTGCTCCCCCAATAACAATCTTATTCAACATAGTAGTGATGCAAGATAACTGGTTCTCTACAGATGAACTAGAACAAATCTCATTAACCCTTTTAAGTTGTGACTCTCCAGCACCAAATTGCTGAGTATTTTGGGCCATTAGATTGAATAAATTTCTAGCCTCTGCTGGGGTTTTTATTAAATAGAGCCCCCCACTAGCAGCATCAACCATATTACGATCCATAGGAAGCAAACCCTCATAATAATATTGAATCAACAACTATTAAGTTATTTGATGTTGGGGACAACTAGCACACAGTTTATTAAATCTTTCCCAGTACTCGCAAAAAGTTTCTCCATTCATTTGTTTGATTCTACATATATCCTTCCTAACATATCCAATTCGTGATGCTGGAAAAATTTTATCTAAGAATGATTTATGCAATGCAATCCATGTAGAGAAAGATCCAGCAGGCATGTAATACAACCAATCCTTAACATTACTAACCAAAGAAAAGGGAAAGACTCTCAATCTAATTTGGTCCTCAAAAATTTCCTTAGGCACCATAGCAGAGCAAGTAATAAGGAATTTACTAATATGTCAGTATGGGTCCTCTCCAACTAATCCATGAAACTTAGGTAATAAATTGATGAATCCAGAGTTTAGTTTCAAGGGCTTATCTAATACAGCATAAGTAATGGACATGGGTTGGGTTTCTAAGTTAGGGACAACAAGTTCCCGAAGAGTGGATGTTCTTACCTCTTTTAAGCTTAAGACTTATTGGCAATCTGCAAAAATTAAAATAAAAACAAAACAATAAAAGTAGTAAAATTAAATAGAAGTAAACTAGCAATTTAATTTTCTTTCCCCAGCAATGGCGTCAAAATTTGTTAAACTTGTCGAGAGCTACAAATTTAACTACTACTTCGGTTATTAAATACTTTTTATAGCATAGGGAAGTAGGGATCGATCCACGAGGAAAGATTGTTTTAAAAAGGCTAGCTTAATCCTAAATGATTTTACTAATTCAATTTATTAAATCTAATCTTAATAATTCTAAAATAATTAAAATCTAATGAATAAAAATCTGGAAAAGCACCCAATGATGCTCCTAAATATTTTGGATTATATTCTGGAAAGGAAACAGTAAAAAGCTTTCCTAAATAATCTGAAAAAATAAAAACAGAATAGTAATTGAAATTCTAATTAAAAATCAAAACAGCAAATTATAATCAGAACACAAATATTAAAAATGTCAAACAGTAACCTAAAATATTATTCTTCAGGTATATAAGCTTATAACTCCTCAATTGTATCCAAATAATTTTAGAAAAATCAAATCAGAAAATTACCACATAATATCAATGCAGAATATTAAATCTGAAATTAGAAATAAAATAATCTGCATAAATATAAATACGAAAATAATCAAGAAAATTATCCTAATTATAGGACAAAATTTTCTGGACTTAACAATACCTAATAATTGTGAATTAACAATTAAAGTCAAAATTTCCAGAACTAGTAGCCTAAAAACTTGCACATATCAATTTCACAAAATAATTCTGAAAAATTATCAAATAACTTCTAAAAATTACGAAATTAAATATGGGCAGACTAGGACACTACATAAACTCTAGGAATAAACCGATGGTGTTGGTTCATGGTGGTCCTCTTGGTCCATGGTGGAAAAAATTCTATGGTATATACTCATGTACCTAGTTATGTATACACCTATATAAGACGGTGTGTACCATGTTAGAATACATACGTTTGTATCTAAGAATTTTTAGAACACGGTACATACCCTCTTATATAGGTGTGTACATAGCTAGGTACATGAGTATGTATCATAGAATTACTGCCATGGTGGTCTTGTTACAGCCTTAAGAGGGTGGTTGCAGAGTGGGGATAGCAGAGAGTGGAAGAGAACCTAGCTTTTGGACATTTCATATTATTTTTAATTCTAAAATGTGGGTTCAATCTTAACTGCACAAAATAGATTTGATGGCCAATTCAAAAAAGTTCTCACAGAATAAAGGGTTCCCATATCAAAGGGGTTCCCACTCCTTCCCTTGCATACACACA
>JACYFF010031952.1:31169120-31234182 GCA_017589665.1 Selenicereus undatus | reverse complement strand
CCCAGTTCAAAAAATCTTATACATTGACCTATTCTCCACTAGACCCACGTCTATGTTCAACCCATTTACGACGATGCTCCAACAATTCAAACATGCAAGACCAAATGTGAACCCATTGAATACCCTCACTAGATTTTTAGTACAGATTCATGAAATTGTCAGCATTTTAAACAAATTTATGCAAAAAAATCCATATTTTCCAGAAAATTTCAGAAAACAAACAACAATTTTTTTGAGCCAGGAAATCACATTCTACTTATCCAGAAGAACCTTAGAAACATGAAGAAGGAGAATCATGAAGCAAAGTTAAGCATAGTCAACTATGTCTAAGGTGAAAGGGAGAATGATGTGAGTTGTAGGCATCGATACCTTTGCCGGGAGCATCAGATGGAGGTTGTTTGCCTCCAATAGCTACTACTATGGTCGGTGATTATGGATTTTGAAAAAATCAGCAGAAAACTGTAGAGAGAGGAGCATTCTTGGTTTATAGAGAGATTGTCAGGCAAATGAAACTCTGAGATAGAAAATGGGTAGTACGGAAGAGAGAAAAAGAAGCTAACTTGTATAATATGGGAAAAAGAGGCAAACTTGTATAATAGGTTGTAGGTAATTAAATTCAACTGTTCAGATCTCTTTTGTGTACATTAAGGGTTAGGATTTGTCAACTATAATAGTTAAAAAAAATTTCAATTATGGTAGAATTTTGCTTTCCAGTTACGTCAAATTAAAGCACGATGAGGACTCTTCGGAAGACCATGGGTGTCTGTAATGGCATGTGTTGCCCTTTATAACTTGTCTCACTTGTATCATAAATTTGAGTTCATAGAATTATTATCATAGTGCAATTTGGGACATAAAAACTTTATTGTTTTTTTTGAAAAGAGATCATAAAAATATAAAAACAAAATATGGATTTTAAAAAAAGAAAAATTACCATTCACAATAGTCCAGTTTTATAGATTTGAATCTACTGACATGAAAGGCAACATTATAATTTCGGTTGATGAATTATCTTTTCGACTTAATTTATAGGTTTTGGACAGTGTTGTAGAGTTCATGGATTATAGTACCACCTTAATTTGCTTTTTGTTCCACACTGCCACCTCATTTTAAAATTATTCCAACTTACCATTATATTTAAAAAACAAAACTCAAAGCACCATTCTTCATTATACTGACCTGCTATGCTAGGTAATATCAACTTGCCTGCTCTCTCTAGTTAAAGGGAAGCAATAGCATCCAAGCTCTCCATGGCCACCATCTTGCGACTATCTTGCTGTCTTGTATGACGCCATGAAACATGGTTGCTAGGCCTCCTGTATCAATTGAATGATGTGGGTAGGACCCTTTTGTGGCTGATTTTAGCTCTCTGTAGCTGAAATTTTCAAGCTTCAACGAGATTAAACATGAATTCGAATAACTCAAAATCTGAATCAAAATGGCTTGGTTCTTCAATGGTGGAATAAAGGGTCACCACTGAAATGCAAATCACAACATGCCCATAAAGTGTTCGATGAACTGCCTCAGGTGCTTGTGGTCATATTTCTTATGAAGAATAGCTCCATTGTTGCATTTTGCAATGTAGGTTTCCTTCCAATGTCTCAGTCAGCAAAACTTTTCTCACTTGGAAGGATAATTAGAGGGGGTGAGGCATTCAAGCAAAGAAATGTGCATCCATTGGAGCCTAATGAAGCCGTTAAAACTAAGGTTTGCAAGAACCATGTAACTATGTAGTCAAATTGTGGGCTTGTAAGAAGAATGAATCAAACTCAGAGAAGCCACTCTTTGTACCTATTTTTTACATCTAATTGTGGAGTTTTACCTAATCAAGGTGAAGCTATGTAATGATGAATGAAGAAGCCATTGTTTGTACGTATTTTTTTGCATCTAATATTTTGTTTAACAATTGAGGAATGTAAAAAGCTTGAATTTTATTTATAAGAGGTTTCTAATATGCAAGCAATGAATGCCTTATAGCCATTTAGTACAGGACCTCAAAACTAAGAGGACCTCAAAGCTAAGTGGAGCCTTGAAAATTGCTACGTTCCGTCATTCTGGCTTATAGCCATTTTGTTTAACAAACTTCAAGCTAATCATCCAAAACCGAATTGAACTAGCTTGCTTATGTTAATTTAGCACAACTCAATACCTTTGAGTTTCTTCTAGAACCATTTAGTGCTAATTGAAATTACCTTACACATATTTTCTCCGTTATTTCAGTGTCATTTCTAGCACCTTCAAACCAATAAGTACCAATCGGTATCATTCAATCGATCCAATGCCATTTAGCGATCAAGACCTTATTTTTAGTCCAAACAAACATCCTTTCTGGTAAAATTACCTTAACTTTCTTTTAGATGAACATCCTTTCTTTTAGATCAACCAACATAAGGGAGGAGATTTGCTTTGCTGATTACATCATAAAGGAAGGTGGTTGAAAGCAGCAAAAGCGCTTATAGACAACCAATATCCTTTCTTGAGGTATGTTGCAGATTTGCCCACGAAGAAAAATCAAGTTAAAAGCAGCAAAAGAAAAATCAAGTTGAAAGCAGTTTCTCCAACATCCTTTCAACTTGAGCTTACAAACAACCAATAGCAAAAGATCAACCAACGTCCTTTCTTTTAGAGCTTACAAACAAAAGAGCAGCAAAGCTTCTGTCTTTGAGCCTATTGAAAGCAGGTGTTGAAATGCAAAGATTCAGTTACTGTTGTTGCTGGTCACTGGGCTCCTGACTGGACTGTTGCTATTGCAAACTGGACTACTGACTGGACTGCTGTTGTTGCTGACTGGACTGCTGCTGCTGGTGACTAGATTGCTGCAACTGCTGACTGGATTGTTGCTACACCGCTGCTACTACTGACTGTTATGGTGACTGTGCTGCGGACTGGATTACTGCAATTGTTGACTGGACTAATATTGTTAACTGTTCTGCTGATTTTGCTGCTGACTTTAATGTTGATCATGTTGCTGATGTGTTTCCCATATTGCTCCTGCTAGTGAATTCTGGTCAGTCCAAAAGTTGCTGAAATCAAATGCTGGAATATGTGCCTCTATGATTGGTGCAGTTGGGCCTCTTCTGATCTATATTAAAGGAAAAAAAAACATGCTGAAATTACAAGAAAAATTAATGCTGAAGTTATAAATCCTATTTGAACATCCCCCGCCATCCAGTTTCAGTTTTTACACCACCACCATTGCAAATTACAGGAAAACATGCTGACATACCCAATACATTTTAGGTATATATTGAAGTACTTGAAGTTTTAAGGGAGGTGTAGGAGCGTAAGATTCTTCAATTGCAGAGGGCTGAGTTGCCTCACTCAATGCTTGGTTTGTAGAGAGATCTTCTCTTACAACCTAAAGGCAAACAAAAAAATATCCATTTTTAATGAGGCATGTTCAGGTGTTTGGTTGGGGGGGGGGTTCAATAGCTATGTTCACGCAAAACTTGAACAACATACCTCAAAATTGCATGTTCACTTCATATGACCAACTTGCTTGCATTGAGAGCATGTCTTCTTGTGTCCCTTTGTGGACACTCTACCATTAGCACTTGCTTGTTTACTGTTCTTCTCCCCTTCCTCAAGCCTCCTTTTTAAAGCTAGATTTTTCTTTGTATCTTCAAATGAGGGTGAATGGATTTGATCTCCACTTGCTTTAACCCACATATTTTGGCCATTAATGGGATTAATTGTCTTTTTATATGCTTTCTTGTACTTCTCCAAAGAATAGAAATCATCCACATAGTCTTCAACTTTTAATCCTTCCTCTCTCATTACAAGCAGTGCATGTCGACAAGGAATACCAGTCAAATCCCATCCTCTACACATGCATGTCCTCTGGACAAGGTTGACCACAAACCCCTGTAGTCCATGACTCACACTATATTTGCCACCTCCAGCTCGGGTTGCTTGCCACCATCTACAATTGTCCTTCTCTTTCTCCAACTTCTTGATGATTTGTGGGCAAATCTTCTGATCATATGTTTCAGGGAAATCTTTTTTTCTTCCAACCCTTTCCATGACCGATTTGAAGATGTCTTCAAGGAGGGAGATTATTGGCTTGTACCTAGCCTGCAAACAAAAGAAAAATTAAATGAAATACTTGCAAAATCAGCAAAATTAATTCAAATTCCCAAACACTTATATGTAAGTACATCTATGATAAAGACATTAAATATCTCGACCATGTCGTTGTCAACCGAATCACACTTTGCCTTGGTAATCAAACAACAACCTACACCATTGCTCGGGGTTTTTCTCCTCTAGAAATTTCCATGCATTTGGATCAAATTGCTCCATTGCCTTCTTGTTCATATCAAACTCCACTTCAGTGCTGGACTTTGCAATCCTCCAAAAGATGTCTCTGTATTTAACTCCCTTATACTTCTTCCTCAAGTTCGCATAAACATGCCTTGCACATATAACCTCTGCTGTGCTCGGGGAAGGAACTGAGATATGCTTTCAACCAACCCTTTCTGTCGATCAGAAATTATTGTCCACCCTATCTCATCGCCTAACTGCAAATCAGATGATTACATCTTCATAAACTAGCACCAAGTGGGAATATCTTCCCTCTGTGTCACAACCCATGCTACAGGATACATCTGGTTGTTACCATCTCTTCCGACAGCAACTAATATTTGGCCTTTCCAAGGCCCTTTGATGAAGCAACCATCAATAGAAAGGACAGGTCGACAACCCTCTAACAAGCCATGCTTTAAGGCCCCAAGACATATGTATATGCTTGCAAATATGCTCTGGTCATTTTCATTCTTCGTGATGGCAACTTCAACTGTGCTTCTTGGATTTTGCCTTAAAATCTCATTTTATAATCTCTAATAAGCCCAAATTAAGCTCTGTAGTCACCCACTATTTGCTTCAGGGCCTTCTTCTTGGCTATAAGACACACTTTTAAAGAAACCTTGTAGTTTAGGTCCTGCTTAACCATTTCTCTCAAGACTTGCATTTTTATGTTTGGTTCGATCCTAATCTTCTCCAGGTACCTTCGAGAAAGCCAATTACTGCTTATTAGTCTTTTCCACCTCTCAAAGCTAAATGGCGTGCAACTATGAGCATCACCGATGGTTTTGATTTGATAAGATCCTCATTATTACATGGAGAGACCCACATCTTCCATTTGCACCCAGAACCCATGCACTTAGCTTGGAATATTCGCTTATCACTGTGTAACACATTAATATCGTAGCCCCTAAGTATTCTATAATCGTCCAAGGCTTCCCTAAGCTACTTCTTATCAATGAATTTTATTTCTACGACCATGTCAACATCTTCGGCTCTTACATGGCGGTTAAACTTAGGGTAACCAATAGTAGGGGTGTTCATCGGTCCAAACCCGGACCGGACCGAAAAAAATTGGACCGAACCGGACCGGACCGAATTGTCAACCTAGCAATTTTTTACGATATGAACATCTTATATTTATTTTCATATGAATAAATTCAACATATTTTCATCATGAAAAACAAATCAATATTCTTGAACGTTTGAGAAATTATAAGTTGCAAAAGAAAATTAAAATTGAATAAGTAAAAAGTCAATTTTCAAAAATTTTTTATTCGGTCCTCGGTCCGGACCGGGGACCTATGGACCGGACCGGACCGAAGACCGAATAAAAAAATTTTGTGGACCGCGGACCGGACCGAATTCATTCGGTTCGGTCCGGTCCGGTCCGGTCTAGGCTGGTCTTCGGTCCGGTCCGGGTTTGGATCGAATAATGAACACCCCTAACCAATAGTGTTACTTCTTGTAGCATCTCTGTCTTCAGCTTCAGAAATGCTAGGGCTACTCGCATTTTCGAAATCGTGATAATGCTCAAGAAACTCATCATCATCATAAGACCCCTTTCCATTTGAGACCTTAGCTTTTATCATAACCTTTTTCTTTTTTTCCCGATTTTCCTCCCTCACTTTTTGCTTTGTCGTGGCAATTTCATCATCAGATTCGGACTCAATGTCCAAATCATTTAATAAGTCATCATCACCATCATCATCCTCACAATCATCTAACTCATGTCGTTGTGTATTAAAGGCATTAGACATCTCAACCCAATTTTTACGATCAAGGTGTTCCACATATAGCTCAATAAGTGGTTCTTTGATACACAATTTAATTAATTCACGAACATCATCATCATCTTCTATGGACACAAGGGCTTCTTCAAAATATATATTCGGCTTTCTATAGTAAACTTTCCCGATTTTATGCCCAACATAACCCAATTTCATGATATCTGCCTCTATCTCATGCAAACTCAACTCATCAGTGTCAACAATCAAATACTTAAGGTCACCTTCAAGATAAACTAACTCAGGAACTCTAACAAATGCACCTCTATGATGGATATGCAAGTTTATTTCCATTGTACTCCTGCAATTAATTAATGAGAGAGATGAGAGAAATGCAATAAACAATATTGAAGCTTTTTACACATCCAACATTGGAATCAGCCTTGCCACAAACACAACATATACTAATCAATGCCCATTCAATATTTCTGGGGAGAAAGATCGGACCTAGAAGCCTTTTACATGTAACAAACTAAAATTTGAGAACTTAACTTTGAAATTTACCCAAATTCATGTTTTCACAATCACATTCAACCACAATGGACTATAAAAACCCACATTTAACTGATTTGATGATCATTCATCCAACATTTTTGTCGTTTACATACTCAAACAACAAACCCAAATTATGAACCGAAATCATGAACGCTAAAAACAAGCAACATACCTCAAGAACTTGATTGTTTCCTTCAACTTAATGGTGTTCCAAATTCCTGAACAACAACAATAATATATCTCTTGTTGAATTTTGAGATCAAATCAGTTTTTGAGTTGGGTTTTTTCAACATGAGTAGCAGGGGAAGTGAGTCCCTGTTCACGTTGATATGTTTCTGGAGGGAAGATAAATGGGCTCTGGTTGGTCTTTTTTTTTTTTTAATTCCAGTTGTCTTCCTTGTCAAGCTAGCCCAAAAAAAAAAAAAAAAACAGTCACGTATTACCTATTTTGGCAATGGTCAGTTGCTGAGTGGTAATGATAATCTTATTTTAAAAATAGAGTGGCAGGCTAGAACATTTTCAAAACAAGGTGGTAATCAAGAACAAAAATTAAAACAGGGTGATATCATAATGCATGAACTCCAGTGTTGTATAAGATAAACATATCGCTCCCGTTCCTAGGGCCTGATTTGACTGCCTCTCGGGCCTTCCTTGGTAATTCGTCTCCTTCACATTGATGATCATCTGCAGCTTAGGATTTTTTTTTTTTTTTCGAAAAATACACCTTGGGATTTGACTCAAAGCACTTTCTATGTTCCACTTAGGAAACAATAAAACAGATAAGTAGCAAAAGAAATTCTAGAAAATATTCTCATCGTCCAGCTTCAAATAAAAATTTTAGTACTTTTTATGGAATAAGTCACTTTGAAAATCACAAAGCTTCTGGGCTCGAAGTATAATTCAAGCCAGCACATGATGCTTTCTTCTTAAAATAATAACAAAAACGTTGGATGTTTCCTTTAAAAAACCAGCAAAAATGTTTTCTTATAAAACTTCAGCAGTGGGCAAAGAAATTAAAGTTACTTGAAGTTTGAGTATACATATATTGTATGACCTAGCCTAGTAAAATGGGCCGTCACGATCAGCAAATTGGATCAAGCACGCTTAGAGCATCCGCATTGCAAGGTTCGTGAGCCAAAAATTTGGCTCACGGTCCAAGCAATATCATGCATCGGTGATCCGCTTCGCTCGCCCCACGATCCAGCTCATGGCCATGATCCGCCTCCCACACATTCTCTCTCTCTTTTTTTTTGCCAACTAAGCATTTAAAAGTCTAAAACCCAATAATATAATAGTAGTGGGGTCTATAAAATATTATTTTATTTGGTGATCCAAGTTGGTGATCCATAGGATGTAGAGAAGAAAAAAAAGTTGGCTTGTGAGATGATGTGGAGGTTGTGGGCCCCCACTTATGATCCAAATTTTTGGATCACCAATGCGGATGCTCTTATGCATACAGGAAGACAAGTCAACCGTTACAATCCGTTCAAAGGCGCAGAAATTTCAAAGGCAAGAATGACAGATTGCATATATAGAGACAGTGATTGTCAAGTTTGGAGGCTAAACAGAACATAAACATGGGAGGACAAAGCAATGTATTAGCACTTGTTGTAGTCATCACAGTGTCCACTGTGGTTGTGGAATCCCATGCCCATAACAGCCATGCTTGTCACTTCCCTGCAATCTTCAATTTTGGAGACTCGAATTCTGACACTGGGGCTGTCTCAGCCGCCTTTGGTCGTGTCCCCCATCCTTATGGTGAGACCTTCTTTGGTCAGCCTTCTGGTCGTTACTCTGATGGCCGTCTCATCATTGATTTCCTTGGTAAGTTCATTAGCACAGTAGTGGCAGTGTAGATTTGGTTAACAGTGTTCATACTCATATGGTAGATTAATCATGAGCTTAGTCAAACAGAGGTAGATACAATATTTGGGTTCAAGCTTGTCAATTTGTCCAATGATTTGATATATTCCGATTTCGGGTTCGATTGGTCTCATCCGCAGCCAAAAAACTTGTATGGGTCACTTTTACCGGATATACTGGTTTACATTTCCAGAACGTCATGATTTCTGACCTTTCCGATGTGTTTCCCTTGGGAAATCTCTCCAAAAGAACCCAACAAAACAAAAAAAGTTGAGGTGATTTTTCAATTTCTACTTCACAAGCATAACTCATATGTCTGGTGTAATGGTGCAGCTGAGACACTGGGCTTACCATATTTGGGAGCCTTCCTTGATTCGCTTGGTACAAATTTCCATCATGGAGCGAATTTCGCTGCAAGTGGAGCAACCATCGAGCCTGCAACTGGGCTGTTGATTGATTCTGGGTTTAACCTTCTTTCCCTGAAAATACAACTTTCACAGTTTGACCAGTTCAAAAAATAGAACCATAGAGCTGTACAGGAAAGGTGAGAAATTTGATCTGCCAAGGCCAGAGGACTTCTCGAAGGCTCTTTACACGACTGATATTGGGCAGAATGATCTCCACTTCAAGTTGATAACAGTCACATTGAAGGAAGTGTTTGACTACATTCCTTATTTGGTAAATCAAACATCTCTTGCCATTGAGGTTAGTGCCTTTAAATCTAGTCTTGGTTGAATACTTTGGCGTAGGCTAAAGTTGATTGGTTTTCGGTGTGTGCGACAATAATGTTACCTTGGGTCTGATTTCCCCTTCCTGAACTTCCTCATTTTATTCACTTCCTTTAAGCTTTACCCAAAAATGGGAGACAAAAAAGATCAATGTAGATCATTTGAATTTCAGATAGGTTTAGCTTGATCAGGTTCATTGGATTTAGATGAGAACCTCCTTATCTTATTGTGTGAGAGTCATTTTGGGGTCACCTTAATTTTGGGAATTGCACTAAAATAATCTATTTCGTAATGGATCCAACCAAACGTTTTGTTTGTGTCATTATTGCCCTGCTCCTGATGTCGCTTACCCCTTTTTTTTCCTCGTGGATATTAGCAATTGTATGCAGAAGGAGCCAGAAATTTCTGGATCCACAACACAGGCCCTCTTGGGTGCTTGCCATTTTTTCTGGTCAATTTTCATGTGCAGCCTAACAATACTGACGAAGTCGGTTGTGTCAAGTCTCACAATGAAGTAGCTCAAGAGTTCAACAGGCAACTCAAAGGCTCGGTGTATAGACTGCGGGATCAGTTTCAAGATGCAGCCTTTACTCATGTAGACATCTACTCTGCCAAGTATGCTCTTTTTGAAGATGCAGCAAAGATTGGTAAGTTTTCCTTGCCCGGCAAATGGCCTGTTCAGGTCAAGCTGTATTTTGAATCAGATAGAATGAACCGATAGAATATTTTTGCCATGGTAGGTCATATACTCATATTCAGCTGTGCTATGTGTTTTGTGCAATAAACTAGTCATATTAATTTAGTCTGACCCAACTAGAGATTAACGCTGGTAAAACTTTGTGTGACCAAATTAGAGGACAAGTCTGGACTAGGAAAAAAGGGTATCAGACAAGAAAAGGTTGTCTGAATTTCAAATCCAAACACAAGATTGTTCCTATTTTCATTATCACAACCTGTTTTCATCTTAATTTAGTCCTGCCCAAATTCTATTTGACATAAAGCTTGTATCAGGAAAATATTTCCACCGAAACCTTATGCTTTTCGCTATCTGTCCAATTTAAACCCAAGATCAATTTTTTTCCATTTCTGTTCTGTAGAAAGGTTGTTGTCCTTCCTGTTAGGGTGAAGTTCAATTTTGGACCGGTTGGGTTAAAATTGGGCTTGGGTCAGTTCTGCCACATCCACATCAGCTAAATAACATTGATTACAGGCCACTGGAAGTACGTGATTTGATGTTTCTTTGTGTGATGCAGGATTCGTGGATCCGCATGGGTTTTGCTGCAAGCACCCTGAAGACCCCAGTGTTAGATGTTGGGATGTGAAAACAGTGAATGGAAGTTCAGTGTATGCAACATCTTGCAGGAACCCAGGAGAGTACATAAGTTGGGACAGCATACATTTCACTGAAGCTGCAAATCATTGGGTTGCCAACCACATCTGGGATGGCTCCCTTTCCGATCCTCCCATTCCCATCACAGATGCATGTCAACACCCTGCCTTTCGATAAATCATCAATTATGTTGTATTAATCACTTCATTGTCGAGATATTTGAATGAATATAAGTAAATAGAATGGAGAATAAATTTGGTGCTAAAACTTGGCTGCGACAGTATTGTTTGTCATGATCCTGAAATCATCTGATACATGTACAGCAATGAACCTGAGTAGGATGATGATTTTGCGATCCTTATGTTGCCTACGGGATGCTTCTTTGTGAACATTTGCTTGTTTAATGGAGAGCTGAATGATTGAATTTCGAAAACTACTGCTCAATGTTAAACTTGGATTCAGATACGCAAACAGGTCAACTGATGATATTTATTGTATTCTGTTGATAGGCAAGTTGGATAAACCAACAAAAAGCTCAAATATGGTCGTTGCGTAAAGTACTCCTGCCCATGTATTTCATTAATTGGTTCCCATCCAAACCGAGATTAATCTGACCAGGGCTTGAAGCAAATGTGCCCTTTGCTAATTAGGCCTTCACAGAATGAGTGACAAAAGTTGGTGTTTTCTTTGGGCTCTGAAATTATGCCTGCTTGTTTCATCTCTCCAGGGACTCTTCTTGGCTTGATTGAGTTATATGGCATTATTGTCTTTGTTACTTGAAATGCATCTTTTGCCATCTTTCAGTTTCAGCCCATGAAGCGCCCTGTTTATGTTTTGTTCATGAATGGTAGTTTTCTGTGGATGCAGCCTATATGTAAAGATTGAATAATTCTAAAGGCGCAAAACGAGATTAAAAGATTATTGCTAGATATGTTCTTTGTTCTTGTCAATTATGTGTGCTTTCTATTATTAAATGTGTTCACAAAATCCTTCTTCTATAAAATGTTTCCGCAAAATTCTTCTCCTATTAAATGTTTTCACAAAATCTTGTTTTGTGGGTCTCTTAGAATCAACCTCTCAACGGGCAGTCATGCCGGTTGAGGTAAGGTTGCCTACATTTGGATCTCCCCAGACTCCGCGAAAGTGGGACCCACATTGAGAGGCATTGTTGTTGTTGTTGTTTTTGCTAATTAGGCCTTCATCTTCGAAGTAAAATGCAAGTAATCTCTAACAACTGAGGTGGAAAAGTGGTAATATTGGATTCTCCACAGAATGAGACTTTCATTTGGTCTTCAAAGGTTTGAATATAAACTTACAGAACCCAGGAAATAAAGGCATTGGGGGAACTAAACTGTTTGTGGACAAAGAATGGTATATTTTCTGGTATTCTGAACGTGGATCAGATGAAGAGCAGAACATAAAGACGAAATGAATATATCCACAGAGAGAGAAAGAGAGAGACAGAGAGGGAGAGAGAGAGAGAGAGAAATCGAGAATCCGGAATCTTTTGATTTCTGTTTTCTGCAGAAGTTATTTCAATGCACAATGCTCTTAATAGCCTTCCTTGCTAACTTCCATCCCTACGTCCTTTTCCCAATGTGTAAGTATAACCGAATGAATGAACTGCTTCTCCTTATTCAGCTGCTGATATGCGCACTCGACTGGTCAGAAGAAGCTCATGCTAGAAGAGCTTAGTTTTGTAGTGTTTTTTACATCTCGAGTGCATCATCACTATCCATTTTATTTTCTGAAGCTTCTGTGCTCGAATGATTCCTGGAAGAGCTGCCTATCCGGAGTTTCTTGCACTCCATTAATTCATTCAATTAACAATTGAGATATGAAGATCAGCTTTGTCACACTGATGCAAAATCAGACACTTAAGAATGAGGAGAAAACCAACAGGAAAGAAAAAGGGTCAGCAACAAAGAAAGAACAAGGTGAAGAATACGTGGATTTTGGTGCACGGACCAATACAAGTGCACCACGTCCATGGTTGCCTAACTCTTCATATCATTTTTCAGAAAAATTGAAGTACTTACCTTTGATACTGAAATTGGTATCAAATACTATATCCTACCTCGTCGCTTGTCATTCTAAACCTATAGAATCGCCAGGAAGCGCCACCAGGATAGTGCTGCATTGCAAGTACGACATATTTTATCAGTGTCATATGCAAATTATTACTGTAGTAACCATATTTCAACATCAAGGGATGAAGTTTTGAATTATAAACCTGATCCGCTCGAAGAAGCGCGATTCACAGAGTCAAAGCGTCGATGTAAAGGATATGACCAGTTGAGCAGGAAATGTGATCGAAAAGGCCACAGAGAGAGCAAATCATCCCAGCTTGGCCAGTTTAGGCTCCAAACATCCTCAAATCGAAAATTATACTCTTCATGGTCCGGAACAGCTCGAAAACCGCTATTGTTGTGGCTGTTGTCAGAAGGTACAGATGGTCGGACTGGAAGTTGGAATCGACAAATAGGGCAAGTGTTATGGGTCTGAAGCCAAGGCTCAATGCAACCCGAATGATAGAAATGGTTGCAGGGTAATGCCTTGATCTCTTCCCCCACTATGAAGTCCTCTTTGCAAACGGGGCAGACTGGTTCACTGCCCAACAAATCAGCTGTCATGAATCTTGGTTGAAGGGTATCCTCTGACACCGTTGGATCTGGTTGAAGGGTATCCTCTGACACCGTTGGATCTTCAGGGATGTGATCCAATGGCTCCTGATTTTGCCCCCATGAGAGCGCACTTTCTTGGGGTGAGATTGGCCTAGGGAGTAGAGCATGTAGAGTAGCCTGTGGTCTGTTGTACCTGATTGTTGGTGTGTCAAGCATCTGAACCATGGTGTCCAGCAACTGGGCAGCCGATGTGGGCTCATTTGGCTGAGGTGGCCTTGAAATATGGAGTTCTTGGCATAGAAGGGTGTAGCAAAGGGGGCAGATGAAGTTGTATGGGTCGAAGGAAGATGAAATCCTGACCGTCTGATTGCACTGGCGGCACCAGAAGAAACGGTATGTTCGTGTTCTCCTAAACCCATCGATCACCACCCTACGCCTCCGGATCATAGACATGGCTGACGGTGACAACGGATCTGACCCAAAAATAAGAATTGAAAAGATTCAAATGTATAGTCTCGTCCTCACAGATAGATCAAAGAATCTATCCGTAAATAACAGTTGGGATTTACGGAGAGGGGGTTATATATATCATGTGTAGTCAGTTTTAATTGAAGGATACAGTACGGAATGGAATATATAATGGCTTATGAGGGACCATAAAGTTATTCCTTTTGATGTAATTTTTTTTCTTTTTCCTCATTTTTTCAAGCGTGGCAATTTAAGCGTAACACTGAAGTAAAGGATGAGTAATGTGCAATAACAAGTCATACAATTACATAACTTCTTCATTTGTTTTAGCTGCCTTTTCTCCCCAACTTCCGTGTTCCGTGATTTTTTTTGTAAAAGAAAAGCGACACAATAAAGTAATCAAAGCTGAATATAGGTATACTAAGGTTGCATTACTTTCTGTCTTAACTAGGTGGAATCATTTAAAAGCTGTTCCCCCTATAGCTTTTAAAAAAGTAAGAAACTGTTGTTCTAATCATATATTTATATATAAAAGTGAGTGCAAATGCTGTAGTTGTGACGCGTGTCTTTGAAACATATATAGGTATACTAAGGTTGCATTATTTCTGTCTTAACCAGGTGGAATCATTTCTCCTATAGCTTGTAAGAAAGTAAGAAACTGTTGTTTTAATCATATATTTATATATAAAAGATGTAGTTGTGACGTGTGTCTCTAAAACATTTATTAAAATTATATTTCAAAATAAAAATAAAAATAATATATGATTTAAAATCATCATAATAAATAATGTCATTTCAGTTACTTCTATGAGGAGAAAAAAATTTACTAATATATTAATAATATTATTTCTAAAAATCTAAATCATAAGATTAATTATAATATTTTTAAAAATATTATACCTAAAATTTTAAAACAACTCGTGCATAGCACGAGTTTAAGGGCTAGTAGAATAAATGACAGACAGATCCACCTTTTAAATAATATCAGCCGCACATTGTATTCTATTATCTCACTCAAAAGATATATTGAAAGTGAGTAATACAGAGTATACTGAGGCTGTAGGTCAGTGGTTAGAATTCCATGTTGTAGCCGTGGAGACCTAGGCTCGAACCCAGCAGCCACATGGAATGTATACTCTGCATTTTGTATTTATTTTGCTTTTACTTTTCTAAATCCTGTGCAACTAATTTGTTTCTTGTGACATTCCGAGGGACATCTGCGTAACTCCACAATTGGATGCAATTTCTGAGATGATCCACTCGTTACAGGTTTTTCATTAGGTTCCAATTTGTTTCAGAAGAGCTTTCGTACATCTCTCTAGCTTGAAAATTTTGATGGTTATAGATATAATTGTAGAAGGCAAAAATTCTGCAACCAATCAGATAGTGCCACATGTAAAAAAATAATATAAATAATAAAAAAATCAGCCAATTACAAATTGGCATGTGTCACGTTGACTTTGGTGGACCCGTTTGGTCAAAATTAAGTTCAGTCAATTAAAAGTTGCCACGTGTCATCGATGATGCAGAAATTAGTAATTATTTTCTTTATTTAAAAATAAGAAAATAATTACTGGACCTAGGCCCAAAACCCCGGCTCTAACCCTAACTGGCAGAGCCTATAAATAGGGGTCCTCTCCCTTCATTTGATTCAGTCAGCTTCTGCAAAATTCAGAACTTAGACAACAAGGAGCATCCAACTACCAAGCGAGAAGGATCAAGACTTGCAAAGCCTCAGAAACTACAATCAACCACTTGCAGATCAAAATCAAGAACAGTCTTCAGAGTTCTTCAGCCGATTTGCATCAACCGAGACCAAGCATCAAGCCATCGGAATACTCAAGTCATTAGGAGATTGAATCAGAGGATTAGTCCATTGTATTAAATTCAGATATTATACTCATATACAACATCAATACAAAATTCAATTTGTTTATGAATTTCTTGTCTAATTTATTTTAGGCGCGAAATTTTGTGTTTACAAATTTTTGGCACGCTCGGTGGGACATCTCTACCTCTCATCTCTTTCTCCAAGCGAACAAGTTCTAAACTCCTTTAAAGAAGAAATGGCTCTCAAGAATGTCATTCTTCAATTTTCGAAAAGAGAGAATATCGGATCTACATCTAAAGGAGCCGCAAATGCTAGTATTGCATATACCAATCGAAGCACCAAGGTGATGACTAAGAGCATGACCAAAGTCGCTGCCTTCATCACCTCAAAGGAACAAGTCGTAGCTCCAACTTTGCAGTCACGCAAAACTCAAAAAATTGGCTCCAACTTGCCTTTTGATGGAGTTAATCAAACTGCTTGCCTACCTAATTTGAAACTAAAGCCTCTTACTACCTTCAATATTAGGAAGACTTTACCTCGTGGAATTGACAAATTCCAAACCTACATTAATCCTGCCTTTCAGCCTTTCGGTGCAGAGGATGACAACTATGATGACAGTGATTCTTCAGCAACATCTCCAAGGGATTTGCATTTTTCCCAATCGGATACTGAGTCTTCCAACACAGTCGTCATGTCAGTCATGGTGATAGAGGCTATAAACTTAGAGGAACAACTGGCAGACATGAAGGCGAAGCTCGATAAGCTCTCAAAGGAAAGCGCAGAAAAGGAAGCCCAAATTAAGCGTCAAGACGAGCAGATTGCTAAGCTGGTGAAGAAGCTGGAAAAGAAATGCTTTAAAGTTTCCAACAAAGGTTCAGGCGCTGAAAATTCTGATAAAGAGTCTAATCACAGTGAAGAATCTGACGATGAGCGCAAGGCAAAGAATGAGCGCTCTTTAAGCTCAATGTCTGTTGAGCAGATTCAAAACTTAATAGTAAATGCAGTCAAGGCCCATCTAGAAGTAGGTTCTCATAAAACTCATTGTTATAGCAACCCTTATACAAAAAGGATTGATGCACTGCGGATGCCTCAGGGATTCCAACCTCCAAAATTTCATCAATTTGATGGCAAAGGCGACCTGAAGCAACATATAGCGCACTTCATTGAGACTTGCAGTAATGCTGGCACAGGTGACGACCTCTTAGTGAAGCAATTCGTGCGATCTCTTAAAGGTCTTGCATTTGACTGGTACACAGACCTCGCTTCTGCATCCATTGATAGTTGGAGGCAAATGGAAAATGAATTCTTAAATCGCTTCTATAGCACGTGCTGTGTAGTCAGCATAACAGAGTTGACTAACACTAGGCAAGGGGATAAAGAACCAGTCATAGATTATATCAATCGTTGGCGTGCCCTCTCATTGAAGTGCAAGGATCACTTTTCGGAATCTTCTGCTGTTGAGATGTGTGCCCAAGGGATGAATTGGGATATACTTTATGCCTTACAAGTAAATAAGCCCAAAACATTCCAAAAATTGGCAACACGAGCTCATGATATGGAGCTTACAATTGCCTACTATGGAAAACAGCTCAATGAATCAGTGGCATCATCAAGAAATGAAAGCTCTGTGCTTAGAGACTCCGAAGAGAAAGAATGTCCTTATTCTGAGTCTGATGCACCAGAAATGCTTGACAAACTTCTTAAGAAAAGACTTATGAAACTTCCAGAGTCATGTCGTCCTGAAGAAATTGGAAGAACTAATGATCTCAAATATTGCAAGTATCACAGGATCATCAGTCATCCTACAGAGAAATGCAAAGCATTCAGAAGACAAGTCATGCAACTTGTAAAAGAAGGAAAAATCACATTAGACGAAGAAGACATCGAAGAATCTGATTGATCATCCATTAAGATCATATTGGAAACTTTGGAAGAAAGCGACCCAAAATTTGTGGTTAGGGGGCAAACTTCCAAGTCAGCCTCTATAGACTTCTAAGTCATCAAAGAATTTATAGACTTTCAAGTCACTCATGTTAGACTTTCAAGTCGTCCAAACTTTAAGACTTCTTAGTCAGCCTCTACAAACACCTATGCGGGACTCTGAATTCAATTCTGCATTTAAAGTCATCAAATGTGGAAGACTTCCACGTCAATACTAGCGGGCTCCCAAGTCACCAAATTCTAAGACTTCTAAGTCAGCCCTTATAGGCTTCTGAGTTGATAAACTCTAAGACATCCTAAGTCAAACTTTTAAGACTCCTAAGTCATTAAATTTCGTAGACTACCAAGTCGGCAAACTCTCACAGACTACCAAGTCATCAAAGTTTCAGAATCCTAAGTTAGCAAAGTAAGAGACTACCAAGTCATTCAAATTCAAGACTCCTAAGTCATCAAATTTTGTCAACTCCCAAGTTGTCACATTAGAAGACTCTCAAGTCACCCTTAAGACTTCCAAGTCCAAACTTCTAAACTCTCAAGTCAACACAGACTATCAAGTCACCCACATGATACTCAAGTCATAAAAATCAAAGACTTCCAAGTCGCCTGAAGATTATCAAGTCGAGAAAATTGTAAGCTTTGAAGTGAATTCAACGACTCTCAAGTCATCAATAGCTTTGACTCTCAAGTCACCCTTAAGACTTCCAACTCCAAACTTCTAAACTCTCAAGTCAGCACAGACTATCAAGTCACCCACATGATGCTTAAGTCATCAAAATCAAAGACTCCCAAGTCGCCTAAAGACTATCAAGTCGATAAGATTGTAAACTTTGAAGTGAATTCAATGACTCTCAAGTAATCAACATCGTAAACTCTCAAGTCATCAATGACGTAAGCTTTCAAATAAAGCTTAAAGATTCTTAAGTCATCTAAGCTGTGGGCTCACAGGTCAAACAAAGTTGCTGACTTTCAAGTTATTGAAGACTTTCAAGTCATCTTTAAAGACCTTCAAATCATTGATATAATAGACTCTCAAGTCTTCAAAGTCGGAGACACCAAAGAAACAGACTAGCAAGTCGGTAAAATACTCCCAAGTCACAAATCTCGTAGACTTCCAAGTCGATCTTTTTTAAGACTTCAAAATTGTTTTTTCAAGACTCCTAAGTCAACGAAATTACTGACTCTGAAGTCACCAAGTAGATTCTCAAAGTTCAAGACTCCGAACACATCGAAATTAAAAGACTACCAACTTGTCAGAGCTCTAGACTCCAAAATCAAGAAAGTTCTAGGCTCCAAGTTATCAAACTCAAAGACTCACAAGTCATCAAGTCCAAGGTGCTCAGCTATCAAAGTAAAAGATTATCAAGTCATTTTATCAAAGATGTTGACTCCTAAGTCACTAAGCACATTTTCAAATCATATAAACAAGTTTCAAACAGTCACAAACTTGTTACAAACTTTTAGAATGCCTTCAAGTTAGGGGCAACAGTAAAGTAGCATCCTTCTTCATATTAGTCAGATAGGCGTCTTCTTTTAAATTGGTAGTATTTTCCTTCAAGTCAGGCACTGACAATGTGTAAAATCAAGCGTTTGGTGTCTGATCGGAAGGGCCATGTCTTTCCTGTCTGACCGGAAGAGTCAAGCCTCTGTTTGTTTGAAGAAGTCAAGTCTGCACTTTCTGATTGGAAAAGTCTCATTCACTATCTGATTGGACAAGTCATGCCTTATCTGTTTGATTCAACGAGCCTAGATGTTGCTTTCTGATCGGGATAATTGCGTTCACTGTTTGATCGAATGAGCCAAGCATTCTCTTCCTGATTAGAAGAGTCACCTTCATTGTCTGATAGAAGAAGCCAAATCTGCACTGTCTGATCGGATGAGTCACATTTGCTGTTTGATCGGATGAGCCAAGCATTTGCTTTCTGATCGGGAGAGTCGCCTTCACTGCCTGATAGAAGAGGCCAAGTCTACACTGTTTGATAGGATGAGTCACCTATGTTGTCTGATTGGATAAGTCATGTCTCATCTGTCTGATCGAAGGAGTCAAGCTGCTACTTTCTGATTGTGATAGTTGCGTTTGCTGCCTGATCGGATAAGTAATGTCATTCCTATCTGACCGGAGAAGTTTTTCCTTCACTATCTGAGTGGAGAAAGCCATGCCTTCGCAAATCTGACGGAAGAAGTGCAAATCGACACCAATTAGATTAAGTGAGAGAGTCTCATGCGAAGAATCAAATCTACGGGGAGAAACGATTCCTGGTCTTAAAAGTCGACATCACTTTCGAATCTAATTGGATGAGTCGCGGCTGAAAGAGGGAAATTCAAGTCGACCACAATCAGATTAAGTGAGGGAGTCTCCTGCGAAAAATTGAATCTACAGGGAGAAACAATTCCTCATCTTAGAAGTCGACCTCACTTCGCGATCTAATCGGAGGAGTCGTGGCTGGAAGGAAGAAATTCAAGTCAACCCCGATTAGATTAAGTGAGTAAGTCGCCTGCGAAAAATCGAATCTACGGGGAGAAACGATTCCTCGTCTTAGAAGTCGACCTCACTTTACAATCTAATCAAGAGGGTCGCGGTTGGAAAGAAGAAATTTAAATTGATTCAGCAGCTTCCTGAAAAAAAAAAAAAGAGGAGAAAGAAATATTAATTTAAGTTCTCTGAAGAAAAGAAAGAAAAAGGGGGGGTTCCAAAAAAAAAGAATCTTATCATATTATTCACACCAAGCAAAACGCCGTGGCCTACTACAAAAATAACTTTGACAAAAAAAAAAGAGACAAAATCAAGGGGCTTAAAAAAAAAGGAGAAGACAAGGGAATCAGAAACACCAAAAGCAAACTGGTTAAAGCATCCAAGGGAAAATCAGAAGGCCGCACGCTGTCGCACAGAAAAAAGAGGCACAACCAGCAAATTTCCACGCTCGACATATTGGTAGCACTTTGTTGTAATTCGACGCTCCTGAGCAACACCTTGTCATAACTCGACACTCCTGAGCAACACCTTATCATAATTCAACACATTGTTGTAATTCGGCGCTCCTTAGAAACACCTTGTCGTAATTCGACACTCCTGAGCAACACCTTATCGTAATTCAATGCTAGTTTGCAAATAAAGCTGCGCTCCCTTCGTTCATCGCTGCTGCTTTCCTTCCTCTGTTCTTTCTCTCTCCTTCGTCTCCTTCTTCGAAGTAGTGGTTAACAATGGAGAAGAGAATTGAAACCAAATGAGATATGAGAAGATGAAGGGTTTGCAAAAAAAAAATTAAAAGAAAAATTACCTCAAGTTGCAACGGGGTTGAACAAAGGAGAATAAAATTAATGAATTGGAGACAGCTGCATAGAGGCTTTTTTTTATAGCAACAGGCAATTGAATCTTCTATTGTGTGATCGGAATCTTTGAAAAAATATGGGGTTCAGGAAACTTTCCTTGTGTATTTAATTATATCTTTGTACTACCCAAATATTCATACTCCAATATATTCTGTACATATTATGACAATAGGAGAGCACCGGCCCCCCCAAAAAAACCCCAAAAAGGGGGGATTTCTCAAAAAAAAAAGGGGAAGCGAAAGATTGAAGGCTAGGCTGCCTAGGCATGGAGGACTGGAGCAAAATCTTCCATCCAAAAATAAAAGAAATGTGTTTTTGGGTCTCTTAAAAAAAAAGAAAAAAAAGAAGATAGGTTACCCATCAAATTTTTCATCATCAGCATCATTGAAGTTTTCGAGACTCAACCGCTTCAAACACTTCAAATTCGTGTACGCGGCCGACTCTCGAGGGGGCATTTGTAGAAGGCAAAAATTCTGCAACCAATCAGATAGTGCCACGTGTAAAAAAATAATATAAATAATAAAAAAATCAGTCAATTACAAATTGGCATGTGTCACGTTGACTTTGGTGGACCCGCTTGGTCAAAATTAAATTCAGCCAATTAAAAGCTGCCACGTGTCATCGATAATGCAGAAATTAGTAATTATTTTCTTTATTTAAAAATAAGAAAATAATTACTGGGCCTAGGCCCAAAACCCCGGCTCTAACCCTAACTGGCAGAGCCTATAAATAGGGGTCCTCTCTCTTCATTTGATTCAGTCAGCTTCTGCAAAATTCAGAACTTAGACAGCAAGGAGCATCCAACTACCAAGCGAGAAGGATCAAGACTTGCAAAGCCTCAGAAACTACAATCAACCACTTGCAGATCAAAATCAAGAACAATCTTCAGAATTCTTCGGCCGATTTGCATCAACCGAGACCAAGTATCAAGCCATCAGAATACTCAAGTTATTAGGAGATCGAATCAGATGATTAGTCTATTGTATTAAATTCAGATATTGTACTCATATACAACATCAATACAAAATTCAATTTGTTTATGAATTTCTTGTCTAATTTATTTTAGGCACGAAATTTTGTGTTTACAATAATATCCTTGTTTTCTCCCAAAATTTTTGGCAATGTTTCACATTTAGAACCCCTCAGCCCCTAATATTGATTTTTTTCCTTGTTGCAAACAAGGGGCAAAGCCTCTTAAACAATAATATTATTACTTAAGCATAAAGTGAGAACAATGTACATGTGATCATCAAACAAGACTGATTTAACTGAAATGGGAGGGCAACTATAGGATAAAGGAGGGGGAAATGGTCAAGCTGGCATTGGCGAGATGACACAATACCTTCTTGGCCTCACTATAATGGTGCTCTACTATTTGTTTCCAATTAGCATTAAAAATCAAGTCCTGGCACTGCTTGATAATGTGATAGTAGGCTTGGTTATTTTGACAAGCTCTTGCATTTTCCTCGTCACAATTGGTGAAACAAGACGAACCAAAACCTGCTTGAAACGTTCCTTCCGTACGATCTTCAATCCATGAAGTAGAACTTGAAGCTTTGCCTTCACCAAAGAGTATATTCCGAACTTGACAGAGAAACCTTGTACCCAGCTCCTAGAGTTCTCTCTAGGTATATTGTTGCGCACCATGCCTAGATTCTCTCTATGATCTCCATCTAAATTCAACTTCACCCAATCACACATGGAGGTGTCACCAATTGAATCAAGACTTCCAATTTTTGGTTGAAAGCTTACACCTTAACTAGCGTTAAGAATTTTGAAAGCCTTGTTCGCTTTTGGCCCTGATAAATGCCCACGGTCTGAACGGTACAAAAATGCAAGTCTTCAAAGTTTCTTGTTCCTCCAGTTCCATATCCACCACATGCGCCTGACACATTTTGTGGCCTAATTCCGTTTCCAAGAATTAAGTGGAGCTAAATTCCAAGACAACAAATCATGAAGGGAGTGTGAAAAATGTGATTCGATTGGCTTGGGGAAGGAACTTCTGTCACGCCTCTTTAGCCCATTAACAATCTCGTAACAAATGCGGTGAGGTTTCTTAAAGTGCCTCACAACTCTTGAAATTCAAATCATGGGCCAAACCCCTTCTAAATCTTTACATGTGGGTCATGATTCGATTATGGGTAATAATCCAAAGGAAATACTTCACCCTCTCAGGAGCCATGAATGCTATGCAACAATACAACAACAGCATCTAGCATGAGCTCCTCTTCAGCAGAGTTTGAAGAGCTCCAAATGTATGAAGCATTACCCTTGTAAGCATTCCTACTACCAGATAGGACAATTTGATAAGGCTGTAAAAGAAATAATTTACTAAAAACTTTGATGAAGTATAGAGAAAATATTTAAAAAAAAAAATAAAAAAGAACACATTAGAAGAGTATGGCAAAATTTAATCAAAAGCATATATACATATACCAGTAGGCAAAGTAACATAACAAAGCATACAAAAGGGTCATCCACAAGAGGTAATAAATAATACAGACAAACAATCAGAAAGTGATGCCAACTTCGCTATTCCATCGATAACAACATATTAAATTTCTAAAAGTAAGGAAAGGAAAAGAAGGGAGAGTGAAGTGCATGCTATTATCATGGTGACCCTAGATCTCTAAAAGGTCTTATCTTCAGCCATTTCCTTTAAAAATTGCAAGTAGGTCATATATGTTCTAATCACCTCTTTCCAACTCTTTTTATGTCTATCTCTAGCTCTCTTGTAACCCATAATGTCAATCATCTTATGCATCCTTTCAGGTGCAGTGGCTCCATTTGATGTACCCAAGCAATCTAAGTCTAATTTCACTGATCTTATCCTCTAAACTTGCCACTCCTACCTTTTCTCTTAGCACATTATTCCTTATCGCATCTATTCTTGTATGCCTACATATCTAGCAAATCATCCTCAACTTCGCAACCATCATCCTTCAAATATAGGTTTTCTTAATTGGATAGCGACCCCAGCCATACAACAAGGGAGATCTAATCACCGTATGAGAAAGTTTTCCTTTCATTCATGGAGGTATCTTCTTATCACAAAACACACTGAATGTACTTAGTCATTTTCACCATCTCGCTTTAATACCTTGAATAATATCTTCTTCAATATCCCCCTTAAAATGGGCAATTGATCCCAAATATTTAAAATTCTCTACCTTTGGTATTGCAATATCTTTGATAATGACTTCTCCTACTGTCTCACCTTCCCCCACCTTTCTGTGTATTCAATGTTTGGCCTGTTCAATCTAAACCCCTTTGAATTAAGCGTTTTTCTGCAAGCTTCTGACTTACTGCTGGCTTTTTCTCTAGTCTTTACAATTAGAACAATAGCATCTGCACAAAGTATACACATGTTACCTTATCTTGAATTTATTTGGTAAGCTCATCAATTACAAACAATTAATTGTAAAGAGAAAAGGGTTTATGGTTGATCCCTAGTCCACACCAACAAGAATAGGAAAATCATTTGTAACCCTCCCCTCTAATGTCCTTACACTAGTCCTCACTCCTTCATACATGTCTTTAACAACTTGAGTATATGTCCTTTGCACACCTTAGATCTCTAAGCACTTCTAATAATGCCTCTTAAAGGACTCTATCATAAGCTTTTCTTAGGTCAATGAAGGCCATGTGCAAATCCTTTTTTTTTTTTTTAATCCCTATAAGCTTTCTTATAAGATATGTTACTGCTATAGTTGATCTATCCGGTGTAGACCAAATTGGTTCTCTGATATCTTGATGTCATCCCTTATCATCTTCTCAATCACTCACTCCTTGAGCTTCATAGTATGACTTAGAAGCTTTATGCCTCGATAGTAGTTGCAACTTCATCACCTTGGTTTTTATATAGCGGAATAATTGTGTTATGTCTTCGGTCATGTGGCATCTTATGGTCCTGTAGGTGACATTAAATAGCATAGTTAACCAATCTATCCGTTCTACTTTCAACCATTTCTAAAATTCCCCTCCTAAGCTATCAAATGCCGTACAAGTTTCCAAATAGGGCCATGGCTCTCTAGAATATAACTTCTAACCCATGCCAAAGCTAATTTCAACGTGAACCCGCCATGCCTGGAATTATCCCAAATAATTTGATCTTCACTATTTTTGCCAGGATGGGGACTAAATGAGGCAACAATCTTCAAAGTATCCTCTGGAAGTAGGTGTACAAATGCTTGCCATTTCCACTCATATTCCTAGTCCCATGACTTCTCAACAGTGCTTATTTTCTAAACTCGAGGAGATATTGCTCACCTCCATGCTGTAAAAAGGCTTATTGTAAGCCGAATTGTGATACCAAAACAAACGCTTTCTACCATTGCCAACTATTGTATAAGCGCCTTGTTTAACATATGTTGGCCCAGTTTGGCTAGTTAAATTACCTTAGAGAGGAGTAAATAGGGTGATGATCAAAGTTGCAAAATAAACGAAATAGAAATGCGGAAAATGTAAATGTGGACAAAACATACAATTTATAGAGGTTCGATCACGCTTAGTCCTCTACCCACAAGCGCCCCTCACCGATGGGATTTTGAACCTCTTTCTTTTATTAGGTTGGTCGATTACACATGATTCACAAATCGTACAACCTATTAGTTGACCCTACAACTATAGGTGTCCCAACATATGCGTTGCTGCCCAACCGTACTTGGGTAGTTGGCCCTCCGACTAATCAACCCAACCCAATACAAAGAAAGATAACAATTATAAGATACACTTCTTTGGTAGAGAACAAAATAATTATGCCAATGTAAGTTCAACTCTTCTCAAATTCCTCCTCTTGATTTGCAAATGTAGCTCTCTTTTTTCTTACTTGCTTGTGATCTCTCTTGTGTTGTATTTCTTCCAGCTTCAAATGTCTCCCTTTTATAGGTTCCTTAAGTGGAACTAGCCGTTACATCCAAAAATAGAAAGTTGATCTTCATATTGCTTTTCAAGCCACTGATCAGTGTCTTCAAGGCCTTGAACTAGCTGATTTTCAGCAGAGATGTTCCAACGGCTACTTTGATCCCCTCCAACGGCTACATTGCTGATTTTCTGTAGATTAATTTTCCAAAACTGTTTGTTTACTAATTTTAGGCCAACCAAAAGATTAGGATAAGATATAAAGATAGTGTGGCCATATTTAGATAATGACAACTTAAACAAATTTCAAAGTTTCAAAATTTGTTTAGATAGCAAGCATCAATTTAGCCAAGATCACATAATTTAAATCAAATTAAAATCTTGACTTTCACTTGAAATTTGTTCTAATTTTTGTCTTTCATCAAAACATATTAAAAAACTCAATGTGAGCTTTAAGAAAGCTAACAATCTGCCCCTTTTTGATGAAAGATAAAGCCCAATAAAAATAATATATTCATACAATTTTGAATGACACACCATGAAAAGTTTTCCAAATACTTCTTCCCTTTTTTGTATTTCATCAAAAAGGTAGCACAAGAAGGAGAAAGAAAAATTGAAGCTTATAAAAAAAATTATAGCAAACACATATTACTCCCCCTTAATAAATCAATGTTAGATAAAGGTGCTCCCCATCAATCCATGGCACTCATAAAAAAAAATATAGGGGATAAAATACTAACAAAGAATTAATCACATACGCTAATGCTCATTGACTTGGAATTTTTATAAACAACATAATGATGCAATAATTGAACAAAATTCTTCCCTTATCAAGAGTAAATCGAGGTTATCAAAAAATAATCAAGTGATATAATTTTTCTCTTCTAGAAACAAGCAATATAAGTATTAGGGATCATAATAATTATGGACTTACAAAAGCATTGAGATCAAAGACAACATATCATTTGTGCATAAAAATAATCACATGACATAATAGCATAAGATATGACGCAATATTAATCATGCAAAGATAACACCACCTTCCATTTGGTAAGAATTCAAATTTTGATTTCTATTCATGTTGTTGAAATCTAAAAAATCCAACCCTTGATTCAATCATACCAAAATTTTTAGTTTCTGCCTACAGTTCAAGGCCTTAAACTGTATTTCAGGGCCTTGAAATCTGAGCAACGATAAAAACAAACGAACTTACCTTATTTTTACTTTTGGCAAACCATAACTTACCATATGTCTTTGCGAAGCTCCAATGCTTCCTTGTCTACTTAAATTTTCTAGAGGATCAAATGCTATTAAAAATTCATTATTAGTACGTAAATGAAGAATCAATAATATCCCACGAACATGTGCATTTGATTTCTTAAAGAATTAAGTTGCTCGACCAAATCTTGATACCCTTTTCTTCTTGGATTCAAAATTGTTAGAAGTAGGAAAAATTAATGAGGTAAAATTTTTCTTTCCTTCAATCTTGACACATTTTCTTAATTTAACACCACAATCAAGAATTTTTGAAAGTTGAAAATTTGGTGTGGTATTTAAATTATAAAAAATGTGACAACTTGGAGAAATACTATTATTTGAAAATTCAATTATAGATGTTACCTCATCCTTATCGCTTTGAAGAATAGATGAATCATTATTTTTCTCACCATTTTCAAGAAATTCCTCAATTTGGGCATGCTTCACATCATTATGTATAAACCGTTGAATTGGATCATCATTTTCATGTTCTTGCTCTTCATGTGGTTGGTGATCCTCAACTTGCTTAACATTTCCATTCATGATTATTTCATCCTGCGCCACAAAATTTGCTTAATACCACATTTTGATTAGTACCATATAAATTATAAAAAGTCTCCCAAATTTACTTGGCACTATCACAATGTGAGATAAACTCATAAATATCAACAGTAAGAGCACAATATAAAATGTTTATAGTTTTAAAATTTTGGATATCTGCTTATAATCATCTTCAACATATTCATCTTCCGATTTCTCAATAACTATTGGACCTTTGACCATGATCTCCCAAAGATCGAGACCCTTGTACTTGATATAACGTTCAATTGTTTCCTACCACAAAAATAATTAGTACCTTTAAAAAGCGGAGGGCAGTCAGAGTCAAAATCATAACTAGCCATGGGATTGAACTATTAGACAGTAAAGTCTCACAAAAATAGTACTAGCTCTGATACCAATTGTTGGCCCGATTTGACTATTTAAATCACCCTAGAGAGGAGTAAATAGGGTGATGATCAAAGTCGCAAAATAAATGAAATAGAAATTGTTGACCCTATCCTTATGTAATGTAAGGTTTTGATGATAACAAACACAAATGTAATATATACTTGAGTGTGTTGATTGAACAGGTTTCAAATATTGAATACTTTGAAATTCCGTGGCTAACAATGCTCAAGAACAGGTCTTAAGAACAGGAACTCAAGATCAGTTGGCTGGCAAGACTTTCCAGAACTTCAGAACAACCTTAAGAACAGTTCTAAGGAGTGTTTGGAGCAGCAAGTTAAGTTTCTACAAGATGTCTGGTTGATTCAACAAGAGTCTTTGTTTTGCTATGGTTTTTATTTTATTAGATTCTTGTTAATATGCCAATTAGAAAGTCTTGATTTAACATTCACTTTGAAATGGTTTTTTCTCTTTGAAAATAATTTCAGAACACTGTCTCAGAACAGTTCTGAGAACAGGGTGTTCAAGGTGTTTTTAAGCCAAAGCTGCAAAGCTGATTTTTCACGATTCTCTCTTTCATTTTTGGGCTAACGTCTCTGAGACTTGCAAACAAGATTTTCTTTGGAGTATTTTAACCCCAAACGATTATTCTTAACTAAGGGGTTTTGCAAGATCTTTTTGAAATAAAAAGAATCTCTAATTTTTGGCAAGTGGATAAGTTTGTTGAGAAAATCATGGGCTAGTGGATTGAGTCCTTGTGGCTGAGAACCACTGCCTTACTCAAGCAGTTAAGGAATTTTTCCCAACCCTCGTTACTCCACTACTTGCAGCTAAAGGACTCTATTTCCTTTAGGGATTTTGTTTTACAAATCTGGAAAAAAAAATATATGAGAAAAATCGTCTTACCTTTAAAAAGTTCTCTATAAAAGGTTGCTTTTTACAACTAATTCAACATCGATTTTTTCACAGCAACTTTCAAGAGTTTTATGAGCAAAATTTCTGAAGAGAAAACCGACCAAAGTGTGTGCAAAAATAAAGCTTTCAAAATTGGCATACTAGGAGCTTAATTGTACCTTACACTAGCTTATGGGAAGCATTCAAAAGTAAGGTGTTCATCTTGTTCTCTCTTGTTTAAAAGTTAGTTGAGTGTGTCCAAGTCAAGGGGACTATTGGACGTGGGGTAACTAGTCTTGGGGAAGACAGTTACGTGTGTGTTACAAGTTATAACGGTGAAGGTTACTTTGTAATGTGTTTAGCCTGTATAGTGAAATTGTGTGAAAATCCTACAGGGATAGGTTGTGGTTTTTCGCCTCAGTTGGGCTAGAGGTGTTTCCACGTAAAAATCCTGTGTTCACCTTTTTCTTCTACTTATTTTCGCTGCATTTCAGTTTCTGGGTGTATTACAAACAGCCTGTCCAAACAAGGCCAAAGCCTATTCCCAGAAAACTGCGAAAATTTGGCAACACAATTCACCGCCCCTGTTGTGTTTGTGTACTCTCAAAACTAACAACTGGTATCAGAGCAGGTTCTCATTAGAAAGATTAACATCTTGAGAGATCCTAAACATGAGTACACCAAATGGCATACTTGAGGGGCAATCCATAACTCGACCACCATACTTTAATGGCCAACATTACAGTTGGTGGAAAAACAGGATGGAAAACTACATCCAAGCCGAGGACTATGAGTTGTGGATGCTCATCAAGGATGGACCACTCATCCCTAAGAAAACTACTGAAGATGAAAAGTCAATCCCCAAGGAGCCTAAAGAATTCAATGCTGAAGATTACAAAATGATGGAGAAGAATGCCAAGGCCAAGAAACTTCTATATTTTGGGCTAGGTCCTGATGAATATACTCGCATATCTGAATGTGAGTCTGCCAAGGAAATCTGGGATGCTTTACAAGTAGCTCACGAAGGGACCAATCAGGTAAAGCAATCCCAGATTGAATTGCTTATGAGAAAATATGAGCTGTTTGAGATGGGTGATCGTGAAAGTGTGATGGACATGTACACTCGCTTCACTCACATAACAAATGAGTTGAAATCCCTGGGAAAATCCTTCACCACCGAAGAATTGGTGAGGAAGATCCTAAGAATTTTACCTCATTCTTGGGAAGCGAAAGTAACGGCCATCCAAGAAGCTAAGGACAGGAACAAGATCACCGTAGATGAGCTGATTGGCAATCTCCAAATGTATGAACTTAGAAGAAATTCTCAGCAGAAGGATGAGACAAAGAGAGATCGACGTCTTGCACTAAATGCCTTAGAAGATGATTCTGGTTCTGATGAGGAGGAGATTGCCATGATAACTCAAAAATTTAAGAAGTTCTTCAAGAAAGTTAAAGAAAACAACAAACGGAAGGACTTCGGCAAGGCCAGAAACACCTCTCGGGAACAGTTCTCTGGATGCTTCAAGTGTGGCAAGTTAGACCATATTGTGAGAAACTGCCCAATGCTTAAGGAAGAGCAAGAACCCGAACACCCTAGAAAATAGGGCAGGAAACAGGGTGTAAGCAGCTCAGCGAAACGATTCTCAAAAGCTATGCTAGCGGCCTAGGGTGATTCAAGCGAGGATGAGGAAGGGTCTGAAGCCGAGGAAGCTGATATAGTACTCATGGCAAGAAGTGACACTGATTCAGATGATAAATCAACAAACAATCTAACTTAACTCAAGAACAAGGTATGCGGTCTCAATAAATCAACCCTTAAAGAATTGGTGTACACTATAATGGATATATGTGCTGAGTTAAAAAGGGTTGTTCGAGACCTAGAACTTGAAAATGAAACTCTCAAAATGGAAAAGCTTGAAGTTGACAAAGAGACACTTGCCATACATGAAAACATTAATGTGCTTAAAGAGACCATACTCATGAAAGAAGAGACTTGTTCCATTAATCTGACTGAGCTGGAAAAGGAATCCCTTGACTTAAAAGGAAAGGTCGAATCCTTGCTGGGAGAAAACAAAAACTTGCTTGAGAAAATAAAACAAATGGAATCAGACCTTGCTACAAACAAGCTCTGGAACAGGTCGTCAAAAGCGCTTGAATGGTTAAACACACATCACAGTCGAAACAGAAGAGGACTAGGTTTTGTGCCTAAGCGGATGACCTACCTAGTGAATAGAAAATACGTAGGATTATCTGAGAATATTGTATGTTATCACTGTGGTAAACGGGTCATTACCATTACACTTGTCCTTCGAGAAAGTATGCCATTGAAAGAAACACAGTTTATGTAAGACAAATATGGGTTAGGAAAGATGAGATGTGTACGTCTAAAGGAATGGGACCCAAGTGGATCTGGGTTCCCAAAACTAACCTTTGATTTGTTTTGCAGGCTGAAGTGAGAGCAAACAACCCAGCAAACAGCTCGGGGAACAACCTAGGGAACAAGCAGCTGTGGTATGTTGATAGTGGGTGTTCAAGGCATATGACTGGTGAAAAATCTAATTTTCTCTCACTTATAGCTTCAGAAGGAGGGAGTGTGGCATTTGGAAACGGCAAATCCGGGACAATTGTCGGTATAGGTAAGATAGGTGAGTCACTCTCCCATTCAATTGAAAATGTTTATTTTGTGGATGGATTAAAGCACAACTTACTAAGTGTGTCCCAACTGTGTGACAAAGACAACCTAGTAGTGTTCTCTCCAACACGTTGCTTGGTTGTTAATATGAACACAGAAGATGTTGTGTTGAGGGGGAAGCGATACAAAAATGTTTATAAAGTGTGTATTTCTACTCTTCCCCAAAATAATTTGACTTGTTTGAGTGCCTTAAATAATGATGTTATGCTTTGGCACAAAAGACTAGGTCATGCAAGCCACTCGCTTTTGAATAAACTTGTAACCAAAGACTTAGTGGTTGGCTTACCTTCCATCAAATTCAATGATGACAAGGTATGTGATGCATGTGCCAAAGGCAAACAAGTCAGAAATTCTTTTAAATCTAAAAATTGTGTTAGCACTACCCGACCTCTCGAATTATTGCATGTTGATTTGTGTGGCCCCATGAGGATCACAAGTAGTGGTGGGAAGAGATATGTGCTTGTTGTAGTGGATGGCTACTCTCGTTTCACTTGGACCTTGTTTTTGGCTTCTAAAGATGAAACATTTGAAAAATTTCTTGCATTTCTTAAAAAGATTGAAAAGAGAGTAGGACACTCATTGGTTTGCCTAAGGTCTGATCATGGTACAGAACTTGAAAATTCGAGCTTTATTGGCTATTGTAATGAGCATGGTGTTGATCATAACTTTTCATCCCCAAGAACACCCCAGCAGAACGGGGTGGTAGAGCGTAAAAACCATACTCTAGAAGACATGACTAGAACAATGCTTATTGCTAGTGGTCTTTCTAGAAAATTTTGGGCAGAAGCTTTGAACACATCATGTTACATTATAAATAGATGCATGATTAGACCTATTCTTAACAAAACGCCTTATGAACTTCTCAAGGGAAGAAAACCCAATATTATGCATTTGAGAGTATTTGGCTGTAAATATTTTGTGCATAATAATGGGAAGGATGCTTTAGGAAAATTTGATCCAAGAAGTGATGAGACAATATTTCTTGGTTACTCCTCACACAGTAAGGCATACAAAGTGTTCAATAAGCAAACCTTGTGTGTTGAGGAGAGTGTGCATGTGCTATTTGATGAAACTAACTCTCTAATTGAGAATGATGCACAGGAAGAGGATTACGAACTGGGCCTTGCTAGAAAAGATTTGTTGCTCACACATGAGAAAGGTAAGAGTCCTGAGGATGGATCAGGGCCCGGAGCTGTTTCCTTGGAAGGTGGGCAAGGTCTGAACCAGACAGGGGGAAACTCTACTGAACCTGGTTTGGATCAAAACCAGCCTAATTCTTCTCGAACAGGCCAGGAAACATGCTCCATAACAGGCTCTAGAACAGGCTCGGGAACAGTTCCTGAACCTGTTTCGCCGAGTATTCCAGCAAGAGTAGAAAGCGTGTCTGTGGATCCACCCACTCCACGACCATGGAAGCACCAAAGTTCGCACCCTCTTGATCAAATTCTGTCTGACATTAATACAGGAGTGCAAACTAGATCCAAGCTTAAAAATTTCTGTGCTTTTTATGCTTTTCTCTCTAATATTGAGCCAAAAAATGTTAATGAAGCTCTTGCAGATTCAGATTGGGTCACGGCAATGCAAGAGGGGCTTCATCAGTTTGAAAGGAACAAGGTGTGGCACCTTGTACTGCAGCCAGAGGATAGATCAATCATTGGCACCAAGTGGGTGTTCCGGAACAAGTTTGATGAATTCGGAACAGTCACCAGGAACAAGGCCCGGCTGGTGGTTCAAGGCTACAACCAAGAAGAGGGCATTGATTATGAGGAAACCTTCGCACCCGTTGCAAGGATTGAGGCTATCCGCATTTTGGTAGCCTTTGCAGCTCACATGGAAATAAAGTTATATCAGATGGATGTCAAAAGTGCATTCCTCAATGGATACCTTAAAGAAGAGGTGTATGTGATGCAACCCCCTGGTTTTGAAAATAAAGAATTTCCTAACCATGTTTTTAAACTTGACAAAGCGCTTTATGGTTTAAAACAAGCTCCTAGAGCTTGGTATGAACGCTTGTCAAACGTTTTATTGGAAAATAGTATTAGAAGAGGCAAGGTTGATAATACCTTGTTTCTAAAATCTAAGGGGGAACATTTGTTGATTGTTCAAGTATATGTCGATGAGATTATATTTGGTGCAACACACAATAATTTATGTGAAGAGTTTTCAAAAATGATGAGGAGTGAGTTTGAAATGAGCATGATGGGTGAGCTTAAGTTTTTCTTAGGCTTGCAAATCAAACAAACTTCAAACGACACCATGATACATCAACAAAAATATGTCAAGGAATTACTTAAGCGATTTGGAATGGAATCGGCCAAGCCCATTGATACTCCCATTTCTCCTTCAACCAGGTTGGAAATGGATGATGGGAGTCCCTCAGTCGAGGACAAATATTATAGGGGCATGATAGGGTCGCTTCTTTACCTAACTGCTAGTAGACCTGACATTGTTTTTTTGGTTTGTGTTCCCGTTTTCAGTCTAAGCCTAAAGAATCTCATTTAAAGGCTGTTAAACGGATCTTTAGATATTTAAAAAATACACCTGATTTGGCTTTATGGTATCCTAGAGGATGCAACTTTAACCTTGTTGGTTATGCTGATGCTGACTATACAGGCTTTTTGGTTGATAGAAAAAGCACCTCAGGTATGGCTCATTTTCTTGGACCTTGTTTGGTATCTTGGGCAACCAAGAAACAACACTCAGTTGCCATGTCCACAGCAGAAGCTGAATATGTTGCAGCTGCTTCTTGCTGTGCTCAAGTGCTGTGGATAAGGCAACAACTCAAAGACTTTTGTGTTGACACGAGATGCATTCCCATTTTTTGTGATAATACAAGTGCAATTAATATTTCCAAAAACCCATGTCAACATAAAAGGACTAAGCATATTGACATTCGTCATCACTTTTTGAGAGACAATGTTGAAAAGGGCTTGGTTTCAATGAATTATTGTGCCACTAACAAACAAATTGCTGATATTTTTACCAAGGCACTGAATAGAGAACAGTTTGAGAAGAACAGACTGGAATTGGGTCTAATTAAAACAACTTGAGCATGCTCCATTAACCCCCAATGCTTGTCTAGTTAAAAGGTTTTTCAGGTCAAACATCTTGATTCATTGGATGCAGTCAACTTTTGTGTCAAAATTAGCACATGTGTGGATTACAACCTGCTAACAATCGTTGAGGTTTGATGATATTGCCCTTATTGTCCTATGTTACCGAACAACTGACCGCAGGAACAAGCACCAAGAACAGGTATGACCACTGTTTGTCAAACGTGTACAAATCAGGTAGTTAATTCAGTTGTTGGGAATTTTTTTCCCCCAAAGCATGCACGATTGAGAGACTTAATGCTCTTCGTTTTCGATGAAAGCCAGTCGACTCTTTAGCTCCCTCGCTCGCACACTTCGCTCATCAGCCACCGAAAAATCTCTCTCTCAATCTCTCCCTCTCAAACCCAAAACCCTAAAAACCCAAGATTCTCCCCAGCTCCAAAAAGGCAAAGAAGGCAGCACCCACCACTTCAAAATTGGCCCAATTTCTTCAGAGAAGTTTGGTGCGGGGTAAAATTGTGAAAGTGCCATACTTTCAGAAATAGGGCCTGGAGGTGTTCCTGGACAAGCTCAGGGCCCAGGGGTGGCTAGAACTGTTTGTAAACACCTGCCTGGGGGTATTCTGTCCCAGATTTGGTCGACTTTTATGCGAATTGCAATGTCACCAATGTTGTGGTGGCAAGTGAAGTTAATGGGAAGAAACTGAAATTCAATGCCAAAGATCTAGGTGCAATTTTGGGTGTTCCTGCTGAGGGTTTCGATGTGTATGTCCGGGCGGACAAGACCGTGCTTGGGACAGCTCGACTGCTGCAATTAACTCAAACACTGAGCCAGCACACAAGATCTAGGTGCTTGGGACATGACTTCTCTTCATCAATTGCTCTTTTGGTTCATTATTAAGAATATCATCCCTAGAGGTCAAGGCAACAATCTCGCGGATGCTATGGATCAATGTTTTATTGACCTTATGGATAGGGAAGAGCAAATTAATCTCCCAGCAATCATGATTCGCCATATCTCCAAGATTGCGAACACCTGAAGAGAACATGATCTGGGGTATGGTTTCCTGTTGACTCTTGTGTTTGAGCACTTTGGGATTTCTCATTCGAAAAAAGTGGGGGTGCAGATGGTTGATGAAATAGGGAATAGCACTCTAATGAGGTGTGGGTTTTAAATTGATCAAGGGAGCACACACTGCTTCGGCACAGGGGCTTCGAACACCCTTTCCCCCTGTTCCTGGTTCTTCCTCCAGTGAGCCTTCTGTTGATGCCTTGCTACTGGATCAATCCCAGTTGAAGACCGAGCTCGCTGAGGTTAAAGCTGCTCTTGCTGAGGAGAAGGCTTTGAATGTCAAGCGCCATGAGGATCTACTAGCTGCCATCACTGCCCTCACGGCCCAACTGTCCTCTCCCCCCTCTTGAACTTGTTTCTGGCCCCTGTTCCCAGCCTTATTCTATTCCCTATTTTTACTCTTATTCTCGACCCTGTTTTCAACAACTGTTTCTAACTATCTAGTTGTGCCTTTTGACTGACTGTGGTTTATACTAACTCTTGGTTGGTTATCTTTTCATGATCTGCCTTGCTTCTTTCTTGTTGTTGTTTGTTTGTGCATGACTCGAATGACCAATATCATTACCATACCATATACTTGAGTGTATCGCTGGTTGTTTTCCTCCATTATCCAAGTAGTGGTGATTGCAAACACCCTGACTCTCTCTGTTTGATCTGACCACCCTTTTTCGATGATGTCCAAAGGGGGAAGACGGGCATGATCATGGTTGATTTAGTGTGACTTGGCTTAAGTTGACTTCTCAAAATTTTTCTCTTCTATGGCTTGAATGTTTTGGCACTAACTTGCATTCGCCTTTTATGTCAATATGGTCATTTGGCTTGTCATCATCCAAAATGGGGAAATTGCTGACCCTATCCTTATGTAATGTAAGGTTTTGATGATAACAAACACAAATGTAATATATACTTGAGTGTGTTGATTGAACAGGTTCCAAATATTGAATACTTTGAAATTGCATGGCTAACAATGCTCAAGAACAGGTCTTAAGAACAGGAACTCAAGATCAGTTGGCTGGCAAGACTTTCCAGAACTTCAGAACAACCTTAAGAACAGCTCTTAGGAGTGTTTGGAGCAGCAAGTTAAGTTTCTATAAGATGTCTGGTTGATTCAACAAGAGTCTTTGTTTTGCTATGGTTTTTATTTTATTAGATTCTTGTTAATATGCCAATTAGAAAGTCTTGATTTAACATTCACTTTGAAATGGTTTTTTTTCTTTGAAAATAATTTCAGAACACTGTCTCATAACAGTTCTGAGAACAGGGTGTTCAAGGTGTTTTTAAGCCAAAGCTGCAAAGCTGATTTTTCACGATTCTCTCTTTGATTTTTGGGCTAACGTCTCTGAGACTTGCAAACAAGATTTTCTGTGGAGTATTTTAACCCCAAACGATTATTCTTAACTAAGGGGTTTTGCAAGATCTTTTTGAAATAAAAAGAATCTCTAATTTTTGGCAAGTGGATAAGTTTGTTGAGAAAATCATGGGCTAGTGGATTGAGTCCTTGTGGCTGAGAACCACCGCCTTACTCAAGCAGTTAAGGAATTTTTTCCAACTCTCGTTACTCCACTACTTGCAGCTAAAGGACTCTATTTCCTTTAGGGATTTTGTTTTCCAAATCTAAAAAAAAAATATATGAGAAAAATCATCTTACCTTTAAAAAGTTCTCTATAAAAGGTTGCTTCTACAACTCATTCAACATCGATTTTTTCACAGCAACTTTCAAGAGTTTTATGAGCAAAATTTCTAGAGAGAAAACTGACCAAAGTGTGTGCAAAAATAAAGCTTTCAAAATTGGCATACTAGGAGCCTAATTGTATCTTACACTAGCTTATGGGAAGCATTCAAAAGTAAGGTGTTCATCTTGTTCTCTCTTGTTTAAAAGTTAGTTGAGTGTGTCCAAGTCAAGAGGACTATTGGACGTGGGGTAACTAGTCTTAGGGAAGACAGTTGTGTGTTTGTTACAAGTTGTAACGGTGAATGTTACTTTGTAACGTGTTTAGCCCGTATAGTGAAATTGTGTGAAAATCCTACAGGGGTAGGTCGTGGTTTTTCGCCTCCGTTGGGCTAGAGGTGTTTCTACGTAAAAATCCTGTGTTCACCTTTTTCTTCTACTTATTTTCGCTGCATTTCAGTTTCTGGGCGTATTACAAACAGCCTGTCCAAACAAGGCCAAAGCCTGTTCCCAGAAAACTGCGAAAATTTGGCAACACAATTCACCCCCCCTCTTGTGTTTGTGTACTCTCAAAACTAACAGAAATGCGGAAAATGTAAATGTGGACAAAATACACAATTTACAGAGGTTCGGCCACGCCTAGTCCTCTACCCACGGGTGCCCCCCGCCGATGGGATTTTGAACCTCTTTCTTTTATTAGGTCGGTCGATTACACACGATTCACCAATCGTACAACCTACTAGTTGACCCTACAACTATAGGTGTCCCAACATACGCGGTGCTCCCCAACCGTACTTGGGTAGTTGGCCCTCCGACTAATCAACACAACCCAATACAAAGAAAGATAACAATTATAAGATACACTTCTTTGGTAGAGAACAAAATAATTATGCCAATGTAAGTTCAAACTCTTCTCAAATTCCTCCTCTTGATTTGCAAATGTAGCTCTCTTTTTTCTTGTTTGCTTGTGATCTCTCTTGTGTTGTATTTCTTCCACATTCAAATGTCTTTCTTTTATAGGCTCCTTAAGTGGAACTAGCCGTTGCATCCAAAAATAGGAAGTTGATCTCATATTACTTTTCAAGCCACTAATCTGTGTCCTCCAGGCCTTGAACTAGCTGATTTTCAGCAGAGATGTTCCAACGGCTACTTTGATCCCTTCCAACAGCTACATTGCTGATTTTCTGCAAATTAATTCTCCAAAACTGTTTGTTTACTAATTTTAGGCCAACCAAAAGATTAGGATAAGATATAAATATATTGTGGCCATATTTAGATAATGATAACTTAAACAAATTTCAAAGTTTCAAAATTTGTTTAGATAGCAAGCATCAATTTAGCCAAGATCACATAATTTAAATCAAATTAAAATCTTGACTTTCACTCAAAATTTGTTCTAATTTTTGTCTTTCATCAAAACATATTAAAAAACTCAATGAGAGCTTTAAGAAAGCTAACAACATATTTGATATTCTCCATGATTCCTCTCCAAGTGTTAGGTATGTCAGTTTTGGCTATGGAAATATCCTTGTCGCATAAGCCGTTATAATATTTACCTCCTAGTATCGGAGACCAAAGAGCTTCCTTCTCCAGCCAAACTGCTAGCCCAGCTTAGTCAGAAAGGCAATGTTTGCTTATCTTGTAGAATTGATTCCTCAACTCTGAGAATCCTTCTTCTGCGTTATTTGATCCCACGATAGAAGACAAACCTTCCTTTGCTCAATAATAACCCCCCTACAAACTACCTCAAACGTATATCTACCTCAACACAAAGCAAATGAGGTGGTTGGGCCTTTTGCATTAAGTAGTATACAGGATAGTAGACAAAGTGATTTTACTAAGTTTACCCTCTCTACTGGAGAGAAAAGACGTGAGTGCTATGATTTACTCGGCTAGAGAAATTACTGGAACCTATCCTCGTAATTTGCTCGATTGTTGTAGGCATTACTAAGTATCTACCTAAGTCCTCTATCAAGGTATACCATGTTCCTCATATTAGAAGCCAGTTCCGCTATGGTTATCTTTATCTTTTTTCCTGAAACAGTGTAAAATAATTGAAGATCATCTTTAATTACCTATGTATATTCAATTGTGGCCTCTTTAAAGAGCATAAGATCATCCGAGAGAAATAAGTTAGATAGCTGTGAGTCTCATCTATTGGCAAATTGTAATAAGCGCGATTTTTATTTTAGTGGTAGCTAACAAATTTGCCTAGCATTTTGATCAGCTGTAATTTTATTATTTAAGAAAGTTTGGTTAATATTGTGTGTTTGCTGAAGTGGGTAACCTTATTAAAAACGAAATTATTACTATTATTAGGTTGGAAATTTCACGATGCATTTACGGGCGTAAAATAACACTTCATTGAAAGTCAGGTTGAGTATTGGGCTTAACGCATATAATTGTGGGCTAGGAGTCCTAATTTGAGTTGGGTATTGAACAACAATGAAAAAAAAGGTAAAAGAGCAAAAAAAGGGGACGGTGATGAAGCCCTTCTCTGGCTTGAATACGGAGAGCTGAGGGGGGATTATGCAGCCCCTCTGAGACCCAGCATCACAGAGAGAGAGAGAGAGAGCTAGCGATGGTCAGGCGGTGACAGCGGCACATCAACGGGTCGGCCACCCTTTGCTGGCCTCCTTCCACGACAGGTGACAGCGAGAGAGGAAAAAAGAGATTGAGGGAGTGGTTGCGTGGTTTGACCTGGCGACTCCTACGTGTTTCGCCGGCGACAGTTCGGTGGTGGGGCGGTCGCTAGCGGGTGGGGGAGCAAAGGAATGAACCAATTCCATGCATGCCAACTGAACCAAATCCTAAGTCAGGTCCTTAAGCTTGGAGTGAGGTGGGCGATTCTCTAACTTCAACCTATTACTAATTTCGAACTGTTTGAATCTAGTTGTTTGGTTTTGATTGGTTATGATAAGAATTGCATTAAGCATGTGTATATCCAGAATTTGATTAAGAACTAAGAGTATGTATCAATTCATGATGGCATTGAGGCAAATTAAAGATTGTGAGCAAACGATTGTGAATTTGAAGCACAATTAGGGGCGGTGTTGTGATGAGGGAGACCAGGTTGTGTGCATGGATGGAGATGATTAATGATTGAAACTCCTTGATTGTCATCTTATTTGTATCTGCTTGGTTGGCGAGTCAGTATGTCGCTTTATTGAATCATTAGCTTGCTAAACTACCATTTGAATATTGTGGAAATATGCGTGTTGTCGATTGGCTTTGGCTTAAGTTATATTTTGTTGAAAATAAAACTAAACATGGAAAGCAACTAGTAGATTTAGCAGAACAGTTCTATGGAAGGTCGTTCTTGTGAATCAGACATTGGCCGCCCTGTTCAGCCTTACTTTCCTTTTGCCAACTTATATATTGTGTGTATGTGTGTGTCGTGAACTGAGTTCTATGTGAAACTATTGTAATCTTAGCTATTCAAAGCTACCTAGTTGTGTTTAAAGGTCTGGTACTGAATAATTTATGAACTAAGAGTCATTTTGGTTAAAGCTCACTTGATTTACTTTAAACATGCACCACTATTCCCACATTAATGCTTTCGAATAATTAAATTCTTCAAGTAATTGGTTTAAGAGTTGTTTGTTCATTACTATGACTAAAACAACATCCTAATTGCTTAAATAAGTAACTACAATGTTTAATAACCCCTTAATTGTTTTCAGTAGTGGTTTAAATGGGCTATCAAGATGGAAACACCGTGAATTATGAATAAGCATATTTGTTTTGTGCTGGAAGGCGTGCGTATATAAGTATGTATGTGAACGATTGTGATATGACAAGCATACTGAGTTATGTGGTTAGTAATGACTATTAGACCATTCGCTTGATAAGAACGCTTTGAAGCGAAACTAATTATGAGTTAATTGTAGGTTTGTAAGCTCTTAAGACTTGTTTTAATAACATTTCCTTTGAAAAGTGAATGCATATTTGGTTATTAACTCATTTAGAAGCATGTTTGGACAAGATGAATGGTTATATGCTTTTCGATACCCAAATAACCTTATTTAGGCATTTTAGCCTTTTTGAGAATGAAAGTGTCATTGTTATGACGCAATGTGGGTTTTGACACAAAATGTGTTTAAAATGAGATGCATCTGAAATGTTTTGCGCGAGGAGAATGGTGCTAACTGTTCAGACAAATGTTTAGGGAGTAAACTCGATATGTGAGAACCCAAATTCCTAGGGAGTAGACCCAGAAGTGGGATCCCTAGAAGACCCTGACAAGGGTAATGGTCTATTGATTAAGAGAGTCCAGGGGATAATATGAAGGCGAGTGTAGATCTCCCCTAGGAGCACGAATATGAGAATCTGCTGCCCCTCAAAATGTTTTCGTACCTGCTATGTGATGAAAACTCCTCGTTTGAAGACCATGCTAACACAAAGATTAGAAAAGTACATGTATTTTTGAAAAGAACTTTTAATAAATTCCAAATGATTCTTCTGATGAACAACGACTATTTATAAATGCCTACTTTGATTGAAGTGATGGTCCTTATCTTTATGCATTAATCCCATTCTCTTTCTAAAAGAACTCCACCTAATAGCTCTAATTGAACTGTGGGGGTGCTATGTGTTTATAACTCCTCGATGTTAAGTGTTTATGTGTGAACTGAATGCTTCCCTGTTCTCTTTACCTGAAATTTAGATCGCTTTTGAGTCTGGAATGTCTGCTATGTGATGTTAAGCAATTACCGCCACTCCTAAGCTACTAGAGCCATAGCTTGGGTTAGTTGAGAACTCTTGTGCATGAATAGAAGGAGATTAGGAATTTCTTTTAAATTTTGAAGGATTTTGAGGTGATAATGAATATGGGAGACCTTATGTAATTATTATATGATATTAAATATTAAAATGTGTGTGATTGCTACTTAAAAATATTACGTGCAATTGTTTTGTTTTTCTCGGGATTGAGGATCACTCACTGAGCGTGTGGTAACTCATCCCCTCTTTGTTTTCGCTTTTTCCCCATGTTCTTAAAAGGACAGGTAGAAGTTGGTTCACGTAAGCCGAGGTGGAGTTGATAGGGCCGCAAGCGCACGGTGAAGTTGTGGCAAATCAAGGTCGATCCCACAAAGACTTAGTTGATCTATTGGGTTATATTTTGTTAAGATAGGCTAAGAGAATCAGTACTTTATATTGAAATTAAACTAATCAACCATCTAATCTAATGGATAAATAATCAAGGACTTATACCAAATAAGCAATCTCCCGATCTACGCATCAATCAAGCACTTCTTCCTTAATTGGTTATTTTAAAAACGATAATCAAAGTATTGCAACACTCTTTCAAGGTGAAGTGAAATACCTAAATCTACCAATTACCATTGCTTAAGGGCTCTTAATTTGTTTAGGATCATTAAGTATGGGATTATCATATCCGTGGCTTCTCAATTGGCGTGCTCTCTCAAGACTCCACACAATCAAGTCAAATCCTAGGGTTCAAGTATCAAATTTCACCTTTAAGTCCTTCACTCAATACCCAAAACATGCAAGAAAGTGATCAAATTTCTCATAAGAAAATAAACATTTAGGATCCAATAAAACAATCCAATAATTTCAAAATACTCAAAGAGCTAAACAGCAAATCAAGAACACAGCTATTATTTGCATAAATCCAAAATCAAAACAACAAAAGATAATCAAAATTACAAAACATAAATGCAAATTTAGAAAAGAGAAAAGAAGAGAAAAGAAATGTTTAGCCAAATAACATGCTTGAATCCGTCGATTGCAAACCCGGCATGGAATCCTTGCAAATCTTCACTTCAATTCTCTCTCTTTCTAAAATCCTAATCTAATTCCTAACTAGATAGAATGGGATATGAAGGAAATGGAATGGATGGGATGTTAGATTGAGGATGCAAACAACCCCTTTTACAGTAAAACTCTTAGAAGCCAAAAAGCTACAAGAATTAATGGAATTAAATCTGCATGGGAGTTGAAAAACTGCAAGAAAACAAAAAGCCTCAGGGAAATGAGGACACCACAGACTGTGGCCTTCACCACGAACCATCTGTGGTCAGCTCCGGCTTGATATTATTCTGTTCTTCTTTACTTCCACAGGCATGGCAACTCAGGGGTGTCCAAAAGGAGTCAAAATACACTCAACTAAGGTCAAAATGAGGGCAAAAAGGTCCAAAATTCTGCAAAACACATAAAAGAACCATACCCAAGCATAAAACGGAAAAATGAGTATAAATTATAGCATAAAGTACACAATTCTCCCTAAAAAAATGCTACAAAATGATCATAAAATGATATACACTTTAAGCACTTATCAAACTCTCCCATGCTTAAACCGTTGATTGTCCTCAAGCAAACACTAGAGAAAACCAACAAGGAGGGATGCATCTGGGACTCAAATACATAACAACTCCTTAAAGTAGGCAAGTCATAGCATATAACAACCAAGAATGCCAATCAAAGACAAATCCAAGTAGTGCGCAAAACATTTCACAATCAGGGGAAGGTTTTAAAAAAAGTAGGAGACGACAAGCTCAATTTCAAACTTGATCATCCCTAAAGAACCACAAAGTATATCATGCAAGCACATGGAATTGAATAGAGCCGATTGGACTGGTAGAACCTCAATTTTGGGAAAATGTAGATCACTCCCACTCATATGTTTGAAATATAGCATAGGTTCACTTAAGACTTATTCCAAAGATGCAATCTTCCATATGCTTGCCAAGACTCTCAAATTCTCCACCACTAAAAAAGCAATGTGCACAAGGCGATCAAGAGGACTTTATATGGGTTGGAATGTGGGCTAGAAGGGTTATGAGAAAGGAGTGGACAAATGCATTTCAGACAATGTAGAGCTACTTAAGCAAGTGACTAAGGAGCAACCAATCAAAGCGCCAATTAACCAATAAGTTTGCCAAAACTTCAAACTCCAATAATTCAATTAACATACCCTATGAATGAAATATGAAATGATTTGATAAAGAAGGAATACAAGCTACTTACATGTCTAATGGCAATCACTTAGTTTTTTTCCTTTTCTCTTTTTTTTTTCTTTTTTTATTGCTTCAATGTAACTTTTTTCCTTTTTTTCTTTCCTTTTTTTCTTTTTTTGAAAATAAAATGAAAATATCAATTATTGAAAGGCATAGGATCACTATCAACTCATAACCTAATCCATACATACATATACAACCTAAACAAGAGGGGAATAAATCCAACTGCTCAATGTCACCAACCCCTCAACAAACCAACATACCAAAGCCACCTTAAACTCAAATACCTCCAAAACCACCTACTACATAGATGAAGTGATGCTCCATAGACTTGTATTAAAGGTAGGCATATGTCTTTAGCCAAGGGTTAAGATAAAGGGTTCACAACAAAGACGGATATAAGCTCAAAGGGGCTAGCAAAGGAAATAATCATGTAACGCATGGGTCGGCTATTTGGCTATGTAGCTAAAATGTCAAAAGAAAGAATGCCTCTATCATATCATCAAGTATGCACATGCAAATATGGTTTTGAAGAAGAGTTTAGGCAAGTTCTAGGGATGCAACATGGAAGAATCATACACATGAAAAAAACAACCCCTTTTATAGCAAAACTCCTAGAAGTCGGACACCACGAGAATTAATGGAATTAAATTTGCCTTGGAGTTGAAAAGCCACGAGAAAACAAAAGGCCTCGAGGGAAATGAGGACACCACAAACCGCGGCCTTCGCGATGGACCATCCATGGTAAGCTCTGGCTCGATACTCTTCTATTCTTCTTCCCTTCCACGGGTGCGGCAATTCAGGGGTGTCTGTGGGGAGTCAAGATGCACTCAACTAAGGTCAAAACAAGGGCAAAAAGGTCCAAAAGCCTGGAAACACAGAAAAGAACCATACCCAAGCGTAAAACGGAAAAAAAAGTAAAAATTATAACATAAACTACACAATTCTCCCTAAAAATGCAGCAAAATAACCATAAAATGATCTACACTTGAAGTACTTATCAGGAGTCTACCTTACTGCTCTAAAAGTAGAATTATATGTTTTGTCGAAGAACTTGTGTTTTGTAGAAGAACTTGTGAGTTTAGTGAGGTATTGTGATGTAATTTAAGTTCTTGAGTACATGTAAGCTAATTACTGAAGTCATGTAATGCATATCAAATAGTAGTCATTCTGAATGGCCACGACGACTAACCATTTGAATAGTAGGTCATTTGTTTTAGTTGAAATTAGTTATTTTTGGGATGGAAGCCCAAGTGCTCCGGACGTTTGGTTCGTTGAGTTGTATATTTTATTTCCTTCTTTATTATTGAACTTTATTATTTGGTATACTCCAGGCGTGTGGCCCGTAGAGTAGTGGACTCCAGCATGTAGCCGTTGAGCTTGTTTTGGTGTTATTTTATGCTTCTATTCATTGCAGGAACCTAATGTAAGGCTTTAAGCCTGGAAAATGGTCAATTTTTAGGCGAAACTCTGTCAGTTTTGCTCCAAGATTTAAGAAAACATTAACATCCCTAACCTAGGGGACAGGGGTGTTCCATAAATGTACGTTTTTAGTGTCCTCATCCCACCATATGTTCGATAAGTTCATTAAGCCTTTCCGTACAAAGTACAAAAAGTAAGGGGACAATGGGGTTTCCTTGTTGAACCTCTCATGAAGGAACAAAGGTTTGAGTCCTTTTCCCAGTCCATAGAACATTGGACTAAGCAAGGCCAATGCAATTCATGATAACCTCAATCATTAGTTGAGATAAATAGGACTCCATAAAAGTTTCTCGCATGAAAGGCCAACATAATCTATCATATGCTTTTTTAAGATCAACTTTAATCACTATGAAACCAACTTGCCCATACTTATGTTACATGGTATGTAACATTTCCTAGACTATGATGATGTTATTGATGATTTTTCATCTGGTGATAAAATTTTATTGCGTCGGTACCACAAGCAACATTACATAACCTTGTAAGCTAAAATTGTGTAAGTGATTATGGATTCTCAACTTTTGGAATCAACTGAATGAAGGTTTTGTTTAGCCCCATGTAAACTGGCAAGACCAAATTTATGAACTTTTGTCCTATATCTTCCTAATATTTTTTGGTAGGACAAGGCCTGTAAGCCACCCGATTAGGGAGTCTTATAGGCTCCTACATAGAGAATAACATATTAAACGTCAGTGCCTGTAGGTTTATTTTACATAGAACATGTCCTCTTTTTATAAATGTTGAAATCTCTCAATAGGCACAATATAAGATTGGAAGGGATCATTGTTATCAGTATAGAATTTGGGAAAATAATTTCAAACCATTTGTTTGAATTGATCACATCGTTAATCTAGTCGCTTGCTAACTCATGGAGAGCTTCAAGTATGTTGAATCTTCGTCAAATAGTGGTGCTCAAATGATAAAGCTTAATATTACAATCCCTGTCTAAAGCATCATTGAGATTTTTGAAATAAGCCACATAAGTTCAATTTGATCTAGAACATCATTGAGATTTTTACGAAGTTTCGAATCCAACTTGCTAAGAAATCGACTTAAACATGCAAAAGCTTGTGTTTAGTCCTCTCTAATCATGCCTAAATTTCCTTCTTATGATGGTATAGAATCCCAAAGACATGCTTGTTCCAATCATCCAATCTATTAGCCAGCTTACTGAGCAGAAAGATGCTGCCTAGAGTTACAGTTATGCTACAAAAGAATTCTTCAAATTGACCATGTGACATCCAAGTTGCTTGAAAATCTAAAAGGTTTTTGAGTTTAAGTCATAGAAGCAAACCCATTAGTAGACATGAGTAAAGGGTAGTGGTCAAAGTGGCTTTGAAGAGGATGTTTAATCACTACTCCTCAAACAGTTCTGCCCATGTTGGCTACAAAGTCCTCTATCAAATCTAATTCCCTTATACGCCTTCATAGGTAGGCCTCAATTCAAGTGGATTGAGGTCTTGCAAAAATGAGGTAAAAAAATTATGTTGTTTTCAATTCAATAGTTGAACTTTGTACATCTTTTAGCTAATCCTTCACTTTCATTATAACATTCATCAATTGATCTTGTTTCATCAAAGTCAAACAGTTAAGGTTTACTATGAGTTAGAGAAAATTTGCTAATATCTGTCCAAAGCTCATCTCTTATATGTTCATTTGAGCTCTTATAAGTTGTTGCGGAAAGCCAAATCTCACATCTTGTGCACTAACGTGGATGGTGGCAAATAAGGAAGAAATATAAGCAATTTGTAATTGAATACATTTAGACTGTCAAAGGACCCATATACTTCACCAAAAACCATAATCTTCAACAAGGTGGATACCTCCAAAACCAATTTGTTGACAAATGTCATCAGGTACTATCCCATTAATGTTAGTATTAGCTGACACTAAGATTTTCGAACTCTATATCCTTCATAATTTACAGAGTGTATGAATGAACTCCTTACTCGATGCTCAATGTATGTTCCAAACTAACAAGGAAAGGTCTTTTTTATCACAAAAATAATATTCATAAAAAAGAGCCTAGGCAAGGTTGCTGCAAAGCAAAACCAAATCAAATTCATTTCTCTTTAGGAAGGATTTCTTGGTCTGCGGGCCTGGTAGAAATAATGAGATTACCCTCGAACTAGTTGGAACAAAAGAGTTCTTTTCATAAAATGATAGAACAAGATTGCAAAGGGATCACCCTATCTTGAAAAAAGATTATCCCCTCCAAAATGATGGTCCAAGTTCTAAGCATTTGGCAAAGTGCATGAATGTATTCAAGATAGATGATAAGGGGTCCCATTGATTTTCATTTGGTGGTAAAAGTTTACCCTTGGCCTAGAGCGCCAATAACTTAGGAACACAAGGCATATTATTAGAATCTCATCTTTCAGTTGGGCAATTTTGAGGCTAGCTGGAATTGAGGAATTTGTGGGATGAAGGATTTGAATGTTTTCTTTATTGTGCATTAGGCCAACTTTATTGGTTAAGATTACACTTGTCAAACATTAACCCGACCTGAAAACCTAACCCGAACTCACCTGAAATTTGTGGGTTTTGAACACAATTTTTCCGACCCAAACTCAAAATGACCAAACTTGAAAGCTCCACAAATTAGTAGGTCAAATCCAACCCGAGCCTGAACCCGCTCGCTTGACCTGACTATTATATCCTTATTTTTGATTTTTTTAATTTATCCCTCTTAACAGTAATGACTATTCATTATATCGAGTTGTTTATAGAGACATTGTGTAGTTATTGTTGACGCTAAAAATGTGATATCTTTACAGTACCTTTCTACCTAATTTATGCTCGAAATAATTATTATTTTAGGTTTTTATTTGATTTTATTTTATTTTGTAGGGATTGAATAATTCGGGAATAATGGCAGAAAAAGATGAAGAGATGCTGAAAAATGAAGATTTGGGCCGACTTGACTCAAACTTGACCCAAAAATCTCTAGCCCATTGCTTTTATAACCCATCAAAAAAAACAAAAGAAGAAAAAAAGAAGAGAAAAAATAATAAACCCCTAAATAATTTACCAAACCCCATGTGCGCCTCACATGACTTCTTTTCCCCCCTAACTCTCATTCTCTCTCCTCTTCTCAGTGCTGAGAACCGAAACCCCTTGGTCTGCTTCCTCTTCTCCTTCTCCTTCAATGGCCCAAATTCGAAACCTTCCCAAAACCGCCATGCCTCTTCATCTCCACCTCTACCTCGGTCTTTTCCTCTCCTCCAACATTCATAACAAATATCTGACGGTTATCGAAAGGGGAATTGGAGCAACCGATGAGTTAGGGGGGGGGCACAGTTTTGGAGGCTTCAAAAGGGGGTTCGAAGGCGGCAGAGAGCAAAAAGAGGAAGAGAGGGCAGTAGCTGTTGAACTTTGTGGTTTTGAATTCCAATTATTTGGTTCAAGAATTACAATCCTAGGTTTCGCGCATTCGTTGTCTTGTTTCGTTCAGGTTTAGTCGTTGTGAATTTTGGTAGTCTTCAATTTCAATTTGTAGAGAAGCTTGAGATTAATTTTTCGAATTCAATTTCGGTGCTTAAAGGTTCGAATGAGGTCCAACATTTTCTTCTTTTCGCTTGTTCTCCTCTGTTTCGATTCACTTCTGTTTTCTCCTCTTTTTCGATTCAGCCAGGAAGAAGAAGATTTCAAAGTTAAATTACTGCAAGGTGTTGCTCACGTGATTCATTTTCAGTTTGAATATAGAAATTACCTTTTGGTACTCTCAAATCTCTTACAGTTTTTCAATTATTTTAGTTTGTAAATTCACTAAATCAAATATGATAATTTTCAGGTTAGTCGATTTTAATTTTCAGCTTCAATTAGGTTAGAATTTTTAATAATCAAATTTCCTCCATCCCTAAGGACGATACTCGTAAAACGTACAACGAAACCGTACGCTTGCGGAATTAACTAACAATTATCACATCATTCGTAAATTTTCTTAGCTTTGCCAAATTCATTCTCGTAAAATAAAATCATCCGAAACTTATAAATGGGACAAATTTTAAGAATAGACATGAAACGACGTGAAATAACTATCTGCTCTTAAGAAAATTAGTTTAAAATAAGGCAAATATTTAAAATGCGCAGATTATACCATTATATTTTTAATGAAGTGAATATGTTTCATTATATTTTGGATAGCGTTACTCTATAATAATCTAAAATTTTGATGTTACAATCAAAAGATAATTATAATGTCTTGTGCTTCTCCAATATCCTTTCATTTGATTTCCATTTGTTTGGTCTTAAACTGTTAGCTTAGTGTTAGGCAAGTGGCCGACCTGTGTTCATGTTAAAATTGGCCCACTAAAAAAGTGTATCTGATAGATAATGATAACTTAGTTAATGAAAATATTGAATTACTAACAGGGTTATTAGCATATTGAACTGCTCATGACTTGTTAACATACTTTAATCGAGTTGGGCCATGAATGATCTGACCCATTACAAACCCTATTTTAATATACGGGCCGACCCACCCAACCAAAAGTGGACTCAACTCTTTGCCCACCCACACATTACATTCATGTTTCAAAGTTCGATATTTTTAAGACTCTTTTAGGAAATTATGATTATAATGCTTTTTCATCAAATACAGACAATTTTAAGTAACAAATACATGGAGTTTTTAATTTTGACAAAAGAGAAATAACTCATAGAAAGGGCGCTCTAGACCCGTTGGGTGAAACCGAAACCCGTAAAACCAAAATATACCCATCCGTATTTTATCCGAACTCAAAACACACCCAACATGTATTTTACCCAAACCCAAATACACCCAACCCATATGTAAACCTACCCACCCAAACTGATAGGACTAGTTAAGATGCTTTGTGATGGACACTTGTTTTGGGCCTAGTTGGTTTGACATCTACTTGGCCGAAATGGTTACGTTCCCCTAGCAAAAGATGAGTAACATGATTGTAGGCATGCTGCATGGGAGAGGTAAGACCCTTAGAATTTTTGTCAATCACATTATTTCCATCAATATCCTCCAAACTAATATTTTCAAACTCATTTCCTTTATCTTCAATGATTTATGCTAAGTCACTAGTTGTTAGTGGATTTTGTTCAGCCTCCAAGTCAGTACTCTATCGTGATTTTTAACAAAAAGAAAGTTTAAAACGCAAGCATAAGGCTCTCATTGTAGCACTTGAGAGTCAGTCCACATGGATGGGTTACGAAATTAGATCTCTAAAATTCGAATCTAAACTAGGAGTTAAACTAACAAGAATCAAAATTAAAATAATTACCAAACAAATGACATTTCCTAGTGTTCCTATTGATTAGAATTATCATCACATATATAGACAAACATAATAAACTAAACACAAGGGAAGGAAATTATTCATGAAACATAATAAACTAAACACAAGGGAAGGAATCTGCTATTGCGAAGGCAATCATGGATATGAACAAAACCAATTCTTCACTATTTATGTTCGTAGAAATTTAATTAGTCAACGAAAACTCAAAATCCAGCATTCAAAATCAATAAAAACAAAGGCAAGGGAAGACTTCACTTCACACATAACCAACTGTCTAAGAACAATCTGCACCAGAAAAGCAACTCTGGCAACTTGAAATAGAGGACCCAGAATTAGGCCACAACACCCTTAATGGAATTCCTTTAGATATAGTCAGGGAGAAAAACCAAGCAAAGGGCAAGCAGCAACAACGATGGAACCCAAAATCTGTAGAAGTCAGAAATCAAACTCAAAATTAAACTACAGGCTTATAGCTTCAACAAAAAACTCATATTCTTACTCAAATAAATCAATTCTCATAACAATTGCATGAAATTTAAAATTCTCAAAATTGAGTTTGAAAACCCAAACAAACGAAAATTGAAGGGGGAAAAAACAAAACTCTATTACTACTTGATGCCTTGCTTTGACCTTACCATCCAATTAATTCAAAATCATGCCTTGCATCTTGATTGCTTCTATTATTCTTAAATTGAAGCCATCCCCATGTAACCGCCAAACTCTACCTTCAATGAAGCCTTTACTCACCCAAAAAAAATAGATGAGTTGATGATGATGGAGAACGAAGGAAGAGAGAGAAAGAGAAATGAAATTACAGTGGTAAGGGGGTTTCGGTTATGGCTAAATAAGGAAGAAAATGAAGAAGATGAAAAAGGGTTTGAGTCACTGGGAAAGAAAGAAGACAGCAAAAAATAATGGGGGATGGAAGCTGGACTGAGGGAAAGGAAGTAAAAAAGTGAGGGGATGAGCAAATATGCAAACTAGGCCGCTGGGCAAACATACAGAAAAAAAAGGCCCACGTGAAAGAGGAGAGCAAGCAAAGAGAGGCTACTAGGCCAATGTGCCATATAAGGGAAGAGGAAAAAAAATGAAGAAGGAGCATACTGGGCTCAGGAAATAGGGGAGATGTGGCCATCCACTCCACGCATTAGCATAAGAGGGAGTTGTCTGGGGGACAAACTAGGCTAAGGTGCTGGGCCAAGGAAATAGATTAGGCCCGTGCTAGTGAGAAAGAGAATAGAAAGAGGAAGGGAATGCGTACAAAACGTTTGGGGAGCCAGGCCTGATTTTCTTCTCTTTTTGTCTCTTTCCTTTTATTTGTTCTATCTCCTTTTGATTCAACCCTTTTTTTTCCAAGAAATTTATTCATTATTCAAATTTCTCAAATATTTACAAATTAAAGTAAATACTATCAAATTCCTAATTTTACAATTATTTCTAACAAAATAAGATATAAAAACTTTCTGACAAAATAAGATATAAAAAAAGGGTATAAAAATGTGAGAATTTCAAGTTGAACAATACTACACACCTAAATTTTGCTTGTTCTCGAGTAAAATGAAATAAAAAATCCTAGGAGAGAAAATGAGAAAACAAAATCCTAACTCACTCGTAGGAATCGCATTTATACTCAGCATTTGCAACAAGCCCTTTAAACCTCTAGGTTACCCCTGGTGGACGAGTAAGTTCTCGTAAAGGTTTTCAGAAGATATACCCACAAAATCTATGAAAAATAAAAGAAAATAGAAAATAGAAAATCCTTTTAATTTTTTTTTTCAAAAACTCACATATATAACACCTGGGAAACGTATATACATTCCAACCAACCGTATCACTTAGTAACCTTAGCATTAGATCACATACAAACACAATGTGCACATCAAGAACTCTTAGCCTCCATTGATGACATCCATATGCAATCTTTCACTCTACTTAAAAAATATGTACAAGTCCCAATGGTAGAACCTCACTTTAGAGAACATGTAGAGCACTCCCGCTCATATGTTTAAAATATCTTAAGGTTCACTCAATTCATCTTCCAATACCATACACATGTTAAGATTCTCAATCCCCCACCACTCATATGCAAAATACAACACGGTAATTAAGAGGACCTTACAAGGGTTATAATGGGGCTTAGGATTGAGAAGGTACGAGAGGGACAATATATTTGAGAAATGAGGAGCTAAAAGCCAAGTGATAAATGAGCAACCACACACTTTCACAAACTATACAATGCATCCATACTCGCTTAATCAATTATGGAAAAATAAGAACACGGCCAGTGAAAATGCACCATTGGAAATGGGTATTTACAATGATCATACATTCATGCCAAACATTCTTATTGACAACATTTTTCCTCTTTTTTTTCCTTAGATTTTTCATTTCATTTTTTTCAATTTTTTTTCCTTTCGCAACTTTTTGTATTTTTTCCTTTTTTTTTCTAAAAGGCAAATGAATGAATGACATGTAAGAGCATTACTCATTTTTCGAATGGTTATAGGAATACAACACCAAATGATCCAAAATCGACCACCAAATACACAATTACGCAAAAGCTACCCACCAAATATTAAAGTGTTGCTCCACTAGACTTGGCTTAGGTATAGGGAATATGTTTAGGCCAAGGGCTAAAATGAAGGTTCGCCGCAAGTGAAAACGGTCAAAGCTCAAAGGGCTAACAAAGGGTAAAATATTTAAATCAAGGTGGGAGTTTGGCTAATGTAGCTCACAAAACAAATGAATGCCTCTATCATATAACCATAATGAAGATGCTAAATGTGATTTCGAAGAAAATCATAAGAAGTTCTAGAGATGTAATCGTGGAAGACACGCATGAAAGAAAATTTGAGATTAAAAATATTGAATTAGTTTTTAGGGGTTAAAGTCTCACAGATTCATCTACCAAAGTCAAGACAACTTGCTATTGAAAATATTGGGGGTTAGGACTGTACATGAATAACACATTTTGGAATAAGTTCTATCATGCACACAATCTCTATATACCTAACAGCTAAGGTACAAGAGAACAAAGCCAATCAAAACATAGTCAATCAGAATAGCACATATACTCCAAAAACAAAACCAAAAGAAAATATTTTTTAAATTTTCATTTTTTAAAATTTTCTTCAGTTTTTTATTTTTCTTTAAAACATAGTTTCCCAATTCCTACACCTAAATCACACCATGTTCTCATTGGGAAAGAAAGAAAACATAAAAATAACTAAAAAGAAAAACAAATATACAAGAAGAAAAACAAAACTCAAGACTAAAGAAAAGGAAAAGACTCTGAAACTCAAGAAGAAAAGCATATATACAAAGGAGAAGCAAATAAAAAGCATCAAATACAGAAAAAAAAAATAAAAGAAGAAAATAGAAAGGAAAGAGAAGAAAATTCAATCAAACTAAGTTAGGTGCTGGATACACGTGAACTAACTCAGTAGCACATCACTCGTCAAAAATCAGGCCACAGAGTATTACACTCCCCATCTTATGTGCTTGGCAGCTCCAACACTTGCTTTAATCTCAGGCCATTCACCTTGAATTTTGCACCATTCTTGGGATTCTGTATTTCGGCTACACCATAGGGTTAAACATGAGAAACAACATAAGGGCCTGTCTAGACTCAATTTCCCCAAAAAAAGATGGAGCTTAGAGTCATATGAAAGCACTTTCATCCCTATGGAAAACTCTTTTCAAAGAATGTGTCTATCTTGAAACAATTTGACCCTTTCCTTGTAAGATCGAGCACTTTTGTATGCCTCAGCTCTAATATCTTTTAACTCACTCATTCATCACCGATCTTACTCAACTCATAATAAAGCATCTTGATGGCCCACTAAGCTCAATGCCCAATCTTAACAAGGACATGACAAGGCTTTTCATACACAACCCTATAAAGTGACATACTTAAGAGAGTCTTGAAAACCGTCCTATCAACTCATAAAGCATCAATAAGCTTGTTGGCCTAATCTTTTGGGTTTCTACTCACAATCTTTTTAAGAATCTACTTAATTTGTCTATTGCACACTGCAACTTGGCCACTAGTCTGCGAATGATATTACAAGTTTATGGACTATATAGTACCTCTTTAATAAAGCATCACTAGACATATTAGTAAAGTAAGTATCCTGTTCACTAATGATAGCTTGCAACAATGCCAAATCTAGTAAAAATATTCTTCCTAAGGAATTTCATAGCCACTTTAGCATCATTGGTCTTAGTAAGGATGACCTCTACCCACTTAGAAACCGATAGGAAGAATTCGAGTTTTAAATTTATAACTCCAAGTGCAAGGTTGTACCGTTGAGTACTTGACATATCGTCCACTGTGAGTTACGTTTCAAGTACCGATATTAGCTAGAGCGACTCAATTTAGGCCAAGAAGGAAGGAAATGAAAATAAAGCTAAACTAAACTAATAAAAGCAAAAGAGGTGGTTTGAGACTATCATTTGACCAATTGATGAACTAAATAGTCAAGATGAGTCCTAACCTACCCGACCTCAACAAAGCAAGAGATGGTCGGTTGTGCTATCGAAGACCACCCAAGCCCTCGGACCTAACTAGGATCGGGACTATTTTCATGTCCCAAACCCGTCTATGCCCTCTCCCATACTAGCTAATTGACCTCACCTCTCAGCATAAGTCAATCGTCCATAAATATAGATGAAAGCTCTCTCAAGTATTTCATCGAACACTTAGCAGGTGTGAGGAAAAGTTCTACGTTCTAAGTATAAGTTCGGTGTGGTTAGATCTAATCCTAGAATACTTAGTCATCAAGAGGCTAATCACAATCCATGCCAACCAAAATTAATCACTAATCATCACATAAACGCAATTAAGCCTGACTAAACCAAGGCTAACAAACAAGCAAGTAAACACGAACTATGGTGAAGTGGGAAAGAAATTAAACTAATCTAGCAAGGAAATTAAACATGGATCAACAATAATGACTAAACATTTAGACTAAACAAACCAAATACTAACAAAACCTAACAAGAACAAAATATGAAATAGAAAGAGAGAGAGAGAGAGAGAGAGAGAGAGAAGAGAAAACGTAGGATTGATTAAGTGAAGATGAAATCCATGAGCTTGAATCCACAATCTGCCCAAACAAATGCAAATCTTCCTAATCTAATCCCCCTATTGGGGTTTTTATTGGCGAAACCCTAAGCTAAACTACTCTAAAAATCGCCTAAAACGAACCCCCTAAAAGTCCTGAAGCGAACCCCTTAGATATTCGAGCCGGTAAAACAAAATAGCACGTAGCAGGAGGAGGGGTGACGGTCGTCGCCTGGCCGACAGCCAGCCGTCACCGGCCACGACCGGCCAGTCGTCGGCTAGGTGACCGTCGCCAGTTCCTTGCTGGCAGTTGTAATGGCTGGGGTGCACAATGGTGGTCGAACGACCCCCCATCGCGCGTTGCTTTGTCTTCTTCTTTTGTTCCTATTTGCTCCTTTTCGCTGCACTTGCTCAGTTGAACTTATTACCTATAAAAGTAAATAAAACAAGTAAAAATCCTAGAAATTATATTATTGTACGAGCTAAAATTAAGTGAAAGAGGCACGTAAAATACAACAAATTAGCACCTAACAAATCCCCCACACCTATCTTTTGCTCATCCTCACGCCAAACACAAGAAAATCTAACCTAAGAACCTAACTCACTGTCTTAAGAATCACGATTGCATTTAGTGTATGCAACAAGCCCTTTAAATGCCTTAATTCCCTCAAGTGGACGAGTGAGGTCTTGTGAGGGTTTGCAGAAGATATACCCACAAAATCTTTGAAGTATTTTTGAATTTTTCAATATATACAAGGCAAAGCAGAAATATGTACACATCTAGACCGATTTTATTGCCTTAACAACCCAGCTACCAAGCCATATACAAGCAAGATATACATTCAAGATGCACATAGCCTATAAATGCACCCCGTCTCTCATTTTTCACCCCATGCAACACAATGACGCGATTTGTACACCTTGGTGCTTCGTGCAAAGTGTATTGACTCCCAATGCTAGGCTAAAAGCGGGTAAAAAAGGTCACCTTCACTTGGCTTATGACTTCTTTTATTTTTTCTTTTTTGTTTTTCATTTTCTTTCATTTTTTTTTTTGCTTATATGCTCATTCGCCCGGGTAGGTAGTTCTTGGTTTATTAGACCTTGAACTCCCGGAGGAACAACTTAGCACATATTCGGGCTTCTTCCCTATTTAGGGGTTTTATGTGCAAGGCACTTATTCGAGCCCAAATAGATGTACCGGAGATAAGCTCATTTTTATAATTCTTTTTTTCTCATTTTTTTCTTTTTCATAATGAAGCCAAAACTGGAAGTCAATTAACCAAGTAGAATGCCTCCAAACCCAAATCTCAACAACTAATACCAAAAGTCAATGATTAAGTGTACAAGGTGAGCACAAAACTGCACATGTAAAATGGGATTGTTATGAGAGATTAGAGATCACATTGTAAATAACTGTTCCATCATGCATATTCGACCTATATACAAGCTAGCAACTAAGTTATCAAAGGTCAAAAAACAATCACAACAGCACAAAAGTCCCCCAAAGCTAAAAACAAAAAACTATATAAAAATTAAAAAATTTACACAAAAATATACACAAAAGTGTATATGACTCTCATCCCCACACCTAAATCTCGCAATGTCCTCATTGGGAGTCGAGGAGTCACTACCACCACAAAAACACACAAAAACAAGGAAAATGAAACCACACACACGCAAGACACAAAACAAAACAAAACAAAACACACAAAAACACTAAACCTGCACACATATATACAGGCTAACACACTCCCTCAAAAACAATATCTCACCCAATTAATAACAAAATCACACATATATACCCAACTAACACCACCAAAAATGAATATATGCCAATCTAACAACACTTCTAATCATAAAAGACAAATATGCACAAAAACAAACTGAGGGGATCATAGCCATCAATCGGCTACACAATATCCCAAATTTTTTTTCTCCTCAAAGTTGATCACCAACAAAAACACAACCTAATATCCACAACTAAACAACAAGGAAAATTGAGGGGCCTGAGGAGCATTCGCCACTCCTCATCATCACTCAAGACTCCCGACGTCAACTCGAATGCCGTCAAAGCTCGTAGAAGCTTGTCGTGCGCTACTGCATGCATTGCAGAATAGTGCCAATAAGAGAACACTAATAAGATCACAACAAAGAAAGTCAGTGCCCTCTTAAACCCATCCAATCTCGTTGGAAAATCAAAAGCATAATTAAAGAAAGTGGTCTACTTAATTTTTCTAGGCATGTCCTCTAGGTATGCACAATAAGGGCCCAAGGAGGGATTATACCATTGAATGTCACCTAGGAACTCGTGAAATGCATGCAAATGAGAGGGGATGGTGGAAAGGAAGTGGGGTGAAATAGGGGTCAGGTCAAGGGAATCAAGGCAAGGGAGGTCCATGTGCTCAAAACTCAGAGCGGCACCAACCCTTACACGATCATCACACAACTCCTCAAAAGGAGCCTCCTCAAGATGTGACTCAAGCAAGGTAGCGACCAAGTAAGTAAATCATCCTCCAAAACACTAACATCATCCCTAATCGACTCACCCATCTCTAACCCCGTGCACTGAGCTAAAGGGATGAGAGAAACAAGTAAGGTCAAAGCACTAACGGTAGTGCCAATGGGTGTGCTAAGAGAGGATGGAGCAACAAATGATGAGGAAATTAAGGGAGAGTCAAATCCTTCCTCTAGGTCGGTGGAAGGCGTATCATCAACAAAGCTTGACTCTAGGGGAAGGAAAGACTCACAATCATCATAGAGGCTAGCCTCAAGTCTAGGGAAAGGTAGAGTAGGGTCGGTCCCGTGCAATAGGCCACACTCCCTTATCTTATTAACAAAGTGCTTATGTTTCTTACTCATTGCCCCTATCATGGTATCAAGCTTGGCATAACACTCTCTAGAAATATCATAATAGGGACAATAATTCACATCATGGTTAATAGATTGGCAATAAGAGCACATATAATAAGGGCAAAAAGAATGGTGATAACCAGGGTCCCTAAATTGATCAACACATGGAGATTAAGCATGTAAATCATAAGGAGGTGGGGAATTGCACATAGAATGCTCACTAGGTCTCTCACTATGCAATTGATACCAAGCTAAATGCTCAAACAATTCCCACATGTCATCAACATTTAAAGAGCACATACCACTTTAACACATGGACTCAAGTGTAACTCGAGTCTCATGTGTTATCCCCTCAAGCACAACATTGCATATTTCCCAGTTATCATATGTGAAATGCACATATTGAGCATAATGGTCATTCAATCTAGACAAGTATTGCCAAAAAGGTTCATGCTCAAATTGAGGGAAATGAAAAATAGCCATTTTGAAAAAAAAAATTCAAATGTTTAATTTTTATAATTTTTTTGGATTTTCTAAAGGCCTAGCCTTGAATGATCAAGGAAATCCCAATATTGAAAAGCACCAACTCCCCGGCAACGATGCAAAAACTTGATGGGAAGAATTCGAGTTTTAAATTTATAACTCCGAGTGCAAGGTTGTACCGTTGAGTACTCGGGGTGTCGTCCACTAGGAGTTAGGTTTCAAATACTGGGATTAGCTAGAGCGAATCAATCTAGGCCAAGAAAGTAGGAAATGAAAATAAAGCTAAACTAAACTAATAAAAGCAAAAGTTGTGGCTTGGGAGTATGATTTGACCAACTGACGAACTAAATAGTCAAGATGAGTTCTAAACTATCCAACCTCAACTAAAAACAAGAGATGGCCAGTTGCGTTGTATATCGAAGACCACCCAAGCCTTCTCTCAAGGGTCATGAGCTAGTCTAATTAGTCTAACCACCTATTTTCATAAGGTTAGTCCAATTAGACCATAAAATTAGCAACCCTCGGGCCTAACTAGGATTGGGGCTATTTTCATGTGCCGAACTCATCTATCCCCTTTTCCACACTAGCTAATTGACCTCATCTCTCGATATAAGCCAATCGCCCAAAAATATAGATGAAAGCTCTCTCAAGCATTTCATCGAACACTTAGCGGGTATGAGGAAAAACTCTACGTTCTAAGTATACATTGGGTGTGGTTAGGCCTAATCTTAGACTAATTAGCCATCAAGAGGCTAATCACAATCCAAGCCAACCAAAATTAATCACTAATCATCACATAGATGCAATTAAACCTAACTAAACCTAGCCTAACAAACACGCAAGCAAACAAGAACTATGGTGAAGAGGGAAAGAAAATAAACTAATCTAGCAAGGAAATTAAACATGGATCAACAATAAAGACTAAACATTTAGTCTAAATAAACCGAATACAAGAATTAAACTAACAAAACCTAAAGAAGAAAAAAATATGAAATAGAGAGAGAGAGAGAGAGAGAGAGAGAAGAGACAACTTAGGATTGATTGAATGAAGATGAAATCCGTGAGCTTGAATCCACAATCTACCCAAATAATCCAAATCTTCCTAATCTAATCCCCCTATTGGAGTTCTTATTGACTAAACCTTAAGCTAAACTACTCCAAAAATTGCCTAAAATGAACCCCCCAAAAGTCTCGAAGCAAGCCCCTTAAATACTTGAGTTGGGAAAACAAAACAACACACAGCAGGGGGAGGGGTGACAACCGTCTCCTGGCTGACGGCCAGCCATCGCCGGCCACCACTGGCCAGCCGTCAACTGGGCGAGCGCCGTTGCCAGTACTGGCTAGCGGCTGTGCTGGGTGGGGCATGCAACGGTGGTAGTGCAGTTGGCCAACCCCCCGTTGCGCGTTGCTTTGTCTTCTTCTTTTCTTCCTTTTTATTCCTTTTCGCGGCACTTGTTCGGTTGAACTCATTACCTAAAAAAGTAAATAAAATGAGTAAAAATTAGGTAAAAAAGGCAAGTAAAATACGACAAATTAGCGCATAATAAAAACATAATCCATAATTGGCTAAATATACTCATTCCCAAAAGATGAAAGTGGTGTCATGAAATCTATACCCCATACAATAAAAATCTCCACCATGAGGATGGGATTAAGTGGCATCATACCCCTCCAGCTAATACTACCCAACTGTTGATCCTAAGGCAATTCTTACAATACTCAAAAGCATCCCTAAACAAGGTAGGCTAATAGAAACCACATTGAAGAACTTTGACTGCTGTTTTTCTTTCACTGAATTTCCCTCCACTTACAAGGTCATGATAGAATGAAATGGCACTACTAACCTCATGGTAGGGAATATGCCTTCCAAAGACTTAGATAGAGCAATAGTTGAAAAACTAAGGGTCATTGACTTATGCTCGCAAGTGCACAGATGTTCTAGTTTAGTAAAGATATCATTCCCACGAAGACCAATCATAATCTATTGAGTTTTGCATTACAAAAGTGCTACGCAAGCGAATTTCAATTGAGAATAGAAAAGAATGGAAAAAACTAAGGAGTAGAGTTCTCTTTTCTGTTGTGTCTCCTCTAATATGTTGCGGACTGGCCTTATCTAAAGAAGAACTTGATCAACCTCAGTCACACGATAAAGGAAAACAAATAGGCTTGTAGTTATGGCCTCACCACGGACCGTGGCCCTCACCACGGACCGTGGCCCTCACCACGGACAGTCCGTGGTGAACTCTATCTCAATACTCTTCTATTAATTCTTCATTCCATGGGCATAGTGACTTGGGGTGTCTGTGGGGAGTCAAGCTACACTCATTTGTGGTCAAATTTGGGGTTAAATAGTCCAAACACCTGCAAAACACAGAAAAGAACCATATTCGAGCGTAAACCGGAAAAGGAGTGTAATATATATTATAAAACACATAATTCTCCCCAAAAATGGCACAAAATGACCTTAAAATAGATTGCACTTTAAGGACTTATCAAACTTCCCATGCTTAAACCATTGGTTGTCCCCAAGTAATTATGAAACTGAGGCTAAAAACGAATACCCTCCTGAGGAAGACATCGGTAGCAACATCAATGCACAAATCAACCCAAGATGTTTAGCCTAAAAGTGATGAAAAACTTTTACAAATAGATAGGAGAAGGAAATTTTCGAAAAAGTGAGAACCATCACATCAAAATATATTAAATCTACCACTCAAATCAACTTAAGCAACCATATCGGCATATTACAATAAGCAAAGCTTAGAACAACCAATAGAACACCTCTTTAAGGACGATACATTCATCACTTGTGTTTAAAATAAAATGCAGTTCTCTCAAATCTCATTCCATAGAACCAAATCAACCATATGCTTGATAAGATTCTCTAATTTGCCAACATTACAATAAATACACAAGGCAATCATGAGGACTTTTTAAGGGTTGTAACGAGGCAAATGGGTAAAGGAAAGGAGGAACAAACATTTTGGGATTTGTGAAGCTAAAATCCAAAGACTAAGAGCATAAACCATCATCTCCCAACTAAAAGATATTCCTCAAAATATCAACAACATCCCCAAGTAAAGCACAAGAAAAACTGCCTAAAAATATAAAACCAATGCCAAATCCTTTTATTGCATCATTTTTTTTCCTGTTTTTGTGTTTTTTCTCTTTTGCTTCTTTTTTGCTTCTCTTTTTTTGTTTTTCTATTTGCTTTCATCATATACATTTTTTGCACACCTTTGGTGTGCCTTATTATTATTATTATTATTTTTCCAAAGAGGAGGATAATGGCAAAGGAAACTATGCACTTTCAACACTTTTCTTACAACTCACAAAACATAACCCAATTGACTTTGAAGGGAAAAATAGAACATGAATCCCTTATCACATCCAACCAAACCACAATATCCAAAAAACGTTATTATCCACAAATTACTCCCAATCAAGTATGAAAACTCTATAGCCTTAGCTAAAAGAGTAAGACATTTGTATGTAGCAAAAGATAATAATATAGGTTCTCATCAGTAAACACGGTAAACGTTCAAAGGGGTAATAAGGGATAAATCATTCATATAAGGGTGACTATTTGGTAAATGTAGCTCATAGAGTCAAAGAATGGTTCAATCATGTTGCCTAAATGTGCATACTAAATGTGATCTTGAACAAGAGTCAAAACAAGTTCTATAGACTTGAAATCTAGGAAGAGTCACACATGAGAGAAAACGTGAGGCTAAAATGATAAATTAGTCTATTTCAAGCTCAAAATCTCACAGGACAAAGCTAATCTAGCTCATTGAATTTTATATGCCAAATACTCAAGCCAAGAATCATTAAGCAATCAACTCATATCTAACGTAATGGTCAAAACAAGAAGCATAGTTCAAAAACTCATAAACAAACATTTTATTCACAAATGGGCCTAATAAAAAGGGTGAAAATATGCAAAAGAAAGCCACTTAGTCTAAAGACTCATCATCCGAGGATTTATAGGCTCATTTTTTTGGGTTTTTGTTTTTTTTTTTTTTACTTCTTTACTAAGCCTAAAATGCAACTAAAAACTAAAAAATCAAAACAAAACTAAAATGAAAAATAAAGGAAACTAGGAAACTAAATGATCAACTAAAAATGCAAACTAAACCTAAATGCATGACTAAAAAAAAACACAAACTTTTATACACCCACAACACACATATATACAACCACAAACACTACAATAACTCCCCCATGCTTAGAGAACACATTGTCCTCAATGCAAGAATAAAACTCTAAAATGGATAGTAAGTGGTGGAGGAGAAGAAGAAGAAAGGTGGGGTTGAGAAATGTGTCAACCCCGCAAAGTGTCTAAGCAGGCCCTAAAGTCATGCAAATATTTGTTTTGGGAGGCAATCATCCCATGGAGTTCATCATGACGCTCCTGAACAAAGCCCCAGAGCAACGCATGCTCAGTTTCTACATAAGCCCGTAGAGAAGCTAGCCCTACTTGAATTGACCGAAGGGTGCAGGTCAAGATAATCATGAAAGGAGGATGGTTGTGATGAAATAGAAGCCCTAGTGTGAGTAGGTGGAGGAAATGGAATAGGTTGTGCCAACTCTTCATCACCAGGTAAAAAGTAAAGATTGGCCCAGTTCATGAGAGATGTATGATTAACATTTGGGAAGGTGTTAAGCCAAAAATCATACATTATTTTTATAATTATTTCAATTATATTATATATATTATTTCATCTAATTTGTTTTATTTTATATATTTTTTAGGGTTAGTATTAATTTAATAAAGAAGAGAAGAAAGGACGTCGAAGCACGGGTTTTATGCGTTTGGCTATAAAGACGGTTCAAAAATAATAATTATGGATAATATTATTTTCATAATTATTTATTTGCACTAGGGTTACAAGAGTTGGAGCAAAGCTAAAAATCTTGGGGGAGAAGGAGTCTAAGAAAGAAGAAAAAAAAAAAGTAGGTATTAAGCCTAGGCCCATATCACACCTAACCCTAATTTAAATAATCTCCACCATATAATCATTCACCACCACCACCTTCGTGATTATCATAACCCTAGCCTCACCATCATCCCCACCCATACACGCCACAGCAAGCCTTCATCACAGCCACAACTGCCCTCCTTCTTCCCCCTCAACCCATCATCCTCACATCTCACCTCACGTCTCTCCATCATCATCTTCTCACATCACCCTGATAGCCTTGTTCCTCCTCAGAATCATCGTCTCATCACCCTCTTCAACATCTTCTATCTTCACCATAAATAATCACGGCTGCCACCTTCTGTCTCCCTCCCCACAACCACGCATCACCTCCATCCCCCTTGATCATCACCATCTTCCCTCAACCTCCTTCCTCACTAGCACCATGCAGCCATATCTCCTTCTTCACACCCATCATCTTCTCCTCATCAATCATCACCATCAGCTCATCACTTCTCACGCCACCATTAAGGAGTATCATTCTATTGCTTTTTTATTTTATTTTTGTTTAGTTTAAGGTTAAACATGGAAGTTTTGGTTAATTACTGTAATTTAATTTACAATACATGTGAGTAATTTTTATGTGCTTAGTATAATCTTCTTGAAGCCATGCTAAGTTAATTATTTTGAAACAAGTTTTATGCTTTAATGCCTAGTTGGTTTCTATTCATGGTTCTTGAGCGATTAGCGTTTATCGTTTATCGTTTATAAAATTTGTGTTAAATTGATTAGAATGCATGCTAGTTGATTAAATACGAATTCAATTGATAGTTTAGAAGACTATAATATGTAAAAGTTATAGTCTTTTAG
>JACYFF010031952.1:31106544-31169110 GCA_017589665.1 Selenicereus undatus | reverse complement strand
CCCCCCCCCCAAAATTATAATCTTTTAGGAGTGTCTAGGTAACTTTAGATAGCTTAGATTCTGATTTTTAGAGTGGGTATAATTTTAGATTGATTTATATTCAGTTCTGGTATTTAATTACCAGTTTGTGAGAAATTAGACTAAAAATAGTTATTTTAGTATTTTGTTTTATTTTCATTAAGTCCTAGGGTTTATCTAGTGTCCTAGTCTGCTCATATTCAATTTCGTAATTTTTGGAATTTATTTGATAATTTTTCAGAATTATTTTGTGAAATTGATAAGTGCAGGCTTTTTAGGTTATTAATTCTGAAAATTTCAATTTTAATTATTAATTCACGATTATTAGGCATTGTTAGGTCCAAAACGTTGTGTCCTAGAATTAGGATAATTTTCTTAACTGTTTTCGTATTTAGATTGATGCAGATTATTTTATTTCTAATTTCAGATTTATTATTCTGCTTGATATTCTGTGCTAAGTTTCTGATATGATTTTTCTGAAATAAATTAGATACAATTTAGAATTTATAAGCTTATAGACCTGAAGTATAATATTTTAGGTTACTGTTTGACATTTTTAATATTTATTTTCTGACTATTATTTGATGTTATTGATTTCTAATTAGAATTTAAGTTACTATTCTGTTTTTATTTTTCTAAATTATTTAGGGAATCTTTGTACTGTTTTATCTCCAGAATATGATCTAGAATACTGAGGAGCATCATTGGGAATTTTTATAGGTTTTTATTCATTATATTTTAATTATTTAGCATTATTAAGATTGAATTTAATAAATTGGATTAGTAAAATCATTTAGGATTAAGCTAGCATTTTTAAAACAATCTTTCCTCGTGGATCGATCCCTACTTTCCTATGCTATAAAAATTATCTAATAACTGAAGTAGTGGTTAAATTTGTAGCTCTCGACAAGCTTTACAGATGGGCATAAGCCAGTTCCTAGGATAAACCAACAAATACGCCCACCATCAACCTTACAAAATTTCATTGTTCAAAAGCGATCAAGTTCAACCACTCTGAACCTATGACTCTATCATCTGGGTTCGGTTTAACACCAACCAACCTAGCAATGGGGGTAATGAGACCCTCAATGACAACACTGTGTGTAAAACTAGTGGTTGCACTATGCAACTGATTAACCAAGAGTGACCTGTGGTCAATTCGGTCACCTTCAAGCATGCTATACAAAAGTTATAGTTAAGACAAGCGAGACACATTTAAACTATCCTTCGTGGCAAACAAACCATAAGCTAATAACTACTGGGCCACACGAATACAGGAGTTTCGAATAACCGTACTTTTGGAATTACTAGTGTCACACCGATAATCCTTGAAATGATCATTCCAAAAAGCATTCAGATTGAAGTCCTTAGGGGTATGGTGGTATGGGAGGTCCATACTTGGGGAAGACCAAATATATTATTAAAGGCACTTAAATTAAGTTCATAAAACTCCCTAATAAGATAAAATGAAATGTGGCCCTCTTAACATCGAGGACCACTCGTGACCTCAACATGCAATGTGCTTAAGAATTCAAGTGTGAGGTCCCGATAAGTGTGGCCCCTAGTTTCTAAAAATTAACCATTCCACCCCGAGCAAACAACCAACACATATCATCTAACAATCCCAAACGATTCAACACATCCTCATCATAATATCGATTAGCTACTACTAGTTTACTACTCAAAGCATCACATCTGCCAATGTGTCCAGGATTAGTTAAACTAAGGGAGTGTGGAATGCTACCTTGGTTTCTCATGGTGGTAGATGTTCGGGAGCTCTGGGTGTACTTTGTGGGGCTTGACTTGAAGTATCAGCTTTTTATATGGTTCTTACCTTCTTCTTTGGTTCTATGGTGGTGTAATATGGATGGGTAAAAATTTGAAAAACCAAACTAAAAGAAAATGAGTAGAAAATGCTAGAAAATGAACAATTTGAGAAAAGGGAAGTAAATGGTGAAGAAATATATATGAAAAATGGAATTTGGAATAATAAAAGTGAAAAATGGAGTTATGAAAGTTGTGGTTATGGAGATGGGGAACATGGGAGAGAAAGAAAGCTTGAAAATGAAAAATAAAGGGAGATTTAGGGTTAAGGTGAAGAAAAGAAGTGAAAATGGAAGAAATTTGATGGATTTTGGTGAAAAATTCAAGGTTTTAAGTGAAGTGGTTATAGAGGCTTTACAGAGAGAACAGAGTGTTCAGTGAGAGAAAGAGTTGAGTTTGAGGAAGAAGATGAAGGAATTGGGATCAAAGGGGCCTTGAAAACCCTTGACTACGGACGCGGAGCTCACCATGGACTGCAATTTTGACCAAGGACCGTCCATGGTCAGCTCTGATCCTATTTTTCTTGTTATTTTCTCTTTCTCTTCTTTTTTTTTGTTAAAGCCTTCACAGACTGTGGTGGTGCTCACGAGGTATCCGTGGAGGTTATAAAAACCTCTTATTATTGCCTCTTTCGTAGTTTTATTAATTTCTAATAGAGGTCCTAAATAGAAAAACACAAAATACAATAAAATAAAAAAGGTACACAAAAAGGAAAAAGAAAAACAAACACGTGGGTTGCCTCTTAAGAAGCGCTCGTTTAATGTCAGGAGCTCAACCTTTGTTCTATTCTAGTTCGGGTTCAATGATAGTGTGGGCGTCGGACTTCCACAAAACATATGCTTTGTTTTTGTCACGAACCACAAATTGAAGTCTTTCAATTGAAGATGCCACCTCAAATACTCGAGTTGGAGGTCTTTCTTTGTCATCAAATTACGCTAGAGCGTACCATCAACATATAAAACAAATCGATAGCGGGCTCCATCAAACAGACTACTATCATCATATTCAATCCCAAGATCAAAATCCAAATCGACTCCTTCCATAGGAGGCAAAGAAAGAACTACTTGAGTGAACCTACAGTAATCACTCATGGAAAACTCAATAGAAACATATATCTCAACCTCGGGTATACTAGGTGGCATAGGAGTAGCAAACTCCACCTTAACATAGCCCTGGTCAGGTTCCTCAATTGAAATCCAATCAAAATCATAAGGGCTAGGATAACTCCCGTAATCCTCCCTCTCAATTTCAAGAGAAAGGGGAAGTACACTAGATAGGAAAGAATTGGGGGAAACAATTTTCTCATCCATAAAACAAAACATAGCGTAACATTCTCCTACTTCAAATGTTATCCGCCCCCTTCTACATTAATAATACAACCAGAATTAGCCAAAAGGGTCTCCCAAGAATAATTTGGGCATCATCAGTCTCAGACATATTAGCAATGATAAAATCTTCTAGCACCCAAAAATCTCCTATTTTTACGGGCACATCTTCCAACGTACCCAAAGGTCGTGTTTTATAGGACCATCTGCTAATTTGAGTAAAAAGGGTGTTGGTTGCAATGGTCCCAAATGACACTTATGAAATATAGAGTAGGGCATCAAACTGACACTTGCACCAAGGTCACATAGGGCTCTATCGATTTTCACTTTTCCCAAGATATAGGGGATAGAAAAGCTACCTGGGTCAGGAAGCTTATGGGAAAAGACTTTGGAAAACTCAAAATCGTCATTTTGTTTAAAAGCTATGGACTCACCCTCATCATTGTCCTCCTTACTCTCAGTCATGATCACCTCTCTGCCCTCCTCAAGTGTCATGTCCTCAGAATCCTCTACCCCTTCTTTCAAGGTAACACAATTACACTGCTCGTGAGGGTTAGACTCAGGTTTACTAGGTAGTCTACTAGGAGGTGTAGATGAAAATGTAGCTTGTCAAGCTATTTGACCTTCCAACATCTTATTGTGAGTAGTAAGCACATCAAACTTAGAGGCTAACTGCTCAATGTACTCATCTTGCTTTTGTTGTGCAAAGAGCATATTCTCCACCATAAACTTTAAGTTGGATTTTTGAGGTGCTTGTTAAGGATAGGATGGTATTTGAAATCCAAGGGGTGGTCTAAAATTCATTTGGGGAACGAGTGGGGCATTAGACCTAAAAGAGAAATTGGGGTGATTTCTACATCTAGGGTTATATGTGTTACAGAAAGGGTCATTTGTTGGTCTAGGGTTATAGTTGTTTACATAGTTGACTTGATTGCTTATATCCTAGGCAAAAGGACTACCCGCTTGACAAGGCACAGTTAAATGACCGACCCACATATATCACATGATGGGGAAGCAACACTTGAACTAACAGAATTAACATTCAAGCGTTCTAATTTTTGGGACATAGCATCAACTTTAGAAGAAAGCATATAAATAAAATCTAATTCTAGCTTACCTCCAACTACTTGGGTTGGGCTCTCTCAAATGACCATTGGAAATTGTTGAGGGCCATCTCTTCTGTACGTTTGTATGCTTCATCTTCAGTTTTGTTCACAAGAGTACCTCCTGTTGCCGCATCAATAGTAGATCTCAATGACTGACTGACTCCATTACATAATGTTCGCACCATCATCCCCTTTGAAGACCATGGTGAGGGCATAATTGTAAAAGGTCACTAAATCGCTCCTACGCTTCATAAAGCCTCTTATTTTCCTTTTGAGAGAAAGTAGTGATTTGACTTCGCAAGCTTACCGTCTTACTTGGAGGAAAGAACTAGGAAAAAAAAGACGTTCATGAGCTCGTCCTATGTCATTATGCATCCTGGTGGCAATGAGTGAAGTCACGCCCTCGCCTCATCCCTAAGTAAAAAGGAAATAGGCGCAAGCAGATGGCATCGGTAGAAACTCTGTTGAGCTTTAATGTGTGACACACCTCTAAAAAGATCGAGAGGTGTAAGTTTGGATCTTCTAACGGGTTACCTCCAAATTGGGATTGCTGCATCATTGATATATGGGCTGGCTCGATCTCAAAATTGTTCTCTTCTACAGCTGGCTGAGAGATGCTTGAGGAAATGCCTTGGACTCCTAGGGTAAAAAAATCTCGGAATTTCCTTCTTTAGTCACCCCTTATTCTTGCCATCGAATAAGAAACTGCTTGAGCCTTCAGTCTTTGCTCTTCTACCCTTAATTTCTTCCTCCAACAATAAAAAATCCCTTCAATTTATGGACCAAATTCAAACAAAAAGGGACTTCGCATATAAAGGAGAAATCTTGCAAAATTTATAGCCAATCTACCAACACAAATAAAAAAATATAAAGAAAAAGAAAGAATAACAAAATGCTTAGCCAATTTCTAAGGGCTAACTCAATATCCCCAAATTTGGTCTTCAGCAACGGTGCCAAAAACTTGACCTATGCCTGCAAGTGCACAGGTATTGTACTTTAGTAAAGATATCGATCCCACGGAAGCCAATTATAATATATTGAGTTTTCTCCTATAAAAGTGCTAAGCAAACAAATTTCTATTGGGAATTTGAACGCCACTGTAACTTAATTGGAAAATTCAATCAATTTAAATCATCTACGGATTTGTTTCACCTTGTAAAGATGTGAATCAATGGAATATATCATGTACTTGATTTATAACAGGAGATTGAAAGGGGTGCAATCGCATTTAGAATTCAATCTTTTCTTTCTAAATAAATTAACTTGCCTAAACTAACCAATTATGAATCTTTCAAATGTCCTTGTTTAGTCTAAGTTACGGATTTTTGATGGCTAAAGGTCCTCTTAACAAGCGAATCACTCTCAAGTATTGCTAAGTCAAGTCCTATGTTGTCGACCAACTAGCAAATTTCACCTTTTAGTCAGAATTAGCAAATGAATTTAGCCGAAATTCAATCACAACAATTTTAAACACAAGATAGAATTCAACCAATCCCAATCAAGAACAAGTATAACTAAATAAAAATGAGAGATTCCAACATCTACTTGGCTAACAATCCCTACATTTAGAAAACTACTCACACATGTTTAAATTAACAGTAACTAAATAGACTTTGAGAAAACAAAACTTAGCGCAATTGGAGATCCTCGAAAGGTTTCCCAACTTTGAAAGGGCTCCAAAGCAATGAGCACTTCTTCAAAGCTCATACTCACAACTACTAAAAATCTAAACTAAACTTTAGAAAAATGGAAAAGAATGGAAAAACATAGAGAGTAGAGTTCTTCTTTCTGATGTGTCTCCTCTAATCTACTATGAAATGGCCCTATTTGAAGAAGAACTCGATCAACCTTAGCCACAATATGAAGGAAAACAAAAAGGCTTGTAGTTATGGTCTCATCACGGACCGTGGCCTTCACCACGGATAGTCTGTGGTGAGCTCTGTCTGAATACTCTTCGGTTCTTTCTTCCTTCCACGGGCATAGTGACTTGGGGTTGTCTGTGGGAGTTAAGCCACACTCATCTATGGTCAAATTTGGGGCAAAATGATTTAAAAACCTGCAAAACATAGAAAAGAACCATATCAGAGTGTAAAACCGAAAATGGAGTGCAATATATAGCATAAAACGTATAATTCTCCCTAAACATGGCACAAAATGACCTCAAAATAGAGTGCACTTTAAGGACTTATTATTCATGCCAAACAAAGAATTTCACTAGATGCAAGAATCGATCCCTATCATTCTTACTCCAACGCTCAGGAATCCTACTAGACACTAGGTAGTTAACAATATCAGCATATCAAAGGCCAGGGTGGAATACGACTAATTACTTATCCGGAAAGCATCCAGAAATATGTGAACAAAGAATTTAACAAGATGCAAGAATCGGTCCCTATCATTCTTACTCCAACCCTCAGGAATCCGAGCAGACAATAGATGGTTAACAACATCAGCATATTAAAGGCCAGGGTGGAATACGATTAATTACTTATCCAGAAAGCATCCAGAAATATGGGACTTAAGCTCTCTACAACAAATAGTCTTGGATAAATGGTTAGTAACTAGGTTCTCAGAACCTTTCTTGTCTCTAATCTCATAGTCAAATTCTTATAGAAAAAAAATCTATCTCACAATTATAAGCTTAGCATCCTTCTTCGAAGGATGGTGCTTAAGAGCAGAGTGGTTAGCATATATAACGATATGATACCTAATTAGGTGAGATCTAAACTTCTCAAAACCAAAAGTCATAACCAAAAATTCTTTTGCAATGATAATGTTCAGCTGGGCATAATTCAAAGTGTGACTAGTATAATAAATGACGTGAGGTGTGTGACACGTTATAGCTCAACAGAGTTTCTACCGATGCCATCCGCTTGCTCGTATTTCCCTTTTCACTTAGGAAGAAGGTGAGGGCTTGGTTTCATTAATTGCCTCCAGGATGCATCACAGCATGGGATGAACTCACAAAAGTCTTTCTTGTCGAGTTCTTTCCTCTAAGTAAGAAAGCAAGCCTGTGGAATCAAATCACTATTTTCTCTCAAAAAGGAAGATAAGACGCTTTATGAAGCCTGGGAGCGATTAAAGGACCTTTTACAATTATGTCCTCACCATGGTCTTCAAAGGTGGATGATTGTGCAAACATGCTATAATGGAGTCACTTAGTCATTGAGGTCTACTATTGATGCGGCAGCAGGAGGTACTCTTATGAACAAAACTGAAGATGAAGTATACAATCGTATAGAAGAGATAACCCTTAACAATTTCCAATGGTCGTTTGAGAGAGCCCAACCCAAGTGGGTTGGAGGTAAGCTGGAATTAGATGTTATTTCTATGCTTTCCTCTAAAGTTGATGCTATGTCTCAAAAATTAGAACACTTGAATGTTAATTCTGTTAGGTCAAGTGTTGCTTCCCCATCATGTGATATATGTGGGTCGATCATTTAACTATGCATTATCAAGTCGGTAGTCCTTTTACCCAAGATGTAAGTGATTAAGTCAACTATGTTAACAACTATAACCCTAGACTAACAAATGACCCTTTCTGTAAAACATATAATCCTGCATGCAGAAATCACCCCAATTTCTCTTATAGGTCTAATGCCCCACTCGTGCCCCAAACAAATGTTGGACAACCTCCTAGATTTCAAAGACCATCCTATCCTCAACATGCACTTCAAAAATCTAACTTAGAGTCTATGATGGAGAATATGCTTTTGGCACAAAAAAGGAAAGATGAGTATTAAGCAATTAGCCTCTAAGGTTGATGTCTTTGTTACTCATAACAAGATGATGAAAGCTCAAATAGCTCAATAAGTTATATCTTCATCTACACCTCTAGGCAAATTTCTTATTAAGAACAAACTTGGCTCTGGGGAACAATGTAATGCCATGATTTTAAGAGGGGCTAAGCAAATTGAGGGAGCTAAGGAGGTTCGCCAAAATGAGTATTCACATTATAGAAAGGATAAGGTCATTGAGAAAGAAGTACCTCCTTCTTCTAATGAGGTTATAGGTGACGATACTTCTAATAAGATTCCTAATGGCCCCAAGAAAAACTGCCCAAAACCCTATGTACCACCTTTCCCGTTCCCCCAATGAATAGCTAAGACTAAACTTGACCAACAATTTGGGAAGTTTCTAGAAGTCCTTAAGAAACTGTACGTTAATATTCTACTCACTGACGCCTTCACAAATGTCATCCTATGCTAAATTTTTGAAGGAGATTTTGTCTAATGAAAGAAAGCTAAAAGAACATTAAACAGTGGCATTAATTGAAAAATGCAGTGCCGTGATTCAAAATAAGCTCCCGGCTAAGCTTAAGGATCCCAATAGTTTCGTTATCCCTTGTCTAATAGGGAATGAGTCGATCGATCGTGCCTTACATGATTTAAGGTTTAATGTAAGTTCAATACCCTTCTCTCTTTACAAGAAGTTTGATCTAGGAGAAATGAGACCCGCCACCATCTCTTTACAATTGGCAGACCATTTTGTAAGGTGCCCCATAGGTATTTTAGAAGATGTCCCTATTAAAGTACGAGACTTATATGCCAGTAGATTTTACAATCCTTGAAATGGAAAAGGATGCGTGCACCCCTATCATTCTTGAGAGGCCACTGGGTGTCGTATAGATGTTAAAAAATGGAAAGTTATCTTTTGATGTGGATGACGAACATGTGGAATTCAACTTGATTAAAGCTTCTAAGTTTCCTTCTATCTCTAGTGAGTGTCATTGGATTGATGTACTAGATGGTTTAGTACAAAAGACCATTTCTAATAATGATTCTCATGATCCACTTGAGTATTGTTTATTAAACAATGGTACTACTCGAGATGAAAACCCAGAAGTAGCAATGTATGCTCAATTCCTGGAAGTTTCTCTACCAGTTAGCCCAACTTTTGCCATAATGGTATCGCTAGTACATGAAGAACCGTCCTCGACAGATAAGGAACATGCCCCTAAGGTAGAACTAAAATCTCTCCCTTCCTATTTGAGGTATGAGTTTTTTTTCCCCAAATTCTACATATCCTGTGACTGTGAATGTGAGTTTAAATAAATCTGAAGTTGACACTTTGCTAAGAATACTTAGATTGCAACGTAAGGCCATGGAATATACTCTTAATGACCATTGAATTCACCCCTCTGTGTGTATACATTGTATTTCGATGGAAAATGACTATAAACTGTCAATTGAACACCAAAGGATATTGAACCCTAAGATGCATGGTAAAGAAAGAAATCTTAAAATTGCTCAAGGCTCACATTATCTATCCTATCTCTGATAGCGAGCGAGTAAGTTCAGTCCATGTCATCCCTAAAAAGGCGGAAATGACTATTGTAAAAAATAAAAATAATGAACTTATACCTACTAGAACAGTTACTGGTTGGCGTATGTCCATAGATTACAGGAAATTGAATAAAGCCACCCGAAAGGACCATTTTTCCCTACCTTTCATTAACCAAATGCTCAAGAGGCTGGCAAAGAACTCTTACTTTTGCTACTTAGATGGCTATTTAGGATTCTTTCAAATTCTTATTCACCCTAGTGAGCAAGAAAAGACTATGTTTACTTATCCATATGGTACATTTACTTATAGGAGAATGCCATTTCGACTGTGTAATGCCCCCATCACATTTCAATGATGCATGATGAATGTTTTTTTCGATTTTATTAACGACATAATGGAAGTCTTTATGGATAATTTTTCTGTATATGGTACAACTTTGGACCATTGCTTGAATAATTTGTCCAAAGTTTTGCAAATGTGTGAAGATATGAATTTGGTCTTGAATTGGAAAAAGTGTCATGCTATGGTACATAAGGGGGTTGTTTTACGTCATATTACTTCAAATAGGGGAATTGAAGTTGACAAGGCAAAGGTAGAGGTAATAGAGAAATTATCGCCACCTTTTTCTATAAAGGGTGTAAAGAGTTTTCTTGGATATATTGGTTTCTACCAACAGTTCATAAAAGATTTTTCAAAAATTGCAAAACCTCTCACCCATTTGCTTGTCAAAGATGTGCCCTTTGAATTTAATGAAGAATGTTTAAGTGTCTTTCACAAGTTAAAGGAGGCTTTGATTTCCTCCCCAATTATACAAGCCCCGAATTGGAAGCTATCTTTTGAGGTCATGTGCGATGCCACAACTGAGAAAGAACTCCTAGTTGTTGTGTTCGTCTTATAGAAATTTCGTTCGTATTTCTCCTAAGTCCCCACTTAGGAAGGGTGAGCCTTCTGATTAGCCCTTTTGCTTATAACTGAGATTCTCCTAATCCTCTTGCCTGATAAATAGTGTCAAATATGGGTACAAAGATTGCAATAATTTGAAGTTAATTGCTTAAGAGTATAATGTACTTAGCATATGAGTTAAGCTCTTTATGTGTTGCATACTCTGCATCTATGGCAAGGTCTCTGTTTATATAGACCTGAGAATGAGATGGCTGGAGGATGCTGAAGATGTAGTCATTAATGTTGCAGAATATTCTATTGTATGCTTCTTTCTAATGGCTACCAGCTAGCTTAAGGGTCTTATGTCATAGAGAGGTGGTTCTTTTGCCTTCATATAATGTCTTAGCCATTGCATTCCTCATTTGCTAAGTCAGAAACCACTATTTCAAGCTTTGACGTTGACATTCTCTAATTCTACCATGATTGGCTGCAACTATTCCTTCGAAAAAAATATTTTCAATCTTTGGCTAATTTGGGATATTTTGATTGTGCTTTCCAAGTTTCCCAAATGCTATCAGTTGTTATATCATCAAAAATCGTAAAGTTGGTCTTGCTTCTTGAAGATTGAAAAATTAAATATTAAGCACGATAACCTAATTAACTAATTAGAATTAACTTAATTAATTGATACCGTTGCAACGTGATAAGATACAACCTCTTAAAGGACAAAACAAATAGATAAATTTCAAGCACATGATGAACACATTTTGTGCCAAAATGTGTGCTACGTTTCTTTATCATATAATTGCATATATATGAATAATTTTCAACGATCAAATACGCATATGCTAAGCTTAGGAAGTTGATAAGTGTGTTGCAAAATTCATTTTAAGCTTAATTTAAGTCGTACTAATTTTATGATTCTAACAAGGATTCGTTTCTGACAATCGACTTAAGGTCCTCGACAGTACGAGTTCAAGATAGTTGAACTCCAATTTTGAAACTCTAGCCTATTAATCACCTAATGATCTTGTTGAGCATGCTACTTGCAAGCAATTAAGCATATACGTAAGATTCAAGTATGTGTGCAGACAAGATCTAATGACCTTAGCCATGAATTGCAAATGTGTCGTGAGATCAAAACATTTGTTAAGCGAGTGATCGTATTACGGTAATTCGCCAGTCTCCCCCTTTTGATGGAAGGCAACATTTGTCAAATAGATAGCATAGGAAATGAAAGATGTATGGCCTATTTGATAAAGAGCTTTTCGGCTACAAAAAGAGCTTTTTGAGCCTATTAGCTATTTAACTCTGATCATAAAGCTACTTGGAGTGTTTAGTTGAAGATATTTTTCTAAAAAAGCTAATTTGTATAGAGATACGTGGAGTAGCTTTTTTAAAATAGCTTTTTAATGTTTGCTACTAAATGAATATATTTACCATAACAATTTTTTCATAAAATAACTTGAAATGCCATTCACAACAAAAACAAAAGGCAAATTATTTCTAAAATGCCCATATTGTGGATAGGCATGATGTATAAGTTAACGTCTTTTATTTTAATATTTTCTATAATTTGTCAAATAATATATGTTAATTACTCTTACATAATAGGTAAATGGGTTTTATATCACATAAATTTCAAATATTATTAAAAAGAAGATTAAGACAATGATGAATAAAAGTATTGCCATAGCTAACACTAGATGAAGATATAATGTAATTTTGTACATCAATTTTTAATTCATATTTAGAAGAAAAATAAACATGCAATTTATAAAGTTTGCTATGTTAAAAAAAAAAGAAGAAGAAGAAATTGATTTAAGGGTATAAGTCAAGGTTTCAAAACCGAACCGGTTGGTGAACAGATTAAGCTAGAGGTTCAATAGGTCAATCAGACGGACTGATTAGACCAAATTAAATCGGTTGACTGGGATTCATAAAATATAAGCAATTTTATTACATGGAGATAAAAAAATACTAGCAATTTTATAATAGTTATATTATTATATTCACTTTTGACTAAAAAAAAATAAAGATCATAGCTTACTTTCAATTATATATTTTAGGTTTGTTGGTTGTCATGCTATAATAATATAATCAAGAATTGCATCCTAAAAATAAAAAAATAAAAAAGAGGGTTGTCGTAGCTTGACTATAAAAAAATAATGAGAAAGGATGACACATAAGAGCTTCTACTGCAGTTGGTGTGCTAAAGTTAAGGGAATCTGGTGCAGTGTCATGGGTTTAACTCTTAGTGGATGTAATTTGTGCAAATTTTTACACAGGCAAGGAAAGGAGGTGAGTTTAATTGGGTCAAACCGCCGGTCTAGTGGGTAAATTGGCCGGTTCAACCAAATTTTGACTGGTTCTTGACGATCTTACTAAGTAGCTATTTTAGGACCCACAACGGAACGGACCATGGTCTGGTTCACAAGTTAACCTATCGGACCGGCCGGTCCAGTCCGATTTCTGTAACCTTGACAAAAGTGAAGTTTTACAAAACAACCTTGTTAGAAACAACTAATTCATCAAATAATTTTTTTTTCATAAACATCTACTACTATAGATTGAGTCAAACAGCTAATACAATAAGTTAACAGCTTATCCACTCAGCTAACAGCTAAAAACTTATTGCCAAACAGGGTTCTAATTTCGAAATTATGCCCCTCTATCTTTAGCAATCTAAACATGACAAAAACCACATGTAGTTCACATATTAAGCTCCCCTATAGCTTCCTCAGTAGAATGGTATGTAAGCATAGTGAACAAAATGAGCATATCATGTGCCATGTAGGCATAAGTAAAAGCAACCATGCTCAATTGTATGGCAAGTAATATAAGAACACTTGTTAGCATAACATAGGCAACATATATTAAAATCAAAGTTTTCAACGATGTAACCAACGAAATCAATTTTGAGTTCATCTTAAGGCCAGTGCCTTGAGGGATATCAAACTAACTTCTTTAACGGTTGTTCTTAGCTCAATTTATAATTGTTCAAGTAAATTCCCAAGCTTTCTCCCCCTTTGACTTTCGTCAAAAAGTGGGATCAACTTGAGAAAATGTACGACATCGTTCTAACTTACAAACCAAAATAGCAAATTGTTAAAAAACAACGCAAACAAATCATATAAATTATTTTTTTAAGAACTAAGAGAGATTATTTGTTAAGAAGGGTAGGGGTTGATTAGTCATCATGAGGGATTGCATGGAGAAGTGTGGTTGAAATGGGCTTTTCAACCAGTAAAAACTCGAAGGATAATGTAGTTTCAAATTTCCTAGACTTCTTAACTTCCCCAGACGTGACCATGTTCGTAGCCTTGGATCACTCCTCTTTTTGTTATTCCTCGTTCTCTTCAGCAACTTTCTTTCTCCTTTCTTCTACAATTCTCCATACTTTAGACTAAATCGCTTTCCTTTTCTCAAGGAAGGCTTACACAAAGATTTCCTTGAGAACGCTCAATGCTTCACAAGTCGCATTAAGATCATGTTCCATCCTTATCAACTCATGGTCTTTCTTTAGGGTTGCCTTAACTGCATACTTGACAGTCAGTATATCGCCCAGTCGGTTGTATAATTGCATTTGTACAACTAGGCTCACCACTTGTCCAACTGGAGTGCCACATCCATAAAGCCAAGAAACCGCCTATATATATATATATATATATATAAACCAAAAGTGCTCATAACTGCAACTTCAAATCACGTCGTGACCCAAAGACTTCTGCTCACTTTCTCTCTTTCAAAACCACACAAGTTAGTGCTTGATTTGGTGAAATTCTGCTACGTTTGCTCACCGATTCTAGCAAGAAATCTTCAAAAAATCACCGCTGAAGCTTGAAGCAAACAAATTCGATGTAAGTTTTAGCAAATACTAAATTTATTTGCATGTTCGAAACAAAACAATGAATTCGTTTGGCATTCTAGGTTTTAACAAAATCGCACACTCATAATCTCGTTTTTCAAATGTTTCTAGATGGAAGCTCAACATTCATCAGTAGCGAAGAAGAGATCTGCTAGTGATGCATCAAACACTACTTAGAAAAGGTATGCTGAAAACCTTAAACCTTCTTAAACCTAATATTAGTGAGCAAGCAGACATCACCAGTGAGCAGTATGTGCTTGTTCCTAATTCTGTTAACAAATTCACAATAAACATGTTGACTTTACCTTAACTCTTCTGATTTTGCTGTATAGTGAGTTGTACCTTATATTGTGGTGAGCAATATCTTCATTTTAGTGAGCTGTGAATTATGTGCTTATTCCTGTCAACATATGAATGTTATAGTGAGCTATATCTTATAATGTAGTGAGCTAAGGCTTGTATGCAGTGAGCCATGACAAAAATCTAGTGAGCTGTAAATTATATGCTAGTGGTTGTCAACATATGCATGCTCCAGTGAGTTGTGCCCTATATTTTAGTGAGCTATAGCTTGAATATACTGAGCCATGACAAAACTATAGTGAGCTGTGAATAATATGCTAGTTCCTGACAACATATGCATTCTATAGTGACTTGTGTCTTATAATATAGTGAGTTGTACTTTACATCCTAGTGTGCCATACCTTAAATTCAGAAAGTGGTACCATACATTTAAGTGTGTAGTTTAGAACTCCAATCTCTTTTCATATACTGTTTCACATATATAGTAAGTTGTATCTTATATTATAGTGAGCCATGATATATTTGTAGTGAGCTGTACCTTTTATTCTAGTGTGTTACCACATTTCCTACAATGTTAACATTATATTTAATACTATTTGATAGATCAAAGACAGAAGGGTCAATCACAAGCCCTTAAGACATGGTTATGCAAGTTGTCAGAGACATTTCTTCTGAGCAAGTGAACATTAGGTAATTACCTTCAAATATATGAAAAAACACACACAATATAGTCCACTGCACTAACATTATCTTTTTCCTTTTTTATTGAAGCCCAAATGATTAAAATCAAACAAATGAAACAAATTAAGGAATATAAGATGATATTACTCACAATTCAGGCCAAGGTATGTCTACATTATGTAAGATTATATGTAATCATCTGAAGTCCATATGTAGTGAGCAGCATAAATTGTATTCAAAGCACCTCTACTTTATATGCATATGTTAATACCTGTCAATTAGTGAGCCATAACATATGGTTTGGTGAGCTATTACAAATGCCTAGTCAGCAATAACTACTATTATATTTTGGTGTTGCATCATGTACAGTTAAACATTTCAATGCAATTTTCTCTAACAGTAACTATATGCACTAAGTTTATAATCTCATATTTTAAACAGCTAGTAAAGCTATACATCTACAATTATATTTAGTTAGCTGACCTGCAGTTGTAGTGAGCAGACAACTATATTTAGTGTTCTGAACTATAATTGTAGTGAGCAGATAACTATGTTTAGTAAGCTAACCTATAATTGTAGTGAACAGACAACTATGTTTAGTGAGCTGACCTATTATTGTAGTGAGCAAAAAACTATGTTTAGTGAGCTAACGCATAATTCTAGTGAGCATAGAGTATATTTTAGTGAGCTAAAATATATATATTGAGACCCAGATTACATTAAACATTACACATTTATTTAGTTATATATCTTGTTCACTTATACAAAATACCATGTACAGTTGCAGAAAAAGCAACCAAGGAAGCTCAACCAAAGCATCAGGAAAACCTGTCCGCAGCAACGGACAAAACATCTGAACACAAAACCAGTTCAACAAGTACTACTGCAACTAAGAGAAGGGTGAAACAAGAAGCTAGGAAGAACAGAAATAGTTGCAACAGTCCAACTAGTTCAGAAGATGAACAACTCCAACCTCCCACAGCAGGGGAGAAGCAAAAGGTGGTGCTGGGAAAACCACAAACTGCTCATGCTGTGCAAGAATCACAGCCTACTTAACAAGGAAAGGGAGAACAAGAGCAACAAAAAATCGCAAACCCACCTCAACAATGCACTCTAAGAGCAGGGCAAAAACTAAAGGTGGTGCTGCAAAAAAGGAAAAAGGAGCCAAAGAAGACTGATGCACATCAGAAAATTGGCAACACAGAACAACAAACGGGAGAGACCAATACACATCAAAAACTCCCCCAATGTTCCCAAAAACAAAGCCCAAGAAAGCTCTGAAAAAAACAATCACTGACGTTCATCAACAACCTTTAGAGGACATAGATGACACAGTGAAGGACACAACTTAGAAAATGCCTCCCCCTGGGCATGGTGATAAGTCTGAGTCTGATGATGAAGTGTTGGTGAAGAGAATGAAGAAGATAAAACAAGTAACAAAGTCTAGACCAAAGAAAATGCAAGTGAGGTCAAAAAAGTGTCGTAAGGCACAACCTGAGAAAAAGAAGAAGGATGTCTAAAAGAGTCCTAAACATCCTGTGAAGAGTGGACATCTCTTAGTTTTCAAGCATCAAAAAGGACATAAATCCCTAAAAAAGGACACAAGTGCTATCGTCCGTGCTGAAGACCCCAAGTCTATGCAATATGTGCCAAAGCCTGCAGAGGGAGACACAAAACCCAAAAAGATCTTTCAAACAAGAATGTCAACATCAGGGTTTGTTGGCATGATTGATAATTTCAATGAGGCACAAAGAAAAGCAATATGAGATATGGGCTTTGGAGGATTCCTCCACTTACAAGTCACTGAATTGCCAGGGGATTTTTGCAAATGGCTAGTAAACAAATTTGATCCATACTCAGTCACGTTGTACATATCACCAGACAAAAGGATTGAAATTACACCAATGGATGTGCATCTCACATTGGCACTCCCCATTGGTGGAAAGAAGGTTGAGGACTTTTATGAGAAAAAGCCAAAAGACGCAAAATACAATGAAGTCCTTGAAGCATAGAGAAAAGACTAGAATTTACAAGATGGGACCCCTAAGCTGAGCCAAATGCTACAATACATACTCGGCCAGACTAATGCAGCGGAAACTTTCAGGAGAAACTTTGTGTTGTACATGGTATCATGCTTTTTCAAAGGTTCAAATAATATACATTGTGCACCCTATTTTGCTAGGAATGTTGCTAATGTTGAAGATATAGCAACAATTTATTGGTGTCAGTACACCATTGACAGATTATGTGAATCTATCAAAAAAAGGGCCTCAAACTTTGATGGCCCTATTCTCTTCTTGATGGTGAGTTATTTATACTCTATCAGAGTATCATGTTTTCAGTTAGTACAACGTCAAATTCAGTGAGCTGAACATATAAATTTAGTGAGCAGAACATCATTTTCAGTGAGCTTACATATATCATAGTGAGCATGCCATTTACTTTAGTGAGTGGAACATACATTGTAGTAAGCAGAAGGTGTATTTTAGTGAGCACACCAAAGCTTTGGTGAGCTTAACATATATCATGGTCAGCAGGCCATTTACTTTAGTGAGCGGAACATACATTGTAGTGAGCAAAAGGTGTGTTTTAGTGAGCAAACCAAACATTTTGGTGAGCTATGGAAAACTTGATCAAGTGTGAAAATTGTCTATTACATTAATCTATAATGATCATTTTAGTGAACATGCATCACATACCCTACACACATATAGGAATCATTGTTACACAACATTACTTAATGTTAGTGAGCTACAATATATTTTGGTGAGTAGAAGAAAATGTTTAGTGAGCACAGCACTATTTTTAGTGAGCAGACAATATAACCTAATGAGCAGAACGTGTCTTTTAGTGAGCAACAGTTCAGCTTTGGTGAGCTCTAAGTGACTTGTTCATAGATGATAATTGTCTGTTACATTGATCTTTATTCACAAATTTAGTGAGCCTAATAAGAGTTATTCTTAGACAGCATTACTTTACGTTAGTGAGCCAGTATACATTTTTGCTGAGCAGGGGCTATATTTTAGTGAGCATGGATTCATTTCTGGTGAGCTATACAGACTTATTACAAAGAACATTTCTCTTGCAGATGCTATATCTCGACAGGATTCTTCTAACAAGAAGGAATGTTCAGAGGCAATTCCTAACAATCAAAGGCTGGACAACAGAAAGGCTGAGGGAAAGAGTCAAAGAATAGAGAAAGGTCAATCAAGTTGCTACAAAAGAAGGGCCAAAAGGCTTTGGAAAGGGAAGAGTGGAGCCTCCAATACAAATAACCAAGCAAATGCATGCTAAACCACATCTGCAAAAGGAACCCCAGCCACAAAAGAAAGAACATCCAAAGATCTTATCACAAAATGATGAACCATCAAAGTTAGAGGTATCATTTATTCCATTTATATCAATTAAGCATAATGAAAGAATTTAAACAAATATCTATGTAACATCTTACAATACTTGAATGGTGTCCACATTGTAAAAAGATATGGAAGAAGTGGCTGAAGTAACAAAGGCTTTAGCAAGTGCATTCAAGAAGTACAGAACATTCATGGACTACTTGTCAAAATGGTACCAAAACAATGAAGTATTCAAGAAAATAAGATATAAGACCATAAGCATCTTGTCTTCCTACTGTGAGGCTCAAATCTCAAAATCCCCACCAATGACACAAAGAGAAAAAGGGGATGAAAATGTTGAGATACCATCATTCGATCAAGATGATGAATTATGGAATAGAGCTGTTGTACTTGAGGCCATAATTGAATTAGAGAATGCTTTTTTAAGGCAACAAAAGACCAGTAGCACCAACAGCACAGCTTCTGCATTAAGGCAAGGGGGCAATGACATACCAAGTTTTAAGTTGATTGATGATAGCCAAAGCCCATCTCCTGCAACACTAACAGCACCAACATCACTTCACATACCACCTTCTTCCCCCCTACAAAGTAGTTCAAACACCACCACCCTTCCCCCTATAGAGACACATCAAACACCACCACCTTCCCACCTGCACAGATACTTCAGACACCACCACCCTCCCCCCCTCCACGAACACTGTAGACACCACCACCCTCCCCACCACAACACCCATCACAAGCTCGTGAGACACAACCACAACATGAATCATCTCAAACACCATCACCACCACCACCACCAATTCCAAAATCACAAACAAAGCAGCTAGATAGGCAGAAAATAACTGAAGGAGAGCAAAAATCTCCTGGCAGAGAAGATGGAAAGAAGAAAAAGAAAAAAAAGCTGGTAAGAATTTTCATTGACCAAGCTCTTACTTTCAGTGAACAGAGCATACTTTTTAGTGAGCTGGTGAGCAGAACACATATTTTAGTGGGCATAAAGTAAATCTTAGTAAGCAGAACACATACGTTAATGAGTAGAAGTTTTATTTTTAGTGAGCATGAAGTATAACTTGGTGAGCAGAACACATATGTTAGTGAGCATGACACATGTGTGACTGAAAAGAACATATATGTTAGTGAGCACAACAAGCATTTTAGTGAACGTAATAACTATTTTAGTGAGCACTTACACATGTTATGTATGTAGAAGAAGGGCACAGCAAGAAGGCAAGGCATCAACCAAGGAGAGAGAAAGGCCTAATGACAGAGCCCCTTTGCTTCCTTTTGTGCAGAGAATAACCAAGATTACAGGGGATTTGTCAGCCCAGCAAAGGATCGTTGTTGAATATGTATTCCATCCATCACAGGTCCTTGATTTAAAGTAAGCACATAACTGTCACAATAAAATTTACAAACACTTAAATTATAATGAAAATATACTTACATTTTTTTTCCTTTTCTTACTAAACCAGTGAAGAAATGTTTGACATCGAAACACATGTTGCACATCGGTGTCACATGTCAACCATGCATCCACGAGAATACATTGATCCCCTTGTGGCCAATGTCTGGGCCACTATCCTCAACAACTTGGAGAGAAAAAGAAGTAAAGGATCTCCAAGAAGATTTTTTGCACCAGTTGATGCAATGGTAAATATATACTTATTTGTTATTTTTACAAACATATATAATCAAATACCTGATGATACTGCTGCAAAAATGCAGTTAACCTTGGACCCCTCAATAAATACAGCAAAATCAGAGGAGGGAAGGCACATTGATTTTGAAACAATTCTTTAGAAAGAATTCCAAGGATGTGACAAATGGATATCAGGAAAACTATTAAGCATTAATCTAATACATTTTAATTGTATATTGAAGCACCACATTATATAATATTAATCATTCTCTAATTTGAAGGTGTTCTTCCCAATATGTCACAAGAAGCACTTCTTCATCTTCTGCTTTGATTTGAAGGAGGAAAGGCTTGATATCATAGATAACATGCACATAACTGCTCCATAGAAATAAACATATAGAGAAACACATCTGTTAGTGGTATGTTCAAATGCTTACTGATTCATTTACTTTACAATATATCAACACAAAATATCTGGTGAGCTTACAAATTTGGTGAGCTGACACATATTATTGGTGAGCTACTACACGTATTCTTGGTGAGCTAACACACATATTCTTGGTGAGTTCACACTCATATTGGGTGAGCTAACACACATATTTGGTGAGCCAACACATATTCTTGTTGAGCTAACACATATATTGTGTGAGCTATTACCCAAGTCTAGTGAGCTGAACAAAGTTACTTATTGTACACACGCAAAAGCTTTTGGTAGATTTCTTCAAGAGTGTGTTGGTCACCCCAAACATGAAATTGTGAAGAAGATAAAATCAGTGCAAATGAGAATGCCATGGAGGATAACAAATAATGTCACAAACTATGGAATTTTTGCATGAGGCACATGGAGTCTTACTTTGGACAAGTAGATAAATGGGATTCTGGTTTCAAGAAAAATGAAGTAAGTTTACCAAAAATATGTTTTCTACAAAAAATATCTTCAAATAAATACAACACCTATTAATCGTTTGTTTCCTTTTCTTTTTTTTTCCAAAGCAAAGATCTGCATGATGTAATGTGAGCACGGCACTGCTATGAAATCATCAACAGTGAAGACAATATACATAGGAATAGAGTGAAGAGGCTCGCAAAGGAGTTCCATGACAAAGAAGAAAATATATACTAGAATGATATTTTTTTTATAATGTTAAGTCAAATATTAAAGTGTTCAACATGTCATTGTCAATGAATACTATGCTTTTATAATGTGAAGTCATCAAACATATGATAGTAGTTTTGTAGAAAATAGTGAGCTAACAGATGAAACAAGTGAGCTATGAATCTTCAGCAATGAGCAACATATTATGCGAGTAAAAAATATTAAACCATTATAACCTTCAAAATTATTCAGCATCATTTACTTAAACTTCAAATAAAAAAACAATTCTCACTCACAAAAACATTAAAACATCAAAATGAATAAGAATACAAGTTCGAGGTCTATTACTCAAGATACAAATTTACATTTAAATATTTGTTCAAATTGGATGGGTATAACAGTTGATCAAATTGGGTTTAGAAAGTATTCAAATAGTTTGAATCCAAATTTTAAGGTTGTCTCAAGGAATACTTCAAAGCCAGATATCATGTGTGCTTACAAGGAGGAGAATGAGAAGTTGAAAAAATTAATTGCACCACAAGAAGGACGGGTTGCCATTACTTCAAATATGTGGACTTCAAAGCCTCAAAAGAAAGGGTACATGGATATGATGACTCATTTCATCGATGATGATTGGACTTTACAAAGTCGTCTTATTCGGTAAGAATCTTTATTTGATTTCTAGTAATTCATTTTATGACTTTCTTTGCTTTATTGATTCATTTTATGTTGCAAACTACTTTGATTTTATACTTAATGTGATTTTATAAATCTTACGCTTTGCTTGTTTCTTTGTTTTATAAATTACATTAGGTATCCATATGTACCATGTCCACATAATGCGGTGACAATATCCAAACTGCTGCTTGAATTTCTGGTTAATTTTAACTTGGATGAGAGAATTTCTACTATCGCCATTGACAATTATACTAACAATGATGGTGTAATAGAGGCTTTACTAGAGAAGCTTGACCCTACTACCCTTATTTTAGATGGTGGATTTTTACATATTATGTGTTTTGCTCATATATTAAATTTGATTATTAGAGATGGTTTAGATATCATTGGTCATGCCATTAAGAAAGTTCGTGATGCTGTTGTTTTTTGGACTAACACTTCAAAAAGGTTTGAGAAGTTTGAAGAAGCTTGTAGGTATTTTAAGATTGGTGGGGGTAAGAAGCTTGAGTTAGACCATAAGACGAGGTGGAATTCAACTTATGAGATGCGAGAGATTTCCATAATACATAAAGATGCTTTTACTAGGTTAAAAAAATAGTAAAGAAAAAGTTGAAAAGTTTGCTTTACCTACTCACATGAATGGCAAATGGCTAAGGAAATTTGTGATAGGTTGGCATAATTTAGCAAGACAATTGAAGCTTTTTCAGGTAGACAATATCCCACAACAAATTTGTATTTTTAGAAAGTCTGTGAAATTAGGCTTGCATTGAGAAAATGGTTACGTTGTGGGAATAATGTAATTGAGTCCATGGCAAGGAATATGATTGAAAAGTTTGACAAGTACTAGGATGTAATTAATGGCACATTGGTCGTAGCTTTAGTTTTGAATCCGAAAAGAAAGTTGGAATGCGTATCATTTTATTTTCATATCGTTTATGGTGATTCTTATGAGTTTGAATGTGATAGAATCAAACAATTATTATTTGAATTAGTTGACGATTACAAGAGCAAGATGATTCTACCTATGAGTCTGCTCCTTCAAAGCACATAGAATCCAATGTTAGTTATGGGAAAAGAACATTAGATGAGATAGATGATTATAAGAATTTGTGGGATAAGCATGTGTTGGACCTACCACCTAAAAATACTTTTAGATCTCAAGTTGAGACTAATTTGGAGGATAAAATTGTTCTAGATGAACAAAAACTTGGCCTTTTTTAGCTTGGTGAAGTGCAACTTCGAGCAAATATCCTATCCTTTCGAAGATAGCTTGGATGCCCTTGCAGTGCAAATTTCTGTTGTTCCTTCAAAGAGTGCATTTGGGAAAGGTGAGAAATTAATTAGTGGACGTCATAGTAGACTCCATTATCAACAATTGAAGCTTTCATGTGTCTTCAAAGTTGGCAATTATCAAGTATTTCTTCAAGTTTATTTTGTGATGTCGCCGAAGATAATCCTTTTGCATTAGGTACTATTGTGAGGATGAGGATGAGGATGTGGATACAAATGGTAATTGTGATGCTCAACTTGAATGAGTAAAATCAAGGTAATTTTGGTCTCTTATTACTTTTATTTATTAAAATAAAATTTAATTTTTTATATTAATTGTGCATTAATTGTTTTATAGATTGTAGATTCATAGTCAAGATAATTGACATTGATGGTTGTTGAAGGTTTTGAGGGGGGATGGAAAATTAAATTAAAGAAAAAGGAAAAGAAAAGCTCAAATACTCGATTGTCAGTCGTAGTACTTAAGGGTCGGTCCACAGGGAAGACGTGAAATTTATGGTCATTTTTAACGAAACAATTGAGCACGATAATCATTAAGTTGCGATAAATAGCTCCAAAAGGGTTCATGCTCATATTGCGGGAAACTGAAAACTGGCATTTTGAAAATTTTTAAAATTTTTGAAGTTTTTCAATTTTTTTGGATTTTTGGTTTTTCAATTTTTTTGGGTTTTTTAAATTTCTAATTTTTTTGTGGTTTTTGTAATTTTCTAATGTTTTTGAATTTTTAAGCATTTTTCATTTTTTTTTTGAATTTTTGAAGGTTTTTCAATTTTTTTGAATTTTTGGGTTTTTTTTTGGTCTTTTTCAAATGTTTTTGGATTTTTTTTTGGTTTTGAAGGTTTTGAGGGGGAATGGAAAATTAAATTAAAGAAAAAGGAAAAGAAAACCTCAAATACTCGATTGTCAGTCGTAGTACTTAAGGGTCGGTCCACAGGGAAAACGTTAAAAGTATGGTCATTTTTAACGAAACAATTAAAACTAATTATCTAAACTAAGTGAAATTATTTAAATCAATTTAACAACCTAATTCAACTAAACTCATCTAATCCTAATTAACTCTTCTAATCCTAATTCAACAAAGCATCAAAACAACCTAATTAACTAAATAAACTAAACCTAAACTAACCTTTATGTTAATTAACCAAATTAACCAAACTAAGCTGAAATTAATCATATTAACCAACTAAACAATTACGAAGAACAAAAAAAGCAGCAGGGGAAGGGGGAAACAGCAGAATCGAACAGCAAAACATTCAGTGTGCTACACTAAACCAGCATCCTAGAACAATCATCCACATTCAGTGTTTATTCTCAGGGCAAACAGACCTGAAGCAGAGCAAACATTGCAGCAACGAAACAGGGAAAGAATTGAAATAGAACCGAAATCAAGAAGGAAACTCACCCTCGATGAACACCAAGAACGTAACTCATTGAATCCAAACCGCAGCCATTCGAACGAACCAAAAACAGGGGAGAGGCGAATCGAATTTGAACAGGGAAAGGGGAAGAACACGAATGAAATTACTCAAAATTGCAACCAAATAAACCCAAAAAATTCTCACAATTACAACTAAAATTCGAACCAAAGCTAACAATTCAGACTTAACTCCACAAAGCAACTGAAAATTCGAACCCTAAATTTGAAACCCTAATCTGAAATCGAAATTTTCTGAAATTAGGCATGAAATTAAAAGCGAAATTAAACTAAACCTAAACCTAAGAATAGAATTAAAATCCTAATCTAACCCTAAAATCTACCTAAAATTACCTAAAACTCGAACCTACGCTGAGGCTTCAATGGCGTCCTCCGAGCTCTTAAATACCCGAACCAGCTTCAATTCTTCACCGTTCGATTTGTGGTGCCGTGGTTGGTGTCGATGAAGCCAACACAGGTGGGTACGTGGCTGGTGGATGAAGGGGACAGCAAGGGTGGTTTGCTGGTGTTCTGGGTTTCATGGTTTGGTGTTTCGGTGGGCTGGGGTGGTTTTGGGTTACTGTGGGCGAGGGTGGTTTTGGGCGAGGGTGTGCTAGAAGAGAGAGAGATAACGAGGTAGAGAGAGAGTGGAGCGAGATGGAGATGGAACGGCATGGAGGATTTCTAGGAAGGGAGTTGGGTTCTGGGACGAAGAAGCAGGGCAACGCGAGGAGGAAAAGAGAGAGAGCGTGAGGAAGGGGAGGGGGGGTTTAATGGGAACCGGTTCAGCTGAACCGGTTTAGGCGAACCGGCCGGTCCGGTTCAGCTGGACCGGTCTGGTTTTTTTATTTTTCTTCCTTCTTTCTTTGGCTGGTTTTTTCTGGAATTTGGCCCGGTTCTTCAACCTCCAACATTTCCTCTATTTTTCTCACTTTTTCCGCCATTTAAGCCATTTTTTCGCATTTATTCAAAATCTGCAAAATAAAATAATCTCCTATTAAAACCTGAAAAATATTATTAAAACGAGCATAAAACCGGTGAAAAAGTACCTTAAAAATATATCATTTTTGGTTCAAACAATGGTTTGCATGGGGATTGGAAAGCCAGAGACATGGAGCGTTTGGAGAGCATTACTACCCTTGATTTTCACTTTTGTTAAGTTGGATGATTGTGTTTTTGAGAGATTGTCAAAATTGTGTAGTTTGTATGGTTTGTCGTGAAAGCTTTGGTGAATAGACTATGAAGTATGTAGCTTTGATGATTCGACAGTCATCTGCTCATTACGTTGCATATTAGTAACTCTGCATTAGGTGCTTAACTGCTTTGAAGGAAAAATCATGCAGAAATGGCAAGGAAAATGAAAAAAATAGCAAAAAAAAACAAATATGATTGGATCGGATTCGGATTTCATAGGATCCGATTTGATTCAAATTCAGATTCTTATGTTAGATCAGACTTTGTCGGATCGGATTTTTGGATCCGAATGTTAATTGGATCGAATTTGAATGCTTATATATTCGATCTGAATTTGACCCATTGTCATCTCTAGGTGTTACACTCTCCATCAAGCAGGAGTGTGATAGATATCTTGAAGCCCTAACTTGGACAATAGTTTGGTATGCTAAGGATTCTCATAACCAAAATCTCTCTTTTTTTCCTTACTTAGAAAATGAGTTTGCTAGCATTAAACTAAACGTTTTAGAAAATCAATCACAATTCATGTAATTCCTGAATTTTCATATTGTTGAGAAAAACCTAAAAAACAAGGGTTAAGGCCTACTCTTTTCACAATGTAAAGTAACTGTAAGCTATAAGAAAATGTAAGGGTCTGTAAGGCGTAAGAATTGCAAGAACATGTAAATAGTTGCAAGAAGTTGTAAAGATAGATACAAGCATCCAATAGAATTATTGAAAAGTTGTATTTTGTTTTATATATGCATAATTGTTAGTCTTTAGCAAGTTATAATTAGTGAAATTTATTACTTTACGAAAATAAATTACATGTAATATATTTGCAGTATTTATGAAATCAATTTTATACCTTCACTCAATAAAGTATTTTTAACAATTATAATATGGGTCAAAATTTCAATCATCTACAATTCCCATTTTTCATTAACAAAAAAATAGTGAAGTAACATAATTAAACGGAATAAAATTAGTAAAACCTTTAAACAATCCTTAAATAAATAACAATGAAATAAGGTTAACTAAAAATTAATAAAACCAAATCTATCTATTTAAATCTATCAAATAATATTAAAAATGATTGATAAAATATGCTTGAGATAGGTGTCTTACATGTTATCATCCAAGTTATCAATTTATATTATGTGTAATACTATGTAAGTATTATATGTAGAACAATTATTAGCATATTGGTTGGAGTAATAAATTTTACAAATTATAAAATAATTAATTTGTGTAGCTAGTTTGTTAAATATAGTTTTTCTCTAATATGGAATAATCTAGTTAAAGTTATTGATAGGCGAATGCTTTCATGTTTATTACTATGGTATTAATAATGAAATATGATAGGCGAGCATTTGTCACTTACATTTCAATGTTTTCCTTGGCATCGATCAAACGAATATGGCAATTTATTGATGAAATAATAATATTGTTAATTTACGATATTTTAATTCTTTCAAAATTAGACTTTAACAACTGAAGGACATTGCAATCGAGCTTTCTGATTTTTGCTTATTATTATGCATGGAGTAATTTCATTATCTTTACCTTTATTAATTGTAATGATTATTTTTTGTCTTTTAAAAGGAAAGGTAGTATGCAATACTTACGGGAATAATTGGGCAAGATGGTCATCAGACTCAACATCCAAAGGTTGTCCTTTACAATTTGTGAAGGAAGGTACTTTTAATAATGTTTTTGTTTTTGTTTTTATTTTTATACCTCTATTACTTTTCCTAAAGGATTTCATTTTATGTACTTCTATTGTGTTTTTGACTCTTGGATGATTCACTGATTCAGGACCACCGTGGGATTCAGAGGAAGACTAGCCGATTGTGGAATCTTGGGAGAGTATCATGTCTACAACAGCTTGCCAATGGGGGGCATTTCTTCTTTAAAAGAGGGCATTTAAACATGTTTTCAGTCAAACTACCTCTCAGTTGTCTCCTCTATCTTTAATTTCATATATTATTTGCACAAATTAATAATTATTTTTTTCATCCTAAGCATGTTAATTTGATGTGGTGAATTTGGGCTATTTATATGCATTACTGTACTTCGTATGTTGAGAAGGCAGACCTTCATTGGCTCATATGTTTATTTTCTAACAATTTTAAGTTGTTTCATATTTAGAGCAATAATTACTAATTAAGGAATGAGTTATTATTGGTAAACCAATGACATCAACTTTAATTAAGTTAGGATGAATTAGCCTTTCTACAGGCAAGAATGCCAGTTAGAATAAGGTTGCCTACAACTAGATCTTCTCATATCCCACGAAAGTGGGACCCATATTAGGAGATGTTGTTGTTGTTGTTGTGAGTTAGGATGAATTAATATGTGTATTTAGCAATCAAAGATAGAACATAGATAACTGTGGATTATAAAATTCATAATCATATAAATATTGACAATAAAAAGATTACTTATATTTTATTATTTTTGGTTTAAAAAATGCATAGATGTCTCATGAGCATCTCAGTACCAAATAATATAGTTTTGATAAATGAAAAAAGAAACAACTTGCTCATCTTTTAAATAACACGAAAGAAAGGTTGATAAGTTACACATAAACTTATAATTTAATCTTGTGCAGCATTATTTTATAAATTGAATATATTGGTTATGTAAAGAATGTTCCCCGTCGTTTAGAATTTTTTAAGCTAACAACCTAAAATTATTTTGTCTTCTTTTTTATAAATGTTTCTTTAATATTTTTATTGGTACATTGTTTGCATTTAGTGTCCTTCGCCATTTTTAATTTGTCTTTGCTTGCTAGAAAGTCTGTACTATTATTTATACATCTTTATTAGTAAAACGTTAATTACTTTTTTCTTGGGGTGGGTAACTTTCGACTATTGGCATTTTTTACATAATAGAGAAACAAAAAATCTCTTAACAAATCAGTGATCACGTAACTGTTCAAATAGTTTGTTCAATGCACTTTCAACAATTACAGGGTTTAAATATTTTGTAGTGCATGAAATAGTGATTGAATGATACTTAAGCTTGCTGAAACAATGAAATGGTTTGTTAGTATTTAATTTTCATTTATCATTACTACAAAAAAATGCATAAAATAATCATCATTTGACTAGGTGCAACACATCAGAGAGCTTAAAAATTGGATCAAATCTTGATGAAATTAATTCAAGAAGAAAATTACACCAGTTCACGTGAAACATGGGTTTAGCACTAGTCTATATAACTATACTTAAAATTAAATGATCACACATTGGCTAAACACTTGGTGATCACTTATTGAGAACAATTATAATTATTTCCTCTTTTTTTAAATAACTAAGTTAAAATATTAATTAAGATGCATTATCAAGAGAAATTAGATCAAATTCATATATACATTCAACTTCTTATGGTCATAATTTATGAGCAGCAAATGGCAGTAGCTATTACACTAATATTTGTTACAATATTGATTTTCGTTGAGATTTTAACATGGTTAATGATGTCCGTTTATCTTTTATATCATTAATTTGGTATTTTTTGTTTTCTATTATAAATACTCTCTATTGATGTATTATTAGAATGACATTAGGTTTTTGGATCTAAGCTTTCAACACATAAAAATAAATGTGTTATTCTGGTTCCTTTTTTGCTTCTCCGAGAATACAACTATTGAATCAATGTTATATAAGGTTTTGATGATTACAACCCAAATGTCCTAATTATGTTTGGCTTGAGTTGAGTGCTAGAATCATGTGATAAGACAAATTGCAGACATCCTGGAGATCAGTTCGAAATATCATGCTAGAAGCTATGTGATAAAATTGTATGTTGAAATCGACAGAAGTTGCAAACACCCTGAAGAACAGGTCGAAGAAGCTGAAATCATCAAAGTGGATATTTGTGCGCATCATGAGCATAGTACAAGAGTCTTTAGAGTCTTAGGGCTAAGTACTGGTTATATTTGTCTAGATTCTTGTTAATATGCCAAAGAAGAACTTGACTTAACACTCACCTTAAATGAATTATTTAAGCTGACTTAGAACACTGCTCAGAACAATTGAGCAAACAAGTCTGCAGTGCTCTAAAGGCAGCGAGTGCAAAAATCAGTGTTTAAAGATTTTTAAGTGTTTTCCTACTGCCAAAATTCCTAATATATTTAGGATCGATTTTCTGATAATATTGTGTTTTAGAAAGAGTACTTTCCTAAATAATATTGGTCTCCTAAAAAGATTTTTCAAAAGATTTTGTCTTATCTTTTAAGATATTATTGAGAAATTTAATTTCTATTATCTGCTGAGTATTTTCAGAGTTATTATGGAAATCAAATCCTTGCATTTTGTGAGTATATAAGCACTCGTTTCTCATCTCTTCAGAACAGGTTTTTCAAGGCAAATATCGAGTTTCTTATGAGCTTATTCTCTGAGTGAAAAACCTTCAAGGAGTGTGCTAAATTGAGTCATTCTTTCTGGCATAATAGGGTTTGTAATTGTACCTTACATTCAGCTTGTTTAGAAGCATAAACAGTAAGGTGTTCTTCTATTCTTTTCTGTCATCAGTTAAGTCTAAAGTGTGTCCAAGCCTTGAGAGACTTTGGACGTGTTGTGTGACTCATTCTTAGGTGGAGAAGAGTTACGTATGTGTAACTGGAGTCTCGGGGGAGACTAAGTTACGTGTGTGACGTTGTCACGTGTGTTACATAGTGTAACGAACTTGGCCCGTGTTAGTGAAAGTGTTTGTTGAAATTCTACTGAGGTAGGTCATGGTTTTTACACCTCCATTGGGCCAGAGGTGGTTTTCCACGTAAAACCTTGTGTCTCCTTTATTCCTGCATTCAAAGTTTTGTTTCTGCCTTACTACAAACACCTCTCCCAACAGGTCTAACGAATGTTCTGAAACAAAATGAAAAAATTAGAAGACACAATTCACCCCCCCCCCCCTCGTGTGTCCTTGTGTGCCTTAAAACTTAACAATTGGTATCAGAGCATGTTCTCATAAATTACGCTGACACCTAGAGAAATCCTGTAAGAATGATTGCACCACAAGGAATCTTGGAAGGTCAATCTGTGACCTGACCTCCATACTTCAATGGACAACACTGCAGTTGGTGGAAAAATCGAATGGAGAACTATATCCAAGCTGATGATTATGAGTTGTGGATGCTCGTTGTGAATGATCCTTACATTCCAATGAAAGTCACAACTGAAGGGAAGATTGTTCCTAAGGAGTCGAAGGAATTCGACTCAGATGATTTTAGAAAGATGGAGAAAAACGCCAAAGCCAAGAACCTACTATATTTTGGACTCGGACCTGATGAGTACACGCGCATCTCAGAGTGTGAATCCGCAAAAGAGATATGGAATGCCCTTCAAGTAGCTCACGAAGGAACCAATCAAGTCAAGCAATCCAGGGTCGAGCTGCTGGTGAGGAAATATAAGCTATTCGAGATGAGTGATAAAGAAACAATCATGGACATGTATACTCGATTCACCCATATTACTAATGAGTTAAAATCGTTGGAAAAATCCTTTACCACTGAAGAGTTGGTTAGGAAGATCCTACAAATTTTACCCCATTCATAGGAATCAAAGGTCACTGCAATCCAAGAAGCAAAAAAGATGAATGAGATTTCCTTGGATGAGCTTATTGGGAACTTACAAACATGTGAACTAAGGAGAAACTATCAAATAAAGGGGGAAGTGAAGAAAGATCGTGGGCTTGCACTAAAGGCAAGGGGAAGTGATAGCTCAGATTTTGATGAAGAACGAATGGCCATGATTGCACGAAAATTCAAAAAAAAATTCAAGAAGACCGAAAGCATATACAAAAAGGGCAATACTAGTAAGGCCAAAAACAGTGACCGAGATCAGTTCTCAGGATGTTTCAAGTGCAGAAGGCAAGATCATGTAGTGAAGAATTGCCCCTTGTTGAAGGAAGAATAGGGGTCAAAATAGGTCCGAACCAGAGGCAGAAAAACTCAGTTGACTAATGCTGAAAAACGGTTCACCAAAAGCAATGATGGCAGCTTAGGGAGACACCTCAGAAGAAGAAGAAGACTCTTAGGATGAAGAAGAAGCAGTGGCTCTCATAGCTCGAAGTGGATCTGACTCAGACTCTGACGGTGAAAGTCTTAAAAAGGAGGTACGTAATCTTAGCAAGAAAAAACTTAAAAAAGTAATTTTTTCATTAATGAAGGAATGTGAAGCTCTAATTTCGGAAAATTGTATGCTTAAAAGTACCTGCTTAGATATAGAAAAAGATGTTAAGAGACTAGAAAGAGAAAGGCAAGAACTTGAAGATATGAATGAGGCTCTCATGTATGAGAAGCTTGAAATTAATGAAAAGGCTCCTGCTTTAAGCAAAGAATTAGACATCCTTAACGACCTGAGTGACAAGAAAGAGGAAGAACTCAACACTAAAATTCGAGAACTGGAAAGTGAGTCTTCAAAGCTAAGGTATAATCTAGAATCCCAGATGAATGACAACAAACAGCTTCGAGAACAGGTCCAGAGAGCTGAAACTGACTTCACTGAAAACAAGCGCTGGAACAGTTCCTCAAAAGCTCTAAACTGGCTTAATACTCATCATAACCGAAACAGAAAAGGTTTAGGTTTTGGTTTTGTGAATAGACGTGTTACTAAGACAATAGACAAGAAGTATGTTGGTTTGCCAGAAAATATAATTTGTTATCATTTTGGAAAAACTTATCATTATCAATATGCTTGCTCCTTGAGAAAAAGGTCCATGGAAAGAAACTCATTGTATGTTAAACAAATATAGATTAGAAAAGATGAGTTAAATTCCATGACAAAGAAAACAATGGGACCCAAGTGGATCTGGGTTCCCAGGACAAACACTTAGCTGTTTTGCAGGCTAAAGTGAGAGGAGGCAATCAACTATGGTTCTTGGATAGTGGTTACTCAAGATACATGACGGGAGACAAATCAAACTTTCTCTCACTTACAGCCTTTGATGGAGGGAGAGTGGCATTCAAAAATGACAAATCTGGGAAAACTGTCGGTGTAGGTAAGATAGGTAAATCACTCTCTCATTCTATTGATCATGTATACTTGGTTGATGGGTTACAACATAATTTGCGAAGAGTGTCTCAAATTGTGTGATAGAGGTAATCATGTTGAATTCTCTTCAGATCAATGCTTAATTACCAATGTCAATTCTGGTAGTATTATGTTGAGGGGGAAGCGACACAACAATATGTATAAAGTGTGTGTTTTTTCACTTCCCCAAAATCACTTGACTTGTTTAAATGCTCTAGATGATGATGTTATGCTTTGGCACAAGAGGCTAGGTCATACAAGCCTTTCTCTCTTGAATAGACTTGTTTCTAAGGACCTAGTAGTCAGACTACCTTCCATGAACTACAATGATGACAAGGTGTGCAACGCTTGTGCTAGAGGAAAGTAAGCTAGAACTTCTTTCAAGTCAAAGAACGGTGTTAGTACTTCTCGACCTCTTGAACTACTACATGTTGATCTGTGTGGTCCTATGAGGATTACAAGCAGAGGAGGGAAGAGGTATGTATTGTTTGATGAAACTAACTGCATGGTTGAGCATGATATGCAGGATGAAGAGTTCGAACTTGGTCTTGTAAGAAAAGACCTCACGCTCACTCAAAACTCCGTGATGGACAATGGTAAGTCTCCTGAAGGTGAAACAAGTCCTGGATTTAAAAATATGGAAGGTGAGGCAGGGAGCAAGCCAGTCAGGGGGAAGCTTTGTTGAACCTGCTTTGGGACAGAACCGACCAACTCAACCTGATCCTTCCCCGAACAGTTGTGTGAACAGGCTCCAGAACAAATCCAGAACCTATTTCATCAAGTGTTCAGGAAAAATTTTGATCTTAGACTTGCAAGAAAAGACAATGGCAAGATGTTTGAACATGAACCACTTACTAAAGTTAATGGTAAGGAAAGTGGGCAGGAAGTAGACCAATCAGGGAGAAGCCTGGCTGACCCTGATTTGGACCAAAACCAGCCCATTCAATTCCAAACTTCTCTGACTAATCTGGGAACAGGCTTCCGACCTGATCCCACACATGTTCCTACAAACAGCCAGGAGAAAGTGGAAAGCAGATCTATGGATCCTTTCACTTCACGACCTTGGAAACACCAAAGCTCGCACCCCCTTAACCAAATTATCTCTGATATTAATACAGGGGTGCAGACCAGATTTAAGCTCAGAAATTTTTGTGCCCTCTATGCCTTTTTATCTCACATCGAGCCTAAGAATGTTCATGAAGCTCTTGCGGATTCTAATTGGGTTATAGCCATGCAAGAAGAGTTTCATCAGTTTGAAAGGAACAAGGTCTGGCACCTTGAACCACAGCCTGAGGACAGAACAATTATTGAAACCAAGTGGGTGTTCAAAAATAAGTTGGATGCGTTGGGAACAGTCACTAGGAACAAGGCCAGGCTGGTGGTCCAAGGTTACAATCAAGAAGAAGGGATTGACTATGAATAAACGTTTGCACCTGTAGCAAGGTTAGAGGCTATTCAAATCTTGGCAGCCTTTGCAGCCCACATGGAGATCAAGTTGTACCAAATGGATGTCAAGAGTGCCTTCCTCAATGGATATCTCAAATAAGAGGTATATGTAAAATAATCCCTTGGTTTTGAAAGTCATGATTTTCCTAACCATGTTTTCAAACTTGACAAAGCACTTTATGGTCTAAAACAAGCTCCTAGAGCTTGGTATGAACGATTGTCAAGTTTCTTAATTGAGAATGATTTTCAAAGAGGCAAGATAGATAATACCTTGTTTCTCAAATCTAAGGGGGAACATTTGTTAATTGTCCAAGTATATGTTGATGACATTATATTTGGTGCAACCAACAATGATTTATGTGATGAATTTATAAAATTGATGAGGAGTGAGTTTGAGATAAGCATGATGGGCGAGCTTAATTTTTCCCTAGGCTTGCAAATTAAACAAACCTCAAACGAAACTATGATCCATCAACAAAAATATGTCAATGAACTACTTAAGCGGTTTGGGATGGAATCGGCTAAGCCCATGGACACTTCTATCTCTCTAGATTGGTGATGGATAATGGAAGTCCTTCAATTAATGAAAAATCGTATAGGGGCATGATAGGGTCACTCCTATACCTAACCGCTAGTAGACCTGACATTGTTTTCAGTGTTGGTTTGTGTGCTCGTTTTTAGTCAAATCCAAAAGAAACACACTTGAAAGCTGTAAAAAGAATTTTTAGATATTTAAAAAACACCTCTGATATGGCACTATGGTATCGACGTGTGACCTCATTGGGTATGCTGATGCTGACTATGTTGGATTTCTAGTTGACAGAAAAAGCACCTCACGTATGGCTAATTTTCTTAGGCCCTGTTCGGTCTCTTGGTCTACAAAAAAATAGCACTCAGTTGCCATGTCCATAGCAGAAGCCGAGTATGTAGCAGCTGCTTCTTGTTGTGCTCAATTGTTGTGGATACGGCAACAACTCAAGGATTTTGGTGTTGATATGGGAGGCATTCCCATCTTTTGTGATAATACAAGTGCAATTAACATTGCCAACAATCCGCGTCAACATAAAAGGACTAAGCATATTGATGTTCGCCATCAATTCTTAATAGATAATGTTGAAAATGGCTTGATTTCAATGAATTTTTGTGCCACTAATAACCAAATTGATGATATTTTTACCAAGGCACTAAGTAGAGATCAATTTGAAAGGAATAGGCTTAAATTGGGTTTGATTAAAAGAACTTGAGCATGCTTAATTAACCCCCAATGACTGACTAGTTAAGGGTCGTTAGGCCAAATACATTGTTCCAATGGATGCATTCAATTCTTGTGCGTTTACTGGCATATGTGTGGAAAGTATCATGCTGACACTCGTTGAGGTCTAATTATATTGCCCTTAGTGTCCTGAGACACCGAACGGTTAACAGTAAGAACAGGCTCCAGGAACAGACTTGAAAACTGTTTACATCATGTGCTGACCAAGTGGCATTATTAATGGAATGTTGGAAATGGAAATTTCCTTTGTCATTACACCTAACCTATAATTTATACCATACCTAGTGTAATGATGTGCTACATGCAAAATATTCTCTCTCCAAGAAGGGCCGAAATAAACTCTCCAATAAACTTCCTTGATTTTCGGGCCACTTATGCACCATTAAATCCCTACACACACTCTCTCTCCATAACCCATCCATCCATCTCTCTCTCTCCACCAAGAACCTGATTTCACTCTCCTTCCTTAAACCCCTTCAAAACCCTAAATCACCTAAAATCCTCAAATCCTCAATGGCAAGAACTCGTGGCGGTCAAGCATCCTCCAAGTACAAGACTTCTCACCCAAGATCACTATGAGACCAACTAGCAAGACAAGGGGGCGGAATTGGGATGAGTTCTAAGAGAACATCACTGGCACCTTCATCGCCATAAACGATATAGATTGGTATGGGAAACCCTCCATCGCCTTCTTTTTCGATTACTCCTTCTATTTTTGGGTTCTTGAAGAGCTTGGACTTAAGATCAGCAGACTTGAACCCTGCTATGGTACCTTTGGTACACACAACTACGGGTTGAGAGATTGTGATGTATGACCCGGTTGTGGTCGAGTCTAGATTAGGGGGAAATGAGGCCGAATCAGTTGGGGAGTCAAAGGATTATGATGTTGAGCGTGTTGATAATGAATTTGTTGTTGAAGATGTTGAGGATAGTGATGAGGTTGAACCAATTTGGCGGATTCAAACGAACTACTCCAACCAAGTCCCAAAACACCCACCAAAACACTCTTCAAACCAGTTCCATCCAAGAAATCTGCCCAAAAACAGGCTGAACTAGTTGAAGAATCTAATGCACCCAAGAAGAAGAAAATTAGAAGAACATGACACTTGCTGAGAGATATGAGCATTTCTTCCAGAAATCTGTGGTTCGGGGGAAGGTAGTTAAGGTGTCATACTTTCAGGAACAGGGGGCTGGGGTGTTTGTAGAGACGTTAGAAGCCCAGGGATGGTTGGAATTGTTCACGGATCCTAAGAGAGGGTGTTCGGTCCTAGATTTAGCTGAGTTCCATGCAAACTGTGCTGTCACCTGTTGAGTGGTGATAAGTATAGTTAATGGTCATGAAGTGCGGTTTGATGCTAAGAAGTTAGGTGAGTTACTTGGGGTGTCCTCTGAAGGTTTTGATGTGTATGTGAGAGGGGACAAGAGTATCCTAGGTGAAGAACGGTTGTTGACGCTGACCCAAAGACTGGCCCCAAAAGCCCTATCTGACTGTGTCCTGGTCTGTGAGAAAGGGGAAAATGATGTCCTTGCATAGGTTGTTGTTTTGGTTTGTGATTACAAATGTTGTTCCCTGAGGTCAGAGACGCAACCTTGTTGATCCCATGACTATGTGCTACACTGATTTGTTGGATAGGGGTGAGCAAATTAACTTGCCCATAATCATGATTAGCCATATTGGGAGAATTGCCAACACAACCAAGGTTCATGACATGGGGTATTGGTTCTTGCTAACGTTAGTGTTTGAGAAGTTTGGGATTCCATTGTGAAAGAGAGTAGGCCTTCATGTTAGTGATGAGATTGGCAATAATACATTGATTGGGTGTGGGTTCAAGATTACAAAAGGCGGCAGTGCACCTTCAGAACAGGAGTTCCAAACACCTCTTGGCCCTGTTCCCAGTGATGCCTCCACATCCAGTGGTCCTACCATTGCCACTCTGTTGCAGGATCTGATCACTTTAAAGGGGGAGATAGCTGAAGTGAAGCAAGCGCTTACAGAGGAAAAGGCTCTTAATGCAAAGCGTCATGAGGATTTGCTGAATGCCCTTCTTGTCCTCACAGCCCAAATTTCCTCCTCTACCTTCCTCTACCTGAACCTATTCCTTCCCCTGTTTCCAACACTACTTTTCAAACCCTTGGTTATGTATATGCCTACTAGCGGTTTATGGCTGTTTTTGGATAGTATCTGCATTTATGCTATAACTTAGCCTGTTGCATGTGTTACCTGTTTGTGCGTGACTCGGATGACCAATATCATTACTGTACCATATACTTGAGCGTATCGCGGTCATTTCCCTCATTACCCATGGTGGTGGGTGCATCCCTACTGAATTTATGCAGATGGTCCCCTCGACCTTTTCAATGATGTCAAAAGGGGGAAGATAAGTATGACCATGCTTTGATTGGTCTGCCTGTTTTAAGCTACCTTCCTATTCTTGTTATTCTCTCTTATGTGAATTGGCTTCTTGAACCAAGTTTGCCACTAATGCTTTTTCCCTCTGCTATGTCTCACCTTTGATGGACAATTGGTTTGTCATCATCAAAAAGGGGAAATTTGTTGAATCAATCTTATATAAGGTTTTCATGATTATAACCCAAATGTGCTAATTATGCTTGGCTTGAGTTGAGTGCTAGAATCATGTGATAAGACAGATTGCAAACATCCTAGAGATCAGTTCGAAATATCATGTTGGGAGCTGTGTGATAAAATTGTATGTTGAAAGCGACAGAAGTTGTAAACACCTTGAAGAACAGGTCGAAGAAGCTGAAATCATCAAAGTGGATATATGTGCACATCATCAGCAGAGTACAAGAGTTTTTAGAGTTTTAAGGCTAAGTACTGGTTATATTTGTCTAGATTCTTATTAATATGCCAAAGAAGAACTTGACTTAACACTCACCTTGAAGGGATTATTTAAGCTGACTCAGAACACTGCTCAGAACAATTGAGCAAACAGGTCTGTAGTGCTCTAAGGGCAGCGAGTGCAAAAATCGGTTTTCAAAAATTTTCAAGAGTTTTCCTACTGCCAAAATTCCTAGTATATTCAGGATCGATTTTCTGATAATATTATGTTTTAGAAAGAGTACTTTCCTAAATAATATTCGTCTCCTAAAAAGATTTTTCAAAAGATTTTATCTTATCTTTTAAGATATGATTTCCTAAAAAGATATTGTTGAGAAATTTAATTCCTATTATCTGCTGAGTATTTTCGGAGTTATTATTGAAATCAAATCCTTGCATTTTGTGGGTATATAAGCACTCGCTTCTCATCTCTTCAAAACAGGTTTTTCAAGGCAACTATCGAGTTTGTTATGAACTTATTCTCTGAGTGAAAAACCTTCAAGGAGTGTGCTAAATTGAGAAATTCTTTCCGGCATAATAGGGTTTGTAATTGTACCTTACATTCAGCTTGTTTAAGCATAAAAAGTAAGGTGTTCTTCTATTCTTTTTTGTCATTAGTTAAGCCTAGAGTGTGTCCAAGTCTTAGGAGACTTTGGACGTGTTGTGTGACTCATTCTCAGGTGGAGAAGAGTTACGTATGCATAACTAGAGTCTCGGGGGAGACTAAGTTACGTGTGTGACGTTGTCAAGTGTGTTACATAGTATAACGAACTTGGCCCGTGTTAGTGAAAGTGTTTGTGTTATGATGTATATGGTTTTGATGATAACAAATCCAAGTGTTGTTGTTGTTCCAAACAGGTTCTTACTACTGTTCTCAATGCCTTAAAATGTGCTTGGTTAACAATGCTCAAGAACAAGTCTTAAGAACAGGTGCTGAAGATACGTTGGCTGGCAAAACTTTCCTGAACTTCAGAAACAGCCTTAAGAACAGTCCTGCTGAGTGTTTGGAGCAGTTATGGTTGATTCAACAAGAGTCTGTGTTTTGCTATGGTTTTATTTTATTAGATTCTTGTTAATATGCCAATTAGAAAGTCTTGATTTAACATTCACTTTAAATTGGTATTTCTCTTTGGAAAATTTCATAACACTGTTTCAGAACAGTTCTGTAAACAGGGCGACCAGGGTGTTTCCAGACTAAGCTGCAAAAAATGGTTTTACACGATTCTCTCTCTGATTTTGGGCAGCATCTCTGAGACTTGCAAAGAAGATTTTCTGTGGAGTGTTTTAACCCCAAACGATTTTCCTTAACTAAAGGATTTTGCATGATCTTTTTGAAATAAAAAGAATCTCTAATTTTTGGCAAGTGGATAAGTTTGTTGAGAAAATCATGGGCTAGAGGATTGAGTCCTTGTGGCTGAGAACCACCGCCTTACTCTTGCGGCTAAAGGACTCTATCTCCTTTAGGGATTTTGTTTTCCAAATCTATGAGAAGTTAAATCTTCTTACCTTTCAAAATTCTCTATAAAAGGTGGCTTTCTACAACTCATGGGGTATCGGTTTTCACAATATTTTCAAAGAGTTTTATGAGCAAAATTTCTAGAGAGAAAACCGACTAAAGTGTGTGAAAAATTGAGCTTTTAAAATTGGCATACTAGGACTTCATTTGTACCCTATATTCGCTTGATTGAGAAGCATTGTAATAGGGTGTTCTCTGTGTAATCTCTCCTTTACAAAAGTGAGGTGAGTGTGTCCTAAGTCAAGTGGACTTTTGGACGTGGGGTAACCAGTCTTAGGAAAGACGGTTACGTAGGTTGCAATTAGTAGCAAGGTGTGTTGCTATTGTAACGTTTTTAGCCCGGTTAGTGAAGTGGTTCTAAATCCTACACGAGGTAGGTCGTGGTTTTTCACCTCAGTTGGGCTAGAGGTGTTTTCCACGTAAAAATCCTGTGTCCAGTATTTCCGCATTCAATTTCATTGGATTTTCATTTCTGCTCAACTCAGGAGCAGTCTGTGCAAACAGGGTCTGAGACTGTTTGCCAGAAAATTTCGAAAATCAGGCACCACAATTCACCCCCCCTCTTGTGGCAGTGTACTCTCAAAACTAATAAGTGGTATCAGAGCAGGTTCTCATTAGAAAGATTAACATCTTGAGAGATCCTAAACATGAGTACACCCAATGGCATACTTGAGGGGCAATCCATAACTCGACCACCATACTTTAATGGTCAACATTATAGTTGGTGGAAGAATAGAATGGAAAACTACATTCAAGTTGAGGACTACGAGTTATGGATGCTTATCAAGAGTGGACCACTCATTCCCACAAAAGTGATCGAAGATGGAAGTAAAGTTCCCAAAAAGCCTGAAGAGTTCAATGCCGAAGACTTCAAGATGATGGAGAAAAACGCCAAAGCCAAAAAACTCTTGTATTTTGGTCTTGGACCGGATGAGTATACTCGTATATCTAAATGTGAGTCTGTCAAGGAAATCTGGGATGCTTTACAAGTAGCTCACGAAGGGACCAATCTGGTAAAGCAATCCCGGATTGAATTGCTTATGAGAAAATATGAGCTGTTTGAGATGGGTGATCGTGAAAGTGTGATGGACATGTACACTCGCTTCACTTACATAACGAAGGAGTTGAAATCCCTGGGAAAATCCTTCACCACCGAAGAATTGGTGAGGAAGATCCTAAGAATTTTACCTCATTCTTGGGAAGCGAAAGTAACGGCCATCCAAGAAGCTGAGGACATGAACAAGATCACCCTAGACGAGCTGATTGGAAATCTCCAAACATATGAACTTAGAAAAAATTCTCAGCAGAAAGATGAAACAAAGAGAGATCGAGGTCTTGCACTAAAGGCCTTAGAAGATGATTCTGATTCTGATGAGGAGGAGATTGCCATGATAACTCAAAAATTTAAGAAGTTCTTCAAGAAAATTAAAGAAAACAGCAAACGGAAGGATTTCGGCAAGGCCAGGAACACCTCTCGAGAACAGTTCTCCGGATGCTTCAAATGTGGCAAGTTAGACCATATTGTGAGAAACTGCCCACTGCTTAAGGAAGAACAAGAACCCGAACACCCTAGAAAACAGGGCAGGAAACAGGGTGTAAGCAGCTCAGCGAAACGGTTCTCAAAAGCTATGCTAGCGGCCTGGGGTGATTCAAGCGAGGATGAAGGATATGAAGCCGAGGAAGCTGATGTAGCACTCATGGAAAGAAGTGACACTGATTCAGACGATGAATCAACAAACAGTCTAACTCAACTCAAGAACAAGCTATGTGGTCTCAATAAATCAACCCTTGAAGAATTGGTGTACACTATAATGGATATATGTGCTGAGTTAAAAAGGGATGTTCGAGACCTAGAACTTGAAAATGAAACTCTCAAAATGGAAAAGCTTGAAGTTGACAAAGAGACACTTGCCTTACATGAAAACATTAATGTGCTTAAAGAGACCCTACTCATGAAAGAAGAGACTTGTTCCATCAATCTGACTGAGCTGAAAAAGGAATCCCTTGACTTAAAAGGAAATGTCGAATCCTTGCTGGAAGAAAACAAAATCCTTAAAAGTGAAAAAATTGAAATTGATATGGAGAACTTTGTTTTGCATGAAGACCTCAATAAGTCCAAAGAGACCTTAAGTATGAAAGAAAAAGCTTTTGCTACTGACTTCACTAGGCTTGAAAATGAGTTCTTTGAACTGAAACAGAAGGTTGAATCTCTGCTTGATGAAAACAGAAAATTGCTTGAAAAATTAAAACAAATAGAATCAGACCTTGCTGCAAACAGGCGCTGGAACAGGTCCTCACAGGCGCTGAATTGGTTGAACACTCACTTTACCCGAAGCAAAAAGGGATTAGGCTTTGTGACTAAGCGCACCGTTTACCCTGTTAATAGAAAATATGTGGGATTATCTGAAAATATTGTTTGTTTTCATTGTGGTAAAACGGGGCATTATCGGTATGCGTGTCCTATAAGAAGGTATGCCATTGAAAGAAACACGGTTTATGTAAAACAAATATGGGTTAGGAAAGATGAGACTTGTACATCTAAAGGAATGGGACCCAAGTGGATCTGGGTTCCCAAAACTAATCTTTGATTTGTTTTGCAGGCTGAAGTGAGAGTAAACAACCCAGCAAACAACCCAGCAAACAGCTCAGGGAACAACCTAGGGAACAAGCAGCTGTGGTATGTTGATAGTGGGTGTTTGAGGCATATGACTGGTGAAAAATCCAATTTTCTCTCACTTACAACCTCAGAAGGAAGGAGTGTGGCATTTGGAAACGGCAAATCCGGGACAATTGTCGGTATAGGTAAGATAGGTGAGTCACTCTCCCATTCAATTGAAAATGTTTATTTTGTGGATGGATTAAAACACAACTTACTAAGTGTGTCCCAACTGTGTGACAAAGACAACCTCATAGTGTTCTCTCCAACGCGTTTCTTGGTTGTTAATATGAACACAGGAGATGTTGTGTTGAGGGGGAAGCGACACAAAAATGTTTATAAAGTGTGTATTTCTACTCTTCCCCAAAATAATTTGACGTGTTTGAGTGCCTTAAATAATGATGTTATGCTTTGGCACAAAAGACTAGGTCATGCAAGCCACTCGCTTTTGAATAAACTTGTAACCAAAGACTTAGTGGTTGGCTTACCGTCCATCAAATTCAATGATGACAAGGTATGTGATGCATGTACCAAAGGTAAACAAGTCAGAAATTCTTTTAAATCTAAAAATTGTGTTAGCACTACCCGACCTCTCGAATTATTGCATGTTGATTTGTGTGGCCCCATGAGGATCACAAGTAGAGGTGGGAAGAGATATGTGCTTGTTGTAGTGGATGACTACTCTCGCTTCACTTGGACCCTGTTCTTAGCATCCAAAGATGAAACATTTCAAAAATTTCTTACACTTATCAAAAGGATTGAAAAGAGAGTAGGACACTCATTGGTTGGCTTAAAGTCTGATCATGGTACGAAATTTGAGAATTCAAGCTTTATTAACTATTGTAATGAGCATGGTGTAGATCACAACTTCTCAGCCCCAAGAACACCCCAACAGAATGGGGTGGTAGAACGCAAAAATCGTACTCTAGAAGACATGACTAGAACAATGCTGGTTTCTAGTGGTCTTCCTAGAAATTTTTGGGCTGAAGCTTTGAACACATCATGTTACATTATAAATAGATGCATGATTAGACCTCTTCTTAACAAAACACCCTATGAGCTCTTCAAGGGAAGAAAACCTAATATTATACATTTGAGAGTTTTTGGTTGTAAATGTTTTATGCATAATAATGGGAAGGATGCCTTAGGGAAATTTGATCCAAGGAGTGATGAGGCAATATTCCTTGGTTATTCCTCGCACAGTAAGGCATACAAAGTGTTTAATAAGATAACCTTGTGTGTTGAGGAAAATGTGCATGTGCTTTTTGATGAAACTAACTCTCTAAGTGAGAATGATGCATAGAAGGAAGACCTTGATCTAGGACTTGTTAGAAAAGACTGGTTGCTAACACATGAGAAAGGTAAGAGTCCTGAGGATGGATCAGGGCCTGGAGCTGTTTCCTTGGAGGGTGGGCAAGGTCTGACCCAGACAGGGGGAAGCTCTGTTGAACCTGGTTTGGATCAAAACCAGCCTAACTCTTCTCGAACAGGGCAGGAAATAGGCTCCAGAACAGGCCAGGAAACAAGCTCCGAAACAGGCTCAGGAACAGGCTCCAGAACAGGCCTGGGAACAGTTTCTGAACCTATTTCGCCAAGTATTCCAGCAAGAGTAGAAAGCGTGTCTGTGGATCCACCTACTCCACGACCATGGAAGCACCAAAGTTCGCACCCTCTTGATCAAATTCTGTCCGACATTAATACAGGAGTGCAAACTAGATCCAAGCTCAAAAATTTATGTGCTTTTTATGCTTTTCTCTCTAATATTGAGCCAAAAAATGTTAATGAAGCTCTTGTAGATTCAGATTGGGTCACGGCAATGCAAGAGGAGCTTCATCAGTTTGAAAGGAACAAGGTGTGGCACCTTGTACCGCAGCCAGAGGATAGATCAATCATTGGCACCAAGTGGGTGTTCCAGAACAAGTTTGATGAATTCGGAACAGTCACCAGGAACAAGGATCGGCTGGTGGTTCAAGGCTACAACCAAGAAGAGGGCATTGATTATGAGGAATCCTTTGCACCTGTTGCAAGGATTGAGGCTATCCGCATCTTGATAGCCTTTGCAACTCACATGGAAATAAAATTATATCAGATGGATGTTAAAAGTGCATTCCTCAACGGATACCTTAAAGAAGAAGTGTATGTGAGGCAACCCCCTGGTTTTGAAAATAAAGAATTTTCTAACCATGTTTTTAAACTTGACAAAGCACTTTATGGTTTAAAACAAGCTCCTAGAGCTTGGTATGAGCGCTTGTCAAACTTTTTATTGGAAAATAGTTTTAGAAGAGGCAAGGTTGATAATACCTTGTTTCTAAAAACTAAGGGGGAACATTTGTTGATTGTTCAAGTATATGTTGATGATATTATATTTGGTGCAACACACAATGATTTGTGTGAAGAGTTTTCAAAAATGATGAGGAGTGAGTTTGAAATGAGCATGATGGGTGAGCTTAAGTTTTTCTTAGGCTTGCAAATCAAGCAAACTTCAAACGGCACCATGATACATCAACAAAAATATGTCAGGGAACTACTTAAGCATTTTGGAATGGAATCGGCCAAGCCCATTGATACTCCCATTTCTCCTTCAACGAGGCTGGAAATGGATGATGGGAGTCCCTCAGTAGAGGACAAATATTATAGGGGCATGATAGGGTCACTTCTTTACCTAACTGCTAGTAGACCTGACATTATTTTTAGTGTTGGTTTGTGTGCCCATTTTCAGTCTAAGCCTAAAGAATCTCATTTAAAGGCTGTTAAACGGATCTTTAGATATTTAAAACATACACCTGATTTGGCGTTATGGTATCCTAGAGGATGTAACTTTAACCTTGTTGGTTATGTTGATGCTGACTATGCAGGCTTTTTGGTTGATAGAAAAAGCACCTCAGGTATGGCTCAATTTCTTGGACCCTGTTTGGTATCTTGGGCAACCAAGAAACAACACTCTGTTGCCATGTCCACAGCAGAAGCTGAATATGTTGCAGCTGCTTCGTGCTGTGCTCAAGTGTTGTGGATAAGGCAACAACTCAAGGATTTTTGTGTCGACATAGGATGCATTCCTATTTATTGTGACAATACAAGTGCAATTAACATTGCTAAAAATCCATGTCAACACAAAAGAACAAAACATATTGACATTCGTCATCATTTTTTAAGAGACAATGTTGAAAAAGGATTAATCTCAATAAATTTTTGTGCCACTGAAAATCAAATTGCTGATATATTCACCAAGGCACTGCGTAGAGAAAAATTTGAGAAGAATAGACTCGACCTAGGTTTGATAAAAACAGCCTGATCATCCTGTTCTCTCACCCTGTTGGTAATGTTTAAAGGTTGCAGGTTCAATATGTTTAACAAAAAATTTGCAATCAAATTACTGTGCTATTTTTAGCATATGTGTGGTTTGCAGCTTGCTGACACTCGTTGAGGTCTAATGAGATTGCCCTTATTGTCCCATGTTACCGAGCAAGAGACCTCAAGAACAAGCGTCAGAAACAGGTATGCTTCTTGTTTGTCAAATGGTTGCAACTAGTTGATGAGAATTAAAACTCTTCACCCTTCCCAAAGCTCACGCGGCTAGCATTAAGTGATAAAGCCGGTGCAACGGGCAAATCTTCCAAGATCTTCCATTCCTCTCTATTTAATCCTCCCAAATTCGTCTCCCTCTCTCACCTCACCTCAAATCGCTTGCCGTGATAGCTCTCACAAAACCCTAAACTCTCACTCCCTTCCTGCTAAAATGGCGTCTCACATCAGCAATGAGAGTTCTGTGATCTCGATCAGAGCAGCAAGCCATCAATCGGAGCAGCACCAACTACTGAAGCGCTTTTCTCTCAACTCCTCACAGCTCTACTTGAAGGTAAACATGCTAAACCTCCTCGCCCCATTTGCTATAAACCGTTTGGGTTTCTCAAAAGTGTAGACCTCAAGAACGTAGGTCTCAATTTAACTGACATCCCCTATAATTTTGGGTGGAAATTGGTTCCGTTTGAAGAAGGGGATGCATGTCTGAGATCTAAAAAAATTGGGGATTTGATTGAGGATTTGGGGGCCAAAAACAAAGTCTTTTTGCCTGAATTTAGTTCGGATGATATATGGGAAATCGAGTACTGTTCCTTTGGGTTGTTTCCAGAACCAGAAACAGGGGCTGAAACAGGGCCTGAAACCTTCGACCCAGTGTTCGAAGATGACGTAGGAGATGAATTGAGACATGATTCGGATGATATAGGGGGAAGTGGGGAAAAATTGGAGTTGTCTCTTGCTGAAATTGAAAAGCCAACACCGGTACCACAAACCGGTGAAAAAAGAAAAAGATACAAAATGGTGGCTAGGCAAACTAGGACGCCAAGAACAAGGACACCATCAAGGCTCAAAACTGGCCAAACTAAAGAAACCACCAAAACCCCTGCCCAACCTCAATTCACACCCAGACCAACAAGAAAATCTGCCAGAATAGCCTTTCAGGCTACTCCCCGGTCTGTGGCAAAGTCCTCACCTATGATTGAGGAAATTTCTTCTTCCTCCTCTTCTAGTTCCTGTGAGAACACTTCCTTCAAACAGGGCACTCCCGTGTTCTCAGAATCCTCAGAGGAAAAGTCTCTGCCTGAACCTTCATTTGAGCCTGCCTTGCCCATTCCCAAACGAGCCTCCACCTTACCCTCTGAAAAGCCATCAACTACAAAAACCCCCAGCAAGCGCAAAGTTGTATACAAACAAGCCTCCAACCAAGGCCTAGATGAAAACTCTCCTACTGCTCCTCACCCTAAAAAGGCCAAGACATGTGCCTCTCCTGCACCTAAGCTCTCTCAACTCCTTCAAAGACGGATAGTCAGGGGCAAAATTGTCAAAGTTCAGTATTTTGAGGAACAAGGTCTTGGGGTGTTCTTGCATAAGTTAAGGGCTCAAGGATAGTTCGAGCTATTTACAAACACCCAGCTGGGGTGTTCTGCTCATGAGTTGGCCGAGATCTATGCCAACTACTCAGTCACTGGTGGAGTGGTGACTAGCACTGTTAATGGGAAGCAACTTTGCTTTGATGTGAAGTCATTAGGAGAAATTTTGGGGATTCCCGCCACTGGTTTTGATGTGTATGTGAGGGAAGATAAGAAGGTTCTTGGGGCAGCGTGGCTTTTGGAACTTTCCCAAAAGCTGAGTCAGCAAATAGGCTTGCAAACACCCCAGTCAGTCAAAAAGGGGGATATGACATCTATTCACCAGTTGCTTTTTTGGTTTGTCATCAAGAATGTCATCCCCAGGGGCCAAGGCCGCAATCTAGCAGATGCCATGGATCAATGTGTTGTGGATCTGATGGATAGGGAAGAACAAATCAATCTTCCTGCAATCATGATTCGTCACATTGCAAGAATTGCAAACATCTCAAGGGGACATGATCTTGGGTATGGCTTCCTACTGACTTGTGTTTTTGAGCACTTTGGGGTGGAGTTACAGAAAAGGGTGGGAGCTCAATTTATTGATGAAATTGGGAGCAACACCCTTATGGGTTGTGGGTACACCTTGATTGAAGGTTCTGCTTCTGAACAGGGAACAAACACCCCCCGTCCTCCTGTTCCTGGCAGTTCCTCAGACAAGGTTGAGGCTGTTCTAGAGCACCACTCTCGCTTGAGTGCTGAACTTAATGCAGTGAAGGCTGCTTTGGACGAGGAAAAGGCTCTCAACACCAAACGCCATGAAGATATCCTAGCCCTTCTCACTTCCTTCTCGGCAAATCTCTCCCCTCCTGCTCCTTGACCCTTCCCTGTGAACTGTTCTTGAAGGGTGTTCTGTCCTGTTCTGTTCTATTCCGTTTCTTCTCTTGATTCTCATTTGCCTTCTACCTCTATGTTGCACTCAATTGGCAAATAATAAGTTATCCTGTTTTTGGTTTTGCCTTGCTTGTTTGTGTTGTGCATTGCTTATGTGTGACTAGGATGGCCAATCTCATTACCGTACCAAAACACTTGAGTGTATCACTTGTTGGTTTTCCTCCATTACCCAAGTGGTGGTGATTGCAAACACCCTCTGTTTCACTGTTTGCTCCTTCCTTTTTCATGATGCCAAAAGGGGGAAGATAGGATGATCAATGTTGTTATAGTTTTACCATGGAAGAGTCATTTCTCTTGAATTTCTTCAATGCTAGATGCCCCCAGTGAATTTTTGGTCCTATGAATAATTGGCACAAATTACTTCGTTTGTCCTTGAAAGTCAATATGGAGTCAATATGGTTGCTTGGTTTGTCATCATAAAAAAGGGGGAAATTGTTATGATGTATATGGTTTTGATGATAACAAATCCAAGTGTTGTTGTTGTTCCAAACAGGTTCTTACTACTGTTCTCAATGCCTTAAAATGTGCTTGGTTAACAATGTTCAAGAACAGGTCTTAAGAACAGGTGCTGAAGATACATTGGCTGGCAAAACTTTCCTGAACTTCAGAAACAGCCTTAAGAACAGTCCTGCTGAGTGTTTGGAGCAGCTATGGTTGATTCAACAAGAGTCTGTGTTTTGTTATGGTTTTATTTTATTAGATTCTTGTTAATATGCCAATTAGAAAGTCTTGATTTAACATTCACTTTAAATTGGTATTTCTCTTTGGAAAATTTCATAACACTGTTTCAGAACAGTCCTGGAAACAGGGCGACCAGGGTGTTTCCAGACTAAGCTGCAAAAAATGGTTTTACACGATTCTCTCTCATTTTGGGCAGCATCTCTGAGACTTGCAAAGAAGATTTTCTGTGGAGTGTTTTAACCCCAAACGATTTTCCTTAACTAAAGGATTTTGCAAGATCTTTTTGAAATAAATAGAATCTCTAATTTTTGGCAAGTGGATAAGTTTGTTGAGAAAATCATGAGCTAGAGGATTGAGTCCTTGTGGCTGAGAACCACCGCCTTACTCTTGCGACTAAAGGACTCTATCTCCTTTAGGGATTTTGTTTTCCAAATCTATGAGAAGTTAAATCTTCTTACCTTTCAAAATTCTCTATAAAAGGTGGCTTTGTACAACTCATGGGGTATCGGTTTTCACAATATTTTCAAAGAGTTTTATGAGCAAAATTTCTAGAGAGAAAACCGACTAAAGTGTGTGAAAAATTGAGCTTTCAAAATTGGCATACTAGGACTTCATTTATACCCTATATTCGCTTGATTGAGAAGCATTGTAATAGGGTGTTCTCTGTGTAATCTCTCCTTTACAAAAGTGAGGTGAGTGTGTCCTAAGTCAAGTGGACTTTTGGACGTGGGGTAACCAGTCTTAGGGAAGACGGTTACGTAGGTTGCAATTAGTATCAAGGTGTGTTGCTATTGTAACGTTTTTAGCCCAGTTAGTGAAGTGGTTCTAAATCTTACACGAGGTAGGTCGTGGTTTTTCACCTCAGTTGGGCTAGAGGTGTTTTCCATGTAAAAATCCTGTGTCCAGTATTTCCGCATTCAATTTCATTGGATTTTCATTTCTGCTCAACTCATGAACAGTCTGTGCAAATAGGGTCTGAGACTGTTTGCCAGAAAATTTCGAAAATCAGGCACCACAATTCACCCCCCTCTTGTGGAAGTGTACTCTCAAAACTAATAGTTTGTTCAAATTCTACTGAGGTAGGTCGTGGTTTTTACACCTCCATTGGGCCAGAAGTGGTTTTCCTCGTAAAATCTTGTGTCTACTTTATTTCTGCATTCAAAGTTTTATTTCTGCCTTACCGCAAACACCTCTCCCAATAGGTCTAACGAGTGTTCTGAAACAAAACAAAAAAATTGGAAGACACAATTCCCCCCCCCCCCCTCTTGTGACCTTGTGTGCCTTAAAACTTAACAACAACCATTTTTTGGTGATTGGAGTTGTAAAAGCATTGTTTTTCTCTATTACCTTGTCATCATCTTAGTAATCTTCCTCATATGTTGTCTTAGTTTGAAACTATTGGCATATTCTTTGGTATTTCATATATGGTGAAATTTTTTATTTGTCAGATGCATTAGATCTTAAGTTGTTCGATGGATTTGAACTATAAAAGTATTGTTCAATATATGTCAATAGAAAAATACAAAAACTTTTAGTTGTATTCACAAACTGGATTATACTCTTTTACAGTTTTACTATATAATAGAGTAATTAGCGCATATAATAACATCTGAGACTATGTTATTGGTTATCAATTTAAGTTTTTATCACCTTATATTTTAGCATCCATAATTTATTGCATCAACATACATTAGTAATAGACTTAGTTGGGAATTTGCATACACGTCTTCATTTTTGGATTATGATGCACCAATACATGCATGTTATTATTGTATAATTAGATAATCTACTTAACTATTAGTAGTATCATCATCATCATCATCATTATTATTATCACTGCGGTTGTTGTTATTATCATTGTTGTTGTTGTTGTTGTTGTTGTCGTTGTTGTTGTTGTTGTTATTGGTATTGTTATTCCTAAGTTCTAGCTTATCTTGCTATTAGCGTGCGCTGTTAATGACCAACATTGTCTATTAATTGCTGGTATTATTTCTATTGTTATATTATTATTGTTGTTATTATTGTTATTATTGCAATATTGCTATTGATTAATTATATTAATTGCAATCAGCTTGAAAATTATCCATGTGCGACACATTAACATTTAGCAAAATAGCAACGCAGAATTTTTTGAACAAACAAATTATATGAAATTATGTTCAACCAATTCATCAAGTACGAATCTAATCCACAACCGTGCCATGCACAGGAATGGTACTACTAGTAGTGTTTAATATGGAAAATGTCGAAATGGACATTACAGATTATGTAACCATTCTATGGTGATAACTACTTATTTTAATTAAAAATAACCGCTTTCTTTTAATTTTCATATAACTTGTTGCAGCAGTATATTCTTCATATTTTTATTTGACTTAGTTCATGTCTTTTTATTTCAAAGTTACTTATTTGGTTATGTTCTATAAATTTTTATAGTATAATTTTTACAGTATAATTTTTGAGCATATATGATACGTGATTGGAGTCCTGGAATAATTGAACACTCATATTCCCCAAAATTATTTATTAGCAAAAATTTATAAGTTTTGTCAATCTAATTCTTCATATGTATCCCTAATCCATCATGCCCCAAACCGAGGAATAATAGACGCCGCATACCCGTAGTAGTGAGATCCCACAATTATGCAAGGCTCAAAAGATCAAATAGAGCTATATGTACCAAAGATTAATATTATTTCCCAAATAGACAATGACGTTGGAGTTCAAGCTAACCATAATAAAAAAATAACACTACGAATCTATGGAGATTCAAATGCTTTACATTCCAAAAAGCAAATCTATAACTCAACAAGGTCTAAACTCATAATGCAAAAATAACATAATATTGCTCCTCTAGATAACAAACCAAGTTGCCAAGATCCATAATAACTTCGATAGTAACTGATTTCCACTTCTTGACTCAAAAACTAACAGAAGTAAGACCTGAAAAGAATATGAAGATGAAGGGATGAGTTTAAGGACCTAGTAATTAACAAAACATTTCTTTAGCCGAGTTAGTGATTCAAGTAAAACAAATGTCGGGTCATTTATAGTAGTAACAACATATCAATAAAGCATGGCTACATTTTGGTAACAGTTACATTTATAAATTTATTTAGAACTTGCAAATATACACGATAATCCACAATCATTAAAACAAATCCATTAGAATAGCAATTTTGGGGCTAAGCCATTATTCGTTCAATGGCATGGGCAACAAAGAGTCACAAAATCATATTGTCATAATTGAAATTATAGAATAGAGGAGCCCAACAAATCATAGATAAACATATAAGATCACAATACAAAATAACACTTGTTCTAAAAGTCAATCAACAAGTCCAGTGTATACCTCCAATGTATAATGCAGAAGACATATCCCAAAAACAAAACCGATAGTCTCCAAATCACACAAAATAAATGCACGCAGTAAAGTAAGTTAACGACTAGTGATACAAAGCCAAACAAGTGATTTGTCATGCAAAAATCAAGTACTTCAAAATCACAATAGCCAATCAACCGAATAAAATTATACAATTCAAATAGGGCTACTTTTGTAAACATAGAGGCCAAACACAGTTGTTCAAGTCCAACTGTAATAAATGTCTTAATAAAATTGTCATTCAAACGGGCCATTTTGCAAACATTGATCAAAACATATAAATAACATATTTTAAATATATGTTCGAATATAACTCGATTCTAACAATAGCATGCCAACTCAGTTACCAAGACCAATTTACAAAAGGAGTTAAAAAAACAACATTTTGGACACGAAATACTAAAATAGTATTATACCACTTATATGATTCCTATCTCAAAGAGTCAAAACCTACACCTGGAATGCCCTACAATACCTAGATATATTCAGATGGGCATATGAAATTCATAATCACACTAATCATATCCAATAGCTAATGTCACATTAAATAGTAAACCTTTCGACAAATATTGATGGAAAAACTAACAATTAGAATAGATAATAATCTATTTTGAAAATTAAGATAAAAGGTGAAATAATGAAAAGGAATAGTAGAAGTACAAAATTAAGTACATATTATTTTCCTTTTACAACCAAAATATGAAACTAATAAATGGCACTCATATGCAAATTCATCGTGCCATCACTCAGATCCAAATAATTAAAATACCGACAAATAGTTCATAAGTTTCGTTTAACTCTAAAATCAATTGCAAAATCCACCAAACCACTGTCGTTATAGTAATTACATTATTACTGAACATTATAAAATGTAGTAGAACCAATCAATTAGAGACATTTATAAAATCAATAGTTGTATAGTAGAAATAATCTGATTAGTGGCAAAATAAAAAATCAATAAGAAGCCAAATAAAAAATCAATAAGAAGCCATAAGTGCATGAGTCTAAAGAAAATATATATAGAAATCATTATAAAATGGAGTGTAAGCAGTTGGGAATCTTAACAACTTAATGAATAGCTTCGGTAAAAGACACTCAGGCATGACGACAATTAATAAAGATTAATTACGAAATGTATCATCTCAAAAAATTCGACAAGTCTGGACATGCGATTAATCATATAAATTAGCAATTACTAACAGAATTAATGAAACACTTACGAAAAGCTAAATAATCTAATGATTGACAACTGTATCAATGATCAAATAAAGCAAACCAAGAGGAGGAAGTTTGGATGCCTATCTTAGGGTTCTTCTGAGATGAATTTTCCCTTCCGCACTCTCTCTTCTCTTTTCTTTTGAGTGAGAGATGTAAAAACAATGTTGTTTAATGGGAGGGTAGAATAAAATAAATAGAGAGGTCTAGGGATAGAGTTACGTACTCAACAAGCCAGCAAAAGGCATCTTCAATAAATATGAGAAAAATGAAAAACAAACTTCTCCCTCTTTTTGGGAATCAGGTATCACATCCTTCCCACTTGAAAAAGTTTTGTTCTTAAAACTTGCCCGAATGGTCAAATAGAAAGGGGTAAATTTTCCTAATGTTTTATGCCAATTCCCAAGTTACTTCCTTCTCTGTATGGTTAGTCCACTACACCTTAACATATGGAACTGTATGCCTTTTTAGAACTTGGAGCTGGCGATCAACAATCCACAGAGGTTGTTTTGCATTGGGCATATCTTTATGGAGTGCTACCGACATAAGGAGATCTATGTATGCATGGACATAAGGAGATCTATGTATGCATGGACACCCCTAGCAAAAAAAAAAAAAAAATCTAATGAGGTATTTTAAATGAGGTTAGATGGGAATATCTGGTCATCTCTAAATTAGTTCTAAAAAGTTATGGGCACTCTTTAAATATACCCAACTGGCATACTAATATTTTAATTTTTTAAAGTAGCAAACGTACAGTTATAAAGTTGAAATTTGATTGAAAAATAAAAGTAAATTAAATGCACCCAACCCCAAATCCCCCCATCTAAAGTTTAAAGTTTCCATGTAACCTAATTCTATTCTCTTTAATTTTGTTTTATTGTTATTATTATTATTATTTTGGTTGTTTACTTGAAATGTGTTCTTAGCACAGAATTTTCTTTAACTTGACACTAATCGTTGATTGAACTTGATGCCATTTTTTTCCCCTTTTGGTGCAGTTAAATGGTGGACATCGCTTATTTGTAGTTTTATTTCATGTTTGACGAGTTCACTTCGTGTCTCAATTTTTTTGGTAGTATTACTTAGTGCAGATGATTCGTGCCATGTAATCAATGGTTTTAGTAAATGGTAAGTAATCCTTGATATGAAGAATTTAAAGTTCTGAATTTATAACCTTAAGTGCCAGGTTTATAGCTTGCGGGGTATCCTCTAGAGATAGTTAGGTTTCAAGTCTCGTGCCATCTTTGTTTTGTCGATTTTTTTTTAAAATGGATGTTTACGCTACAAAAGTGGGTTGAACAATTTTTACAATTTATCTAAGTTGTTAGCAGTATTTTACACTCTCTAGCTTAGTCTTTGTAAACACTCTACTCTTCATTAACGAAAACATAGAAATTTTGAACCTTTGATTGAGTTCTTGCAATTAGCTCATTTCTCTTCTTCATTAGTGCACAATCTAACTTTCTCTCCCTTCAATCTCTCCAAATACCCTAATTTTTAATCAACCAAAACTCATCCCCAAGTATGGGTTTTGATGTATTGGGGTTGTGGGGAGATTTTGGGATCAATCCCAAAGGATTTGAGCCCTTAATCTGCCTCTCAAAACTCAATCACCTTTTCTTTTCATTCCTCCTTTTCCATCTTCATCATCGATATCATAAATTAGGTTGGTTATTTTAAAGCTTGAAGAATCAATGCTAGAAGCTCAAATTGGGATCATGGTTTTGAGGTGATTGAATGTGGACAAAAAGCTCTTTGATCAAAGAAATTTCATCATCAATGAAGGTTGATTTGTAGGTAACTTTCTCTCTCTTCATTTTTATTGCTACTTATTAGGATTAGGGGTGAGTTAGGTTAGATTTTCTTTTTGTGGGTGATCAATGTAAGGATTGTTGGGATTGTGCTGGTGGCCATGTCGAGCCATGGCCATGTCGAGCCTCGATCACCCTTTTTTATGTGCTATGTGCTATTTGATTGTGGTTAGTTAGTTGTTAGCTAGGTTATTTAGTTTCTCTTGTTATTATTATGCCTTGAACCGTTATTTGTAGGGAAGTTAGATTACATTTGCATTTTATGGTAGCTTAGTTTAGTTAATCAAATAAAAATCTCATTCTCAATTGAGACAATCTTAGGCAAATCTCTTATCATCACAAAGGATGATATTTCACCCTTCTCACCCCTAAATGCTACCAAAATCAAGCCCTATTTCAAGGGTTAAGGGCGAGTTCAATTAATCTAACCACCTATGTTCCTAGAGTTAGCTTAATTAGACTATAAAATTAGCAACTCTCAGACCTAGTTAGGATTGAAACTACATTCATACCCAAATCTCGACTATTCTCTTCCCCATAATGGCTAGTCAACCTCGCCTCTCGGCATAAGTCAACCTCCTAAAAATATGAATGGAATCTATATTAAGCATTTCATCAAACATTTGGCAGGCATAAGAGAAAATTCTTAATTGAAAGCAAAAATTAGGGGTGGTTAGGTCTAATCCAAGGCTAATTAGTCATTAAAGGGCTAAGAACAATCCAAGCCAACAAATACTAGCTAGTAATCATCATTAAAGCACAATTAAACCTAACTACAACTAAAGTGTAACACCCAAATGCACATAATCCATTGTTTGCATTCTCTTCATAAATTTCACTAATTAGAGGTGATAACCCGATGATATGGGCGTTACCGCCGTCCAAAAAGGACAAGGCTTGCTTATAAGCAAAAACCTAACAAATTTGTTTATTTCTCACCTCCAAAAGGCGTTACAATCACAAACCATCGAAGCCAAACATAAACAGTTTCTAACTATCTCGAGGTTTACAGCAAAATATAGTAACTCTATGTAGAGTACATAGTTCTAACATCATAATATTTCACAATACAGCGCTAAAAACATTTCAGAACTAATATACCATTGTTCCTTTCGAACTTCCTTGCTCACTTATCTTCTCCAGTCCGCTTGCTAGCCTGAGGGTGATTCACTGAGCATTTGCCTAAAACAAAACATGAAAATATTTCGAACTGTGAGTTCTGGCTCAGTACATTCATTCCTGTATTGTTAAATGTTCATTGAAATGCTGGTTGGGCTTGCATTGCAATCCATTTTTATTTAAAATAGGGAATGAGATGAATACAAAACTGCATTGCTAGTTATTATCTGATAGTGAACCCTTGGTAACTGTTACGATCTGTCGATAGGTGTACACCTGTTAGATCGATTGGAGGACCTGGCCTGAGGCTGCACAGATAACTGAAGGCCAACACCTATAACTGATAACTAATAGGGTTAATATTTATATGACAAATCACTTGTTAAACTGATTCATTGATGTACTTACCAAAACATTACAAATTTTGATAAATACATGCTGATTTCTAAAGATACAGACAATGAACATACATAGAAATTTTAATGCAATCTCACCGAGTAATGTTATACACAAAAAGGGGAAGAAATGATAGATTAGGCCCTAGTTGTGCTGAAAAATGTCATTATAAGTATATGTAGTAAGAAAAAGTAAAACTTATTCTCATAGTGATAATTTAGTTCAAAAGGGCAAAGGCCTAATAGGTACAAAAGTAAATAATTCATAACTTATTCTCATAGTGATAATTTAGTTCAAAAGGGTAAAGGCTTAATAGGTGCAAAAGTAAATAATTCACAACTTAAACTCCCAACTTCAATTTGAGACCTAAATCCCCAATATGGAAATCTTAAAAAGTCCATCAAAACTTTCATTCATAGTGCAAAACATAATTCCCATAGTAGGATTCCTAAAACAGGGCTAGCACACAACTGTGCATAGCTTCGGTCTATCCTGCGTAGTCCTAGCAAAACGACCATAACTTTTTCCACCAAACTCAGATTAAAGCGATTAAAAAGGCATTTGAAAGATAACTCACTGATATATCTGCCCACCAAAAATCATAATTTTTTAATGGGCCAAACAATACCGGTTTAACCGCAAAGAGACCCTATTTTAGGTCTGTTAGCAGTCCTACTGTTCTTGTTTTTCCCCTTCTCTTCACATACTCTCCCACTAAAATTACTCCCTTAAATCAGTGAACAATACTTTGTTCTTCTCATCATCTTACATGACCATATTACCTCAACATACTCCATAATTGTCTTTATATATATTTCAATTTTTTTCTCGTTACAAAAACACTCAAAATACATCTATAATCACACTTATTTGCATAAGTAAGCAAAATGACCTCTTATAATCAATTGGGGAAATTCCTATAATCCACCCCTTTTACAAGAATCACACTAAGTTATTTTCCAAGCCAAATAACACATCCAAGATTCATTTTACATCAAAGTATATACAATTAACATGCTTGATGCCAAGAATAATCTAAACCATGCATAGTTGCCAAAACCCTAGCTTATGACCCACTTACGTCATATTCATCTCGTCCAAAATCACCAAAACACCATCATAATCATCAATAGGGTCAAAGACTACAAAATCAAATACAAACAAGCCAAATCCATCATTTTAACTTAAGCTTGCATGATCATGGACAACCCTAAACCCTAGCATGCTTGAAGCTTAAACAACAATTAAAAACATCAAAATAACTCTTGTTTCCATCTAAATTACATGATTAAAACTCAAATCAACTTAAAAAGGAATCAAAACAAAAAAATTCAAAGAAACAAAGTTAGGGTTATTGACTTTAATGCCTAGAAGAAAGGTGGAAGAAGTGGTTGATGAGGGTGGGGGTTGAGAGAAAGTGGTGGCTGGGCTGGTTGGTGGTGGATTGGTGGTTGATGGGGGCTATTCCGGTGGTGGATTGGTGGTGCAAAACAATAGCAGAAGGCGGGGCAATCGTGGCTGGCTTGGAGAGAAAAGAGGATAGGTTAGGTACTTATTTTTTTACTTCGCTTAAAATGATCTCAAGTTTTCTTGGCTAAGTTTTTACCTCAAAAATTAGCTTTTTGCTAATTATAATTAGGCATAAATCAAAGGAAATTAGCTAAATCAAAAGCATAAACTTGTTGGGCCTATATTTGGGCTTATATAGTTTAGGCTCGTTAAGCAAAAATAACTCTTTGAAATCAAATTTTTGCATAGCTCGGGATAAAATATTTGGGGTCGTTATGAACAATAATTTAATCTTTCGAAATATTTTATCAGGACCATCTATTGATTCACCCGATATTTTACGATAATAAAAATTCGAATTGCAAACTGGGCCCAAATGAATTTTGCCCCGCTATGATGATTAAATGCAATAAATAAATACGAGAAAAATCATTAACATGATGAAATTAAGTGAATAAACATGATCTAGGGTTGAGCTATTACATAAACTAACATACATATAAACAAACATGAACTAGAGAGGCAAGGGAATGAGCCTAGCCCAATCTAACAAGCCGATTGAGCATGGATTAACAATAAAAGATAAATATTTAAACCGAAAAAAATCAAACACTAACACGAAACTAACATAATCTAAACAAGAATAAAACTTGAAAGAAAGGGGAGAGAAACCTTAGTCTTGATTCCTTGAATGAACTTCAAAATCTACAAGCTTGAGTTCAAAACAACCAAAATAGAACCTAATGTGCCTAGTTTATTACCATCTAATGGGATATTTAGTGGCTAACGCTAATCTAAATTAAGCTCTAAAACTTCTAAAAAGGCCCCCTCAGAAGACCGCAAAAACTCATCTTAAATAGTGGTTGAGCCGACAAGGAGGTATGAAAAATGGGGTGCAGTGTTAGGTGGCCATGGCCACAGATGCCTATGGTCATGGCTGTATCTCCGGCTGTGGCTCCAGTCGTGGCCGCCTCTTAGATTTTGCCCTAGAATTCCTTGAGTTGCAGGGTTCATCCAGAGGGTGGTGATGGCTACCAGTAGCCATGACCAACCCTTTTCTTCTTTATTTATATTTGTTTCTCCTTTGCTCTACCACATCCGAACCCCTTGATTGCATTGTCTCATCTCCAAAGGAGAATGTGATTCTCTCGATTAGCACTGCTTTTAACTCAATGTCCATCAACTTTTGGATCAACATTGTTTCCTGCAAACAATCAAAAAACCAAATAAAAATCTTAGAATTACAACTTATTACAAGCAAAATGTGGGTAACAAGGGTATCATATATGATATTTCGAGACAGAACCAATACTCTCATGCCTATCTTTTGCTTGTCTTTGACCAAAACAAAGAAAACTATCAAAGGACCTAACTCACATTCATAGGAATCACGATTGCATTTAGCGTATGCAATAAGCCCTTTAAATCCCTTGGATCCCTAAATGGATGAGTAAGGTTTCGTGAGAGTTTGTAGAAGATATACCCACAAAATCTTTGAAATATTTTGGATTTTTTCAAAAGCAAAGCATACATATAAGCCAAAATGGGAAAATTATGTACACATCTATATTGATTCTTTCACCCTAACAACCTAGTTAATAAGTCACATACAAGCAAAACATACATTCAAGAGGCACATAGATATAAATGCACCCTGGTTCTCAGTTTTCACCCCACGCAACACAATGATATGGTGCGTACACCTTATTACTCCGTGCAAAGTGTATTGACACTTGATGCTGGGCTAAAATCGGGCTAAAAGGTCATTTTTACTTGGTTAATGGACTTCTCTTTATTAGATGATAGACCTCACACCTCTCTTTTTTGGCGTTTCTCTTTATGCTCCTTCACCCAAGTGGGTACTTCTTAACTTATTAGGCTTTGAACTCCTGGAGGAACAACTTAACACATATTTAGACTTCTTCCCTAATTAAGGATTTTATTTGGATGTGTAAATCACTTATTTAAGCCTACATAGAGGTACCGGAGTTAAGCTCATTTTCATACTCTTGTTTTTCTTCTTTTTAACTTTTTTTTTAGGTTTTTTGAATACAAAGCCGGAAGTCAACTAACCAAGTAAAGTATTCTCAAACCCACATTTGAAAAACTAACGCCAAACGTCTGTACAAGGGAGGCGCAATATCGCACATGTGAGTTAGAGTTATTTTTGAAAAACAAGAAGTTACACCGTAGAAAAGTGTTCCATTATGCATATTGGACCTATATACAAACTAGCAACTAAGCCATTAGAGATCAAAAACCAAGCACAAAGGCACAAAAGTTCCCCAAAGCCAAAGAAAAAAACTATACGAAAATTAAAAAAATTTCTTAAAAATATGTGCAAAAGGCTGATATTGAAAAGCGCCAACTCCCCGATAACGACACTAAAAACTTGCTCTAAAGAATTTGAAGTTTGAAATTTATGATCTCAAGTGCAAGGTTTATCGTGTAGTGCTTGGGGTATCGTCTACAGAGAGGTTGGTTTCAAGTATCGAAATTAGATCAAGTGTTTCAAGTAGGCTAAATGAAAAGGGAATAAAAGACAAGCAAAATTAAGCGAATAAATAGAAGAAATGAGGCTTGGAGTTATGATTTGGCCAATTGATGAACCAAGTAATCAAGGCAAGCCATAACCTACCAAACCTATATTAACAACTAGAGATGGTTGGTTGCTCCCAAACCCTCCTTCAAGGGTCATGGGCTAGTCTGATTAATCTAACCACCTATTTATAGAGCGTTATTTCAATTAGACCACGAGATTAGCAACCATCAGACATAGTTAGAATCAGGACTATATTCATGTCCAAATCCCACCTATTCTCTCTCCTACACTAGCTAGTCAACCATGCTTCTTGACATAAGTCAATCGGCCAAAAATATAGATAAAAGCTCTTTCAAACATTTTATCGAACTCTTGGTGGGCATGAGAGAAAACGCTTAATTAAAAGAGTAAATTAGATATGGTTAGCCCTAATTCAAGACTAATTAGCCATCAAATGGCTAATCACAATCCAAGCCAACAAAAAATAGCTACTAATCATCATTAAGTCACAATTAAGTCTAAACACAATTAAACTAATGCATATGTAAACTAACATGAATTAGAGAGAAGAGAAAATGACCCTAACATAATCTAACAAACTAATTAAGCATGCATTAACAATAAGAACTAAACATTTAAACCAAATAAAATCAAACACTAGTCTAAACTAACATAATCTAAACAAGAACAAACTGTGAAATAGAGAGAGAAAGGGGAGAGAACTTTTAGTCTTAATTGCTTAAATGGACTTCAAAATCTACAAGCTTGAATTCAAAACAACCAAAATAGAACCTAATCTACCTAGTTTGTTACCCCCTAATTGGATTTTTTGGTGGCTAATTCTAAACTAAACCTAGCTTCAAAACCTCTAAAAAGGCTCCCTCAAAGGTCCCTAAAAGTTCCGCCTAAATAGTTGTTGAATGGACAAGGAAGCACAAAAAATAGGGTGCAATGTGTGGGTGGCCATGGTTGTTGACATGGTCACAGGTGCATGTGGTTGTATCCATGCCTTTGATCGTGGCCCCGACCACCTCCTAGATTTTTCCCTTGCAATTTCTTGAGCTGCAGGGTTGGTCCAGGGGTGATGATGGCCACTAGCAGCCTTGCTAGCTCATCTATTCTTGCTTCTTCAATTATCGTATTTTATTTTTGCATCTCCTTTGCTCTACCACATGCAGGCCTCTTAATTGCATCATCTTATCTCCAATAGAGGGCATCATTCTCTTGATTACCACTGCTTCACACTTAATTTTCGTCAACTTTTGGATCAACATTATTTCCAAAAAAATAATCAAAAATCAAATAAAAATCATAGGAATTACAGCTTGTTATGAGCAAAATATGGGCAATAAAGGTATCAAATATGATATTTCGAGACCGAAC